>OZ038487.1:123515550-123543050 GCA_964036315.1 Acanthosepion esculentum
GGAAGAGTATTCTTGTCCTTCTTAATGTCACTCAGTAACCTTCTCCTCTCTTTCTCTCTCTCACTCTCTTCCCCCCTCTCTCTCACTCTCTCTCTCTCTCTCTCTGTCTGTCTCTTTGACCCATGAACACTTTTCCATTTCCATTTTCTCAATGGAATCAGTAAGATTGTATTCCGCCAATCTGCCAAGTAAAATCTACATGCCTGCTTTATTTACTCTCTCTTTCTCTCTCTCTCTCTCTCTTACTCTTTCTCCCCGTCTGTCTGCCTCTCTCTCACTCTCACACTCTCCCTACCCCCTCTCTCTCTCCCTACCTCTCTCTCTCTCTCTCGCTCTCTCTCTCTCTCTCTCTCTCTCTCTCTCTGAAAAGGTGACACGGTTAGTACACAAGTAAATGGGTCCAGAGGCTATTCAGGATTGGTAAAGCTGGAAATTGACCAAAGCGTCGCAATAACCTTCATCCGATGAATTTCCCATCTAATTTCTTGCGTGACCATTATTCTTTAGAATTGATTCTGCCTTGGACGGTATTTACCATTTCTAGCCGCGGAACCACGGCGTCTCTCCTAAATTCTTCGTGTGCAGATCTCTTTTGGTCCTACTTTTGATAGTTTCGCCCTTTTCCTCTCGTGCACCTACTGACCTTCTCAGATGAAAGCAACATGGATAAAGCCAAACGTTATAACGTACTTGACAAGATAGTTTAGCCTCACAACACTGTTCATTTGTTCTGCCCATATATGGAGGTGCGGTGGAGTAATGGATAACGGTTTGGATTGAGGAATCGGAGAGCCGTGTTCGAATTCCATTACATTCACTTACGTGCTAATACCCTTGGGAAGGTGTGAATCCTCTTCTTCTCCTTCCAGCTATGGGTAAATAGCATGACAGACTGAGTTCTATAGCCTTGGATGGCAACTGGTCTATGAGAAGGTCAACTCTGAATTCAAAACCTGCGGAGAGTCGTTTGGGGACCTTGTGGCACTTAGTGCACCAGGTCTCTGTATTCGTCCCTTCAAAAAGTGTGGATGCTACTGCACGAAACCTTCACCATTATAATCAAATCTCATGTTGTCGTGTTTCCTAGGAACTGATCTGCTTGACCCTCATACGTCGAATTCGACGGGAGAGTCGAGTATATATATATATATATATATATATTAATGCATGTTTCATTAAATGATATACAAAAGTTTTGTCTGTTTATTTTAAGTAAATTTCTTTCATATTGTCTGATAAACTTAATAACATTATCATTGAAAGATGAAAGGAAATCACCATATTGATACATTTTTTTTTAATCCTATCTAAGCTTTCGGCTTACATAAGCTATAATCAAAGATGGCAATTACATTTCAATATATTAAACAATACACCAGGCAATGCGGGAATGTCACTAGTACGCAGAGGGTTACATGGAGTGAAAGTGAAAAAGATTGAGAATAGGGAGGATTGAGGAAAGGACAAAAGATGAATGGTTTTTAAGAAGACAGAAGATGGCGATTGACGTTGCATTTAAACTTTTAAAGACTGTATTTATCAAAAAAGCAAGTAAACGGAAGGGAGTTCCTCGGGTGGGAAGTGCGAGAAAAGAAACCGTTTGAGTAGAAGTGGCAGTTAGCGATTTCAACAGTAGACCTACGGTCAGACGTAGATTTCAATGAATTTTGGGCACCAGTGGCAACATCTCGTCAGAGCAGTTGCCATGAAAATATGAACAAAATTTTTTAAAAAATGAAAAAAATATGAAAGAAAAAAAAGCAATGTCACGTCGTTGAGAAAGTAACTGAAATCGAAATGCCACGTCAGCATCGATTACATTGCAGATCTTCTTTGGATTTTATCAAGAATCTCGAGATATACAGCAGGCGTATCATACCAGATATGGCAGCAGTATTCCATGCATGAATGAATGGTAGATTTATAAATGTGCAAAATGGACTCTGACAAGAAAGACTTTCTGGCACGACACAGTGACCCAACTCTGTTAAAGTAACAGCAAAGATGAATAATGATGTTTGATGGGAACATTTATTGATATATCGGAATGTTTTCATACACAGACGCCATGAAAATATTTGTAGAAAAGACCGAGGCAAGCCACGTCACGTCGGCGAGAAAGTGAGTGAAGTCGAGATGCCAGGTCAGGATCTATTACATTGCAGATCCTTCTTTGGATTTTGTCAAGAACCTCGAGATAAATAGCGATATCAGAATGAAAGTTTATTATTTATACGAGGAACACCTCTGAGTCATATTGCTACCCCTTTCTCCTTCTACTTCACATTGCATTGTTTACAATCAGAAAGGCTGTTTGCTTTTAATGAGTGACAGAAAGCATATCTAACAGAAAGAAATAACTTTCTCTCAAAGGCTGATGACCGATTATAGGTGTTAGTCCTAATTCATTCGAAATTAATTTTCGACTGAATTTCTTCATTTTCGTAAATTAATACTGCATTGCTGAAGGCTTACGGACACACCTCGTTAAAACACTGGTTTCCGTATTACCACCGAAGTTAAGCAATGTCGACAGTGATCATTACATAGACGAGTGACTGCTTGGGAATACCAGGTGCTGTAAGCTTGGATGTGCAGGTGATGTTGGCTTACGGTCTCATCACGTTAAAACATTGTTTCTCGTACGATCACAGAAGTTAAGCAACGTCGAACCTGCTCAGCACCAAGATGGTTGACTGCTTGAGAATTCCAGGTGCTGTAAGCAGGACTCTGCTGACAACTTATATTACATCGTATATATATTATATATATATATATATACATATATATATATATATATATATATATATATATATATATATATATATATATATATATAATTATTTATTCGAAAATTATAACATAAATATGTTATAAAATAACCACAAAAATAGCCATTTTGTTTCAACACTTCAGAAGTCTTATCAAGTTATGGTGTTGAATATATATATATATATATATATATATATATATATATATATATATATATATATATATATATACGTACTCGGAACCAATACAATATGAGCCAACATGGTGATTTCCTCTCATCTTTTAACAACCACACAAAAAAGCTTATTCGTGAATATGAAAGGATCTTATCAAAAATAAGTAGACAGAACGTGTCTAAATTATTTAACGACACCTGTTTGCATATATATATATATGTGTGTGTGTGCTTGTGTGTGTGTGTGCGTGTGTGTGTGTGTGTGTGTGTGTATTTAGGCATCAAATTCACTTTTAGGCATGTCTTATTGAATACATTACAAACATTATGTCTGCTTATTTTTATCATAATCCTTTCATATTCACGAACATTTTCCGTATACTACAATTGCCTCATTCAATTGTAATATATGGGAAAATATTCGTGAATATGAAAGGATTATAATAAAAATAAGCATACATAATGTTTGTAATTTATTCAATATATATATATATATATATATATATATATATAAAGAGTGAGATAGACATAAAGAGACAGAGGAAGTACTTACTAACACTTTTTTCTATGCCACAAGGTAGCTAAGGTTTATAAAGATTGTTTTGCGTCAAATCTGGGTTGCTTGCATTGAAAACTCAACACTGAAATTATAGTTTGTATCTGGTCTCAAACATCACTCATGCTGTTCTTAGAAAATATGCAACTATCTCAGTCACCCAACAAGATGCGCCTTTATATTTAGTTTAAACTTATTGCATTCATTTTCATCCATCTCTTCTCCCCTCAGCTACGGGTTAAATATCAGAGCAGACATGGCTCTCTAATTGAGCTTGCCAATCAATCTAGGAGAAAGATAACCCTGAATTCAAAAGCACATGTGTCTATGGCGTAGTACATACGATACAGTCATTAATTGCTGCACGGGTTTATGGATGATATAAACACGAGAAGAATTCAACAAGTCGTTATGCATGCAGTTACTTTAAAATATTGATCAAGATCCTCAAATGTCGTATAAAACTGAATAAGAATACGAAACAGCCGGCCAAAATGTTTTATTCAAAACGACACCGGTGAAGATATTCATTTGAATGACGGAGAAAATTTTAAAAGATTTCTTACTGTTAACTACAGAATGGTTTATTTTTGCTAAATACAATTTTTACGCCTACACATACGATTATTTCGGGTTAGATTTAAGATGATGATTATTATTATTATTATTATTATTATTATTATTATTATTGTTGTTGTTGTTGTTGTTGTTTGCTTTTGGTCCCCGTTTATTGGATGTCATTAGCTGGTTTTTGCGCTTATTAAATAATAAGCTACATCCCCCGGCCTTTTGTAGCCAGTACTTTTATGATTGTTCGTGTTGTGCCAAGCAAACAGGATTTCTGTAACACATAAAAACCCACTGGTAAATATAACGCTTTTAACTAATAGGCAAAATTCTCAGACACAGTTCCTTATTCTCCGATTATAATATACAAAATCTCTACCTTTTGGCTATTCTATCTTCTCTTGCTTACCTATTTTGTGCCTGTATCCTTTTCAATGCACTGTTTTTTCTCAACAAGTAACGTCAATAAAGTACCAAATTTGGTATTATTATTATTATTTGTGTATGTTTCCTGCTTTATTATTATTATTATTATTATTATTATTATTATTATTATTATTATTATTACCTTCTCTTCTTCTTATGGTCCAGGTTAGGACCAAGGAAGAACAACGCGAACACAAGAGTAGAAATAACGAAGATATATTATACGGAATAATAATACAAGATGGTGGAAGGTGTTAGTATGACTGTCAGTCGTGTTTGGAGTGAACTACTATCGGCTCGACTCGATTCGTCCCTCTATCTTGAGAGGCGTAGTATACATAGTGTTAGGAAGAGTTCATTCTGTAGTTATAGGTAAGGACCCATAACACTTCTGCCATGTTACATTATGGGTGTTCTTCATCAAGTCGTACGACCTCAGGGAGCACCTTTCGTAACAACCAGTAACAAGCAACGTAGACTTCTGAAGCGATCGTATACTCGGCTTTATTTCGATTCTCTTAATTTACTTATTTAAGTTCGTTGGTATAGACCCCAACGTCCCAACTCTAAGTGCGACCTGAAAGGTCACACATTCTTGCAACCTTAAACCGGAGGTCAGTGTACTGTTATATAATAACAAGTATTATTCTCATTATTAAAATAATATCTTATTTTAAGAGATTTCCCTTTCCAATTGAGTAAACTAAATATTTTAAGTTTTGTGAAGAAAACTATTATTATTAACTATAAGCAGACAGAATTCCTGGTTATCAGCAAAAGAGACAAGCCAAAATGTAAGAGCTACATACTGGGAATGTCAAAATCAAGCACGTACAGAAATTTAACTAACAGGGTAGTGAGGGAACATTTGACACAGAAATAAAGGTAAAAAGGAATAGGGAAAGATGTCTTTCAGAAATTAAGCAAAGTATAAAAATACTGTTAAGAAAAAAGAAAAGCGTGCTGAACTGCTATATAATATCTGATCTTCTATATGGCAGTGGATTATAGACAATTTCCTCGCATGAAGTGACACAGATGTGTTTCTACAGACGAAGGCTAAGAATACAATGAACTGAACATCTAAGCAACGAAGAGTTTAAAGGAAAATTGGGTTGACAATATAAACTGATAGTTACATTCAGGAAGAGAAAGTTAACAATTCTGGGACACATAATGAGGAAAGAAGGTCTGGAGTATTTAATGCTCACAGGACATAAAGCAAGGAACTCTCTTCTGGCTTCTTGCTTCGCAGTCAAATTTGATTTTCAAAAATTTGAATGCAATGCCAATCGTTATTTACCGTCTTCTTAATTCCTGTTCTTTTATCTTTCTCTATCCTTAGTAATGTTTTATTTCTTATATTTTCTCTCACTCATTAACCCCTTGCGACTTAGTGGCTTTATTGCTTTGATTGGGGTGACATGATTAAAACAAGGGAAACAGCGACTAATTTACTTTAGTGAGTTTGTGCGAATTGATGGCAGAACAGGAGTAAAACGGATGATACAGGGTTAAAAATTACAAAGGGTAGGTAATTGTGGAGAGCCATCATCACCCATGATATTAAAGGACTTGGCAAATTATTAAAGAAGTAGGTTTCATTTTATGTCAGTTTTGGTTTGCATTTGGGGTTGAACAGCGTGAAAAAAACTGATTGACATAAATCTGAATGATTGATATTTATTTAACCTTTGCAGTACAAGACTACAGTTTTTGGACACCCAGTATGACTTGATACTTCTAAAGTAGCAATGGTCTACGAAAATATCATGCTAACCACTGCTCCGCGGAGAGACTTCCTAAATGCCTGGCCAATGGCTCAAATCTATTCTCTTTCTCCAGTTCAAAAAGAACAAACTAATATCAACTGAATAGAACGCCTGTTTCCCTTTGACTTTTGAACCGCATCTTTCCTTTTTCTTACATAGCATTGAAGAATGACTCTTGTAGTTGTGAGCGGCTAATTTGCGCTTCTAACCACTAAATCAAGATTCATTCTCTGACAGGAAGTAGATTTCCACTTTTTCCGTCTACTGCAGTAAATAAAAGATGTTAGGGTCAAGTAATCTTTGCCTATTGTTGACTATTTGGCGCTAATCCATCGGCAGCCTCTCTTGAGTTTTATTTGAGCGTGCCAAAGTCACTTGCACGTTTCACTGCGGTGACACTGGCTGTTCACTTGAGCTGCTCTTATTGTCTGGGTTCAGTGACTAAGAAACGCCAGCTCAATTTGATTCGATGTTCGTCAGTCACGAACTGCGAGGCGTTCGCTAATCAGCAATATTGAACCAACCTAGACACGCTAATTCAATTACATAAAGCACGCGCACTCGTTATGAAGATCACATACGTAGGTTCGATTCTCAAAAAAAGCAGTTTGTTTATTTTTTTTTTAATTTTTAACAAACGTAGCAATTGGTGGTTAGAGGACAAGATAGTTAATGAGTTCTTATAAGCGTTTAAATTTACATTAATATTATATTGATATTAGAAAGATATCGAATTCACTATCAGTTACCTTAAAACCACGAGACTAAATAGATGTTTACTTGGTTTAGATTAGTTTGCCTCAACATCAAAGGAATTCCTTGTTTCATATGTTCAAATTCCCAGAGAGATTACATGCAACCACTCCTGGCTTACAGCCACGACATGTTGAAACACATCGAATTTCAGCAACGCCGAGTCTGATCAGTACTTAGATGGGTGACCGCTTGGGAATACCAGATTCTGTAAGCTTGGATGCGCGTGTGGTGTAACGGATGATGTCACAAAATTGTAAATCGGAGAGCAGAGGTTCGATTCCATTGAATTCGTTATATTCACTTACGCACAAATACCATTGGGAAAGCTGTGAATCCACTGCTTACCCTCAGCTATGGGTTAATTAGTAAAACTTGAATCACTAAAAAAAAAAAGATTATTATCCACAAAAGTTAAAAATTCCGTACAAAATATTTAGATTTTCAGCATTAAATAACCCATAGAAATGTTGATATGCCGCTAAACAAAAGCAACCAAAACCACTACAACTAATCCTTACTCAACAACCGAGTCCCGTTCCAACGACTTGACCACTAAACCTACTGTTGGCTAAGAGAGAAATTGTACCTGACCACTATTTCCGGAATAGTAGTTGGTTGGTTTTGTTTAGCGGCATATCAACCTCTTCTTTAACGCAGAAATCTTAATTTTAAACACAACTTTATGGCTTCAACTAAATATACTTTGAACGCAATTGTAGGCCTTCATCTACAGATAAAATGTATTATTAGTCATTTTGAACGCAATTGTAGGCCTTCATCTACAGATAAAATGTATTATTAGTCATTTTGAACGCAATTGTAGGCCTTCATCTACAGATAAAATGTATTATTAGTCATTTTTCTATAAATATGTATTGTTGGTAATTGTATTCCAACATTGATAAAATGAATTGTAGGTTATTTTACTATAAAATGTATGAATGGTAGTTTTACTATAAATATCTATTGTAATTCTTTTTATATACATTCATAGTGTTAATATTTCTTGTTCATTTACATTTTTTGGCTTGTCTTGCTATATATGGTGTGGTGCGAAATTCCATTTGAATTCTTTAGATACTCCAGCTTTTTGGAAGTATTGACAACATTTTTTAATTTTTGGAACCTCTTTTCACAAGCTGCAAACTTCTTTTAATTGTGTAATAATTTCACTTTCATCAGATCTTTTGGGCTCTTCTACAACTGGTAGATTCTTGAGAAATTTTAGCCAAAATCAGTTTAATTTCCTTTCATACTTCTCCTCTAATTTTCCTTACTTTTTATTCCTCAGAACTGGTTTGTTTTTCAACTTTTTGATGCTTCATTGTTGATTCACCAGTCATTGATTAAAAAGTTGCAATTCATTTTCAGTATCTAAAAAATGCCAGAAGGTTTCAGGTGATGTTAAAATACTTTCAGAAAACTCAGGTAATGCCGTTAATTTTATTGACAACGTGTTTGCTCGTTTATCTCTTTGTAAGTGTTAAGAACCTTTTTATAAACCTACTTTTCAATGTATCAGTTTTTCACATCAAAACTTAATTTTTTAAATATATATAAAAAAATACTGAAAATTTTATTGTTTTGTGAATTTACTGTATCGTGTCAAATGTCAACAAAAATTTGTTAACCGTTAAAATCATTTCTTGCATATTTTCATATTATTTTACGTTATCTTAACATTAATTCGTGACACGTTTCTTACATAATTATTTTCATTATGTCACTTTTTTATATACAAATCTATTTGTATAATGAAAAATGTAAACAAAACCAAAAATAAGGTTGTTACCTTTCTACCAAATTGGTCAACATTTAACTACAAATAACACAAATTCTGTTGATTTTATGATAATAGTTCTTATGTGAATATTAATCAATATTCAAAGAGCTTTCTAAGGATATACAACTTGACCATATTGGGAGATGTAAAAATGTTACCATACAGTAGCAAATATCAAAATCCTCCATTTTTAATTAAAACCCTTGTAACTCAGGACACAGTCAAAACTCCACCACAAAATTTAGTACATATCTTGCCATAGAACAGATACATTTGTTGTCAAATCTAAAAAAAAAATTAAAGATGCATTTTTGAGACATTTAAATTCAAATTTTAAGGTCAATATCAAAATTTTCTTATTTGAACTTTGAACAAAAAGATAGATTATCGTTTAAATCTATCCAAGTATTTTAAAATGGTAAATAACTTAACTTGGTAGGTGAGAAAACAACTGGGATATTCATATTTAAAATTTGTGACTATTTTCCAAAATTCACTTTTTTGGCAAGGGTCAAAGGGTCATATCTCTGGAACCCTTTAATCTAGATCTAAAATAAGTACCGTTCAATATGTGTCATGAAGTTCTATAAGTGTACCAAATTTAGTGATGGTCAGACCCTTGTTCGTTTGACACGGAATGACTCATACATATACATATATATATATATATATATATATATATGTCAAGTGGAATTCATATATTCATATACAATTATATATATATATATATATATATATATATATATATATATATATATATATATATATATATATATATAAATATAAATTATTAGGTGGATTTGATAATTATATTTAAGTAATTCATCGAATCTGAAACCTGTGAGCGAGCGGCGCTATATTGAGTCTGATTTGCTACCTCTTCATCACCGAGGCCTGTTGGAACGGTTGCTAAGATCTTTGCTTGACAGCCTAACTGTTAGGGTTTCAATTCTCGGTAGTTGATGCGCACTGCTGATGAGTCACAAATATGGGACGAAACGGCCGTCCGGTGCATTCTGTTGAGGTTTCAGACTCGATGAATTACTTTTATTATTATTATCTTTTTTTTTTTTTTTTTTTTTTTTTTTTTTGTGTGTGTGTATATATATATATATATATATATATATATATATATATATATATATATATATATATATATATATATATATATATATATATATATATATATATATATATATATATATATATAATATATATATAAATATATAAAGTGGAATTCATATCAGAAGAAATTTTATTAAAATAGTAGTTATTTGTATATTTTGACTATGAGCAACTATTTCTTAATTCAATTCTGAAATTGTGATGCCCGAATATGAAATAGGTTCATAAAAAAACTTTATCTGGTTAGATCTTGCGTTAAAAAGCGTAAACACTTGTCTCACTATAATAGTTTTTTTTTTTTTTATTTTAATTTTCTTTTGAATTTTAAACGTTATAAATATTTCGAAAATAATGAGCCTGATTCGTCATGCGGAAGAATTCGATATTGAATTCATAGCAATTTCGACACAAAGCTTCGGCGTTGTTTTCTGCCATAGAATTGTTGAATTCGAATATTACACGGATCGTTACATCTTTTATTCTAAGACGACGGCACGAAGATTAATTATAGCCTTCTCAATGCGATGGAATGAATGACAGAATGCTAGTAATCAAACTGACGATGACACAGCCACGTAATTGTCATGGCGCGCTTCATGTGACACATGATATTTACCAAATATTTGACTGGAAGATTTAATCAAACAAGCAAAGCTACCATCCGGTATGACATTTTACCTGTTGTTGAAATATGATACAGATATGATACTTCAAAGCCAACCGTCATCCTTTGGCTGCAAAGTTTTGTTTCACGCTCAAAACGAAATGCAAGAAATAAAGACGGAAGCGATTGAAGGTTTATTCTGACTAAGACATTCGGCTTTTGCACGTTTGTCTATTGCGAATTCACACTCTTTCTACTGTGCATTTGGATGGTATTAAATGACGAATCAGATTAAAAAATATTTTATATTGACAAAATACATTTTTTCCAATAAATGCGAGGAGGAGTATTATGTGATTATCTCACCTTGTCTACCTTCTCTTCACAGCCGCTAGGTGGCATTGTATAAAAGGAAAATATATAAACTCTCTCCCTCTCTTTTGACCCTCTTTACACACAGCATGTTGGGCACCTCGAGGCGGTGTAATGGTTAGCAAGCTTGTCTCGCTAGAACAATTACGACTGAGTAGTGAGTTCGATCCTCATTGGATGCCCCTACTTACGGCATCTAAGCTACTCTTGGAAAATCATTACACACAGTATGTAGTAGCGACAAGACGTGTCTCGTTGCCCCGTGGGGAGGACTAAAGATCCCATGAATATATTTTTCTCCACTTTTGTAAATTTGTTCTGCCATGTATAAATATAATTTTTTTTAAATCCCGTAACTATTGAATTTTTTTACTTTGAAATATCTCAAATGCAGCCGTTACAAAGGGTAAATTTCTCAAATGCAGCCGTTACAACGGGTAATACCCCTTCGTTACAAGGGGTAATGCCGCTTCGTTACAAGGGGTAATAACCCCTTCGTTGCAAGGGGTAATGCCCCTTCGTTTCAAGGGGTAATACCCATTCTTTACTAGGGGAAATGCCCCTTCGTTACAAGCGGTAATACCCCTTCGCTACAAGTGGCAATACCCCTTCACTACAAGTGGTAATACCCCTTCGTTACAAGGTCGAAAGGAAAAAAACGTCACCTCGGAAAGAAAATACACTTTCATAAAAAAGAAAAGGAAGACTACAAAATTTGTTCGAATCGATTCAATATTTTCATATTAAAAATAACGAAATCAAAATCAATCATCAACAGAAATGCATCATTATCAATAATGTCGCTTTCAAATTACATAATACACCAAGAACTGTCAATTGATTTTTTTCCCATCCACTCAAGACCAACCGGCTTTTAAATTTAATCTCTAAAATCGATTAGATTTAAAGTTTAGTTATTTATTCATTGATGTATTTATTGTGTTGCAGCTGGAATCATCTTTAATGGAAATGACTTCAGAAACTGAGCCAGGATTGCGCCTTCGGGAGAAACGATTGTCAGAAACTCTAATATATATTCGTCCTCGAATCGAAAAATATTCTTTTATTCTATTAAAAAACGATTAAAATTTTATCTCTCTCTGTCGATTTGTTTGATTCTTTTAAAGAAAGAGCAAAAATCCTTTCAATTTTACTGAACAGTTCGACGTTTTATTCATCAGAAATTAGTAGAAGTATTAATTGCGTCGGATTTTACTGATCGTAAAATATGTTTCCTGCAGAACAAAGCAATTATTTGAGGTGGATTTCAGCTTACGTTGTCGCTGTTCATCTCGAGCTTCTCGACAAAATCCAAAGAGGGATATGCAATGTGATAGGTCCTGACCTGGCATCTCTAGTAACTTTCTGACAAACATGATGTGACCTCCCTCTGTCTTATCAATATTTTCATAGCATCTGCTCTGACGAGCTATTTTCACTGGTACCCCTAATCTAAGCGTGACACTAGGTTGGCATCTCAGTCCCACCCTTTTACTGTCGAAACAGTTAAATGTAACCGCTTCTTCTACTCTAAGAGCTTATTCTCTCGTACTTCCCGACAGTGGAACTCCCTTCCCCTTACTTTCTTCCCTGATAGTTACAATCTTCAAATATTCAAATGTAATGTCAATCGACATCTTCTAATGCTTTGATCCTGATCCCTGTCCTTGTCTTTATCCTTTCCTCAAACACCTCTCTTTACTCTTACTTTCACTCTCTGTAACCCTCCCTCTTTATTCTTACTTTCACTCTCTGTAACCCCTCCCTCTTTACTCTTACTTTCACTCTCTGTAACACCTCCCTCTTTACTCTTAGTTTCACTCTCTGTAACCCCTCCCTCTTTACTCTTACTTTCACTCTCTATAACTCCTACTCTTTACTCTTACTTTCACTCTCTGTAACCCCTCCCTCTTTACTCTTACTTTCACTCTTTGTAACCCCTCCCTCTATACTCTTAGTCTCACTCTATGTAACCCCTCCCACTTTACTCTTACTTTTACTCTCTGTAACCCCTCCCTCTTTACTCTTACTTTTACTCTCTGTAACCCCTCCCTCTTTACTCTTACTTTTACTCTCTGTAACCCCTTGCATGCTAGTGGCAAGTTGGGCACAAGACTAGATTAGAGTCAAATCGCGAAATCACTTGCGAGCTAAGTCTCCTAACCTTCTCGCTACAATCGGTGCTATCTCTCTTTCTCTCTCTCTCTCTCTCTGACGTTTGATCAATAAGTCCGCTGTCCGCAACCTGACACGCAGTCATTAATTGAACTTTGACCTGATATTTTTACAGTCAATTGTTCGTGTCATATGACCAATACACAACGTTGAATTCAGTGTTTTGTCAAGGAAGATATTTCTGCTGAAAAATGAATATTTGTCGAATAAAAATTAATATTTGTCGAATAAAATAAGTTTAGTTTTTCACTATTTGCGGATTTATAGATGCCCTTATTACTATATATCTATCATTACACGCACCCACATACAGACATCCGCCTACAAACACACGTATATATATATATATATATATATATATATATATATATTATAAAGAGATAATCATACATTGAATCAATTGGCAATATTAATGCCATTAATTGCATTAATATTGCTAATTGATTCAATGTATGCTTATCTCTTTATAATATAAAATATATGTTACCTAATATATTATGTTTATGAAAAACAGTTGATCCGTAGTACGAAATTCCAGAGAGAAAAAACTACTAAGACAAAATTCATATAAAAAATTCTCACTTGAAATATTTGAATTTTATCGTTGCGACTTGCACGTTCCAATATTATATAACCCTTAATAAATAACATATTCTTAAAAAAAACATATTTCGGTCTACAACACATTTATTTCGTCTTCGAGTTTTGATTTTAAAGGATGATGAGGACATGAAGTTCTTGAAAGTACTTGATGCTCTAAAAAATACGCCAGATCCATCTGACAACAATTTTATACGTAAGGATCGCATCATTCAGTGGATTCTTAGTAGTTTAATGCTCATATTAAGTCTATTAGCGAAGAGGTTTCGCCATTAATTGCATTGATATTGCTAATTGATTCAATGTATGATTATCTCTCTGTAATATAAAATATATACTGCCTAATATGATATATATATATATATATATATATATATATATATATATATATATATATATACGCACCGTTCTTCATTAATGAATTGAACACTCTGGCTGCTGGCGTTTATATACATTCGTATATTATGCGTTAAAATATCTCATTCTCTGCCTAGCGCCGATAGCTTAGGGGTAGGATCTACGAATGATGCCAAATCGGTCAGGTTTCGATGTCTAGCCACACTGATGAGCTGTGATACAGCGAAACAGGCTTGTATGTGGATTGATATATATATATATATATATATATATATATATATATATATATATATATATATATACTTCAGTATTGATCTTTCTGTTCACATAACAAATGTTAAGCAATACACACACACACACACACACACACACACATGTATATATATATATATATATATATATATATATATATATATATATATATATATATATATATGATCTGGTTGATTAATGAGGCACTCACGCCAAACACGTGTTCTACTTTTCATCTAAAGCTAAAAAGACTATTTGAAATAGAAAGTTTCTAAGCAAATTCTCGACTTATAAAACTGGAGTAATGTATATATGTTTTTATCTTTAAGTTCAGTTAATAGAGATAGATAAATTGATACAAAGTTAGATATGACTCTAAAGTTTATATATATATATATATATATATATATATATATATATATATATATATATATATATATATATATATATATAAATAGGCAAATAGATGTATATGCGCACACATGCATACACACACATATATTGTTGTTCGTCAGATATGGAGATACATACACATGCGCTTGGAGATCATTGCAAAATCTTGTTGACTAGTTATTAAACTGGGCATTTGCAAAGGTCACTTCTCTCTCAATGCTGACCTTTTCACCACATTTGTAGTGTAAGCATGTGAAGGCAAAGAGAAAACAAACTGAAGAACAGTTTGAAGTGTAGCAAGTGAAGGTCAACTGTTGCCTTTACGCCGTTGGACATGGACGGGGTTAGAATTGTCAGTCATGTTGGGAAAACTTTAATCACTCCAAGAGATTCCATTTTCAGCGTTCAACCATTTCCCTCATCTGACTTTTGCATCCTCTACACGCATCTGATTATCAGCGGCTGCATTTGCGCATGTTCACGTGTACGCATCTGTGTGCGACTGGGTATGTTCACGTGTACGCATCTGTGTGCGACTGGGTATGTGTGCGTGTACGTATTCATGTGCGACTGCGTATATGAGCGTGTGTGTATAGGTATATTGTGGGCGACAATGTCCGTGCTTGCGTGTTTATATTTGTTTGCGGATGTGCATGTATGTATTTCTGTGTATATATTCGTGTACGTATTTGTGTGCAAGCCTCTATGTGTCCGTGTACGTATATCTATACGAATGTATATGTGTGCGTGTATGTACGTATTTGTATGTATGTTTGCGTGTGCACGTGTACGTATTTGTGTCCGAGTATGTATCTTTGCGTGTGTACGTATCCGTATTTGAGTTCGACTGTATATGTGTGGGAGTACGTATTTGCGTTGAAGACTGTGCGCGTTCGAGTACTAGTTTGTCTGCAAATGTTTATGTGTACGTGTACGTATTTGCGTGTAAGTATGTTTGTGCGCGCATGTGCGTATACTTATTTATGTGTGCCTGCGTATGTGTGCGTGTAAGTATTTGTACGGCAGCGTTTGCGTGCCTGTGTGTGTACATATTTGTGTGCGAGGGGGTTCACATATTTGTTAGTGACTGTGTATGTGTGCGTGCGCACTTGTGTGTGAGGGTGTGCACGTATTTGTGGGTGACTGTGTATGTGTGTGTGTGTGTGCGCGCGCACTTGTGTGCGAGGGTTTGCGTATAGGTATTTGGGTGGAGCTGATTAAGTATGTGTGTGTGTGTGTGTGCATGTGTAAGTATATATGTGGGGGATGTCTTTTAATGAATATTGTGTGACTGTAGGTACGCCTCGTATTTGTGTGTTTATTCTTGCGTGCGTATGTGTACATTTGCTTGTATTTGTATGCATATATGTGCATATATGTGTGTTTATATGTTTACATAGGTATTTGTGAAGAAGTGATGGTTTCGTAATGTCAACGAATACTCGTTGCCACTTTTGAAATGCTTGTTGTAGTAGAAATACAGATAGTACGCCGTTGAACAATGCTGATGTCAGACGCCTTCGAATATTACTCGAACTAATAGTACTTGCTTGATAATAATCGCTCGAATAGTAACCAGTAGTGTTCAGTATAGAGAAATAGTGTAACGAAAACCATCGCGATCTGTATAGCAATAGAGGATAGTTTAGAAATAGTGATTCCCTTATATAAGTTTCCTTTACCATCACGTGATCTATTTATTACAAAATGGGATCGACTGTGCTTGCTCTCTGGGGATCTGTGTTCAAACTCCAGTGTTGGTAACGACACTTTATTCTTATATAACAGATGGAGTTTAATTTATTAATCCGACAGATGTTATTACTTAAAACAATCCACTAAAACGTTACTTTTATATAGTTTTACATATTTGAGTATACGCTCCGTTTATTTATTAAACAGTATATTTATTGATTTTCCACTGCCGGCCTAAATATTCGATAAATCTGTTGGCTTAATAAATAAAAATCCATTACTTCTTTATAAATTGCTTTGTTTACATTAGGATGTGAAACTGAGTAGATATGTATATCTAAATAGTCTTGAGAAAGTGTTGCGTTTAAAGGTACTATTCAACTATGCTGGATCGTCGGTGCACTTCGTGGCCGACAGGTGTAAAACACGTCGGATCAGACGGTTTCTCCTACATAGGGGGACGCAGGTTCGAATTCTGTCGGAGAATATTCTTCTTTAATAAGATTTCTCGAACATTCAGGCCGGTAGACAAAAATAAATATACTGCCTAATAATAACCATGGCGTCTACTCAAATGTGGGCATCCACTAAAAATAGCGTTTAAGTAGTAAAATATTTATTTATGTATAACTATAGGCGTGTCTCCACATGTATATGTGTGCATTTAGTAAGTTTTTTTTTGTATATGTCTATGATCTATGTGTTTACATGTGCGCGTATGTATACGCGTGTATATCTTGTGTGTATGCATATGATTTTATGGGTTTATATTTGTCTATGTTTTGTATATGTTTGATTGTGTCTTCGCGCGCACTCTTGTGTATGTATGTATGCGTGTGTGTGTAATATATATATATATATATATATATATATATATATATATATATATATATATATATGTGTGTGTGTGTGTGTGTGTATGTATGTATAAGCAGCAAAAAGCAGTCTTTTTTATATATGTTTATACGCACCAGAACAAAATCTCTTAAGTGATTTTATCGCTAGCCGAATGAAAACACTAGTGTCGGACTCAAAAGACGATTCGGTTTCTAATCCATCTACCCACCGAGTACATTTTTTATCTCTCTCAACACGCCCACTCTCCCCCCAAATAAAATAAAATAACAAAATGAAAGTACTCATTATCACAGGAGTACACAGATAAAACTAGCCATAAAATGACAAAATTTGGAAAATTATTGAAAACTCAGAGAAAATGTTAGGACATCGAGTCACGATTCCCATAAGCCATTCTACTTTGTAACTTCAGCTACCACGGTGTATGAATCATTTACTATAGGAGAGAAGGAAATTGAACAGAGAAGAGGTTGCGCAAAGGGTATTTTAGTATAAAATCATAACATTAACCTTAAACCCGAATCATGTTTGAAACAGCCTCGAGACTTTCATATGAATGCTATTCATGGCGCCAAACTTGTTCAGAAATACCAAAAATGTCAGCTGTAAACAACCGCACAGATCGATGATTAAAAATGGCTTCGAGCAAATAGAGTCTGTAGGTTTCGGCGAGGAACATACTGCTTCAAACTTTGTAGACTGATGTTACACAATACGGACGATCCTTCATCGAACCTCGTAGACTGGCGCTACAGAATCACAAAGAACTTTACCAAATAACAGAAAACATATCACTTGAAGACGCTCAAAAACTAAAATGAATATCACATGTGATTTGAAGAGAAAATAATGACATAATCAAAATGTTGAGTTTCCACAGGACTTCAAACAAAAGGTTAGGAAGGAAACCCACAACAATAACAGTTACTGGGCTTGAGAAACCTATTTTCCCAGAAAATGCTTTAAGTAAGATTTTATAAATTTTAACCAACGATAGCACAATCTGATTGGTCAATATATACCGAATGTTTCCTTATAAGGAATATTCTAATATTACCATAACCATTATCTCCCTCAAGAATCCCGCCAATAAGACAAACACGTGTCGACACAACCAGAAAATTAATTTTTCTATAACCCAGCAAAATCAAGACAAAATTCGGCAGATTATTGAAGACTCAGAGAAAGCGTAAGGATATCACTTCAGGATCTCCAGTAACCCATTAGGGTCGTAGGAGCATCATGGTCTGTCTAAGGCAAGACAACTTGGTGAAGTACATTCCTCTTTGGGTTGGTACTAAATTCAGGTGAGAAAATCCAGACAGTTATGCTATTTAAACCATAATTGAGGGAGAATGGATTCATACCATTCCCCAGTGCGAAAGTAAACTCGGCTTGGCTCGTTAACAGTTACACAACCCACACATTTTTTAAAAATTTATTTTAAATATACATCTTATATAAATGGCTAGATTTTTTGTTTCGTGAGTATAACATTCGGATTGTACACTCATTTTAATTTTTACTACGTTTCCTAACAGAATCTGAACGGATGCAAACGATGGAAATCTTTGTCATTTCTTCGATCATATGTTCATCCGGGTTTGAAGTTAATGTCGTTTTCACATTGATCGACAGTGTCTCCGCTCTTTATAAGGTGATAATATTAATAATTCATGAATAACATTCCGCTGGATTTGATGCGATAATTTTTCGAGATCTCTTGAATCTGGTTTTCATTAGAGAAAGTTGCAAAGCGACCGAAAAATGTAATAATCCATTGATGCAAACTCATGTGAATATGATGGATCAGTTGGAACAGACCAATCGAGTTCCAAACTTCTTTGGAGGGGGGGCGTTATCCTTGCTGTATGCAAAGCTATGCTATCAAAGAGAAGAATAGCAATTTTCCTTTAACTCGCTGTGTACGCTACGACTTGTTTCTTTTAACTTATATTAGTGAATTCCAAATTGATTCATGCCACGTATGATTAGAATTTAGGCTGATTCATTCGTCATTACAACTTTCTCCCCAAAATGGATTTTATTTATGACTCAAGCTCATTATTTACACTATTTATATTCGGACTATTGTCCTCATCTTTGTCGTTTTTTATTACAACGTTTCGGCCTTCCTCAGGTATATATCAATCTCTTCAACGTACAGAGAATTCAGAACTGAAGCCTCTATCTAATCTACGTGATTAGACTGTTCTCGTTACACTGCTCATGTCTAGGCATATCGATCCCCAGGGATTGAACTCACAACCACTATGGTCACCAAATTCACCAACCAACTTTTTTATCCACCAGACCAATTTGATGGAGTAAACTTAGACACTTAAACCTAAACCTGACTGCTGGTTAGGTTGCCAATGTTGATTAGACACTTGGTGCTCTTTTGACTGCTGCTGATGCTACTGTTGAAGATATGCTGTCATGTGTGTGCCTTTCTTTATTAGCGGCTACCATATCACTATATTCTTTGCCAACTAAGTTTAAGTATGTTTAGAGGTAATAATTAGACGGCAAATGAAAAACAAAACAAAGGCAATTGAGTATTGTCAAGGTTTCAAAGTAAGAATCTTTGAAGGGTATTTTAGAATGTTATAATTGCACAAAGAATAAAACATTTAACCCTAGAACACTAACCATGGGTATATAGTACCCAGCGCAAATTTTCCTATTTTTAATTACAATTTTCAGTACCTGATTTTCTTACCTAAATAATATGTTTTTCAGTTCCTATTAATGTTAACTCAAAGTACAAAATTTGAAGTGCCTGCATGTAAAATATTTCAAATAAAGATTTATATTTAATTTTTTTTTTTTTTCATATTTTCAAAATCGGGTATGATATACCGATGGTTAGTAGTGGTGTAACTTTAATTGATGGTTAGTGTTCTAGGGTTAATAATCACCGATTTTAAATGGAAACAGAGTCAGATTTTTTTATTACATTAATATTATATTTGAAACTCGATATTTACTGTTAATATTTCGGGTGTTTGTAAAATGGAAAATGCTCAAATAAGTATGTTTTTGAAGATGAACGCACAAAGAGTGCTTGCATCCGTAAGAAAGTACATTTCGGTTTGCTAATACCGAGACGGTAAGAGGAAAAAAAATGATGTTGCGATTTTAGTGAAGCACAATTCAACGTGAGAAAAAATAAAGCAAAACCTTCAACTCGTTAATCGTATCAAAGAAAACCTCTTATCAGAGACAAAACAGAAAAGGCTTTGTCAGGAGGACAATAAGCGTCTCAATTTTGGAAAAGTACTTTGTTTACCTCGAACGGTATTACTCTTGTAAGGACGGATACTTTATGCCATAAATCATTCTTTATTGTGTTAGCATCGACGTCCAACAGTTTAAATGGCAAATGCCAAATAAATCTCTTTCTAGTGTTGCATCTGTATTCCTAATATCTTATTTATTATTTGTAATGGTCAAACGATATCAATACATAACCGAGTAAATCATATGGCTAACTGAACTATTTGCCGTGTTTACAGCCACATTTGCTTTTTAGAGACCAAAAAAATCAGGAAAATATTGAACCGTGTCCAATGTGTTGGTATTATGACTAGGAAAACGATCTTAGAATTTTTAAAGCTATATTCAGGAATCACATGATGACGTAGAAATGTGAGTAACACATTATGAAATGGACAAAGTCCGACAATTATTTTAAGACATTTTTTATGTTTATACGTTCTTTTTATAGATACAAATAAACGCTCTGTATATAATAAACAGTATTAAACAACATTTACCAGCCTGAATTTCCGAGAAATTGTCATAGAAAATATGCATCCTCCGACAGGAATCGAACCTGTATCCTATACGGAACCATTATATAGCCTGGCGGGCTTTTACTGATTGAGCCACAGAGGAGCGTTTCGGTTAGCAAGGTCGATTTTACTGTTTTTAAACCACAATTGTCCACTTCATAATGTGTGACGTCATTTATTTACATTTGGATACGCATCGAGCAGATATGAATGTATGAGAGAAAATCATGTAGAATTGTAGTTTAAAAACAGTAAAATGACCTTGCTAACCGAAACGCTCCTCTGTGGTTAAATCGGTTAAGGCACGTCAGGCTATATGACGGTTCCTTATAGGATACAGGTTCGATTCCTGTCTGAGGACGCACATTTTCTATGAAAACTTCCCGGACATTCAGGCCGGTAAATGTTGTTAATACTGTTTATTATAAACAAAATATTTACTGAAATATTTGTATCTATAAAAAGAACGTATAAACATAAAAAATGTCTTAAAATGTGAGTAAGTATCTATGTGAATTTGCATGTAACGGTTGTTAACTTTGGGAGTTGTCGCTTTTATTCTGATGAAACGTGTCATACGGAGATGTGTCCTTTCTGATGCCGGGGTTACAATGACGATTTTTGAATTCACGCCAGCTCTTTTTATAAAGAGTTGAAGATAATGACAAGCAAAAGTAAATATTCTCTATCTTTTCAAAAAGCTTACCGATATTTTTTTTCTGAGTATTTTTATGTGTCGTGCTAGCAAACAAAGTCCAACATTGAAATGTTCAGGAGGAAAAGATCTGCCGAAGGTCTGATTATGGTAAAAATTTTAAGCCATGTGCCGGTAAATGTTGTTAATACTGTTTATTATAAACAGAGCATTTACCTAAATATTTGTATGTATAAAAAGAACGTATAAGCCTAAAAAATGTCTTTATATATAATGACATTCACTTGAACCGACACGCAAACTTAGTTTTTGCAAAAAGGCCACTACTCGATGGTAATAGGTCAAATGCACAACCTCACTAACCATTATTCTGCGTCAATAAGCCCAGCTTGCATTTGAGTTGATTCATTGAACTAAAACCTTGTGAATAATCCGCACAGAACACACGAATAATTCTCTTCAGTGTCAATCAACTTTGCCAGCTTTTGTTTCTTTTAAATTACAAATGTCGCCGTTTGAACAGAATTTGAAACCAGTTTAATTAAAGTTGATGAGTCAAACCAGTTTGTGTTATGGCCGCAAAGCACTACTTACTCGATCTTAGATGAACTCGAAAAGACACTCAAAGTTTTTTGTTTTGTTGTTGTTATTTTTTAACCTGTAAGTTTTCCTAGATACTTCAGTGAAATTTTCACTTTGTAAAATTATTGTTTATAATTATAGTTCAGTTATATGGAAAAGGAAGGCGGCATTTTTAACTGACGCCAACGGGTCAAGAAAGAAAAAAAGAGCAATGGCTAAGAAAGAAAGAAAGAAAGAAAGAAAGAAAGAAGATCAATGGCTAAGAAAGAAAGAAAGAAAGAAAGAAGATCAATGGCTAAGAAAGAAAGAAAGAAAGAGCAATGGCTAAGAAGCAGAAAGAAAGAAAGAAAGAAAGAAAGAAAGAAAGAAGAGCAATGGCTAAGAAGCAAATAGAAAGAAAGAAAGAAAGAGCAATGATAAGAAACAGAAAGAAAGAAAGAAAGAAAGAAAGAGGGGCAATGGCTAAGAAAGAAAGAACGAAAGAAAGAAAGAAAGAAAGAGCAATGGCTAAGAAGCAAATAGAAAGAAAGAAAGAAAGAGCAATGATAAGAAACAGAAAGAAAGAAAGAAAGAAAGAAAGAGGGGCAATGGCTAAGAAAGAAAGAACGAAAGAAAGAAAGAAAGAAAGAGCAATGGCTAAGAAGCAAATAGAAAGAAAGAAAAAGAACAATGGCTAAGAAAGAAAGAAAGAAAGAAAGAAAGAAAGAAAGAAAGAAAGAAAGAAATAGTAATGTCTAAGAAACAATAGAAAGAAAGAAAGAAAGAAAGTAAAAAACGAAAGAAAAATAAACGATAAACATGTCATGTTTAAACTTGTCTTTTTATACATATATTGTGACCATTTTGATTAAATTTCCTATAGTTCTTAAATTTCAGCTGAAAGTTTGGAAATGTTCCAGCATATTTCAGTGAAAGTTTTATAGCTTATGATAACACTTTACGTTTATTAATAAAATAAAAATACGTTAGTTTATACTGACGCCAGGGAGATATGCATGAAAAATAAAAAATAAAACAGGTTGCTTCGTATTACCACTTCCCTAGATGAATATGAAATAACAAGTTAATTTCTTAACCCTGTAAATCATTGAAATATTTTTCTATCTTCTGAAAGCATCTGTCAATACACCGTGGGTGTCTTAAAAGAAAAGGCGGTGCTGAGATCACATCGAAACAATTTTGTGAGTGGGTGTTACCCTGACTGAAACTGTATTGCCTAATCCACCTGCAACAACACCCGAAAACAACGATGATCTGTTTAAAAGGTCAAAACTTGTCTTCTGCTTCGTCAATTCAGAATAACGTATTTTCTGAAAGATCATACGCCTTCGTTTTGCTCTACTAGATTCTTCATATTTACAGCTGCTAAACAGAAATAAAGAAGCTCTTGACAATAACAGGCAAACTGTTCTGTTCATCAGTCAATGAGCAGCTGGGTCTCGAAATTAAATCGCTTTTTCAACTTCCTTCTTACAAAAATACTGGAGCATATTCGATTTGGATTACTAACGGCTTGTGCCCAACTCGCGGCGAAAAATGCAATGCTTCTCATGATAAAACACTCCTTACATTTAAAATAAACAATAAAATTTTATTGCTATGTTCACAAAAGGAAAACTGGGATCTGGTTATGCATGTTGCTTCATTTCTATTAACATTATAAATTCTGGGTGAAGACACGACAAAAAGAAAGAAAGAAATCTTTGTAAAGTTTTCAGACATGCGCAGAAACGTTCAAATTTGTTTTAAGTGGCAATGTCTGTTTGAAATATTTCAGTAAAATGCTAAAACATAGATCAGCAATTTCAAGGCTTATTTTAAGGTAAACTATCGCTCTGAAGATTGGCGCAACCCAGTCATTGTATTAAAAAATGTTCAATCTCTCAAAATAAGCAAAACTTAATGAGCATTGACTTAGCTTGTCGTTGCAACTCAGGCAGGTGTTATTTTTCGAATGTCAGTAATTTCAAGCCGAATTTTCAAATATGACGTTGCACAGTCTTCCTAACCCCATTTTGCCTTGTGTTATAGTAAGCATCAAGACAGAACAATGAGTATAGTTTTAGTTTTGCTCTCTCTCCTCCTCTCTCTCCCTCTCTCTCTATCTACTTAGCTAGCTAGCTAGCTATCTCTCTCTCTATATATATATATATATATATATATATGTGTGTGTGTGTGTGTGTGTGTGTGTGTGTGTGTGTGTGTGTGTGTGTGTGTGTGTTGCTAGCCCAAATTTCGTGGAATTTGAAAAACACGAGTGAATTTAATGCAATACAGTCTTATGTTACTGAAATTTTTGAGTAGTACTCTTTGAGATTGCTTGGACTTCACGCACACACATACACACACACACACATATGTCTTTGGTCAAAATTTGGGAAGCCGGTCGGAACAAGAATTTATATTGTTTTATTATTATCATTATTATTATTATTATTATAGAGCGAGTCTTCCATATACCAAAAGAAAATGACGCTGGGCTACAAATATCTGAATGTCAATCTGGCCATGTAGTGCATAACCTTTGCAGGTAGGTGGGAATTAGATATAACTTCAGATCAGTTGAGAATGTTCTCCGGTATAAAACCAGATATGATTCAAAGTTGCCTTCGCTGCCTCATCCTTAAAACTTAAAAAGCAACCCTCCCGACACTTCAGGGTACATGCTTAATTGGTTAAGGTCAAGAAAACAAAGAACAAATCTGCAGTAGCCAATCTTAATTTACCAGAACAATATATCTGCCTGTTAATAACACAAATTAATTAAAATCAGATGCCATAAGAGTCATGCTTGGTGTAGCATCAGGGTGTTCATCATCATCATCATCATCATCATCATCATCATCATTATTATTATTATTATTATTATTATTATTATTATTATTTCGTTTGATTTCTGTTGTATACACAATTACTTCCGGGTCCCAACCAGAGACGTAAGATTAGAAATGGCTTCATGACATTTTCTTCTGATCAATTTTATTTTTAAAAATCTAAAAAAAACTAAGATCACACACATTTTACATAGATAATAATAATAATAATAATAATAATAATAATAATAATAATAATAATAATAATAACAATTATTATTATTATTATTATTTTGACTAATATGTATTCGTTATATTTTTAAACTAACAAAAACAAGTAATTTAAACGAAAAAAGTGGGACTTGAATTCCGAAAACAAATTTAAGATACTTAAAAAAAACAAAAAAAAAACAGGCTTTTGAACTGAATCGTTTATGATAAATGTCGAAATCAAAATTTCTCTTTCTGATGTCATTCTTTTCAAATCGATGGTTCCGAAAAACCCGGAGCAAATTTACGCTGTTCTTGAAATCGCCATGTTTTTTATAGCTAAGAAATTTCTTTCGATGTCGTTTTGAAATATAAGACTTATTCGAAAAATATTTTACAGAAAATCTTCACAAAATGGGTATTTTTTTTGGAGGGGGTGGCAGTTTTTTACATTTTACTTATATAACGGCGATTCGACAAGAGGCAACAATGGATATAATGAAACATATTATTATTGACTATTTGCGAAATTCTATAGATATCAGTTTTGTTTGGAAATGTTTTTTTCTTTTTATTTATCCAAAAATATGTGTTATTTTAACGTCATTTTAGCTTTTGCTGAGAAAAATAAATTATTTTGCCAACGTTCTTAGAATGAAAGGCAATTTTATTTTGTTCCTTAAAGATTTCTTTGGTTTTTTTCTCACTTTAATCTCGCCCTTTTCACTTAATTTTCTTTTCTTTATTCTGTTCTTTCATTTTTATTTTGCAACCCTTTTATAGAAAATTCTGTTTCGTTTGCTAGATTAACTCGTATATTTAAAATTAGTTCTTCATGTATCTCATGATAGGGTAGCACTTATTAAGATTGTCACAATTCAATTCACTCTAATGATTATGGTCATATCACGTGGAAAAACCTGTTCCCGTACGATCACCGAAGTTAAGCAATGTCGAGTCTGGTCAGTAGCTAGATGGGAGACTGCTTGGGAATACTAGGTTCTGTAAGCTTGGATGTGCGGGTGGTGTAATGGATAATGGCTTGGACTTGTTAATCGAAGAGTTCCTATTTCAGTTGAGTTCGTTATATTAATTTACGTGCAAATACCCTTGTACAAAGTATCAATCTACCTCTTCTGTCACCAACTATGGGTTAATTATTAAGACCTGTATCATTAAATACTTATTATCTAAAAAATAAAAACAATTCTTACAATCTATAAATATTTTCTGGCTTTAAATAAACAGCTAATCAGTTGATGAGTCTTAGAAAATGAATCAATCTGTCAAATGATTACAACTTTTGACATCGTGGTAAAACAAAATAATCTCAGTTGTATTTTAGCGGTTAATGGTAATGGCAGGAGTAAGCGTAAGGAGGCATTCGCCATTCATTGACAGAGCAGCCAGTGCTTCTCGAGTTACACTTTTCTTCACTCTTTGGTCATGGGGCTGAGATCAAAGTGTAGTATCTGTTCGCAGATCGCTCACTTTATCGGCCTTTTGGCTGAGATTCGATCACTTGATACTTGTCTGGTGTAGGGATTCGTCCCTGCGCTGGTAGTATCATGGCTACGACTAGCTTGGATCGGCTCCGGCCTGGACCAGCTATGACAAGCCAAGACTAGCTCTGACCAGCTTGGACCAGCTATGACAAGCCAAGACTAGCTCTGACCAGCTTGGACAAGCTAAGACCAGCTATGACTAGCTCTGACCAGCTTGGACAAGCTATGACCAGCCAAGACCAGCGGCCCGGGTGAAAACACTCGGGTCCCCACGTTAAAAACCGACCTTGTGTCACAACCTGACTCAGTGGGGTGTCAAGTAAATACCAAGTGTAGTATCTGTTCCATTAAACTCTAATGATAAGGGGAATATTAGCCGTTTCCTTATAAGGAAACATTCGGCACTCACTGACCCAACTCCAAGGAGATACATTCGGTAGAAATTCATAAAATTATCTTTTCGAAGTATTTTTCAGACAAATAGTTTTGTCAAATCCAATAACTGTTATCGCTTTTTGCCGTACTGATTTTCCTTCCTAATCTTTTGTTGGAAGTAGTGTGGAACATCTTGATTATGTCAGTATTTTCTCTTCCAGTTCCATGTGCTATCCATTTTAGCCGTTGCTGCTATTGAAAGTCCTCAAGTGATGTGGTTTCTGTTATTTAGTAAAGTTCTTTGTGATTCGCTTGAATCTATATT
>OZ038487.1:123545550-123550550 GCA_964036315.1 Acanthosepion esculentum
ATATATACATACACATATATATATATATATACACACACATATATATATACACACACACACACACACATATATATATATATATATATATATATATATATATATATATATATATATATATATATATATATATATATATATATATATCAGTGGGTATTTTTATACTTCCCAATGTAAGCCTGGAATTAATATGATTATTCTTCTTCGCCTTCCTACAAGTAAAATTTTTAAAAAGCCTATCTCTGCATATATCCGTATTATTCAAGGACGTTTTGAAACTATTCTCGGATTTGGTACAGATCACTATTCCCAACGCAAACTTTAATCGAAAATGATGAAAATCTTTTTTTCTTTTCATTTAGAAATATATTGGTTGGGAAATTGGTTTTGAAGTGAAAATTGCGTAACACCGAAAAAAAATGAAATTTACAAAATGATTGCAACCCGTGTGTCTATCAACCGGCTATGCTTATTTTCTATTTGGTGAGTTTTAACATTTAATCTAATCTTTGACGTATAAAATAGGGTTGTTTGTAATCAAGAGACGTTTGTAAGAAATAAAATTTCCTTTTCATATTTAAAATAAATCGGTAATACATATCCTAGCGGTAGATAGATAGATAGATAGATAGATAGATAGATAGATAGATAGATAGATAGATAACGAAATGGATAGATAAATAAATAGAGAGACAGAGATGAAGAGACTGAGAGAGAGATATGAAATGACGTAGAGAAAATTTTGGCGATATAGAGAAGCAAAACTTCAGGCATTATTCTTTTGCGTATGTATTGAATACATGGGCATCTCTCACTCTCTCTCTTTCTCTCTCTCTCTCTGTCTGTCTGTTTGTCTGTCTCTCTCTCTCTCTCTCCCTCTTATGCAGAGAAGCAAAACTTCTGTCATTATTCATTTGTGTATGTATTGAAATACATGGGCATATCTCTCTCTCTCTCTTTCCTTCTCTCTCTTTCTTTCTTTCTCACCCTCTCTCTCTCTCTCTCTCTCTCTCTCTATATATATATATATATATATATATATATATATATATATATATATGCGTGTGTTTGTTTGTGACCCGGTCAAACTAAACTCATATTTAAAATGCGTCATAATCTTTCAGAAAAACTGAAGTGGTTTTCGTGCATCAAGAGGGTAGCGATGATGGCTTACATAGTTTCAGGCCCAAATCATTTTTCATCCTTTCTTACCTACTTTGCCAGTCAATCACACCTGTCTCTCTTCCCACGAGAACAACGTTTTTTTGTTTTTTCTTCTTCGATTCTTACCGAATATTCTGCTTAACCGATCCTTTGTGGCCCGTAGAACCGGTGCAGGCAAAAGCATCCGTGCCTAAACCCGTGACACTTTAACCACGGCAACTTTTAGCCAGTCGCCATTTCTTGTTCTGCTTCACACCTTTGCTAGGAGACACCTTTGCTAGGAGACACCTTTACTAGGAGATACCTTTGCTAGGAGACACCTTAGACGTAATACTGAGAATAACAATTCCACTGCTGTTCTTTTGCTCAATTCCAGACCACTAATGGAAAATATCTTTTTACTTTCCGCCACCTTTCTAGCATTTTAGGCTTTTCAGTTTGTTGAATGTTTAGAAATGCATGATTGAGTTTACAGCCAATGGTGTACAATATTATTTCATTAAAAATCTCGCACCATCGTCGCTTTTTTTTTTAAAAAAAGAAGAGCAAAGGTCATCTATAAGTTGATTTACATGTGAATTATATTGCCTTTCCTCACACCATATGGATTCTTCGTGACGTTTAAATTGAATACAGTATCTAAAATGATGGACTGTCAAAATTATTTATTATAAGAGATTTGACAATATAAAAGACCAAACAAGCTGAATAGGGCTGAACCGACTGGAAAGAAGTAGCCAGTTTCATCAAGTTTTAATGTGTTCTATTAATCAATTCACCGCAAGCAAGGCGATAATGCCACTAAGACGCAATGGCCTACTGGTAGGGAAAGAGAATGAAGAGACTTTAGAAGGAACCGAAAACCTAGTCCTAAACAGGGAACAAAAGATAAATCTCTATTCCTGTTCAAAAGACTGTGGAGAAGTGTGAACCGGGCGATAAGCGAACCTATCTACTCTTATTGAGAACAAAAATAAAAAAAATAGGAATTCAAATTTCAGAGTTTAGGCGACGTTAGAAGTATAGAGTTGAAGTAGATTTTTTAAAATACGAGAACCCAATAAAAACAGGAAACAAGAGATAAATCTCTACTCTTGTTCAGAAGACTGGGGAGGAGTGTGGGCCGGGCGATAGGGAAAACCTATCTAATCACATTCAGGAGAACAAAAGAACAATCAGTAAATAAAATTAGAGAGATGAGAAATATAGAGTTGAAGTAGGCTTTAAAAAGAAGCGGAAAGCCAATCCTAAACAGGAAACGAAGGGATAAACCTCTTCTCCTGTTCAAACGACCGCGGTGAAATGCAAACCGGGCGATAGGCGAAACTAGCTGCTAGATTTAGGGTATTCACTCACTGACAAGACGTAGCAGAAGAAATTGAACATTAATAATCTCCTAATATGGGCTTTTCAAAAAGATCTCCTAATATGGGCTTTTCACAAAGATTTCCTAATATGGGCTTCTCACAAAGATCTTCTAATATGGGCTTTTCGCAAAGATCTCCTAATATGGGCTTTTCACAACGATCTCCTAATATGGGCTTTTCGCAAAGATCTCCTAATATGGGCTTTTCACAAAGATCTCCTAATATGGGCTTTTCGCAATGATCTCCTAATATGGGCTTTCCATAAAGATCTTCTAATATGGGCTTTTCACAAAGATCTCCTAATATGGGCTTTTCACAAAGATCTCCTAATATGGGCTTTTCGCAATGATCTCCTAATATGTGCTTTTTATAAAGATCTCCTAATATGGGCTTTTCACAAAGATCCCCTAATATGGGCTTTTAACAAAGATCTCCCAATATGGGCTTTTCACAAATTTTTCTTAATATGGGCTTTTCGCAATTATTTAATATGGGCTTTTCACAAAGATCTCCTTATATGGGCTTTTTACAAAGATCCTCTAATATGGGTTTTTCACAAAGATCTCCTAATATGTGCTTTTCACAAAGATCTAGATATGTAAATCAATATTCGACGGTTTAAAGTGGAAAAGATAAAACCAAAATATGGTTATGAAAACAGGGAATTAATTTTTGGATGCTTGGCACACAGAATAGAGCGGTTCATTCATAAAAAATGTAGGGATTTTGGTTCAGGAAATAATTTTTGTAGATTAGCATTCTTTCGTTTCTTTCTAAGGTCGTGATACTTGTCAAAATAAAAAAAAATTGATATCATTATGGATCTGGAAATGTGAGCCCCTTTATAACATCAATATATTCTAAAATCGATCTTTGACATTTTACGGAATTCTTTACAAACGAAAACTGGGTATTAACATTAATAGCAGATGTTTTATTTTCTCCAAACTTTATGGACAAAAGAGTGGAATTCGTTCCTCGTTTCTGATAAGGTTTTGAAATTCTGTTTAGAACTTTTTTATTTATTTTTATTTTGTTTTGTGTTTCAGACAAATAAAAATATCTCACGGAAAAGATACATTAGTAAATGATTACTTAACATTTGTCATAAAAAGATTTAGGTTCCAGGTAATGAACAGGAGATAATATTTCATATTTACCATGAAAGAGTTTAGTTTCCAGGTAATGAACAGGAGATAATATTTCATATTTACCATGAAAGAGTTTAGTTTCCAGGTAATGAAAAGGAGATAATATTTCATATTTACCATAAAAGATTTAATTTCCAGGTAATGAAGAGGAGATAAGAAAATGGTAAACCGATTACTATTTCAAAAACATAACAACCAAACGTACCGGGTGACTTTTGATCTACGGTAAAGACACTAATTGACACTTTCGCTTTTTTTAAATAACGCAATTAATACCAATGTCATTTTAATACAAAAGGCTAATTTGCTTAAATGGAATAAGTGAAAATATCTTAAAGAAATCGTGTATTTTCTACCTTCTTAGTCACGTTTTCTCTCTTGACATATGCATTTCACATTAGAAAACATCTTGTCCATCCATTCAGAAAACTTTTTCATCTTCCTTTCTCTCTTTCTTTTAATTTTTGCACGCGAATATCTCCTTGAATATTACAATATTTCCAGGTTATTCAACAAATTGCTAATTTCCTTAAAACAAAATAAACTTAATTTCATAGAAAATTTATTTCCCTATCGGCCTCCATATATCTATTCCAACTTGGCAACAAGTCATCGATTCTTTTTCTAAAAACGTTTTCATTGGAAAAGAAAACGTTAAATTCCTTGAAGGCTACTTCAGTTTGATCATCATTGTAGACGTTTTTTGCCCACGAGGAAGTCGTGAAAAGTAAAAATTGTAAACTTTAAGGGAAAGGTCGAGTAAATAGTGAAAATAAAATAAAACATCCAGCTTCAACTGAATCAAGTATCGTGTTTCTTTTTCTCTTATCTCGCCATTTTGAACGCAATATTCCGAATCGATCTCTATATCTCAATGCATTTATTGTTTGTAGTTACTTTGAAGAAAGTTACTCCAGTTCAAGCAAACATTTACTGTTCCTGTCACAGGAAATAGATCACAGTTTCAGTTGATGTTTGAGATACTCAACCATTTCTAGACATTGCACAAATGTTCTTTGATTATTGTATAAAATCCACCTTTTATTAAAAAAATTATTATTTACTCAGCCTGCTCATCGATTATCTTAAATGGGTTTTTACGATGCAGGATGTGTTTACTAACCTTCACCTCATTTCATTTGCTACTTTTACCCATAGGTGGGGGAGGAAAGTGTCCACTCTTGGTTTTGAATCTTGTTTTTTTTCTATATTAGTTGCCAACCAAGGCAAGAGGATGCAGTCTACCCTGCTATCTTACCGATATCTAAGTGGAAAAAAGATGGATTCGGACTCTTCCCAAAGAGCATTAGCCTTAATATGA
>OZ038487.1:123555550-123623050 GCA_964036315.1 Acanthosepion esculentum
CACCGCCTAGGTAAGACGTACAAACTGAGCAAGTGGGGCCCGCAAACGCTGTTGGAGGTCCACAAAGGACAACGAGTTGCAGCCTGCGTATCGCTGCTTTTCGCCACCGTACCGCATCCTTATTCAATCGAGTGCTTACCAGTGATGAAAAGTGGGTTCAGTACGAAACTCCCAAGTGTTCCAGACATTGGTTGTGTCCTCGGGATGCTGTCCCTCACACCGCAAGACCGCCTATGCACCCACGCAAGTTTATGCTTTGTGTCTGGTGGACAGGTCATCAAGTGGTTCATTATAAACTGCTACCAACGGGCCAAACGGTCACTGGAGACCTATACTCGCAGCATTTAAAACGTGTGAAACAGGCATTGCGCCAGAAGGAGCCAGCACTGGTGAATCGCAAAGGTGTGCTTTTCCTCCATGACATTGCCAGGCCGCATGTCGTGCAAGTGGTCAGGGATACCATACAGCAACTTTGGTGGGAGACTTTGTCCCATCCACCTTATTCACCTGACCTTGCGCCATCCGATTACCACCTCTTCCACTCCCTAGATAATCATCTTCGTGGGAAATCCTTCACCAATAAAGCAGACTTGCGCAAAGCCCTCACGGACTTCTTTGCGTCAACCCCCCCCCCCCCCCGAGTTCTACCGCCAGGGCATTGAACAGCTGGAGACACGTTGGCAGAAGGTGCTGGATGCTGATGGCGATTACTTTGAAGACTAAATATAAGTTACACATACTGTGAAGCGTTTTTTCCCTTTAAAAACGGGCAGAACTTTTGGTTACCTTGTAGATAGATAGATAGATACGAATAAAATGTAAGTGATAGATAGATAGATAGATAGATAGATAGATACTAATAGAATGTAAGTGATATATATATATATATATATATATATATATATATATATATATAGATAGATAGATAGATAGATAGATAGATAGATAGATAGATATGCATTGTTACTACTTCCAAATCTTAACATTGCCTCCCACTAACTTTACTAGTTCATTTGCTTAGCACGTTTCCCCTAGAAACCGTGTTACTTGGTTTTGAGCTTAATATGGTGACTATATCTCGTGACCCAACCCAGTCTTTCGCTAAAAAAGCCTAACTGTGCCAGACTATTTTTTAAAAAAAACCTTGATTTATTTACTTGATTCGATGAAACATTACAGCTACACCTGGCATGTGTGGTAAATTTCCGCGCAATCTGATTGGTTGTTGGTCTCTTTTATTCGACTCCAGTCATTTGGTCTAATGAGATGATTCCACGCAAATAACGATTAATTTTTCTTCAAGTGAGCAATTTAGAACTTGTAAAAATCTGCAGAGAGCTCTGATCTCTACTCGCTTGTGTTATTCTCATCTTTTCACGAGGTTTTCTTTTTTTATTGTTCTCCTCTCTTTTCTTTTTTCGTAGCTCATTAAATTATAAGTCCGATCGATTTTGTAAACCAATTGAAAGCCTTCTGTGTCTGCTTCTTGAAAATTGTTTCGCCGGTATAAATAAATGAATGGCCGTTTTCACAAGTTTCATCGTTAAATAAGCATTTTTGTTTTAATTGTTTTTTTCTTTTACGTATTCTTTGATATTATTTTCCGCTTTTTTTTTCTTTTTTTAGACAATATATTTCAGATGCGTTATCGTTACTCACTATGAATAAAAATTGTTTTAATTTGCGCGAGAAAGCATTTAAAGCAAGCATTAATTGCTTATTTCAACACGTAAGTGCTCCTGCTGATGCAAATTGAAGCTGAACTAAGGGAAAAGATTTAATATTAACAGATTATTCTATAGCTTGTCAGTTTTCATTTTTATATTTACTCTTCCATACTTACCTCGTCTACTTATATTTTTAATTTGTATCAAGAAAACTTTTGATTCGACTAAAATTAGATTAATAAAATTCAATCAATTTTATGGAATATGTTTGTTATTTTATTACTGATTTTGGGGAAATTAGACTCTTTTGGATAAATCAACTCCGCTTAATCAAGAAAAGAAATTATTATTATTATTATTGTTTTATTTCTTTTGGTTTCTGGTGTATACTCATTTCTTTCCGGGTCAGAAATGGAATCATGACATTTTTCACTGAGCAGGTTGAAAAAAAAATCGCATATATTTTACATAGATAAAGCCCTTCGTAAGGTGTGGGCTGTACTTGTGAGTATAATTTTGTGTAGTTCTTTAAGGCAGGGGCCACCAGGAATCCCTTCGATGAGTCTATTCTGTTCCCAATCAATCCGAGGGCTCCAACTACAACTGGAATTGTTAATGTCCTTATGTGCCACATTTTTGAGATTTCGATTTCAATGTCCTTGTATTTTGAGTTTTCTGAAGATCTTGAAACATGCATTATTATTATTATTATTATTATTATTATTATTATTATTATTATTATTATTATTTCAGCATTTTCTTATATAAGGACTGAATATCTGGTAATTAGTGCACAACCAGCCACCTTATGTATGATGCAATTTTCCTCTGACTGTAAGTGTTCATCACTTTCTGGATTATTCTTGCCATTCCTAAGAGGTTTCCTTTCTCTAAGAATTCCACATGACAATCGATGCCATCTCTCTTTATCCATCTCTCCATTCGGTCAGTCACCGGACTCAGTGTATCAATGACAACTGGTGCAATTCTGACCTTCTTCAACTTCCAAAGCCTTGCAAGTTCAAATCGAAGTGGATTTGTGCACAGATAAGAAACTGGATCACAACGAATTGGACATATGGTTGGGAGATAAAATGGAAAAAGAAAGTTTATCCATCATGACATTTTGAAACAAGAATAGAACAAGAAGAAGAAGAGAAAGTAATCAACTATGATCCAATGAAGAATATGAATAATCCAGAAAGTAATGAAACCTTACAGTCAGAGGAAAATTGAATAATACTTAATGTTACTGGTTGTAGCCCGTTATCCATACATTAATTACCGGATATTAAGGTGTTAAATGAGAAAATACTGAAATAATAATAATAATAATAATAATAATAAAAAATAAAGAAATAAAGAAATAAAGAATAATAATAATAAATTGTACCCACAATTACAGCCCACACCTTACGAAGGGCTTTGTCTATGTAAAATATGTGATCGTAGTTTTGTTTTCCGCAAAAATGCTCTGTGGAAAATATGATGATGCCATTTCTGACCTTAGGTCTCTGGTCGGGATCCGAAAAGAAATGAGTATACACCAGAAACCAAAAGAAATAAACAATAATAATAATAATATACTGGAGCCCAACAAACCCGACATATTGGTGAAAGATAAAATAGGAAGGGAAGGGTTAATCACCAGCCCATCGTGCCCTTCTCATAGAAGCTGAGCAAAGGTAGAACAAAAGGACGAAGACAAAGTAACCAACTACGATCCATTGAAGAAGAAGAAGAAGAAGAAGAAGAAGAAGAAGAAGAAGAAGAAGAAGAAGAAGGAGAAGAAGAAGAAGAAGAAGAAGAAGAAGAAGAAGAAGAAGAAGAAGAAGAAGAAGAAGAAGGAGAAGAAGAAGAAGAAGAAGAAGAAAAACAAAAACAAAGCGGACATATTTTTTAACAATAAAATCGAAAAAGAAAGGTTAATAGTTGATCCATCGTGTCTTTTTACTACAAGGAGAGAACAAAAGGAAGACGAGATTATTATTATTATTATTATTATTATTATTATTATTATTATTATTATTATTATTATTATTTCCTTTGATATCTGGCCTTTACACATTTCTTTCCGGGTCCCGCCCAGGGACCTAAGGTTAGAAATGGCATCATGACACTTTCCACTGCAAAAAAAATAAAAAATGATTATTATCATTATTATTATTATTATTATTATTATTATTATTATTATTATTATTATTATTATTTCCGTTGATTTCTGGCGTGTACTCATATCTTTGCGGGTCCCGACCAGAGATCTAAGGTCAGAAATAGTATCATGACATTTTCCACTGAGCAATAAAAAAAACGTATTTTACATAGATAAAGCTCTTCGTAAGGTGTGGGCTATACTCGTGAGAACCATTTTTTTGTATTTCTTTAAGTCTCCTAGGAATCCCATCAATGAGTCTATTGGAATCTTTTCCAACCAATCCGAGGGCGCCAACTACAACAGGGATTGTTGATGTTCCCATGTACCACATTTTTAAGATTTCTATTTCAAGGTCCTTGTATTTTGACAGCTTTTTGGATATCTTCAAAGATACATTGCAGTCTGCAGGGACTGCCATATCAATAAGGAGGCACGTTTTGTTTGCGGTCTCTAATAACAATGTCTGGGCGGTTGGCTTTGATTGTTCTGTCTGTGTGTATTTTGTAGTCCCATAAACTTGTTACAGGTCCTATCTTAGTAAACGGGTCTGGCTAGTGTTCATACCAATTATTATTATTATTATTATTAATTAGAGGTCGTGTAAATTATTTCAACAATGAAACACGATCATTTATGATAGATGAGACAACTTGTAGATAGATTGAAAAAGATATAGATTCCCTAAGTAGTGGAAAAGAATTTCGAAAGTCACATAAAAGACATTTACTGACGTTGAAGAAAAACTGAGTCGGAAGTCGAGGATTTGGTTCCATAACAGCAAGAAAGGCGTGAAAGCTGAATAAAAAGAATTAACGTTAAAAAGAGAAAGAGAAAGAGGAACTCAACAAGGCAAAATTTCCTAAAATTTCAATAAGATAGATCGATAGATAGATAGATATGAACAGGGTGAGATAGATAGATAGATAGATAGATAGATAGATAGATAGATAGATAGATAGATAGATAGATAGATAGATAGATATGAAAATGGTGAGATAGATAGATAGATAGATAGATAGATAGATAGATAGATAGATAGATAGATAGATATGAAAATGGTGAGATAGATAGATAGATAGATAGATAGATAGATAGATAGATAGATAGATAGATATGAAAATGGTGAGATAGAGAGATAGATAGATAGATAGATAGATAGCTAGATAGATAATGAACACGGTGGCATAGATAGATAGATAGATAGATAGATAGATAGATAGATAGATAGATAGATAGATATGAACAGAGTGAGATAGATAGATAGATAGATAGATAGATAGATAGATAGATAGATAGATAGATAGATAGATATGAACACGGTGACATAGATAGATAGATAGATAGATAGATAGATAGATAGATAGATAGATAGATACATAGATAGATAGATAGATAGATAGATAGATAGATAGATAGATATGAATACGGTGAGATATATATATATATATATATATATATATATATATATATATATATATATATGTATAGATAGATAGATAGATAGATAGATAGATAGATAGATAGATAGATAAGTGGAATCAAACATGAATTCCCCGAGAAAGAAAGAAAGAAAGAAAGAAAGAAAGAAAGAAAGAAAGAAAGAAAGAAAGAAAGAAAGGGTAAAAAAAAAGAAAGAACTAATTCTTAAATAAAAAAAATCTTTTTTTTCCGCTCTCTTTACCTGTTTCACTGGGTAAAAAAGCAAATTTATATAACGAGTTAGCCAGACCGACAATAGAAACAAAATGGACGACAAACTTTAGCTCACCAGCCAGCCTCTGACAAGTGAAGCATCAAAAGTAAATCGCTTTAACCGGTGGCCAATACGCAAGTCAGGGCCCGAGGAAGCATTTTTCTACGGAGCTCTGATGTCAGTCGTCACCGACTGCGTAAAGAACCTCGTTGGTAAGATTTGATGTCTCATTCATTCAAACAGCTCCTCTCTCTGATGCGATTCCCATATGTGTTTAGTGGGGAGGGGTCGGATGGTAGCTTGGTTGATGTGTAGGCAACAGCAAGTTAGGCTACAATTTACGTTTCTCATAAAGCCAAGGTTTCGAGCAACATCTGGACTTTCCATTGCTGCCTTCGAAATTCAAATACGCCGCTTGAAATAACACGTATATGCATTGCAATTCGCGTTATTCATTTTACAGACGATTGTTACAAAATCGGAGGTACAAACTGTTTCGTTTTTTATAAGCTATGGATGAAGAAAAATTCAATTATATTTTACCATACACAGACCTAAACTCTACATTATCCAAAGTTGATAGAAACAGGTCGGATTTTCGATTACTAGATACATATTTATTGTTTGTTTTGTTTAGCGTCATATAGGCACCTCTATAGGTTACTTAATGCCGAAATGTAAACATTTATTGTACACAGTTTAATTTTATTTTTGGATATATTAAGGGTTTAGAGATACAAGTCTTACTAGTTAACCCACAGCTGGGGGAGAACATGTGGATTCATACCTTTCCCAAGAATATGTGTGCGTAAGTGTACCCAACTGGAACTGGATATCAGGTTCAATTAACAATTCCCAGTTATTATCTACTAGCAGTATACTCCGTCTTCGACGGAGTCTTCATTACTGGGAATTTTTGCCGATCAATTGGAGCAGTTTAAGTTTAATGTCAGCTCACCCAAAAATCAATATTGGTAACAACAATCGGGGGCAACTGAGACACATCCCCAAATGGGGGGGAAACAATTTGAAGGGGGGGTAAAAAGGGATGTTTTTACGTTCTCAATCATGCAAGAAAGGAACCTCTTTCACGGACCGTCATAATAATAATATATGATAATTTTTATTTATAATATATAAATATATATATATATATATATATATATATATATATATATATATATTTATAATTCTAATAATCTTTTGCGTTAGATTTGAACTCTCTAAATTGATTGTACGCTGTTTTTTACAGACAATAAAATTTCTCCTTTAATTTTTTGTGCAAAGTGTAAAAAATCAGTTTTTTCGATTTTTCACCTTCAAGTTTTTAAACCGGCACAGAAGAATTTTCTATCTGAGAAAAAGAAAAATCATCAAAAGCGGATGAAAACTATGACAATGCGTCAATAACACACACATACATACACAGATTTTGAGAATTATAGATATAGATTACACTATCCACACATTCAAGCTTACAAAATCTAGACGGACAGAGACACTTAGATAGATAGATAGATAGATAGATAGATAGATAGATATAGATAGATAGATAGATAGATAGATAGATAGATAGATAGATATGAACAGATTTATATAGATAGATAGATAGATAGATAGATAGATAGATATGAACAGATTTATATAGATAGATAGATAGATAGATAGATAGATAGATAGATAGATAGATATGAACAGATTTAGATAGATAGATAGATAGATAGATAGATAGATAGATAGATAGATAGATATGAACAGATTTAGATAGATAGATAGATAGATAGATAGATAGATAGATATGAACAGATTTAGATAGATAGATAGATAGATAGATAGATAGATAGATAGATAGATATGAACAGATTTAGATAGATAGATAGATAGATAGATAGATAGATAGATATGAACAGATTTAGATAGATAGATAGATAGATAGATAGATATGAACAGATTTAGATAGATAGATAGATAGATAGATAGATAGATAGATAGATAGAGAGAGAGATACATAGATAGATATGAACAGATTTAGATAGATATATAGATAGATAGATAGATAGATAGATAGATAGATAGATAGATATGAACAGATTTAGATAGATAGATAGATAGATAGATAGATAGATAGATAGATAGATAGATAGATATTTTTTTAAGTAAATACAGGAAAAGATATTATAAAGTGGGTGACATTAACAACCATGGATAAAGGACATTCTATACGGATTATTTTCTTGTCATCTCGAGCCACTGGCTTTCTTTCCAGCCAGTGGACGGAGGTCTACTGGCCACAGAATGATGACTAATCTGAAATCAACGACAATGATGTCCTTTATTATTCGTTACCCACCTTGTGACCAAAGTGGCTGAATCCCTTTTGAAACGCGACACACTCACACCGATCTCTAATCTCCCGTCTTCTTCTTCTTCTTCAACCGGTCAACAACGCGTTGACTACTGAGACTGACCAGTCTGCCGATCACCATGATGGCGCAAAGCCAAGATTTGATGCACAGTGCCAAGCGATTAGCGAAGACATTTCACTGATAAGCTATTAAATCAGGACTCAATGATTATTTATCTCATCTAACAATGAGAGGAAACGATAACCATGACATCCGTAATCACCTCCTGCTGTTCTCCGTCTTTATTATTATCATTATTATTATTATTATTAGAAGAAGAATTTGAAGAATTTGAAGAAGAAGAATTTGAAGAAGAAGAATTTGAAGAAGAATTTGAAGAAGAAGAATTTGAAGAAGAATTTGAAGAATTTGAAGAAGAAGAATTTGAGGAGAATTTGAAGAAGAAGAATTTGAAGAAGAAGAATTTGAAGAATTTGAAGAATTTGAAGAAGAAGAAGAATTTGTAGAAGAATTTGAAGAAGAATTTGAAGAAGAAGAAGAAGAATTTGAAGAATTTGAAGAATTTGAAGAAGAATTTGAAGAAGAATTTGAAGAAGAATTTGAAGAAGAATTTGAAGAAGAAGAAGAATTTGAAGAAGAATTTGAAGAAGAATTTGAAGAAGAATTTGAAGAAGAAGAAGAAGAAGAATTTGAAGAAGAATTTGAAGAAGAATTTGAAGAAGAATTTGAAGAATTTGAAGAAGAATTTGAAGAAGAATTTGAAGAAGAAGAAGAATTTGAAGAAGAATTTGAAGAATTTGAAGAAGAATTTGAAGAAGAATTTGAAGAAGAATTTGAAGAAGAAGAAGAATTTGAAGAAGAATTTGAAGAAGAAGAAGAATTTGAAGAAGAATTTGAAGAAGAATTTGAAGAAGAATTTGAAGAAGAATTTGAAGAAGAAGAAGAATTTGAAGAAGAAGAAGAATTTGAAGAAGAAGAAGAAGAATTTGAAGAATTTGAAGAAGAATTTGAAGAATTTGAAGAATTTGAAGAAGAATTTGAAGAAGAATTTGAAGAATTTGAAGAATTTGAAGAAGAATTTGAAGAATTTGAAGAAGAAGAATTTGAAGAATTTGAAGAAGAAGAAGAATTTGAAGAAGAAGAAGAATTTGAAGAAGAAGAAGAATTTGAAGAAGAAGAATTTGAAGAAGAAGAATTTGAAGAAGAATTTGAAGAAGAATTTGAAGAAGAAGAATTTGAAGAATTTGAAAAATTTGAAGAAGAAGAAGAAGAAGAAGAAGAAGAAGAATTTGAAGAAGAAGAAGAAGAAGAATTTGAAGAAGAAGAAGAATTTGAAGAAGAAGAAGAAGAATTTGAAGAAGAAGAATTTGAAGAAGAAGAAGAAGAATTTGAAGAAGAATTTGAAGAAGAAGAAGAATTTGAAGAAGAAGAATTTGAAGAAGAAGAATTTGAAGAAGAAGAATTTGAAGAAGAAGAAGAAGAAGAAGAAGAATTTGAAGAAGAATTTGAAGAAGAATTTGAAGAAGAAGAAGGAGAAGAAGAATTTGAAGAAGAATTTGAAGAAGAATTTGAAGAAGAATTTGAAGAAGAAGAAGAATTTGAAGAAGAAGAAGAATTTGAAGAAGAAGAAGAATTTGAAGAAGAAGAAGAATTTGAAGAAGAAGAAGAATTTGAAGAAGAATTTGAAGAAGAATTTGAAGAAGAAGAAGAATTTGAAGAAGAATTTGAAGAAGAATTTGAAGAAGAATTTGAAGAAGAAGAAGAATTTGAAGAAGAAGAAGAAGAATTTGAAGAAGAAGAAGAAGAAGAAGAAGAAGAAGAAGAAGAAGAAGAAGAAGAAGAAGAAGAAGAAGAAGAAGAAGAAGAAGAAGAAGAAGAAGAAGAAGAAGAAGAAGAAGAAGAAGAAGAAGAAGAAGAAGAAGAAGAAGAAGAAGAAGAAGAAGAAGAAGAAGAAGAAGAAGATGATGATTGCGCCGTATATTTTCTGGAAGATTTGTCAGTGTTACTGTACACCGCATACCGAAGATGGTATGGACATCTCTCTCTGAACCATTCGTAGGAAGCCATTAAAGCCATTAAATTCTTAATGAAAGACATTAAAGCTAACAGACCTGCGATTAAAGACTAAAAACAAAATATGCCGTCCCGCAAATATGAAAGTGGGACCAGATAAAAATAAATCTTTTTAAAGAATATGACACATTAAATAAAGATAAAGATATTGACATTGACAAAAGAGTCTGACAATAATTGGAACACTGAGTTCGATCAAAAATGGTACAGGTAAAAACGTTCCTGGCAGCCCATGCTTACAAGAAATTCCAAAAATGTGAGGAACTGTTCTTCTACTCAGAAGAATATTATCAATGCAAAGAAAACATAGACATTGTATGCGTTAAGTATCACTTAACGTCAGGGTTTGTGTCAACATGATGTATATATTTATTAACTTGCCTTACCGTTGGCCTGGGTTAATGACCCCGTAACGAAATGTACTGAACAAAATGCGAAAGAATAAAAATAAAATAAAATAAATATTAATAAAAATAAAATAATAATAATAATAAAATATTGTGTTAGCCCAGATTATGTGATAAATATCCAGAAACCATTGATCATCTTGTATCAGGTTGCACGATATTGGCATCCTCTGAATATAAAACCCGGCATGACAGAGTGAGCCAATATCTGCACTGGAAAATTTGCCACTCCTACGGGAAGGAAACTGAAAGAAACTGGTACGAACACCACCCAGACCCGGTTACGGAGATAGGGCCTGTTACAATTCTATGGGACTACACAATACACACTGACAGAACAATCAAAGCCAACCGCCCAGGCATTGTTATTAAAGACCACAAACAAAATAAGTGCCTCCTTAATGATATGGCAGTCCCTGCAAACTGCAATGTATCTTTGAAGATTTTCGAAAAGCTGTCAAAATACAAGGACCTTGAAATAGAAATCTCAAAAATGTGGCACATGGGAACATCAACAATCCCTGTTGTAGTTGGAGCCTTAGGATTGGTTGGAAAAGATTCCAGTAGACTAATTAAAGGGATCCCTGGAAGTACATGCCTCAAAGAGATACAAAAAATTGTTCTGACAAGTACAGCCCACACTTTACGAAGGGCTTTTTCTATGTAATTATTTATTTATTTTTTTTTGTTTTGTTTTGTTTTTTGCGATGGAAAGTGTCATGATACCATTTATAACCTTAGGTCCCTGGGCGGGACCCGGAAAGAAATGTGTAAACGCCAGATATCAAAGGAAATAATAATAATAATAATAATAATAATAATAATAATAATAATAATAATAATAATAATAATGCTTGCTAACTCGAAAATATCAAGTACACACAGTGAAAAGTTGTATTAACCCGAAATGCAGATTCTGTGATAAATATCCAGAAACAATTGAGAATCTTGTATCAGGTTGCATCGTGTTAGCACCCACTGAATATAAAACACGACTTAATAGAGTGGGCCAATATCTGCACTGCAAAATATGCAACTTTTGCGGAAAGGAAACTGGTATGAACATCACACAGACCCGGTTAAAGAGATAGGACCTGTAACAATTTTATGGGACTTTAAAATACACACAGACAGACAATGAAAGCTAATCGCCTACATACAAGGATCTTGAAATGGAAATCTCGAAAATGTGGCACATGAGGACATCAATAATTCCAGTTGTAGTTGAATTTCTCGGATTGATTGGAAAAGGTTCCGATAGACTCATTGAAGAGATTCCTGGGAGCCCATGTCTTAAAGAAATACAAAGAAAATGTACTCACAAGTACAGCTTACGAAGAGATTTATCTATGTAAAAGATGTGTGATCTTCGGGTTTGGGTTTTTTTTTCCCCTCAAAAAAAGCTCAGTGGAAAATGTCATGATGCCTTAGGTCTCTGGTTGGGATCCGGAAAGAAAGGAGTATACACCAGAAATCAAAGGAAATAAAATAACAATAATAATAATAGACCACAAACAAAAGAAAAATGCCTCCTTATTGATATGGCAGTCCCTGCAGACTGCAATGTATCTTTGAAGATATTCGAAAAACTGTCAAAATACAAGGACCTTGAAATAGAAATCTGAAAAATGTGACACATGGGAACATCAACAATCCCTGTTGTAGTTGGAGCCCTAGGATTGGTTGGAAAAGATTCCAGTAGACTAATTGAAGGGATCCCTGGAAGTCCATGCCTCAAAGAGATACAAAAAATTATTCTGACAAGTACAGCCCACACTTTACGAAGCGCTTTATCTATGTAATTTTTTTTCAGTGGAAAGTATCATGATACCATTTCTAACCTTAGATCCCTGGACGGGACCCGGAAAGAAATGTGTAAACGCCAGAAATCAAAGGAAATAATAATAATAATAATAATAATATCGTCAAAAAAGTTACTGTGATAGAAGCAATAGCCTGATAAAAATAAGATTAATAATACAAGGGATGCTGAAAACTTTTCAGTACCCCCTCATATTTCATGAAGAGAGGTAAGTATAGTTTACCAGAGTGATAGTGATGATGGCGCTGTTAAATGATTTTGTTCTTATTATTAATAATAATAATAATTCTTATTATTATTACACCGTAAGATTTAGCATCAACTGTCTCGAGTAATATTTACTGGGGATCAAATGACAAGTCTTTTTTTAATAATACGAAATCACCTTTATTTTTTTTCGATCTGAGTAATGAAGTTTCCTGAATAGATTCCCGTGTTTCATTATTAAATTCATGCGTTCGTGCCTTCTCGTCAAATATCTGGTGGTCATCACTTCAGGCTGAGTGAGAGAAAACGTTTAGTACCATTTTTAGTACCATTTTTAGTATCCTCGAAGAACCAGGAAATGTTAAGACTAGACTTTTATTTAAGCATTTGCTTGGTTACAAGTTTCCTTAGATCTTCAACAATTTCCTATCTTCGAAGACATTAATTCTACCTCAATTCACGCAATAGGAGGGGGTACTGAAAAGTTTTCAGCACTCCTTGATTTAGTAATCTTTTTTTATCAGGCTGAAAATAATCACTTTCTCGAACTTTGAATTTTTTTCAATTTTTATATTTTTTCCACTTTTTTTTTACTAAAACATCTAAAACTATTTCATGAAAGGATGGTGGAGGGGGTGGACCCCAAAATAAAACAAAACATTCAAACTAAAACAAAATTATTTTATTTTATTCTAGAGATATATGCGCGTTGAGTAAACTCTCTGTTTGTTTTTCGTTTTTGTTTTGTTTTGTTTATTGTTTTTTCAAATGTGGGACTTAAGTCTGCCGGCCTGTGCATTCGAGAGGCTTAATAAAAAATAATGCGCTCTCCGGCAGATTTCGAACCTGAATCTCCCTATAATTAAATGGTGTTTTTTCCCAGTCTCTAAAGTCTCTCGAATAAAAAAGCCGGTATACATAATTCACGCCGTTTAAAAAAAATAAAAAAAACAAAAACGGGTGTCCACTCAAACACGTTTATCTACTAAGAATTAACATTTGGTAGATCTCCGTATAGATAGATAGATATGAACAGTCTGGGATAGATAGATAGATAGATAGATAGATAGATAGATAGATAGATAGATTACATAAAGATGAAATTCAATAACCCATTTGTATGGTTATTTCTCCCTGTAAGAGATTAATCCCCGTAAGAGATTAATCCCCGTAAGAGATTAATCCCCGTATGAGATTAATCTTCCGAGGGTACTGAATTTCAACTATATCCCATTTATCTATAGCAATTTTCCAAGCGTAGCTTAGATGTGGCACAAGGCCGAAAGTAGGAAGCACCCAGTGAGGATTGAACTCGCTACTCAGTCACAATTGTTCTAGTGAGACAAGCTTGTTAACCATTACACGTCCTCGGGGTGCCCAATCCAATTAATCTATATATGTTCTGTAATAAATACATTAAGCTCTCTTTGTGGATCAGTTTTAATATTTTATATTATTAGGATTCACTTGGTTTACTTCCCACGGATTTTTACCTATATATATATATATATATATATATATATATATATATATATATATATATATATATATATATATATAAGTACCGTGCATATATAATATATATAGAAATTACACACACACGCACACACACACACACACACATATATATGTGTGTGTGTGTGTGTTAGCTTGAGTTTTATGAAATTTTCGTACTGGGAAACGACGAACGCATCATATTTTATATCATGACAGCTGATGAAAAATGGCTTTTATACGACAGGGTTCAACGCAAAAGGCGGTGGATTGACAAAGATGGATATACGACCAGGCTCCAACATCTGAGTTCCATAGAAAAAAGTTAATTTTATGCGTTTCAAAGGATTGTCGAAGTATTCATTTAGAGTCCTTCAAATGCAATGAAACACTAAATACACATTTTTACGTCCAGCATCTATAAAAAGCCCATAAACGTTTGGTCGAATATCGATGTCATTCTCCACACCCCCATAACAATGCACAGATACATACTGCAAGAACAACACAGAAAACAGTTTGGAACTCGGCTGGGCTGTTCTCCCCTACCCGCCCCCAAACAATTATTACCTGCCATTATGGCTGCAAAATGCTATAATTGTAACAAACTAGGTTCGTCGAAAACCTACACAAATATAACAAAGAGATGCTTGATACGTAGCAACAACTCATTGCAAATACAAAAATGGCGAATATATAATTGAATAAAATGTAATTAGACACTATTTTTAAGGAATAATGTCGATAAATAAAAGGAAATTATTAATGACTCCACCTAATATAGCATTTATATGTTAGGGTGGATCTTTCCTGTTAATTCATACTAAAATATTAATTCACCCCTAATTAAAAAGAATTTATTAAAATTTACTAAAATTTCAGTGTCCTGGGTATGACGATAAACTACACCCGCGTCTTGGGTATGACGATAAACTACGTCCAACAGAAAGGCCTCTGATAATACGTTTTTTGAAAAAATAATATTACCAGCTATACATTTTTGAAGAAATATTATCATCAGCTATACGTTTTGGAAAAATAATGATGCCAGCTGTACTTTTTTGGAAAAATAATATTACCAGCTATACGTTTTTGGAAAAATAATACTACCAGCTATACGTTTTTGGAAAAATAATATTACCAGCTATACGTTTATGGAAAAATAATATTACCAGCTATACGTTTTTGGAAAAATAATATTACCAGCTATACGTTTTTGAAAAAATATTACCAGCTATACATTTTTGAAAAAATAATATTACTACCTATACGTTTTTGAGGAAATTAATATATTAACAGATTTTTGACAAAACAAAAATATTACCAGGAAAAAAAAAAGTTGTCGGCATTAAATGACCCATTGAGGTGTTGATATGCCGTAAAACAAACCAAACCAAACCAAACCAAACTAAAATTCATACCAAATTCACCCAAAGCGAGGTTCTTCCATTGCACTCTGGTTCGATTGACCTTTGCCATCGCCCCAAATATGGGCTCTACATTCGCACTCACCCCGATCAAGAAAAAAAACATTTTTTTTTTAATTGTAAAAATCCTTTGTAAGTATCTCGAATATGAAACGCACTCACTAAATGTGAATAACTCCCAAATTTTTGGCAATTTTTCATTCGAAGGTTTGGAGTTGTCTTGAGGTAAGCGAAACAAATCTTGATTTCAAATTTATAATTTCAAAAGAGTGCCAAAAATTTAATAAAATACAAACAAACTTCGATTTAAAATTTACAATTTCTTGGGCTGAATTAATATTTGCAATAAGTAACTTTCTATTATTTGGGGTGAATTAAAAGAATAAGGTCCGTTAGGATTTACAATTGTCTTTTCCATATACGCCATTTTTTCTTCTACCAAGTCATCATTTTTTTATCTTCTTCCTCGTCTCCTTTTTCTTCCTTTACCCGATGTCCAGAGTGTGACTATCGCTGGACAGCAAATGACATTGTAGTGGACCGTGGGGTGAAGATGTGAAGAGATATCAGAAGGTTAAAATTTCCTGCTAGCCGGTCCAGCTACATGAGAATGTTGGACTTTAATTAAGTCCAAAGAAAACAAAAAAAGACCGATATATATATATATATGTAAACAAATATATATATTAATAACAAGTTAAACAAAGACATGGACAGTTACATAGAGTTTGTATGGAGAAATGATGTGTATGCGTGTTGTGGTGAGTGTTCGTACGTACGTGTTTGTTCTTAGCGTGTTCCCAGAATTTGGGAAACGCTGTACTGTGAGAGGTCACATATTGGTGTTAGTTGAAAAGAGAGATTTACCTAAGTGGAAGAGAGAGATCGAGGCGAAGGATCAGCCAGTATTTATAGCCAGGGGAGAGAGACCCCTGTTGAAGGATTAAGGAACTGAAGAGGAGCTAACTCCGACAACATCAAGTCTCCTCAAATCTTCAACACTTCTGGTATCGATAACGAATTAAGCTGGACCTGCATTCTCTTAGTTTGCCAGAGATTTCCAATTAGTTTTTCAAGGATCTTGAAGATCGTTTCCAGTATCTCGATGAAGGCACCATCATGACTTTTAAATACATTAACACACAATTGTACTTCGCCATATATATATATATATATATATATATATACATATACATATATATATATATATATATATATATATATATATATATATATATATATATATATATATTAATAACCCCTTTAATAAGATGTGCAGGCAATGTAATTCTTATCAGCGCGTAAAGTAAAATCAGCAATCCGAGTTCAAATTCCTAATTTTCCTTTTGGAAAGACATAACTCTACTATTTCCCTGGCCGGATTTAGCTTAAGTATCTAGATAGCCTTGGCTGGCAACCAGTATAATAGTATAATAATCTCTAAATTCCAAACCACTGGGAAGGCAACGGAAAACCCCACCAGTATCTTTCTAAACATGTCGCGAGGATTCACACATAGGAAAAGGATACTGTCATGATCGCCTACATCATTAAGGGACGAACACATTTATAAAAACGTAACGAAGTTTTATGGTTTATAAAATTGTTTCTGCTTGTTCCGTTTTTGTGAATTTAATGATGAAAAATCATGCAAAAACTAATTATCCCGAAATATCTCATCCAGAAGCATTTGATGAGTTTTCCACAGCAAAAGAAACACTCGCAATTCCACACGTGATATGTCTTCCTTCTGCACGACACCAGTTTGGGTGTCAAATTTGTTGCTTTCTTCGAAAATACTATCGAACAGTTCTTCATCAAAATAGAGAATGAAAAAAAAAATCCAAGAGTGTCATTTTATCAGCGATATCGATTTTCACATCTAGAGCAACGCTAAATAAGAAAGGAAAAACTAGTCTTACCATAGCAACAAACTCCATTGAACAAATAAAAAAACCGAATGACCCAGTGTAAAAAAACAGCCAGAGGTACACTAAATTACCATGATGTTATTGACTGTATAAGAGCAACAAAAAAAACGAAAGAATATTCCTACAAAGATGGACAAATGATTTTCTTTATTCCTCAAAAGACACATTTAAACATTTATGCCCAGTATCTTATACTTTCATTCAAAAATGGACTAGAATTCTCGGCATGCTCTATAAAATGTCTAAAGAAGAGTAATCAGTTATGGCTATAACATTCTTGTTATCACTTGGGAGAAAGTTAATCTGAATAAATGAAGCTTTCGGCATCAAATGGTATTTCGTGATTGTGTTGTTTTATCAGAATGGAGAGAAAAAACCTTTTCGACTGAATTGGAAAAACAGGAAATAAGGTAGAAAAAATACTTAAAGCGTCATTTGAGAAAACAATATTTTTCTATAGCTACGAAACTTCGGATTTCTATGCCACCTTTTTATTCAAACTTCCTGTTAATGGTTTTTTCCACATCCGTTTATACACTCATACCTGCTACCCAAGTTAATCCCAACTTATTTTAAATGAAGCCCGAAAGGATGCCAGTAGCGAAATTCGAAATTTCTGGAAACCCTGGCTTGTCGAAGGAAACCGTGAATGTGGGTTTGATCTATATGAGTCAAGCAGACAGGAATGATTTCGTGGGTTTATTTCAATGAAAAATCCCTTCCGTGACCTTTGGCACTCAACTAACTTTCGGTTAATTTTTAAGGAAGTCACCTTTGATAAACTGGAAATAAACTAGAAACAACAATATTTTTACAAACCCCTCAGTTTACAATTTTTCCCATCACGTGAACTCGAAAGAAAATCTCTCTGATTTTGCTCGCCCTATATATAACGATAAACTGCATCCGACAGCAAAGCCTCTAATCGGAAGATTGGCGGCTTTGAGGAGCGTGGAACCACCTTTAAACTGCTATTGTTCCCAGGTCAAACTTGACCAGGAGTGGTAGCACATGTTAGCCTCCAACTATGGATAAATAGTAAACATGTTGTAGCAAAACTAACGGACGATAATGGGTATGTCCCCATTCACATAGATACAGTAGTAAATACTGTATGTTGGTCTGCAGTTGGAGATTCGTCTCCAGCTGAGCTGGTCAAACTCTCTGCCTCCGAACAGAGAGGATCCCCGGACGAGGCTATGTCGAAGGGCAGAGTCTCGTCTCGGGAAACGGCTACTCGATCCCGTTTTATACGGGGTCTACGGGGATTTTTTGGCCGAGCCTACGGGTTCGGATACCCCACATTAAATTCGGCCTTGTGCCATATCTGACCACGTGGTGCAGTTGGTAGATATCCTGTAGTTGGAGATTCATTGTGGAATTGACTTGACTCACTTCTAGCAGTTGACTATTTCTTCTATGCACCGCTGGCGAATCTTATATGTGTTGTTCTTGTCCTAAGTATTATCATTCATTACCAACCTTCTTTTGATTATTCTATTCAATGACCTTCCCTAGGTTAGAACAGAACCCCCAAACAAAAATAAACAGTACATTTTATAATAAAATGAGCAATAATATATTTTATAACAAAATTACCAACAATACTTTTTGAGATCATATATATATATATATATATATATATATATATATATATATCAATTATGTGGTGCGGGTTCAATTTATATTACGCGAATCATTCATACGAAAAGCAGATAATGAAGTTAATGATATGGCAAGACTCACTCTCGAAAACAATTTTTAATAATAAAATACATTAACCTCGAATCCGTTAATGACTGGTATGATCCTTGTTTATAAATTCCGGTTTTATAAGGTCTTTTTTTATAAAACCGGAATTTATAAACAAGGATTATACCATTCATTAACGGATTCGAGGTTAATGTATTTTATTATTAAAAATTGTTTTCGAGAGTGAGTCTTGCCATATCATTAACTTCATTATATGCTTTTCGTATGAATGATTCGCGTATATATATATATATATATATATATATATATATATATATATATATATATATATATATATATATATATATAAGCATCTTTACTTTGAAAGTATAAAATTATGTACAAAAAATGTTTATATTTCGGTATTAAATAACCCATAGAGGTGTTGATATTCAGCTAAACAAAATCACCCAACCAACTCTTTGATTTTTTTTTATTTCTGAAATATAATCAAGAATGGATCTTACATTTTCTTTCCTTGCCCTTTCCGGTTTTGTTTGTGTTCTGCTGAAACAATTTTCTATAAGAAGAAAAAGAAAACTAAACTCCTGTATAAGTGAAACCTGGTCGGCAGTTTGGAAGACAAACGTACAATATTTTTCTTCCATTGAAAATAATCAGTTAACTTTTTATTATTTCCCGCAAATGCCGCGAGTCTGAGAAAGTGATTTGCAAGGATTGGCTGGGAAGCGATTGATTCATTAAGGCAGATGTGTACACAAAATGGCGCCACGTACATTCGAGAAATTCTGCCCAGAATGTTTTTCGGCAAATGGTGTTAAAATATCCGGGGGCCATGTTCCCACGCCTTCTCCCATGTTCCCGTTTCACGGACAGGCTCCCTCCTAAGATCAGTTTACGAACAGCTGCAAAAAGGATGACCCAACTGCAACTTTAAAGCTTCCGTTTTTTGGGGGTTTTTCTCCTGCGAATTAATGTAATTGATGGTTCTGTCTGTGCTGACGCCATTTCATTTTTTTTCTTTTTTCGGTTGTGGTGTATACCGTGTGAGCAAAGAAAAATGTCTTTTCAAAAAACAGAAGAAACACGTCGAAGAAAAAAACTTTAAAATTTTCTTAGTGGAATATTTAAAACAATTTTGGGCTAGAGGTCAGTGGTGTGAACTTAAAATATTTGGCAACAGAAAAAAAAAACGGAAATTAATGATTTTGATTATGATAATCATTTTACTAACATCTATTTTTTTTATACATAAGATTTATTTTTTTCTAATATAATTTTCTTCTTCATCGCGATATCCAGAGCTGTATATTCTAAAGACTCTTTAATAGAAGCCTGTAATTAATCATGATTTTATTTTGTTGTAATAGGAATAAAAATTAATTACGTCATCTTTATTTGTTGGTTTTCAGTAAATCTTGACATCTAAGTTTTTAAGAGAGATTTTTTGAGATATGTTTTACGGCTTATCAACCTTTTGAAGGTTATTTAAAGCTAGAAAATATTTTTAGATTGATTTTTTTTTGGAGATACCTAATGATTTAGTGATACAAGTTTTACTAATTAACCCATGGCTTGGGGAGAAGAGGTAGATTCCTACCTCTCGCAAGAGTATTTGCACGTGTAAATATAACGAACCCAAAAGGGATTGGAACTCAGTTCTCCGATTAACAATTCCGAGTTGTTATACATTACACCACCCGCACACCCAAGCTTAAAGCACCTGGTATTCCCAATCAGTCACCCGTCTAGGTGCCGATGTTTCTCAACATGTTTTCGTAAGGGAACCGGTGTTGCAACGTGATATGGCCTTAAGTCTCTAATTTTTTTTATTGTTTCGGATTAAGAAAATGAGAGTAAAAAGTAAAGTGGTATTTATTTCTTCTTTTTGTGTGAATTCGGTAGTGAGATTGATATTATTCAAATTTTAAATTGTTGTGGTAAACCCTCCTACAGTAGAATGAACTCTTCCTCTTTTGTAGTAAACCCTCCTACAGTAGAATGAACTCTTCCTCTCTTGTGGTAAACCCTCCTACTGTAGAATGAATTCTTCCTCCTCTCATAAATACAAACTGCGAGACTTCCTAGGACAGTCGTAAAGACAGTTGGGGGGGGGGGTTATTACTAACATGATTTTGTTTAATTTCATGTAAATAGTTCATAAGCATATTGTATATATATCATTGGGGTATTTTTTAGCTTGTTGTTTTTATTCCCCTCCCCCCCACATACGACGATTTGTCCATATGGAGACTATTTAGGATTTTCATTGAGACAATGAGGTATTCTGGTAAATGTAGTGAGAAAGGTAAGTATGAATGTGTTATTTTGGTGGTAGGAATATTGTATTGTATGATTGGGTCAGTGGTTGTGGCTAGCTAAGTTTTTAAAATTAAGACAGATGAAGACCGTCCTTTTCCCTATCCCCTTTTTCGGCCTTGTGCCACATTTGCTGTATTTTCCCAGTAATAAATATAGTCGTAAAGACAGTCGGGTGAGCAGTCTCTGACTGGGTGCGACTTCTGTCGAACTCTCTGCTTTGGCAGAGAGGAACCCGAACGAAGCTTTGCCGAAGGGCAAAGTTTCGTCTGAGGAGGTAGACAGATCCCGATTATGCGGGTTCTATGGGAATATTTTTGGCCGAGCCTTCGGGCTCGGAAAAACCCACGTTAAACTCGGCTTAGTTCCACTTACATTCCTCGTGGTGGGGGCTGTTAAATATACAGTCGTTGGGCAGCCGAGACGCAGTGTAACCTGATTGTTCAGACGGACACATCTATCTGCTTATTACTAACACTCTTGCTTTGTATATATCTGTTATTTCAATAGACTTGTTCAACCTACCTTCATCTTCCTTGTCTTTCTTTCTGGCCCCTAAACAGGCCACAATATAAATAATGTTTGATAAGGTTTTATTTGGGGGATATATTAATAAAACATCGTCGATATATCTGTTTTTATTCAAGATATGTTTAAATGAAACAGATTCTAAAAATACTAAGAATAGATATTCTGCCACATCGATTATAGGGCTCCCATCAATAAAATAATATTGTTTTTTGTAAAAATTATTGAAAGAAAACAAAGTAATTATTTATAACTATATATTCGTCGATGCGCTGATCATTGCTGTCACATCTGGTCTGGTGTTTCTGTTATGCATTTAGAGATACTTGATAAAATACAAAGAAGAATCCGTAATGTTATTGATCCTGATCTGGCACCTCGGCTTCACTCTATTTCCCACCGCCGTAATGTAACCCTCCCTTTGGCTTTTCTATAAATACTTTCATGTAAATGTTCGAATTAATTTTTTCCTCTTTGGTATGTCGACTTCACGAATTTAGGCGTAGTTCCAATTTGGCAGCAAATTGTCATCTATTTACAGTTGGCATCGCTAGATGTAACCGTAAGTTCTATGCTAAAAGTTTCTTCCATCGTACTTCTCGCTTGTGGAAATCTCTTCCGGCTTCTTGCTTCCCAGTCAACGTTGACCTTGAAAAATGTAAATGCAATGTCAATCGTTATCTTCTATTCTTTTATTGCTCTCTCTCTCTCTCTCTCTCTCTCTCTCTCTCTCTCTCTCTCTCTCTCTCTCTTTATAGTATTTTTCTCATATTCTTCGAACTCAGTAACCCCTTGTGTCTTAGTGGTTTTATTGCCTTGCTTCGGGTGAAAGGATTATAAAAATGCATGTATGATTTTGTTGATTAATAAAAGAAGTTTCTCGTTATATATTTTATGTGGTGTTTACTCAACATGTTTAAGCGTTTTTGACAGGAAAATTTATGTTGATTAAAAATCTAAACGGAATATAATCTTGTTTTCCATAACAAGCAAAAATGGTAAAATCAATTTTTATTCCTATCAGCACAACAAAATAAAATTCGGATTAAATATAGGCTTCTATCCAAGAGCTTTCTGAATATGAAACCCTGAATGAAGAAAAAATGTATATTTATAAAAACATAAAACTCATTCATCACCCCGTCATTTGACATATAAAAAATAGTGGCGGTCATTTTAATAAAATTTATGCAGCGTGGCTCAGATATGAGAGAATTGCTCAGCATCGCCCTCTCTTTTCTCATTGTATTGCTTTAGTGGAATGCTAATAGACAAGAGAAGTTAAAAACTCCAGATTGAATATACACTTTAAAAGCAGTTTTGCGATTCAAATTTTTGCACAGACAATATATTAACAAAGTCCCCACTGAACAGGACGTATCTTATCTGCAGGTAAAGCATTTTCAAAAGTTTTCGTATCGATGTAATTATAGGTTTTAAATAGGTTTTTCGTAAGCAAAGAACAGGGTTAGGGTTTGTTACAAACAACTGATCTACCCCTCTAAATTACATTCACGAACTAGCAAAATCTGTTTTCTCTGTTTCTTATCAATTGAAATTATACGAGATGACATTTCTTGGGCGTCCTTCAAGGAATATGAATGGTGACAAAACAGACGACATGGAAACAGAACGTCGAATGAAATGCAGTTAAAAATGTCTTTGAGAATTTGAAAGTGTTCTAACGTAATCGATAGTCAAAGTTTGATTGATTAAATTAAACATTGATCGATCGACATTCTATTCAGAAACAGTAGGTAAACAGAAAAAAACAACTGATCGCCTATCGAATTGTGTTTTCAATTTGCGATAGACAGATAAATAGATAGATAGTTATGAATAGTTAGATATATATGAATAGAATGAGATAGATAGATAGATAGATAGATAGATAGATAGATAGATAGATAGATAGATAGATAGATAATAAAGAGACTGAGATAGATAGATAGATAGATAGATAGATAGATAGATAGATAGATAATAAAGAGACTGAGATAGATAGATAGATAGATAGATAGATAGATAGATAGATAGATAGATAGATAGATAGATAGATAATAAAAAGACTGAGATAGATAGATAGATAGATAGATAGATAGATAGATAGATAGATAGATAGATAGATAGATAGATAGATAAACAGGCTGAGATAGATAGATAGATAGATAGATAGATAGATAGATAGATAGATAGATAGATAGATATTAATAGGCTGGGATTAACACAGTTAGAACAAACAAGTTTTCATTGAAACCTCTCAGGACACTTGTTAAAGTCTCCACTACTGAAACGACCCACCCACAGCATAACTGGGCTCACATCCACATTTTGGTTTCCATAAATTTCCACCAAGCGTCGATGAAAGTCAATGGCACACTTCGATTTCGTATTCATTTTAATTTCAGGCGCTATTTTACCAGATTACCGCCCATTTGCTGTCTGTAAAAAGGCAAAGCATGTTATTGATGGAAAGGTTCAATATCTGCTACTATACAATCAAAATGTACTTCTGATGCTGTGCAGTTAACATAGTAAAATAATAGGCATTACTTTCTGAACAATCCTTATATGGCACATTCCTTTTGAAAACTGGGGAAAAGGGCTATTGAAGTCGGCACTGTTCAAAGAAAACAAACACCCACTTTGAAAATCACACTGCGTGAAATAGATTTTAAATGGGTAAATAATCAAAAGATATTATTTTTATGCGAATTATAAAACTACTTCGAAATAGTGTATTCATATATGTGTAAGAATATACAAGTCACACTCATATATATTTATTTATATATCTCGTGATTTACTAAGCATAGCTTAGAATGGGCACGAGGCCGAAAAGCAGAAAGCACTCGCTACCAACTTGTAATTGATCTATCGAAACATGTTTGATAACCATTCCTCCAAGAGCTCAATATATATATATATATATATATATATATATATATATATATATATATATATATATATATATATATATATATATATATATATATATAAAGAAATAATCATGCATAGAATCAATCAGCAATATTAATGCGATTAATGGCGAAATCCCTTCGCTAGTAGAACATAATGTATGCATTAAAATACTGTTAATCCATTGAATGGTGTGATCCTCACTTATAAAACTGTTGTCAGATGTTTCTAGAGTATATTTTTTAAGTTAAGCAAGTACTTTCGAAGATGCATGTCTTCATCATCAGGCTGTAATTTTTTTCCTTTAAAGTTAAAACTTGAAGGCGAAATAATTGTTTGTAGACCGAAAGAAATATATATATATATTCCATTTCCTTCTTTGGAAATACCTGCCGGGCCGCGGGCCGCTCTCAGGGACAGGGGGCAGAAGAGGAACTACAGCAATGCTATAACATAGATCACATGCCGGACTTACAACTGCAACTGCTGCGACCGTGTATGCTTGCCCCGCATTGGACTTATCAGTCACAAACGTGCCTGCAATCGACGTGAACACACCCCTCTTAATTTTCGTTTAGCAAAGACAAGCCATGATGTATACATATATATATATATATATATATATATATATATATATATATATATATATATATATAATGATATTATTTGGTAATCCGCATGGATAATTTCCCAAAAGATCCAGAGAGAGCTCAATGTAAAAAGAGAGCAAATAATAATTATTATGAAAACGAAGACCTTAAAATTTCATTAGAAAATTCGATATTTCGGTTCTAACTCATCAGCTGCGTGGAAAAGAATTATCCACTTATTTGTGTGATAATGTTCGGTCTGATGAGTTATAACTGAAATATCAGTTCTAATGAAATAAAATATCACCATGACCTTTTAAAGTCTTTGTTTTCATAAGAATTTTATATATATATATATATATATATATATATATATATATATATGAAGAAATATAGTCTTAAAGTGTGCTATATTTATGGGATAAAGTGCTCAATATCAGAGATAGAGCGTGTGTAAATATAAAAGTGAACATAGAAGTCGACACTTATAGGCGATAGTTTGTTTCATGCTAGATGCAATCGCCAGGCAACAGTTGCCTGACGATTTCATCTAGCATGAAACAAACTGTCGCCTATAAATGTTGACTTCTATATATATATATATATATATATATATATATATATATATATATATATATATGCCAGTTTATATTTACATACGCTATGATATTGAGTACTTCCGGCCATAAAAATAGCTTACCTTAAAACTATATATATATATATATATATATATATATATATATAGAGAGAGAGAGAGAGAGAGAGAGAGAGAGAGTGAGAGAGAGAGCAATTTTTGTGCAGACGTTATTTCTTATAACGTTTGTGCTACTGTGCTACCAGTTTGGACGACGGCCTAGGTTTGAATTACGTATTTACGGAAAGCACAATTTTCGTTGGGACTTTTAAGAATCTATATCTACTAGCTTCAGTTTCGTCCCCGAAACGTAAATGCGCTTTCTGTAAATACATAATTCAAACGTTGTTCTGTCAGACTGTTCTCCAATATAAATAAGGTTTGGTTTTGGTTTGTTTTACGGTATATCGACCTCAATGGGTTATTTAATGCCGACAACATTTTTAGGATAGATTCGTATGAATAGAATATGTATTCTTTGCTGCAGATTGGTTTGGTTTATTTTGTTTTACGGCATATTAACCTCAATGGGTTATTTAATGCCGACAACATTTTTATTTTTGGTAATGTTTTTCTTCAAAAATGTATTTCTGGGAATATTTTCCTTGAAGAAATCTATCGCTGGTCATTTTTATTTTCAAAGAATATATAACTGTTTGTATTGCTGGTATTTTTTTTTAAGTATTGCTGATAATAATTTTGCTTTCAAAAATTATTGCTGGTAATAATTTTTTTATCACAAGGAATTTCTGGTATTAAAACCTATTTTTACACACGTTTGTGTGTTAACTCTTTGCCCATAGCTGGGACCCTAACAGGTGCTACCACCCCGAGTCAGGGTAGACCTGGGAACGCTAGCAATTAAGAGGTGGTTCCACGCTCCTCAAAACCTCCTGATCTGAGGCCTTGCTGTTGGACGTAGTTTATCGTCTTACCCAGGATGCGGACGTAGTTTATCGTCTTACCCAGGATGCGGACGTAGTTTATCGTGATACCCAGGACGGAACTAAGGTTTGAAGTAATTAGAAAGCGGAAGGAAACTGAGAGAAAGAGAGAAAGAAGCTGTATTTAGACACCAAGAAATCATTTAAACAAAACGTATTAAATTCAACCGACAATGTTTGTCAGTTTTATCATGCATTGTATTTTCCAATTTTCGAATAAGTTGTTGCTCATCCCAATCAAAATCATGAATAGACTTCCAAAGTTTATGCCTGGCCATTTTATGCGGTAAACAGCAGATCTCGTTCGATCACCGTAGTTAAGAAATATCACTCCCCTTTAGATGGGGGACCGCCAGGGAGCATCGGTTACTGTAAGTAATATCCTACCATCTTATATATATTTCGGTTTTGAATAACCTACAAATCAGTAAAAAGGAAAATCAAGCCAATATTCGTGCTTACATTCTGTTTTAATTCAGTAACTGTGACCATTTCGGTCATTGACAGAAACTAAATGATTTCAGTATCGAATTGACACACATACGCGGATACAGATACATGCACACACACGCAAATATATATGTCTATGTGTGCGAGTCGGGCAGACATGTGTGTTTATATAGGTCTGTGTTTGAAAATACGCAAAGCTATTATTAGGCAAAAAAAATTGAATATTTTTCACGACAGGAGACAGCATTTTAAAATGTGTATAAAATATTTATAATGCATATAAAATATTTAATACATTCGTTTCCGGCGTTGTCAAACGTTGCAAAACCATTTTGCACATGACATCAATTACATTTGAATTACAAACGTAGGCATTTATCCCTCTCGTCACGGCGATGTGTTGTGACACAAAGTCGGGTTTAATGTGGGCCACCCGAAGGCGTACAACTGGGCACTTTGCAGGGAGAGTTTGTTTCCCAAAGCACCCGTTCTGCAGTAAGAAGCTATCTAAGTGTTTCTTGATGGAATACGAAGAGAATGAGAATGATTCAATCCTGGGTATGTGACATAGTGGGCCCCAGCAGCAGCGGCCGTCAGGACTGGTAGAGCAAGAAATGTACTTCGCCAGAAGCCTTGTCATGCAAATAACGATAGAATGGCGAACAGCTAGTGGGATATGTTTTCATGGTTTCGAGTCGATTAGTGAAGGTATACTCATTCGTGTGTATCGATTTTACAAGTATATGAATACACCGTGAATGTGAAAAACAAAATCCTTTTAGAAATTCAAATCGGTTCCGATTAATGTTAATTAATTTTTTTCCAAATTCAAAATATATTTTTTAATATTGCGTCAATTATTCTACCTAAGCAGATAGATACATATATCTATATGTTCATATCTATCTATCTATCTATCTATAGATAGATAGATAGATAGATAGATAGATAGATAGATAGATAGATAGATAGATAGATAGATATGAACATACTGAGATAGATAGATAGATAAATAGATAGATACGAACAGACTGAGATAGATAGATAGATAGATAGATAGATACGAACAGACTGAGATAGATAGATAGATAGATAGATAGATAGATAGATAGATACGAACAGACTGAGATAGATAGATAGATAGATAGATAGATAGATAGATAGATAGATAGATAGAGAGATAGATAGATAGATAGATAGATAGATAGATATGAACATACTGAGATAGATAGATAGATAGATAGATAGATAGATAGATAGATACGAACAGACTGAGATAGATAGATAGATAGATACGAACAGACTGAGATAGATAGATAGATAGATACGAACAGACTGAGATAGATAGATAGATAGATAGATAGATAGATAGATAGATAGATAGATAGATATGAACATACTGAGATAGATAGATAGATAGATAGATAGATAGATAGATAGATAGATAGATAGATAGATAGATAGATACGAACAGACTGAGATAGATAGATAGATAGATAGATAGATAGATAGATAGATAGATAGATACGAACAGACTGAGATAGATAGATAGATAGATAGATAGATAGATAGATAGATAGATAGATATGAACATACAGTGATAGATAGATAGATAGATAGATAGATAGATAGATAGATAGATAGATAGATAGATAGATAGATAGATAGATAGATATGAACAGACTGGGATAGATAGATAGATGAATAGCATATCAATTTATACAATAATATGTTAATCTCAAAAAACCTTTGAACCTACACAAGTATGCCAATAGTACTGTTCTGTTTCAATGCATCTGGGAAGAATATTAAAGCGGAACATTCTGACGAAAATATTTAGAAGTTACACGGGTGAAACGAAAATTTGTAGATTCTACCAGGAAGAGAAACTAGCATGTTCTCAAGTCCCAACCGACTATTAAATAACAGGACAGAAATGTTTTTGAGATGTGTACCCAACAAAAAATATATATGGGATAATATGGCAACAGGAGTAGCATACGTCCGTATTCCATAGTATTTAAACTTCGATAGTTTTAGGTGTCATTTAACGTGTATTATATTAACCTGGTTAATTAGCTATGATAATTAAATTTTCTATATTTTAGATAGATGGATAGATAGATAATGATCAGACTGAGATAGATAGATAGATAGATAGATAGATATGAAGTGGTTGAGGTAAGTAGATCAGGCTGATAGATAGATAGATAGATTGATAGATAGATAGATAGATAGATAGATAGATAGATAGATAGATAGATAGATAGATAGATAGATATGGGCAGAGTGAGTTAGATAGATACATACATACGCACATACATATTAACTCATATTATATACGTTTTATGGATATTAGGAACACGATTTATTTCCAGTCAGAAAACTTGAATGTGTGTGTTTATATTGTACAATTATATTGAATTTTGTAACAAACTATTTAATTGGGTAATTAACAATTTCAAATCCATATTTAATCAATTTGACGCGCATTTAATTTTAATTGATGATTTGATGGTTGCTTGGTTCGCCCTTGTCAAGCAAATTAATGATGTGAAGGTCTCGACTTGCCCTGAATATAGTCTTTGGAAAACAATAAACTTCTCATTAATGAAACGCTATACTCTATTTCCTTTAATAAGCAGATTTCGGAATATGACTAAACTCTGCCTTCATTGAACAGGAGTACACTACCACGCATGTAGGTGCGTGCGGAACCGTCATATAGCCTGACGTGCCATTAACCGATTCGGCTAAATGACGGTTCCGTATAGGATACAGGTTCGATTCCTGTCGGAGGACGAATATTTTCTATGAAAATTTCTCGGACATCCAGGCTTATGTAAGCCGAAAGATAGGATTAAAAAAATATGTATCAATATTGTGATTTTCTTTCTTCGTTTAATGATAATGTTATTAAGTTTATCAGACGATATGAAAAGAATTTACATAAAATAAATAGACAACACTTGTCTATATTATTTACTGAAACATGCATCAATATATATATATATATATATATATATATATATATATATATATATATATATATGAAGAAATATAGTCTTAAAGTGTGCTATATTTATGGGATAAAGTGCTCAATATCAGAGATAGAGCGTGTGTAAATATAAAAGTAAACATAGAAGTCAACACTTAGAGGCGACAGTCTGTTTCATGCTAGATGCAATCGTCAGGCAACTAGTGCTGTTATTTTTCTCGGCTATTTATATATAAGGGTCAGTGGTGCATTGTGGGTAGTCTATTTAGGCGGTTACTTTTACCGAAAGTCGTTTATTTGTTTATTTATTTATTTATTGTTTATTTATTTATTTATATATATATTTATATATATATTTATATATATATATTGTAATGACAAAAGTACGCTGGTGTAGGCTTTAAGAAAGATTTATTCAACTGAGAATACAAGGTTCGCGTATAGTGTCCTTCTATAGTCCCAGTAAACAGAAATAGCTCTCTCAAAGACGAGAGTAACAAAACAAGGGAATTGATTATTATACACACACACACAAACACAAACACAAACACACACACACACACACACACACACATATATATATATATATATATATATATATATATATATATATATATATATATACCTACAGTTTCATATACACTTATGTAATGTTTACAAATATAAATAGATTCATGCATGTTTAAAAATAAGACAAATTAAATCGGGTCCCTCGTCATTGATAATATCTCTGCTTTTCTATTCCAATCTCTTTTCTTGGTTTTCGATATTTTGTTCTTAAGAATTACGATTTTGAAATCATCTTTTTTTACTGTTTCTTTAATTCGACAAAATAAAATCGAATATTGATTTCGTTTGTTGCATGTCAGAGTTTTCTTAAGCGTTAAGCGGGAAACAGAGTTTAACCTTTAACCAGCTTAACTCGACTCAATCCATTCCACGAATAGACAAGAATTTTCAGAGTGCGCCGATTCCAGTTAGAAGTGAACGTTCTTCCGTGTTTCAACAATAATAGATATTCCAAAAAGGATGCTATTTTTGAAAATAAATGATAGCCAATCTTGGTTTGTTTTTGAAGATATCGACTTTTACAAATATATCCCTTTCTGAATCTATCCAGTTTCATCAGGGATGATGAAAAATAAGATGCCTTACTTACTTTATTATGGGTGTTCTACCTTCGTCATCTAATTCTTGTCGAATAAAGAACATTTTATTGCTTGTGTACCTTGAGAAGGAAGGTTTTAACATTATACCACGGACAGAGATTTGGATATCACCGATATGGTATTGTAATTTTTATTAACAATGCCTTCTCATACTTATACCAGAGTTTTTGATCAATTGTTCACCTTCTTATTCTATAAACGGTATTTGGACGTAAACAGGAGGTGGGGTAATGATGATGGCTATATATATATATATATATATATATATATATATATATATATATATATATATATATATATATATATATATATAAAGAAATACAGTTTTAAGGTGTGCTATATTTATTGGATAAAGTGCTCAATATCAGAGATAGAGCGTATGTAAATATAAATATAAAAGTGAACTTTGAAGTCAACACTCAGAGGCGACAGGCTGTTTCACGATGGACGCAATCGTCAGGCGGCCTGACGACTGCGTTTAGCATGAAACAGCCTGTCGCCTCTGAGTGTTGACATCAATGTTCACGTTTATATATATATATATATATATATATATATATATCAAATAGTGATTTACAAAGCACACGGCCGAAAATATAATGCACTCAGTGAGGATCGAATTCACTAATCTGTCGTAATTGATCTAGCAAGACAAACTTGGTAACCATTACACCACATCGAAGTTCCCCGGGGGGAGCAGTGATGTAGAAAAGCCCGGATTGAGGAATCGGAGAGCCGAGTTCGAATTCCAGTCGAGTTCCTTACATTCACTTACACGCATGGGAAAGTTATGAATTCATCTCTCTTCACCCCCATCAGCTGTGGGTAAATAGCAGGACCGCGTGAATCCTATAGTCTTGGTTGGCGACTATTCTAGGAGAAGGAAAGCTCTGAATTCGAAACAGCCAGTAGGCGGTTCGTCTTCCTCAAGCCATCTTCCCCAGGAAACACCATTGCTATTGCGACTGCAATGCACGTAGTGCCCGTACGACCCGTATGGTTTATGCGACTCGGAAGTAAACTACAATAATGTGTTTATCGTTAGAATCTCAAATACGACGTTTCTCCTGTAAGCAACGCAGCCATTTTGACTTCGTTTTTTGATGTCTTGTACAGGGATTCTGGGCAAAACCTCACCTTGCTTATTTATATCGTCAGGCTAGACTTGATTTCTTGAAATTTGTTTTTCAGAAATTTGTTTTTCAGAAATTTGTTTTTTTTGTTGAAATACAGATTTCAAACTACAGACGAGAGAAAGGAGACTGCAACGAAGCAGGTGATGGCAATCCCGAAAAATGTTTTAAAGACTCCTTTTCTTTTTTTAAGTGCAAATGACGTCGGTATAAATGTATGATTAGTAAATTGAAACGGACTAAACGCCACTGCCCTAGGTAGGCTTTTTCGTTTGAATGTACATTGGCTTTCATGTTTACTCCAAAACTAAAGTGAAATAAAATCTATTGCTAAAGAAGGCGGTATCGCTATTTCCAAGACAAACATTCAGATGAGAACCACTCTTTAGATCCACCAAATCATATCTTGCTAAGACACACTACTTCAACGGAGCCGAATCACCGTCATTTCCTCTGTGTTTTCTAATGCAAGAAGGAATTACTACTCTCTTTTCTTGGTTTTAAATTTTTCCCAAGAACAGCCACATTGTGGAACAAACTCCCGTGTAGTCGTTTTCTTGAATATTTAAGTCATGGGTCAATCGTCATCTTCCATTCTTTTCATAATAATAATAATATCTTACATCCCACGCTTCTATTCATATCGCCTCATTCAGTATTACCATTTCAACTATAACCCTATACCTTGAGTGGTTTTCGAGCCTTATATTAGGGGAAATTTTAGCCAAAAAAAAAGGAAGGGTGAATCATTTCCGGGCATACTTCATAACCTTATTAAAATGTCAAGCCTCGTATTCCGAAAGAGAAAGAAAACCGATGATATGTCTAAAATAAAATCTCTTGGATCTGTGGCGGGCAAAGTGCTAACAAAACAGACTCTCATGTCAAGACAATTTTATCGAACAAAGTAAACAAACAGACAAGCATTTACCATTCATGTCTCTTCTGTAGCATGTGTTATTTCTATCTCCTTAGCTTTTGCCACTAAAGGCTAACAATGGATTTAGCAGCTACTTTTGAGGGGGCAAGTAAGTTAACTTTGGAGAAGGTTGTTTGTCCAGGGGCTTAATCACCTACTTTCTGTCTATTTCTAAAGCCGTATGCAAGCTCTGTTTGCTAGCTGAGGTAGTTGCTTAATTCTCGGCTGATCCAGACACTGACGTTCAATTTCACGTAAAGACTATTTATTTTCAATACTGATTTTCAAGTCTACTAATTAAAGTGAAAAACTGACCCTATCTCTATCTCACTACTGTGTTTCGAAAAAATGCAGCTAACTAGGGTATCTCTGGTAAAAAATGTTTTTCAGGAAAACTGTCTTTGTCTTTATCGTGCTCGATATAAAAAGATGCAGGTTTAATAGTAATGAAACGTTCACTTATCTTGCCTCTACACTGAGTTTCACGGGGATTACAGCCTGAGACTTGATTGTAAAAGTGAGTTTTACAACAATACACCTGACGAGTGGATGTCATTTCCACAAAAATCTGAATAGAGACAAGATAAGTGAACATTTACTTTCATTTATCTTATGACTCCATCTTTTCTTCCCCAGCTATGGGTTAAATAGCAAGACAAACTAAACATGGGTGACAATTAGTTTAGGAGAAAGAAAACTCAGTGTTGGGCTCGGTCAGGCTATTTTACAGGTACAGTACTGCTGTTCCTACGATTATAATAGGTTACGGGAATTCTGATCGTGATAATGATATATATATATATATATATATATATATATATATATATATATATATATATATATATATATATATATATAAAGTGAACATTGAAGTCAACACTCAGAGGCAAAAGGCAGTTGCATGCTAGATGCAATCGTCAGGCCGCGAGTGTTGGATTTTTTCTCGACTATTTATATATATATCTGTCAGTGGTGCATTGTGGGTAATCCATTCTGGCGGTTATTTTGGCGGGAGTGGTTTGTTTATTTATTTATTTGGGTTAATTTATTTTACTTGTTTTTTTTTTTAATATATAAAATAAAAAATGAAAATAACAAACAAGTAAAATAAATTAACCCAAATAAATAAACAAGCCACTCCTGCGAAAATAACAGCCAGAATAGATTACTCACAATGCACTACTGACCCATATGTATAAATAGTCGAGAAAAAATCAAACACTCGCGGCCTGACGATTGTGTCTAGCATGAAACAGCCTGTCGCCTCTGAGGGTTGACTTCAATGTTCACTTTTATATTTATATTTACATACGCTCTATCTCTGATATTGAGCACTTTATCCCGAAAATATAGCACACCATAAAACTATATTTCTTCAAATATATATATATATAGAGAGAGAGGGGGGTAGAGAGAATGAACATTGGAATAGGATATGTGCAGTCACTATACAGTGTTTATTCCTATATCCACACAGTCTATATCTATAAACGCTCTATCTCCAATATTTAGTAAACACACCAAATTCACTTACTCTTGGTGTACTTAACCATCTCAATGTTCTTGTAGAAAATAAAACGTTTAGAATCACATATACACATCACACAATTCTCCTTCAAAACCTTTCTACATGTACATTCTCTGGATCTAGTTATATTAACGAAAAATAAACCCTACGCTAGTGAAAGCTATAAATAAGATCCAAGATTAATCTTTTGATAAGCTTATTTAGCCAACCTTATGCTGTTTTTCCTGATCAGAACATTGTAAAAAGTGTCGAAGTAATAGAATTGTGTAGAAAAGAACTTAAAAGCAGGATTATCCAATCAGGAGTGAGGAGGCTTTCTAGACAAATATATGATCTGACGCGTTTAAAGCTTTCTAAGGCCGATATTAAGCTGATTTTTTTTTTGGTAGAAGAGATCGCGATTCAGATTCGAAACTTTGTCTTAACACATCAGCGAAAGACTGTAACTATTTATACAGAAAACATCTTTTAAAAAATACCTTATAGCAACATAGAGCAGCCATATTGTTACGGGAGCCATATTGTCCCGACAGCAACCATTTACAATTCTCTAAAGTGAACGTGATGTTTCGTTGTAATTGTAACGTTACCAAATTATTTAAAAACAACTGATAACGATGAAATTAGTTAATCCAGTAATTATTTGAAAGATCACAGAGTAGCCAGATACAGAGAAAATGAAACAGCAATTTTCCATCAGTCCTACGAGTAATAATAACCTGAACCTATTGAATTTGTAGTAACGATATAACATCTAATCCATAATGACTCAGACCCTAACATATCAGCAAAATAAAGCTGTTCATGTCAGTACTTTTGTACAAGTAATTTGCTGCTCTGAAACAGAGAAATCAAACCCAGTAGGGTATCAGAAAATTTCAAGACTACATTTATTCTACTAACATGTTAGTAGAATAAAGCTGTTCGTATAAGCAAATTACTACTATCCATTTGACGGTAATTCTTTCTCTTACATATCTAGATCTGAAATAGCGAATTTTACACAAAATGGCTGGGGGCAGCGCCAAGTGATCATGTCAAAATATTCAAAGACTTAAGTTAATTTCAGTGATCGTCCTTGAAACTGGAACTACTAATGTCGCTAGAGGGCGCGTCATTTGCTGATTATAAAATTACCAAGTGATCAGGTCTGAATGTTCAATAGGTTGAGTGATCGTCCTTGAAACTAGAACTACTAAAGTCGCTAGAGGGCGCGTCATTAGATAATTATGAAGTCACCACCATTCACTCGGAGGATAGCTTAATACTAATAGCTATCCCCCCAATCTTCATGATCTTTACTTCCTACCATCTCTTCTTTCATTCAGATCACACACCGCATTCATCAAAAACCCTTTTGACAGTAAACCTTTGAACTATAATCTTAACTTCTTCAAGTCAAGGCCCAATCGTTATCTATCCCCCCTATCCTCATAATCTTCATTTCTTTCTCTTCTTACGTCCATATCATACACTTTGTTTAATAACTCGCTACCTTGTATGGCTCACGAGCCTTTTATTGGGCGAAACGTTAGTATAAATAAATAAATAAATAAATAAAATGAAATTACAGTTTACTTATTTTTAATTCGTCTGTTTTTTTTTTCTGCCTTCAGATAGATGTCTTGGTAGTTTTATTACAGATTTCCGCTTCTCTAACTCATATCCTTTTACAATTCCGAGCTACTCACAAGCAAACACTAGTCAAATATCAATGTATGTCCTCTGCCCGCGAGCGATCATTTAAATAACTACCTTTACTCCATTACGGCTTTCGCTTGATGACACTAACCGCTGCCACTGGCTGTCATTTTGGAGATGTGGAATAAAGAAAAGAAATGCCGTCCTGCACAGGTGCTTGGTCCTGATGCGCGGCTCTTTGATTAAACGACAGCTTAACTGATTGCCAGACATTTTCTCTGGCTTGTTCCTTCCCGGTTATTACTTTGACTTTTCATGACAGCAATCTCCTCAGCTCATTTCTTTCCAACCAGAAGCGCATGGGTCAGTGCACAGGCACGTCAGGCGGACGTCGATTTAACGACGCCGCTCGCATTCAACACTTCCGGCCCAGCTACTTCCTGTCTTGTTGACCAGCGTCCGCACGCCAAATCCTCTTATCCGACAAGGAACATCTTTATCTGGGAACGGTGATTCCGGCGACAATATCTAAAGTCTCTCCCTCTCACTTACTGTCAGATTCTATTTACATCGTGTGTATGATTTTCAGTCGGACTCTTTACTTGTCCCTCTCTTTCTCACACTCTTTACACACGCACACACACACACACATATATATATATATATATATATATATATATATATATATATATATATATATATATAATTGTGGATTTGGGCAGCAGTCCCTCTTTTATATAAGTTTCATTAAAAACGACTAATAAGGTAATTTTTGTTGTGTTTTATATAATTTTCTTCTTTTCTGGACGTAAATTTTGTAAAAATTGTCCAAATGTTTTGTATGACCGATATACTTTTCGCCATTATAAAGGATGATTTTATTTTTACTTTTGACTGAATATATATATATATAAACAGGATGAATGCAGAATTAAGAACATAATAAAAAAATGCATAAAAACAGTTGACAATAGCAAAAAAAATTAGATTAATTATTTATTATAAAAAATATAAAACCTCTAACGTCATAGTTAAAAATAACAATTCACCTCCTAGAACAAAATTAAATAGAGCAAATATTATTTACGAATTCAAATGCCCATTAAGGAATGTATTCCTCAAGAATCAACTTTCGTAAATAATTATATAGGCCACACAACAAATTGTTTAACACGCAGACTAACTCTACACCTTTCTGACAATAGCTCAAGTGTTGACTTCTATGTTCACTTTTATATATATATATATATATATATATATATATATATATATATATATATATATCAAAATTAGTGAGCCAGAAACTACCTAGGTTTCTCCTGCCGAATGATCAGGATAATTCTGGCTAAACAAAGTTGGCCCCAAGGACATTTGACTAGAAAAAATGGCCATGTTTAATGGATGTCAGTTATCAGTTATCTCCTGTTAATTTCCCTCTGAAAGTTCTCCACAGTCTTAACCCGGTATTGAACTCACATTCTTTGGGTCCTGTCACTGGATCTAACCAATGCTTTTCAACCAATGCAGTAGATAACTAACATCCATGGCACGTGGAACTAGAACAGTCTACCCCAGTGAGCGAAATAAAGGGTTCAGTTGGACATTCCAACCACCTGAAGAAGGCCGAAGCGTACAACGGCCGAAACTCTGTAATAAATATAGCGACAAAGATGAGGACAATAGTCCGAATAATGTAAATAGTGTACATAATACCTCATCTCAGAAATATAGACAGATAATGAAAGGCCGAAACGTTGTAATAAATATGGCAACAAAGATGAGGACAATAGTCCGAATAATATAAATAGTGTACATAATACCTCATCTCAGAAATATAGACAGATAATGAAAGGCCGAAACGTTGTAATAAATATGGCAACAAAGATGAGGACAATAGTCCGAATAATATAAATAGTGTACATAATACCTCATCACAGAAATATAGACAGATAATGAAAGGCCGAAACTTTGTAATAAATATGACGACAAAGATGAGGACAATAGTCCGAATAATGTAAATAGTGTACATAATACCTCATCTCAGAAATATAGACAGATACTGAAAGGCCAAAACTTTGTAATAAATATGGCGACAAAGATGAGGACAATAGTCCGAATAATATAAATAGTGTACATAATACCTCATCTCAGAAATATAGACAGATAATGAAAGGCCGAAACTTTGTAATAAATATGGCGACAAAGATGAGGACAATAGTCCGAATAATGTAAATAAAGCGTCTCTCTTATTCTGATTTACTTTCATTTCTTTCTTTGTTTCATCTTCTTCGTTCTTTTCCCTCTTTCTTTATCTTTCTATGATTCTCTTCTCTTCTTTTATACTATCGCCCTTTTTGTCTTTTCCCTCTTTCTCTCCTTTTACCATTTCTTTTGTTTTTCCCTTACACTCTCCTTTTTTGCCTTCTTTGTTTCTTTATTCACGTTTTTTCTCTTTTTCTTTCTCTTTTCTGCTTTCCTCATTTCTTCGCTTTTCTTTGCTTTTTCCTTTTCTTTTAGTTTTCATCTTATTCTTCATCCTTTCTTTATTTTTTATTTTTCCCATTTTCTTCTTTTCAAGCTTTTATAATCTGAAACGACTTTTTAAATCTCTCTCTCTCTCTCTCTCTCTTTCATATTTTCTTTTCTTTCTCTTTCCGTTATTCCCTTTTCTCGCTTTCAACTCTATCTCTTTCCCTCTTCATCTCCTCTTTCCTCCCACCTCCCTACTTTTCTTTTCCTTCTGCTCCTTTTCTGTTCTTTCCTCCTCTCTTTCTCCGCTCCCTTTACTCTCCATTCCCTCCCTTCCCCATTCGCTCTCAGTTCCATTCCCTCTCTTTTTCTTCGCTAACTTTCTTCTCTCTCACTCTTTTTCTCTTAATCCTTCCAAATATCTATCGATCTACGTACGTTTCTATTATGCTATTATCGAAATTCTTATCTCGAAAAGAATCTCGCAATATCGCGTGAGATGCTGACGTCATGACTTCTCTGAAACACCGAAGACGGACATGTTGTGCGTCGCGAATAATGTTACCATCTGATCTTCATTATTCATTTAACAAAAGATCACTTCTCCCCCTCCTCACCCTATTCAATCATCATGGTGAATCCTATTTTCTATTGGACATTCACTTTCCCGAAATTTCTACTGGCGAGAGGTCATTAAAACGCGCTTGGACTTGATAACCTCTTTTTTCTGAAGGATGTTTAAGGTTTGCTTTTTTTTTTTAAACTGAAAAGGTCGCGGTATTTAGAAATCGAGTAAATAAGCCATGGCTTTGTGACCACAATAAGTTTCTTCTTTTTCCACCCTGAACTTTTATCATTTTTTTTCTCTTTGTCTTTTCATTCGATTACAAATGTTTATTTGAAGATCGATCGTCAGGTTTCTGTTGCTTATTCATTGCCCGTACGCCAAAATCTAACGAAAATGGCACTTGAGAAATCGCTTCCCTTTTTTGTTAGGATTTCACTTGACCAGCGTGATTTACGCAACACCCACTCTTTATTCATTCTCGGTACTAGGACCGAGGTTTCCAAAACAATGAACAAAAATAATTCTTGAGAATCTTTACCGCAGCTAATAATTCCGAGAAACTGAAAAAAGATCCTGTTTTGGTAAACCATCCTACAGTAGAATGAACTCTTCCTCCTCTCATAAAAACTACGAGAGTTGGTTGATGAGGGAAAGTAGACGCAGTGCCAGCCTACTGTTCGGACGTACACCTCTATCTGCTTCTTACTAATACTCTTGATACTTACCTGCCCCAGGGGTCCGTCCCTGTGGGCTGGTGGTATCACGGCTACGGCTAGCTTGGACCGGCTCTGACCAGCCTGGACCAGCTATGACTAGCTTGGACAAACTACGACCAGCTGAGATCAGCTTAGACCAGCGACGCGCGTGAAAACACTCGGGTTCCCACGTTAAAAACTGACCTTGTGTCACAACCTGACACAGTGGGGAGTCAAGTAAATCTCCTTACTAACACTCTTGCATTGTACAGTGTAACCCGGATATAAGAGAGTTGTCGGGACTGGAGAAGAAATCTCTTATATCCGGGTTTAGCTTATATCCGGGTTTGGTCTATTATATATATATACATTAACACAGGCTGTAATTTGGTACCATATAAAACCTCTCTTATATCCGGGTTTATCTTATATCAGGGTCTCTTATATCCGGGTTACACTGTATATATCTTCAATATACTTGTTCAACCTACCTTCGTCTTCCGTGTGTTTCTTTCTATATATATATAGTGACGGTGATTTTGAAATCTCAATGAAAAACGTGTCCGAATGTTATCGCAAACCTAGTGATTTTGATTTCTTCAAAATAAGTTTGTATATTTAATTTTGTAAACGAGAGAGCTTTTATTAATTTAATCAATGACGGTATTTAAAATAAAATTAAAATTAGCCTCAAAAACTTAATAAAAAGACCATTTTTATTTCATTAAAAATGCAGAAATCACCGACGTTCTATAGAGCTTAAAGGAAATCAGATAAGCAAGAAGAAAATCTATAAAACCGAATCGAATGTGTACTCTTTTCATAGAGTCAAATGTAATTAGTTCCTATGTTTCCCGACAGTAAAACAGTACTTTAATGTACTCCAATATTCTATGAAAATGCCTCTTTCCCCCTTTATTGTGCACGCGTTTGTTTTTGTATTTTCGCGATAGGTTCGGAATGCTTTCAACTAAATTCCGTGTGTAATTCGCCGAGAACAGATTTTTCTCATGAACAAAATATGGAAAGAAATATATTTTAAGGCAAATCAAAGATTATCGGCATAAATTTTACAAGTACAAGTTTAATTTTACTAAAAAAAGAAATCTTTGATTTCAAAACCGACATTGACCTATCTAAAAACAGCACGTGTTAATGAAACCCATCATCCAGGCATCTAAAAGAAAAATTGTGAGCATAAAATTTTTAAAAGAGAACAAGACAAAATGGAAACGTTCTTTTGGGAGAAAAAACGGGTGAGATCGGGGCGCTGGAAGCTGCTTGAAAATGAAATTAACGATATTGTCTCAATGATTGGGAGAGTAAGAAAATAACTGGTATGGTCAGAATGAATCAGACGGCAGTTTGAAACTGAAATTAGGTTTGGTCACCGCTACTGGGGAAGCGTCGAGGGCAGGTAGAGATGGTGGAATAGAATGAAAAAAAATCAGGGCTGTTGTTCAAGGTGCATCGTGAGGGGTGACCATTGACCTTTTTGTGATTCAATGATCGTTGTTACTTGCACTGGGTTTGCGACCATTATTAAATACTTGGCAAAGTGTCAACAGCCGACTTGGTCACTGCTTTGAGCAAAGCGACTCGTAGAAATAAATCGAAAGCCTTGTGTGTTCACCCTCTCGGTCGATCTTCTAATACACGGCCCTGAGCATGTTGACATGACCGACTAAGGTGCAAGGCCTTGGCTGGATTCACTGGCTGCAAATAAAACGAGACACCAGAAGTAGAAGAAGCGAATAAACAATGACTGGAAAAAAATGCGGGGAATTCAACTTGCTTCTCGTTATGAAAGAAGATCAGAAAGAAACACTCATGGATCTGCATGTGTTTAGTTCATTTTATCCGTGATGTTTCGGATAGATTTAAACAAACCACAAAGATTGTGATTGGAATAGCGATGTTTGCTTGATAAAACAGTAAAGAAGAAAGAAAAAACTAAAATGAAAACGTCCTTTGTTGGAGTATGTGTCTATATTTCACTATTTACATTATTCGGACTATTGTCCTGATCTTTGTCGCCATATCACAACGTTTCGGCCTTTCAGTATCTGTCTATATTTCTGAGATGAGATATTATGTACACTATTTATATTATTCGGACTATTGTCCTCATCTTTCTTGCCACATTTATTACAACGTTTCAGCCTTTCAGTATCTGTCTATATTTCTTAGATGAGGTATTATGTACACTATTTACATTATTCGGACTATTGTCCTGATCTTTGTCGCCATATCACAACGTTTCGGCCTTTCAGTATCTGTCTATATTTCTGAGATGAGATATTATGTACACTATTTATATTATTCGGACTATTGTCCTCATCTTTCTTGCCACATTTATTACAACGTTTCAGCCTTTCAGTATCTGTCTATATTTCTTAGATGAGGTATTATGTACACTATTTACATTATTCGGACTATTGTCCTTATCTTTGTCGCCATTTCACAACGTTTCGGGCTTTCAGTATCTGTCTATATTTCTGAGATGAGATATTATGTACACTATTTATATTATTCGGATTATTGTCCTCATCTTTGTCGCCATATCACATTTCGGCCTTTCAGTATCTGTCTATATTTCTGAGATGGCGTATTATGTACACTATTTACATTATTCGGACTATTGTCCTATCTTTGTCGCCATATTTATTACAACGTTTCGGCCGTTGTAAGCTCCGGCATTCTTCAGGTGGTTGGAATGTCAAACTGAACCCTTTATTTCGCTCACTGGGGTAGACTGTTCTAGTTGCATCTGCCATGTTTTACTCTTACAGGTAGAGGGTTACATTAAAAGCAGTTTATGGGGAATAAAATAACGGTTAAGCCTACACTTGAACAGGTTAAGATTGTAATGATCGTGGAAAGAGACACTTGGGAGTTGGTTCCGCAGGGCAGTGGTTCGCGGGAAGAAGCTGTTCGAGTAGAATTTCTTGCCACCAATGGAACAGGGGGGGATATGGGTGATTTGTTACAATGTGAGTGTCATGGCGGGTCCTAGCTGTGAATGTTAGAACTGGCAGAAGCAAGGGATGTAGTTCGTCCGAGTACTTTCCATGGAAGTAGCGATAGAGCAGTGAGAGACTCGCCAGATCCCGTATGTGAGAGAGAGAGGTTGGAGAATAGAAAATAATTTGTCGCCCACAAGGACTCAGAGACGCTTTTAGACTCTGTCTATACTGGAGAGCTCCCGCGTAAATATTACATCAGTAACTCCATTTTTAGGCCTGATATCTCTCGCTCTTACTAATACTACTACAACTACTATTACTACTTCTATTACAAGAAGAAGAAGAAGAAGAAGAAGAAGAAGAAGAAGAAGAAGAAGAAGAAGAAGAAAGAGAATTAAAGAGAAGAAAGAGAAGATGGAGAATAGGGTAGAAAAGAAGATGTAGGCGAAGAATTAAGAAAAGAAGAAGGAAAAAGAAAAGAAGACATAGTGAAAGAAAGTTAAAAAGAGGAAGGGAAAAAAAGAATTAGGAGAATTAGAATGATGAAAAGAAAAAGGGGGAAAAAGAAAACGGTGAAGGAAAAGATGAAAAAAGAGGAATGAAGAAAACAAGTTGGAGGAAGAGAAGGATAAAAAGAAAAAGGGAAAAGGCTAGAGAAAAGTTAGAAGAAGAAGAAGAAGAAGAAGAAGAAGAAGAAGAAGAAGAAGAAGAAGAAGAAGAAGAAGAAGAAGAAGAAGGAGGAGGAGGAGGAGGAAGAGGAGGAGCAAAAATTAAAATAGGCAAACGAAAAAGAAAGCTGGAGTCAAAGGATGAGGAAGGGGTAGGAAGAAGGAGGAGGACAGAAATCGGTCTTCCCAAGTAATCTCAAAATCTTTGCTGTTGAAAAAGTGCAAGAGATCTAATTTAGAGTGAATGAAATGAATTAATATTGAAATAATATTGACGTGAAGATTAATAATATAATTAACTAGTAATATAATTAATAACATATAATGATATTTTACTATATTCTGTATCTTATCAAAATATTAAATTAAAAAAGTAATTAAATTGGAGTAAAATTAAATATCTATCCACAAAAGAAATAAATATATATTCAAATCACGTATCAATAATAGATAGATAGATAGAGAGAGAGACAGAGATATAGACAGACATGAATAGACTGAGATAGATAGATAGATAGATAGATAGATAGATAGATAGATAGATAGATAGACATGAATAGACTGAGATAGATAGATAGATAGACATGAATAGACTGAGATAGATAGATAGATAGATAGATAGATAGATAGATAGATAGATAGATAGATAGATAGATAGATAGATAAATATGAACAGAATGAAATAGATAGATATGAACAGACTGAAATAGATAGATAGATAGATAGATATGAACAGACTGACATAGATAGATAGATAGATAGATAGATAGATAGATATGAACAGACTGACATAGATAGATAGATAGATAGATAGATAGATAGATAGATAGATAGATAGATAGATAGATAGATAGATAGATAGATATGAACAGACTGACATAGATAGATAGATAGATAGATAGATAGATAGATAGATAGATAGATAGATAGATAGATTGATTGAGAATTAGCGTAATGCGATGAATTAGATGAAAAAGGAAACTTAAAATTAATGCATTTGTGAAAACTTACTTAGTGAAAAGCTCGACATGTCCAAATACATTAGGAAATATGAAGTTAGGAATTGTTCATGATAAATATGACAAACTTGATAAGTCCGAGCAGCATCAGAAAATTAGTATTATTTTTATTAGCAACACTGTTTTGCTTGCAGTGGCCCGTGTAGATAACGTAGCAGTTAACGAGGCAGAATGTGGGATTGGTTAGTCGAATTCAAATTCCCAACTGATCTGTTTCGTTCAATTCTGTGCGACTCCCTTCTCCCCAACCACATCTACGGGTTGAATAGAAGACTACACTGACTTGGGTAGCAGTAATCTAGAAGAAAGAAAACCCTATTCAAATCCGTGGAGAAAGCAACGGGAAACCTCTCCACTCTCTAATCCATGGCAATTTACAGTTAATAAAGACAAAATCCTGGTGAGAACCATGATCGCCTACACTCTGAAGGAAGAGGACATCTAAAAAAGCAGTATTATATCAGTTCTTCCCCTCACTAGCAGGATCAGGTAGTTTTCAAAAATCTACAATATTATTGCTCCTCATCTGGCATCTCGGCTCAGTCACTTCCCCACCGACATAACGCAGCGTCGCGTTGACTTTTCTATAAATATTTTCATCGTAATTGTCCTGAAGAGCTTTCTTCTTTTTTTGTATTCATTTGTATATACTCATTGGGGTTAATTTTTTTTAAATTGTTATTTTATTCCTCTCCCCCCCCCCACAGACATTGAATTGTAAATATGAGGACCAGTTAGTATTTCCATAGAGACAGTGAGGTATTATGGTGGTTGTAGTAAGAACGGTTCGTATGAATGTGGTGTTTTGGTGTAAGGAATATTGTTAGTACGATTGGGTCAATGTTTGCGGCTAGCTAAGTTATAGTTAAGACAGATGAAGACCGTCCTTTTTACCCAATCCCCCCTTTGGCCTTGTGCCACATTTCTGTAAATTATACAGAATAAATATCGCTTTCTTCTTTGGGGCCTATACTTTAAGAACTTAATCTCAGTACCAGACTGACGGCATTTTACAGTTAAAATTGCTACATGTAACCGTAACTTCTATGCTAACAGTGTTTTGTTTTTTCTCGCACTTCTCGCATGTGGAACTTTCTTCCGGTTCCTTGCTTCCGGTTTCTTGCGTCAATTTTGATCTTCAAAAATCTAAATGAGATGCCATCTCTTCTTTCTTCTTAATTCCTGTTCATTTATTGTTCTCTCTCCTTAAAAAAAAATTATTTTTCTCATATTTCTCACTCTCAGTAATCCCTTGCGTCTTAGTGGCTTCATTACCTTGCTTGGGGTGAAATGATTTTAAAAAAAGATCAAACGACACTAAGTTCCCTCAATACTCCAACATTCCTCTCGGTACATTATTTACATTATTCAGACTAGTCTCCTCATCTTTGTCGCCATATTTATTACAACGTTTCGGCCGTTGTACGCTCCGGCCTTCTTCAGGCGGCTGGAATGTCAAACTTAACCCTTTATTTCGCTCACTGGGGTAGACTGTTCTCGTTCCACAAGGAACACATAGCACAGTGGATAAAGGCGTTGGTTAGATCCAGTGACAGGACCCAAAGAGTGTGCGTTCAATACTCGGTTAATGCAGTGGAGAACTTGGAGAGGGGAATTAACAGGAGATAACTGATAACTGACATCCATTAAACATGGCACGTGAAACTAGTACAGTCTACCCCAGTGAGCGAAATAAAGGGTTAATACAACATTCACTCGGCAAAAAAGTTATTTTTACCATACAAAACGTGTCAGCTTTAAATAACAAACAAAGGGTTGATAAATCGTAAAAAATCAGATCAAATCAAATATGACAGAGATAATAATCTATTATGATCGGCTTTTAAGACTAATACAGTAATCACTGCTCCGTAGATGAGGTCTACAAATTTTATTTTCTTTCCTGCAGAACACAAGTTTCGGCTTGTATTTTGCAAGCAACGAAACAGTTTAAAGAGTTACCGTAAAAATACTGGTTAATATTTGATTCCTGATGTTTGAATAAAAAATATTAAAACTTGGAATAACCATGTTCGCTGAATATACGGCAAAAATAAAGAGGTAAGGGGAGATAACTGTGTAAGGAAACGAAAAGCAAGGAATCTGTAAATTTGCATTTATTACTCAACTTATCTTGTAATCTGGGATAAGAGTGATTTGAGTTATTTCAGCGAAAAGACGGAAGAAAAGATTTTTTTTCAATATCCTACAGATTGCTATCTTTACACCAAGATTTTCTGGGTCAACAATTATTGATGAATTTTTGTCTCTGTTCTATGCCCAGCAGAATTGGTGAATTAAAAAAAATATATAAAAAGCAATGATGTCAAATGAACATTAAAAAAAAAACATTTCGTGCAAAGTAAAAATATTTAGTTTATAAATTCTTATCATTTTTGCAAGATTTATTCAAAATCTGCTATTCTACGAATATTTTTTACGACATTATATCTCTCTCTTCTTTATATATATATATATATATATATATATAGGGACCGACAAATATATATATTCTTTATTGAAAATATGTAGCACTATTTTTATTTATCTATGTGCGGATAAATATGAATATATTGAAATTGATAGATAGATAGATAGATGAAAAGACAATAAGAGATAGATAGATAGATAGATAGATGAAAAGACAATAATAGATAGATAGATAGATAGATAGATGAAAAGACAATAAGAGATAGATAGATAGATAGATAGATAGATAGATAGATAGATAGATAGATAGATAGATGAAAAGACAATAATAGATAGATAGATAGATAAATAGATAGATAGATGAAAAGACAATAAGAGATAGATAGATAGATAGATAGATAGATAGATAGATAGATAGATAGAGGGCGTGCCTAAATGCTTCTTTTTTAATTCATCACTACATTTAATGCTGAAGCGTGTTAATTCTTTAAATCGATGCAGATAATAATTCTATTCTGTATTTACGTTTTCAAAGAGATTTTTCGCTTATTTTCTCTGTCGAAGATTAGTGGTCCTTTCTTTTGAAGCCCCTTTGAATATTTTTCCCTCCCCAACTTTACTTTCCTTTATTCGTGGTCCTTCGTTTTTTAATTCATCGTAATTCTTTCTAAACCCATAATGACCTTAGCTGCTTCCGTTTTAGTTCTCAAAACGAGGCTGAAACATTTCAGAGATTTTCCTCTTTTTTTATTTTCCATTCTTCCTTCAAACAAAACCTTCGATCAACCTCAAAGAAAACGAACGCACAAATCCTACTTCGTCTATTTTTCGTTTAAAGCAATAAAAAAGCCCCCAATAATCGCTAAATACGAAATAAATTATTTTATCTCTTTATAATCCGTTCTAATTGCAATATTTTAAATAGAAAATCCGTGTTCAACCCAAACACTTTGTCGTTTTCTTGTCTCTAAAACACCGAACAGATATTTTTAGAAAAAACTTTTCAACCCTTCCCTTTTTATAAACTACGACTTCTAATTCGCTAGTTCAGACTATTTCTATTTTCAGCTGCTAAATTTCCCAACCATTAAGTACGTTCCTTGCACTGGAGAGTCAAGATTATTTTTACCATTAATTATCATTTGGATTGCAAAATCAATTCCAAACCTATCATTAGTTTTGAATTCTTCTAAATATTTCTACCCGAAGGTTAAACTCTTTTGCCGTGCGTCCTCCTGCAATACAAAACGCGATTAAATTAATAGCGAAGATTTTTTATATATATATTTATTTTGACTACTTTTTTTTTAATCCCAAAGTTTATAGTCGCAAAACAAGTCCGGCAAAATACACGAATTTAACCGAAAAAAAATTAATTATAAGATCTGAAAAAAACGCTATGAAATTTCTCTCAACAATTACAGTGATATTTAAATACAAAAAAAAAACTCGAATCGTTTTTTTTTGTCAGCTAAATCATTTTTAGTTGTTACAAACCAAAAAGTCGAAGCAGCCTGTGTTTATTTCATTAAACCCTGGAGAATAAATCATTTTTTCATGTCAAATCAAAAGCATTTAATTATACTATTCATGACGTATGTATCTGATAAAAATATACATGTCACGCCAAAATTATCGCATATTATCGCACTTAACAAAGTAATTTTTTCATAACATTTCACTGCTACATTGTGGCCTACCTATGCTGACTCGTTTTGGGAAAATAGGAAATTGTCATTTACTGTTAATAAATGATTATAAAGCTGACGACAAAGATTTCTCATTGGTGCCGCCATTTTGTTTTACAGAATACGCTAAACGACTCGACTAACAACCAATGAAAATACGTCCTAAAACAGATCGTATTGTATGCTACACTAATTTGGAAATAACGCTAAACACTAATTAGTTTATAAGTCAAACGCTAATAACCCATTTTTCAGGTGCCTTGCAAACGTATATATACGTCGACAGCAGACAATATAAGTTTCGGTCCGACATATAATTACGTCCACAGTAGCGAAAGTGTTAAATAAATTATTTTTAATTTCATCTAAACTTATATTTTCATCAAAGTAAAAAAGTGAATTAATTTTGTTTTATAAACACTTTTAAACTAGAAAATAATTTCTTTAACCTTAACATGTAGCGTTATTCACTGAGATATGATAATGGTCGAAGAGTGACGATCCATGATGATACGGCAAAAATGAATCCACATTAGAGTGAAAGAAATACTTGTCATAAAGTTGTTGACAATGCTTCATTTAATAGAAATTCAGGATTAAATAAATCTTAGATAAGACATTCTGTAGTTTCTTGTCGCAGGTTCAAGATCTTTTTTTCTACGACCATTAAGCGGCATGAATCGGACATTTAAAATGAGAATTTATCAATCAAGAAGGCTATCCTTTATTTTCAATTCATGCTGCTGACGTGAGATCGTAGAATAACGACCTGATTATTATGATAAAACAGCACGATAAGATGAAAGACATATGCGTCAAAAATTAGTACTAATGGCTAAAACTCGTCGAACAAATTCGAAAACTCCAGTCTTTAAGAGAAGGAGACGAACACATGGAGAAAGAAAGACGTTGCCCAGTAGTTAGGGTTAGGGTTCTATTCTACGTCGCCTTTTTAAAACATCATAATCGGCAATTGAAACTTGTCAACTAGAGACAGCGTGAGAAATAAAAGAGTTAAGGGAAAATGCTTTGAGTTATGCTTACGATTCCGCACTTATCCACCAAGTATTGTGTTATGACAGTGACAATATATATATATATATATATATATATATATATATATATATATATATATATATGGTAACGAATCAGAACGCAGGGAAAATTGGGTTCGTGCCTTTATCAAGGGTTTCAGTGCCACGTGTTCGGGCCCAAGCTCAGTTAGAATTCAAAGACGATAAAACGCAAACGCACACATGGATACATGGATTCAAATTAGTAAAAAGAAAAAAGACTGAGATAGATAGATAGATAGATAGATAGATAGATGTGAACAAACAAGCTGTAATAGATAGATAGATAGATAGATAGATAGATAGATAGATAGATAGATAGATGTGAACAAACCATAATAGATAGATAGATAGATAGATAGATGTGAACAAGCTTTAATAGATAGATAGATTGATAGATATGAACAGACTGAGATAGATAGACAGATAGATAGATAGATAGATCTCTGTGTGTGTGTGTGTGTGTGTGTGTGTGTGTGTGTGTGTGTGTGTGTGTGTGTGTGTGTACATGTGTGTGCGCGCATGCGCCCATTCAACAGGTTTGGATATTAATCATTTGTGTGCAAATTTAGGTTGTCTAAAAACGTGTAAAGCAAAACATGAACGCCAAGTCAGATGAAAGATCTGATTCTGTGCAAATCAAACATTGACACCGTTTCGGAAACAAAGTGAAGCTGTTTGGATTGGATTCGTTTGAAGAAAGAGACTGTTGGTTTGGCGAAGCCAGTAAAGAGGGAAAGTGATATTGAACAACAAGAAAAATGAATGCAGCCACGGCGACGGCGACTACGACTACGACGACCATGATCACAAAGCCGACTGCGCAAAAGGCCCACAATGACAGCGGCGAAAGAAACTAGAAAACTCCAATCATTATAACAACAGCTGTAACTCAACTGGACAAAGAGGAACACACGGTTGTTTATTAAACTTAATAGGTGATCCTGGGGGAACTAGAAGTCCTAACAGGATTCATTATTGGCGAAAACAATCTTAAGAACATAAGAGATGCAGTTGACACAAAGGTGATAGCGGACACAGAGGGAATTATGGGAAATTTTAGAGAACGTGTCGAAGGAAAGCATAAAGTGTGATATGATAAAATACATTGTTCTCAGCAAGAGAATAAACCCCAAGGCCAGTAGGAATTACACATCATAAAATCAAACAAGTACGAAAATTTAAATATCTGGGAAGTGGATGGAAAATATGACACCGAAATCCGAAGTACGCATTGGCATAGTGAAAGATGCCTTCCAAAAGCTAACCGAAGTATTAAGAAACAGGAAAATTAGGTTAGAAACAAAAAATAGAGTGCTGAGATGTTAGGTAATATCGGTCCTCCCATATGGCAGTGGATGCTGGATGATTTCCTCACAGATGAAGAAGAAACAGAAATTTAGCTCTACAGAAGGATGATAAGAATACTATGGACTGAACATATGATTAACGAGGATGTTTGCTACAGTTCTCTCCCTTCCACTATATATATAGTGCAAATAGCCTTGGGAAAGGTATGAATCCATCTCTTCTCCGTTGCCCCCCACCTATGGGTAAATATCAGAGAAGACTGTGTGTGTGTGTGTGTGTGTGTGTGTGTGTGTGTGTGTGTGTGTGTGTGTGTGTGTGTGTGTGTCACTAACATCGATATAACCACTATTAATATGAAGTTCCTTATAGGGAAGAAACCCGTTACTTAGGAATTTTTCCATTTTGTCATATATATATATATATATATATATATATATATATATATATATATACATACATACATACATACATAGATAGATAGATGTATAAAAATAAAAGTGAACACAGAAGTCAACACTTAGAGGCGACAGACTGTCGCCTCTAAGTGTTGACTTCTATGTTCACTTTTATATTTACACACGCTCTATCTCTGATATTGAGCACTTTATCCCATAAATATAGCATATCTGAAGACTATATTTCTTTATATATATATATATATATATATATATATATATATATCGAAATTGCATGGCGAATTCCTAATATTCATGTTTTTATTGCAATGTGTTTTTTAGTTTCTTTTCATCAATGGAATTTGCTTGCTTCGTCGCATTCCTTGAACTACTTTAAAAAATACTTTGATGAAAGTTTTTTTTTCTTCTTAGCACTGACATTTTCTATTCTGTAACAAAATCGATTTAAAGATTAATTCACCTTTTGTTCGTCTCTTATTATTTTTCTATCAATTTCTTTTAACGTTTTCACTCCAATATGTCTCATCTGTTGCCTTATGAAGCAACTCTCAAAAAGTCGCTCTACAATAGCTAATAAGTGGTACGGAGTGAAAATAAGGGCGAAACCTCCCATGACATTCAAACTGGCATCGCTTATCTTCGGGAAAGCTGTCTGCCTGGAGCAGCTGATATCACGATTTGGCTACAGAAGACCAACCGTCTAAAAAACAATAAAATCTCTCTTGAGTACTTTTCTTGAGTCGCAATGTTATTCCAACTGGATGTTCACGCGGTGCAAGGGTTAGCGACCCGGTATTAGAAATCGGACAACCGTGTTCGAATTTCAGCCGAGTTCACTTTCGCAATGTATGAATTCATCTGTTCTAATCCCCCACTATGGATTAAACAGCAGAACAGATTGTTCTCTCCGTTCATGGTTGCCAACCAGTCTGAATCAAAATCTACATGTACCGCTGGTAATCACACATTATGTGGTCGGAAAGATCATAGAGGTTTTTCATTGCGGTCGACTTACAACTGCGTGGACGGATGGATGGATTATTATTATTTAAGGCGATATTGCCACTAAGACGCAAGGAGCTACTGAAAGTGAAAGAGAATGAGAAGACATTAGAAAGAACCGTAAACCCAATCCTAAACAGGAAACAAGGCATAAACCTCTACTCCTGTTCAAAAGACCGAGAAGGAGTGTGAACCGGACGATAGGCGAACCTATCTACTCCTATTATTATTATTTTTATTATTATTATTATGTTTACTTTCTTGGATATCTGGCGTTTACACATTTCTTGCCGGGTCCCGCACAGGGACCTAAGGTTAGAAATGGCATCATGACACTTTCCACTGCAAAGAAAAAAAAATAATTACATAGATAAAGCCCTTCGTAAAGTGTGCGCTGTACTTGTCAGAACAATTTTTTGTATCTCTTTGAGGCATGGACTTCCAGGGATTCCTTCAATTAGTCTACTGGAATCTTTTCCAACCAGTCCAAGGGCTCCAACTACAACAGGGATTGTTGATGTTCCCATATGCCACATTTTTGAGATTTCTATTTCAAGGTCCTTGCATTTTGACAGTTTTTCGAATATCTTCAATGATACAGTGCAGTCTGCAGGGACTGCCATATCAATAAGGAGGCACTTATTTTGCTTGTGATCTTTAATAACAATGTCTGGGCGGTTGGCTTTGATTGTTCTGTCAGTGTGTATTGTGTAGTCCCATAGAATTGTAACAGGCACACTGACATTATTATTATTATTATTATTATTATTATTATTATTATTATTATTATTATTATTATTATTATTTCCGTTCATTTCTGCTGTAAACACATTTCCTTCCAGGTCCCAACCAGAAACCTAAGGTCAGAAATGGCTTCATGTCTTTTCCCACTGATCATCATCGTAAAATAAACAAAGATCACACATATTTTATATAGATAAAGTCTTCGTAATGTGTAATCTGTACTTGTGAGTACAATTCTTTGTATATTATTATTATTATTATTATTATTATTATTATTATTATTATTATTATTATTATTATTATGATTATTCCTATCATTCAAGTTTCTTAGAATTTTCAGACAATGCTTTGTAGAATTTTTAATATTTATTTTTATTTTTTTCTCCCTTCAGCGGATATTCTTCCTTTATTCGGTTCCCTTCTCCCTTAAACGCAATTCATGATTACTTTAGTAAATTAAAAAAAAATGATGAAGAAAAAGCATATTGAGCTTGTCTCTCATGTGAGGAGAGACCAGCTAGACGCCTGCCTGCCTTGACAATCAGAATTTGGAACCTCGGCTTTTAACAAGGTTCGATCACCGTTCTTGAGCTTCGAAGGAAAATATACAAATATCTCAACGACTGAAGAAACCTACCCCCCACCCTTTAACTTCATTAATTTCTCTCTTTGTATTTTATTTATACTTTCATTTTTATTTTTATTTTATTTTATCCAAAGATTCTTATTTCTTTCAAATTTTTAACGCATCGACGCCATATTTTTTTATTCTCATTGTTAGAAGAATTTAATATCGGGTAAAACCACAGAACAAAGATAAAGTTTGTTTTTTTCCTTTTCTAAATTATATTTTCTTCTATAAAAACAAAAACGGAATTCGATCTCCTAATGGATTCCATAGAGACGAGTTTTTTAAACTTAGCATGTCTTTGACAACACTTGAAAAAATCGCTACAAAGGCATGACAAACTGGTCGTTTGTGGATTCTGATTTAGTCTCGATTAAATTTATCATCAAAATTAATAGTTTCTTTCATTTATTTTTTTTAAATATTTATTTTTTTTATTCTTTACGTAAATTGTTGTTGTAATGATTATAAGCTTTCGTTGAATCTCATATTCTCACCTCTCCACCCACCCCTCTCTTTCTGCTTCTCTGTCTGTCTGTATGTTTCCTTCCCTCTATCTGACCCCTCGCCACTTCATTCCCCACCAGACTCCATATTGTTTTGTTGTTTTTTTGTCTGCTTTTTGTCAGTGTGCTAATTGTAAATTTTGATCTGGTCGCTACTGATCGTTGCATCAAAACTCGTCACACAATGACGTCGCCAAACAATGGTATGACATTTTTATTGTCTGCTGCCAATACAATCCGCCTGGCACTCAAAGAGCTTTATTCCAAGATAAAAATCAGCGTGAAAATAGCATTCTTTTGCAGAGTGGAGACAGAAAGAGGGGGTTGGAGAAACACAGGCAAAGAAAGAAAGAAAGAAAGAAAGAAAGAAAGTTCACAGACGAAAATGCTTATTACCCAATAAAGAAACATGACTATGACAATATGGCTAAAAAGGAGCTGACCAAGGAATTCGCGCCTGATAATTCTATCAATGATTGGCTGAAAATCAAGCACGAAGAGGTTATTTGTCTGCCGACGAATACGTCCATAAATTGAAAATATTCAACTTGACGATTTCCCTTCTATTCACAATGAATAAATTATGTGTCAATGTATTGATTTTAACGTCGATCGATCGATCGATGGCACATAACAAATGTAGTGATTAAAATCGAACTGATTGGTTAACTTACCTTTATTACGTCATTTTGTAATTTAGCTTAAAAACAGGAAAAAATGTTTGTATGAAAATATTTACATCGATGAGTATGGCGTTTTATAAAACGACCTTCGTTGTTCCCTCAGTTGTATGAAGATGAAAATATTCAGCTTTTAAAATTAAATTGACTTTTTCTTTATTGGCGATTTTGTAAGTGTAGCTGAGATATAACTCAATGCCGAAAATATGGGGCCTCCAGTAAGTCTCGAACTCATTACTTAAATCGTTCTAACGAGACAAGCTTGTTAACCGTTACACCGCGTCGAGACGCCCTGCAGCTCTGTCAAGATTGACTATGAGTTAAACAGCTTTTTGGCGACTAATATGTCCTGCGCGTGGCAAATTTTCCAAGTCATATTTTTCTCAGTATGCGCACCGAAGATTTTAACTGCTCTCTGATGATAAGTGTTCATTTTGTTGCCATTTTTTAAAAACCTTTTTTATTGCTTACAAGTTTAGTGTCTGGTATTTACTGGAACGAAATTTATCTGTGATGAGATGGTCCCGTATTCACTGCCATATAGGTGGACTGATATTACATAACAATCCACTTCTTTGTTACTAATAGTCATTATTCGTTTTATTTCATTCGACGCTGAAATATCAGACAAATAATATTCTTTCTAATCAATGAAAGGTTCGAACTGCAGTCAATCCAGAAGTCACCACCGCGAACAAACCCAGAAAATCAAAAGAATGTATTGATCAGTCATCTTTTGCCTATCGTCTGTTAAAAGAACCAATGAATTTACAGATTCATAGCAAAAGTCTAGATATAGATTTAGTTTTAAATAATTTGCTTACTGCTGTAAAAAATGACGGAAACATTTAAAATGTTGATATTTTATAAGTATAATGTAATTACAGAGTTGCTGTCTATTTAGTTGCCCTTCAAAAACATTATTTTCCTTTCAGACATCGCATTGTTTATATATATTATTCTATCTAATCAGACACCGAGTTTGTAGAGAGAAATACGCCATAGGTCTTATAACCCTGATGATTATAGATTTTTAACCCAGCAAAGTCGACTAATCTTGCTATAAGATAATGATCTGCTTCGAAGTCTCAAAAAAATGTTTACTTTATTGGATTGAGAGAAGGCAAGAGAACCTGAGAAACGCCTGCGTTAAATTTCGCAATTGCATCTCACACGTTCCTTCTCGTCCTTCCCTCCATCCCCAGAAAAAAAAACACACATCACCCAGTCGAATTCCAGCCCAATTCTCCGAAGGCAACCCAAACGAATGGTTCAGATTTTTTGCTGAACAACAATGGAATTGATGAAAAATGACGTCATTAAGGAATGAACTTAATAACAATTACTAGCAAGTTGAGCATACTGAACTCAATTCTTAGGGAGTTTGTTTACTAGTAGGCCACTCAGTGAGGATCGATTCGGTCTCATATAGCAAATCGGTCGGCAAGACCAACTAGCTTATCCAGCAATCTCCAGAAGCTTCATTCTTTTGCAGTTGACTTTATTGTGGTAAAAAAAAAACAGTCGTGAGGCACTCAGTAAGGATCGAAACATTACAATAGCAAACTGCCTGGGAGAAGAGATTGATAACAAAAAAATGTCACTTTATTATATTTAGTTGTGCATGCAGAAAGATTGCAAGGGATCCTGGTTCGAGGCTAAATAATTCCTAATGTTGATTTCAAGTTGAAGTTTGGCTCACTTGTACACTAATTCTAATTTTGTTGAATCTCGTAAATATACAAGAGAAATTAAAAAAGAAGAAAAACTGAAATGGCAAAACTCGATCTTTTCATGGTTGAAGAACGTGCGGTTCTTGTATTTGTGAAACGTTGTTAAATAAATCTTGCAACACGGTTATTTTATGACAAGATGTTAATTGAGATCGCGGCTGGGAAAGAGAAATTCATAGTTGTCCTTTTCCTAGACTATTTAATCCATATCCGAGAGGGGGCAAGAGGTGGATTCATGCCTTTCCAATTCCGAGCCGTTATCCATTACAACATCCGCACATTCAAACTTACAACACCTGATATTCTTAAGCGAACACTCATCTAAGTCTGGCCAGGGTCAATTTGCTTAATTTCGGTGAACGTACAAAAACCGGTGTTTCAACGAGATATTGCTGTTAGCCTTTTTTGTTCATATAATCTTTTATTTAAATTCCTTGTGGCTTCTCCTACATATCCCTTGTGGCAATCCTTACAGGAAATGGAATGAATCCCTCCCTCAAGTTTCAGCTAATAGCTAGTCTTAGCTTTTGTATCAGGACAAAAGATATGTCAATTAATATGGAAAATATATATTAATTAATATGGGAAACAAATATGTTAATTAATATATTTTCCGATATTAATTTATATGTCTTTTCTCCATATATATATATATATATATATATATATATATATATATATATATATATATATGAATAAAGACAAAAGGAAAACGTATCTTAGACGAGACATTTCGTCCTCTGAGGGACTTAATCAAATTTTCCTTGATAAATTCCATCAGAGGACGAAAAGCATCGGGTAAGTTTTCCTTTTGTCTTTATTCATATTGTCCTTTTACAATACATATATATATATATGTGTGTGTGTGTGTGTGTGAGAGAGAGAGAGAGAGAGATAGAGAGAGAGAGGGGGGATGGAGGGAGAGAGAGATTTATAAAAGGTATAACAAGAGGAAAACCATTTTTTACAATGCGTTTCGTACCTTAAGGACCGTGAACCAAGGCAAGACGTTTGCTGAGAGACCTTTTATATTCAAATACCCAGAAATGATTATGGATGAGAAAATAAAGTTAAGCGTTCCGGTTTAAATTTGAGAACATTGCAAAATATATTCGAAAATCTAGTGAAAGCACGGGAAATATGGCTGACGCTAAGTGATGTAATTTTGACATATTTTTAAACGAAAGAAAATTAATTTCATCAATTTGCTTTCTCCTTATTTTTCTTCTTTTTGATTACGCCGATAGATTTTCGAATATATTTTAAAATGTTTTCAAATTTAAATTGAAATGATTAATGTTATTTTTCCCTCACCGATCAATTTTTTTCTGCGTATATAAATGCAGGTTTCTCAAGAAACTTCAATGTCTACCTTGAAGTTCCCAAAAAAATGAGATGCGTTGTAAAAAATTAATTTTCCTCCTGTTTTTTTTTTATCCTTTTATTAATATTTTATTTGCAGACAGATTCCGTTATATCTTTATTTCTACATACAACGGGAAAATGTAGTGACGCGCTTCAGCCATCCATCCAAAAGACTTCTTCAGTTTATTAATGTTATCGATGTTATTGTAGGGACATTATTATTATAACTAAAATTAAATATAAAATAATAATTAAAATTATAAATAAAATAAAGCAGTAATATTTTTTTTTAAAATTTTTAAATATTAAATAAAAAAAATAATATAATAAAACTCTCCCAGCATGCATCAAAAACGGTTACTGCCGGAAATACGGACATCCCGCCAAAAATGTTAACTTCAATCTCTTCAATCACGAACCTTGGTACGGGCAACACATGTCCAGCTTTTCTCTGTGATGTAGCTTGTAATACTACGGAATAATTTCTCCCTTTTATCACATGTAAATTAAAACACTTGTAACCTAAAAAATACACACGCCAATAAATAAATTTCCTGTTATTTCTGCACGTTTTATTTCTTGACGAGTATGCTTTTATCTACATGAACACGAGGCTAATTTCTGCCACTACCTGGATTGGAGTGAACCCCTACAGTATCTTATATACGCAGAAGGAGGCAATGAATTGCAAAATACGCCGGTTACAATTTTACAGAAAAATACTGAAGTTACAGGGATTCTGAGATTATTTTTTTTAATTTTTGGCGTCCGATGTACCTAAATTCATAACCTAGGTTAAACAACGTTAAATTTGATCGCTACCGAGATGGAGAACCACTGGATAATGCCACGTGATGTAAGCTCGGATGTGCGGGTGGTGTAATGAAAAAAAGGCTCTGAATGAGAAATCGGAGAGCTGAGTTCGGATTCTAGGTCGGATTTGTTATATTCACTTACGCGCAAATACCATTTGAATAAAGATATGAATTCACCTGTTATTGCTGCACGATTCAAGTTAATGATGATGACAAAAGAAAGATGCAAGATGGCGGAAAAGCGAAAAGAGGATAAAGAGAAAGAAAAACAAGAGGAAAAGAAAAGGGACCGCGGTAAAAAATAAATAAATAATTTTGTGAAACAGATTAGCGTGAAAGAAGGAAATAATAATCTTGATTGCAACAACTCATCATCATCTCCAAAATATTCTTACAATCCAAAAAATTGTTTCTGGACATAAATTTATTGCGAAATTTTATTCATTATTTTTTCGCCTTAATCAATTAATTTCGCTTGTAATTAAATCTTTTAACTTCGAAGTATGGTTAAATATGCTTAATGTATTAATTGAATAATTAATGTATTGAGCGTATCTTTTTTTATAAAACATCTCTTTTATGTTCATATAATCCTTTTATTAGTATTAGAGATAACGGCGTGAAGAGGCCCAACGTAATTGGGGTTAATTGTTCGCCTAGTAAAGGAAGACCTGAGCAAAAGGTGTCGTCTGACCGATATCCAGTGACATGAACACTTATACTTAGAATCATAAAGAGACAGCGGCAATTCATAGGGCTCATAATTAGGAAAGAAGGATTAGAAAATTTAACACTCACAGGGAATAGTGAATTCAAGAGGAACAGAAATAAACATTGAGTAAACAAGAACCGTGTTTCTCTCATCGTCAACTCTGTGTAGCTATGTGCAGTGCGTAAAAGTCAAGCGGATTTCGCATCTTGACAAATAAATGAATAAAATAGATGTCTTTCTGAAAAGGTTCATGCAGGGATTTTAGAGAGTTTCTTTTTTCTTTTTTTACAAAGATGGTCGATCTTTAGAAGGCCCAAGAGACACTCGAGATAGAGTTTTATATAGTAAGAGACACAGTTTATGGGGATATGTGGGAAGATAATGATTAAACCTAAATTTGAACAGGTTAAGATTGCAGTGATCGGGGAAGCATCATCGTGGGAAGAATCTTCTCGAATAGAAATTTACGTCTCACCAATGGCATATGAAGGGAATGATGCTGGTTGACGACAATGTGCGTGGTATGACGGCTTTAAGTCTTGAAGGTTAGAACTGGTGGAATCAAGGTATGTAGTTCGTTTGAGCGGAAACAGCGATAGAACAGTGAGGGTCTCGTGACGTTTCGTCTGTGGGGAGAAGGGATTGTAAGGTGGAAAATAATCCATCACCCACAAGGACGCGGTAGGAGAACATTTATGACAACTTACATTTCTCTGCTTATAGAATGGGCATTTGGCTCGTCAAATAAAATAATCATTCAGACATTTATTTTAAACTTTAGGAGAGCGTCCGCCCTGGCACGAAGACGGAAGCACTTGTCCTTCTGGGTAATTCAAAGGCGTTATGCGATTGGCCCTTCTCGTCGCATTTCTTTTTCTCTGCGCCAGTTTAGAGCAATTCGACGTGGTTCAGTGATTAACTAATTAATTTCAAGGACAACAATGTAGTGAGTTCAATTACACCTGTGGCCTTGTGCCAGACGTAATTAAGCGTAATAAATACTCATATTGAACTCTACAGAATTCTTCCTGTATAAGACGCAAAAAAGGTAACAAAAGAACACTGGGTAAATATGAGGCTATTACCCTGTTTAGTTCGTAAACGACAGACGTGCGACGCGCATTCGATTATTTCCGTCCAAGATAATTTCTATCCATTCAGTCTGGAATTATTTAACGGTTGCCAGGAACTTGGGGAATCAATAAATAGAATTACAAGAATAATGGCAGCGAATCTCGGCTGTCAAAATTTCTAAATTGTGTTTGGTAAAAGTTGGGCCGGGTTGATTGCAACAACTCCGATACAATTTGACAGTTGCGAAAGAATCGGCTCACCTTGACTTATCCGAGGCAACAATTGCCAAAAAAGAAAAGAGAACCTTGTACAAAAACAATAAATAATTGAAGGAGAATCAGTTGACAATTCTTCGGATAAAGACAAGCCAGAAAGAATCGACAAGGAAAAAAAGTTAATGATGATGACAAAAAATGATGCAAGCAAAGATGGCGGAAAAGCAAAAAAAGGATAAAGAGAAAGAAAAACTAGAGGAAAAGAAAAAAGGGACCGCGGTAAAAAAAAAATAATAATAATAATTTTGTGAAACAGATTAGCGTGAAAGAAGGAAATAATAATCTTGAGTAAAAGAAAAAAAAAGAAAATAAGGAAGGAAGGAAGGAAGGAAGGAAGGAAGGAAGGAAAAATCTGACATGAAAGGAAGACAATAAAGGGAATAAAATGGCATAACGAAGGTAAAAAAACAGGAGGGTACATAAGAAGAAAAATGACAAAGTTAACCAAAATAATATAGGTTGAAAGACGATGAAGAAAGAAAGAAAGAAAGAAAGAAAGAAAGAAAGAAAGAAAGAAAGAAAGAAAGAAAGAAAGAAAGAAAGAAAGAAAAAACTATAAATATATTAAAAAAAAGAAACAAAAGAAAAAGAGAAAAAGAAACGGAGATATAGATTTCGGGAGAGAAGAAAGAAAGAAAGAAAGAAAGAAAGAAAGAAAGAAAGAAAGAAAGAAAGAAAGAAAGAAAGAAAGAAAGAGCTATAAAGTATATAAAAAAGAAAGAAACGAATAAAAAAGAATAGAAACGGAGATATAGATTTCAGGAGAAAAGAAAGAAAGAAAGAAAGAAAGAAAGAAAGAAAGAAAGAAAGAAAGAAAGAAAGAAAGAAAGAAAGAAAGAAAGAAAGAAAAAACTATAAATATATTAAAAAAAAAGAAACAAAAGAAAAAGAGAAAAAGAAACGGAGATATAGATTTCGGGAGAGAAGAAAGAAAGAAAGAAAGAAAGAAAGAAAGAAAGAAAGAAAGAAAGAAAGAAAGAAAGAAAGAAAGAGCTATAAAGTATATAAAAAAAGAAAGAAACGAATAAAAAAGAATAGAAACGGAGATATAGATTTCAGGAGAAAAGAAAGAAAGAAAGAAAGAAAGAAAGAAAGAAAGAAAGAAAGAAAGAAAGAAAGAAAGAAAGAACTATAAAGTATATAAAATAGAAAGAAACGAATAAAAAAAGAATAGAAACGGAGATATAGATTTCAGGATAAAGAAAGAAAGAAAGAAAGAAAGAAAGAAAGAAAGAAAGAAAGAAAGAAAGAAAGAAAGAAAGAAAGAAAGAAAGAAAGAAAGAAACGGAGTCCTAGAGTTCAGGAGAGAAGAAAGAAAGAAAGAAAGAAAGAAAGAAAGAAAGAAAGAAAGAAAGAAAGAAAGAAAGAAAGAAAGAAAGAAAGGTGCAGGAATAAATCTACGTAAGAAAGAAAGACTCATTGTCGGTTCATCAAGACAGACATGTCAAATAAATATTGATCGTGCCTGGAGCGACACCTAGCGTATCCAAGATGAAGCTCCATTCGCAATTACTGCAACTATTACTCCCCCAGTTCTGCATCTATTAAAGGAGCTTGTATGACAAGCTTCTGATGCTGATGTTACTGCCCCCACCATAGATACCCCTACTCTGACCACCGCCACCATTGCTGCTACTGCTTTTATGGTTGGTGTTATTGTCGTAAGTACCACAATTGATGAACAAAGGAAGGATTACCCGCTTCAATATGGAGAATGCTTTTGTCATTTACTTTGCTCTGAAAAGAATAGAGGCGCTTACAGCGCGTTCGCTGGGAAAGCCGCCATTTTCTCCCGCCTACTCGGTTATGTTCGAACCGGCTACAGCTGGTAATGACAAATCATTAATGGCAAATAGATATAAATATGAATAAAGTAAATGTATATAAGTCCAGAAAGTCCTTTCTCTTGTTAGAATCTGAAACGTATTAAGCTTTTTAATTAAGTTATTCCATATAACAGTTCAGTTTTCAAACTTGGGCACCCAGAAAGCCGGTTCTCTTCGACAGCACATTGGGGAATTCGACCATCGGGAAGGGCTCTTCTTACATTTTAGTTATTAACATCTATCAATAACATCCGTGGTAAGTCTACGATCCATACGAAGAGACAATCCATTAATTCGTATTAATAAATATTAGGTTGTCGTCGTGTGTACAATATTAGCGAAATCTTTGAAGCGTCTAGCAATCAGTTCAGAACAATTCAGAAGATAAGGAGAGTGGTGCTGTAGGAATTGTCGATAAGGAATACAAGTCCGTGTTTAAGCAATTCTCTTTCTTTTCTTCATCGACGCAAAATATTTTGGGCATGTTAAAATTGGCGATAAAAACAAGGGTCTCGAAAATGAACAATTAGGGCCGACATTTCTTTCTCTCTCTCACTCTCACTCTCTCTCTCTCTCTTTTTCTCTCTCTCTCTTTCTCTCTCTCTTTCTCTTCCTCTCTCTCTTTTTCTCTCTCTCTTTCTCTCTTTCTCTTTCGTACACACACAAACATACATACACAGACACACGCACGCACTTTCTCTACCCCCTTCTCTCTCTCACACACACTCCCTCTCTCTCTCTCTCTCTCTCTCTCTCTAACACATGCACACACTCAAACCTACATGCACACAAACACACTCTCTGATTCTTTTTTTTCTCTGACACGCACACACATACACACACACACAAACACTCACTTGGTCTCTCTTCCTTCACACGCGCGCACACTCTCTCTCTTCCTCTCTCTTCTCTCACATGCACACACACCCTCTCTCTCTCTTTCTCTCTCTTCCCTCACACGCACAGACACACACTCCCTATCTCTCTCTTCCTCTCTCTTCTCTCACACGCACACACGCTCTCTCTCTCTTCCTCTCTCTCTTCTCTCACACGCACACACACTCTCTCTCTTCCTCTCTCTTCTCTCACACGCACACACACTCTCTCTCTCTTTCTCTATCTTCTCTCACACGCACACACACTCTCTCTCTTCCTCTCTCACACGCACATACACACACTCTCTCTTCCTCTCTCTCTTCTCTCACACGCACACACACACACACTCTCTCTCATTTCTCTCTCTTCTCTCACGCACATAAATACGCACACGAACACACATACAATAACTCTCTGTCTCATACATACACACTGTCCAATCACGTATCGCTGCATCATAAGAAAGTGCTACGTCACCAGGCGCCAGTGATCAATTGGCTCATTTGAAAACCTGAAACAAAATGGCGTTTATTTATATAAAGGGGTTGACTAATGGTTTTACTAAATGACAACTCCTGTCTTCGTTTTATAAATGCCAACAGCCATTTTCATTTTGTAAATCCAAACACAGTAAATAACCATTGGTTTCGTTGAGAAAAGTATTCATTGAATCAAAACTGGAATCGTTTTTGTTTGTTTTGGCTTTTTGATTTTTAATCATTTCACCCCAAGCAAGGCAATAAAGCCACTAAGACGAAAGAGCGTTATCGAGTGTGAGAGAATATGAGAAAAACTACTATTAAAGAGAGAGGAAATATTTTTCTTCTTTGTTGTTGTTTATATATATATATATATGTTTTATAGTGAAATATAGAATTAAATTGAAAGGTGGCGCAATGTGACAGGAACCAATACTTTGATGTTTGATCAATGTAACTAGGAAAATATGAGAATAAAAATCAATCATATAAAAGTCAATCATATAAAATATATCATTGATCGATTTAACCCTAGAACACTAACCATCAATTAAAGTTACACCACTACTAACCATGGGTATATCATACCCGATTTTGAAAATATCAAAAAATATATTAAATATAAATCTTTATTTGAAATATTTTACATACAAACACTTCAAACTTTGTACTTTGAGATAACATTAATAGGAACTGAAAAACATATTATTTAGGTAAGAAAATCAGGTACTGAAAATTGTAATTAAAAATAGGAAAATTTGCGCTGGGTACTATATACCCATGGTTAGTGTTCTAGAGTTAAATATTAATTTATCTATTTATTTACTTAATTTCGTTTGATTAAAGCAATATTTTTTCATTCTTTATTTTTTTAAATTCTTTTACTTTTTAATTCTTTTCTACTAGATTCTTTTCACTTAAGCTATTTTAGTTTTGACTGTATAAAATATAAAATGGTTTGTAGCTAAATACTGGTTGTGGTAAGTAAATTCCAAATCTGTTCAAAGTTTTGTGTTCATTAAAAAAATAAAAGCGGTTATTTTCCCAATAAAGTAATTTATAGATATTAAAATGAATCGAAAAAGTCAAAAGAATAAAGATTCTTTTTTTCGACAATTTTGAAATGTCTTCATATTTTTACATGTTTACACATTTTGTTGTGATATTGTTCATAATGCCACGGTTAATCAATACGTGAATCGATCTGATAAGATTTCAATGTATTCATTTGATATTTACCTTTCAAAGAATATGAAGTGAACAAAACGGATTATAGACAAGAAAGAACTTTAAAGAAATGTGTTTTTAGGATTGGGCTTTAAAATCAGTCGTAAATATTAAAAAAAAAACATTTAAAAATTAAAAATTATCATAATATGAAACACTTTCTTAAAAGTTTCTTATATATTTTAATACTCTTGACTTGAGCAATAAATATATTGTTTGTTTGACTTGTTAAAAATAAGATAGATAATCGATAATCAGCCAATTCAATGACCGTGTTAAAGATATTTTATCATAATACAAAAAGCGGCTCCTCGTAGAATCAGGATCGACATTGTAACCATGAAGCCATTAGATGGAACAATCTGAACTAAGTTGTCAATTAAAGCCTATAATTAAAAAAGTCAGTCAGGCAACGAAATTGTTAGAGTATTTCATGCAAAATCTTAAGAATTCGTTTTCAATTAAAAAAAAGTGCAATAAGCAAGTAATTTTGTTTTCTGCTTTATTCAAATCTTATCAACATACGCATGCGCTGTTTTTTTAATACAATCCTAAGGCTAATTATGCCCCTTTGAAACACTAAAATTTTGTAAAAGATTTTTTTTAATTATCTCCCAGAATTGACGCTTCAAAAAGGTTCGTATAAAAAAAAACGTCGTCTGTCAATTTCTGCAGAGTTTAAAAGATTGGAACTTAATACTCTGTTGATGCAATGTCGAGTTTCGTTCGCAAAACTTGTCTTGATTACTTCAAAAGGCAGAATAAAAATAATACTAATATTATTAGTGAGAACATCGTACGATGGGATTTAGATTTTAAAGTATTTAAATTTTCAAAAAATTGTCAGATCACAAAATTCACTTCAAATATTTAATTAAATTCTCTCTCTTTCTCTCTAAAGCCTTCATATATATATATATATATATATATATATATATATATATATATATATATATATATATATGTATGTATGTATGAAGAAAAGTTTTTTATGGAAAATCATGACAAAATTCTAAAAAATCAAAACGCATCATAATTTTCCCTAATATATATTAAATTTCAAACCAGTCACAACACATTACATTGCATCTAGACATATGGTTCTGTTGTTAATCTTTCGGCATCTAAACTGACGAACTGCGTCTGCGTCTGCTATTCTGCGACCGTTATCGTCGCATAGCAATCGTCTATGTCAACATAACAAAATATCATCTTTAATGGTAAATATCTTTTTTAAATGTCCGTATAAGCACTCTGAAGATGTGTCATGTGAGCCGAAAGCTTAGATCAAGGGCCAACTTAATAAAACATATCCAAATGTTGGACAATTTTTATCTTTATTTTCATCCAAAATTAAAGCAAACATACGAACATTAGAACGGCTCAGGAGCAGACATAATAGACATTCATTGTCTTTTATATTTAACAATATATATATATATATATATATATATATATATATATATATATATATTTATATATATATACACATATACATATACATATATATATATATATATATATATAT
>OZ038487.1:123628050-123638050 GCA_964036315.1 Acanthosepion esculentum
ATAGATAGATAGATAGATAGATAGATAGATAGATAGATAGATAGATAGATAGATAGATACGGACAGAATAAAATAGATAGATAGATAGATAGATAGATAGATAGATAGATAGATAGATAGATAGATAGATAGATAATGATGAGACAATGATAGATAGATAGATAGATAGATAGATAGATAGATAGATAGATAGATAGATAGATAGATAGATAATGATGAGACAAGGATAGAAAGAAAGAAAGAAAGAAAGGAAGAAATAAATAAAGAAAGAAAGTATACATTTGAACAATGAATTCTTAACATTTAGTACTCATTTATCTTAAAATATGTTCTAATAATCATTTTTTTAATCAAATTTGATGCGGCATTGAAGTTAATTTCCCTCTTGTTCACGTCTAATTAAAACGAATATTTTAGTATTCCTCAAAGACTAATATTTCCTTGGACATTTAATTTCTCTTTGAACGAATTGGAGCGCCAAAAATATTCAAGATGAACGACTTTAAAAAAAAAAAACAAGACTATCCTCCTCCATTAGAAATGATGAACATCAAATAAAAGACGGAGAAGGAAAAGCAAGCTTATGTCATCAAAGTGGATGACAGAGAACATAAGGGAGATTTTAGAAGAAGAATGTGAAAAGTAATGAATTTAAATAGAATTATCTTTTGCGTATTATTTAAAAATCGTCATTTTTGATGTGCAATTATATAAGATTAAGTATCGTTCTTCTTCTGTCTGTGCGTCATTTGAGGCAAATTGAGTCGTCACAGCTGACGATTTAAGCTCAATTTGAAACGATAATGGCTGTCGTCGTAAAAAAAACACTTCCTAAACACTCGATTGCAAAACTCCATTTTTTTGTTATATATATAAATTCATACAAACATATATATATATATATATATATATATGTATATATGTGTGTATTGATATATATATATATATATATATATATATATATATATATATATATATATACATATATATATATATATATATATATATATATATATATATATATATATTGAATACCGTATATTTAGACATCAGGTTTTCTTTTATGCATCTACTGTTAATGTTACAGAATCTTACATTCAACAATGTCTACATACACATACGTGTTTGTGTCTGTGTGTGTGTGTCTGTGTGTGTGTGTGTGTGTGTGTGTGTGTCTCTGTGTGTGTGTGTGTGTGTGTGTGTGTGTGTGTGTGTGTGTGTGTGTGTGTGTGTGTGTGTGTGTGTGTTCATCAAAATTTTGTAGATTATTTAAAGCCGGAAACTTTTTTTAGATTGTATGAATTTATTGGAGAAAATGATTTTTACTGATACAAGTTATACTGTTTAACCCATAGCTGCGGGGTAAGCAGTAGATTCGTAACTTTCCCAATGGATATTTTGCACCAGGGTGAATATAACGATTCTAACTGCAATTGGAACTCAGTTCTTTAATTTCCAGTTCCGAGACAATCTACAGTATGTGTGTGTATGTGTGTGTATGTGTACGTGTCTGTCTGTGCGTGTGTGATAATATTGCATAATTGAACAGTAAAAATGAAAGAAAATTCCTATGTTATAGCTTTCGTTCCTCGAAATGACTTCCTCAGACTAATATTGGTTTTATCTTTGGAGTTTTAGATCTGCAAGAATGGTGGGTGAATTACAACAAATGCCGATTACAATTTTTCATCGGGAAACACTTAAGATAATGATCGCTTAGCTTTAAATTAAAACTATAAACATTTTGCCGTCTGATGTATCGAGTCGCATCACCTACCGACATCAATGCACTTTCTACCGCTTTTGTTTTCATTTTTATCGCTCTATCTTACATTTGGAGGTCATTTTCGAGACCAATGACCAGGTTAACTTTGTCAGCAACGCTGAATTTCCTATTGAAACAGCAGTCAATTATAGTGTAGTCTGCGTCGATGCCTACCTGGGAACTGATGACACCAGGAAGATGATTGATGTAGAATTGAAGCAATGTAGAACCCAGGTTAGAGCCCTGGCGAACACCAGTGTTCGTATGAAAGAAACTGGAAGAGGACCTCTTCAGGACAGCCTTCATTTCACGATTTGATAGGAATAGTTGTATTCAATCAAATAATCGTCCAGTAATACCGTATCCCTGAAGCTTTGGTAGAAGACCGGCATGCCAAACCCTGTCAACCGCCTTCGAGATATTGATTTTCCAAGTGTAGCTTAGATGTGGCCGAAAGTAGGGGGCACCCAGTGAGGATCGAAATCACTGATCAGCCGTAATTGTTCTAGCTAGACAAGCTTGCTAACCATTAGACTGCCCCAAGGTTTCCAACTGCCTTCGATATATCTAGAGTCACAGATCGAGTTCCGCGGTTATTATTGAGAGCTTGCATACATGTATCTAGGGCAAACGCATACATACACACAAGATTAGAATTTATATATATATATATATATATATATATATATATATATATATATATATATATATATATATTAAGTTAAACGCATGCATACACACAAGATTAGAATTTATATATATATATATATATATATATATATATATATATATTCTAATCTTGTGTGTATGCATGCGTTTGCCCTAGATACAGCCTAAACTATACATAATCCTCCAAACACTTTAGGGGCACATTTTATCTTGGATCCCTGCCGAGTTCAGTTACAATTTTCATTAAAATTATAAAAAGGCTTCTTGACTTTACGGCCGTTTCTTTCTGTTTTTACGGCATTTTTAATAGGAAATTCGGTATTTGTTTCCGATACACATTCTTGTATCGTCACGTATATAAAGAAACACTTGTATATTATATTCCAACTATTATGTGTTTGAAAAATAAGGAACATTCATAATACATTAAAACAACACTATTAAATAAATGACTAAATAAATTTAAATTCGCTACACAACATTGGAACTTTTTTATAAACAACTGTATGAATGGTGAAAAGGCTATGTGTCTCATGACGGTAAATAGATAAATAGATGCACGCTGATTTGCAGCCTTAACGTATTTTGAAATAAATGCGACGAATAAATATATAATTATTATTCTGAAAAAGACTACACCTGTTTTAAGTTAACATTCTAAATTTTCATGCAATGTAGCCTTTTTGTGTTTTTCAATACAATTTAAAATGTATAATTAATATTAAAGTTGATAATATTGTTAACTTATTATTTTGTATAATGAACTGCTTTTAAAAGAAATCCATCGGGGTTTTGGGTGGTCTAGATTATATTATTTTGAGATACCCCAGCAAAATGCCAAATGAAAATCGGAAAACATTATGAGTCCATCTCTCATGTGGCATGAACCTTCTTCGCTTTAAAATTTACCTTTGAAATACTGGCTTTTGACCTAGTTTCGAAAATTTACCACTAAGGTAGAAGGTAATATACAACTATCTCATCCACTGAGTATCCCACCTTGGCTCGTTTATTGACAATACAGGCTTTACATCTCATCTCTACTCTCATCCCGGGTAGCATGGGCTCAAGTACCTTTTTTAATCTACTTAGGATAATTCCCTAGAAATTCCGTCGAACATGAGTCTAATTTGCGTTAAAGCCACAGATAAAAGGTTCTCAAGATAGCTGCAAATGGCTTCGAGGCACGATATAAGTATGTAGGATGCTGCCAAATGCATTAACACGGTCAATACCGATCGAAGAAAATTGAACTGCCGTGTCTTCATAGAAGCTGTGAGATAAGTGTGGAATTGATTCTTCAAGAAATATGTTATTGCCAGTTAACATGCTCATCTCGAAAGCTATTGACTGTGAATTTGATTCTGAGTGCTATAGAAATGCATTCGTGGGCTAAATTTGACCTTCGTTCAGTTTATGCTTTAAGTGTCATCCATTTTTATATCACTGGCCTCCAATGTCCTAAAAAGTGTTTACTCATCTTTGAGAGCTCTAAAAACGAATCCTTGTGTCGTAGTTATCCTAGTTCAACAAATGTTTTCTATATAAATTGAGAAAATTTGAAAAAGATTTTAAGTTTTTTAAATACACCGATTTGAAACGAATAATGACGAGTGTGTCTATATTTCTGAGATGAGGTATTATGTACAGTATTTACATTAGTCGGACTATTGTCCTCATCTTTGTCGCCATATTTGTCACAACGTTTCGGCCGTTGTACGCTCCGGCCTTCTTCAGGTGGTTGGAATTTCGAACTGAACCCTTTATTTCGATCACTGGGGTAGACTGTTCTAGTTCCACGAGCCATGTTTGATGGATGTCAGTTATCAGTTATCTCCTGCTAATTTACCCTCTGAAAGTTCTCCACTGCCTTAGCCGGGTATTGAACTCACACTCTTTGGGTCTGTCACTGGATCTAACCAACGCCTTTATCCACTGTGCCATGTGTCCTCAAGGACATTTGTTACATTTGGATACGCATCGAGCAGATACGAATGTACGTGAGAGAATCATGGAAGTTTAAAGACAGTAAAATCGACCTTGCTAAGCGGAACGCTCCTCTGTGGCTCAATCAGTGAAAGCCCGCCAGGTTATATGACGTTTCTGTATAGGACACAGGTTCGATTCCTGTCGGAGAGCGCATATTTTCTATGAAGATTTCTCAGACATACAGGCCGGTAAATGTTGTTTAATACTGTTTGTTATAAACAGAGCATTTACTAAAATATTTGTATCTATAAAAAGAATGTATAAACATAAAAAAATGTCTTACGATTTATATATATATATATAGTTAGTAAAAGTTCAAAATCAGTCCAAACGTGTTACAAACAACAAAGATAGAGATATCAGTCCTAAAAATCTGAAACAATAACAATATTTAATCTCAGATCAGAAAACAGTAAATATTTTGCATTCCGATCGCTAACTCCCTGTACTTCTAAAATCGGTAATGACCCCAGTGCATAAATATGCCATTTTATCTCATATATAAACCTCATATCACTTAGTCCAGCCATCAAGCTATGCTCCTAAGTGAGCGAAGAAAGACGAGATAAAATGTTGTCAAACATGATGACATAAATTCATAACGAGGCCAGTAGACACCCGGCAGCCATATTATGCTCTTTGTATATTTAGGGATAAAGGAAAGAAGAACAAGTAATCCCCTACCCTGTAACAAAAAAAAAGGCATGACATGAGAAGATTGATATTTCATATTGTCTTCTAAATAGGATACTTGACCGTTTCGGTCATTAAAAATTGATGCAGATTTTTTAGATTGTCAGTTAAACTAGTGGATTCGGGGAAGGCAAAGCCTCGTTCTGAACTCACGTAGGAATAGACACAAAATAAAATGCGGAAATGCCTTAACTTTATTTATTTATCTTGGCTTCACAAAAAAAAAAAGAGAAAAGCGAGAAGGGAAAGCCACAAAGATGTCGACGCAAAGACTTTTCTTTTGATTGCTATATTTTTATTCTTTTTTTTAAAAAGTGTCCGTCTTTTTCACGGCGCAATTTTAACAATTAACATATTTTTTCTTTTTTTTTCTTTTCATTCTTTTACTCTTCTTTCTATTTCCATTTTCTTTTTTACTTTATTTAGCTTTTTCTTCCTTTCCTTCTTTTTATTTTCATTTTTCCTTCTTCCTTTTTTCCATTTCTCCTTTTTATTTTCCCTTTCCTTACATTCTCAGACATTTTATTTTAGCGGTTCTTCTTGTAACTCTTTATTACTTTCATTTCCTCTTTTGAGATTAATTCTTCATTTTTATTTCTCTTTTCCCCGTACTTCTTCCTTTTGCCCTTTTTTCTTTTCATAGTTTTTCTTTCATTTATTCACTTTTTGTTTTTTCCTTTTCGCTTTCATTCTTTTTGTTCAGTTTTCCTTTCTTTCTTTTTCTGTACCTTCCGTTCTTTCTTATACATTGTAAAAATATTTCCTTTTTTGTAACCCCTTCCTTTTTTTCTTCCTTTCATTCTTTCTCTTTCTTTTCATTTTTGTTCGTACATTTCTTTCGTTTCATATCTTTCATTCGCTTTCGTTTCTTACTTTCTATTTATTTGTTTTCTTCCGTTTTTCTTTTTTAACCCCCCCCCCACCTTCCTTGTTTATCTTTTATTTCTTACTTTTGCCTTTTTTATGTTTATTTTTATTGGTTCTGTAAACCTTTGTATTCTATTCTTTTCTTCTTCATTCAATATTCAATTCCTTCATTTTGCGTTTTTAGTTTTCTTCTTTGTTCCTCTTCAACATTCATTTCTTATTCTTTTCTCTTTTTCTGTTTCTTTTTTCAATTCTCCTTTTCTGTTTCTTGTTCCTTTCTCTTTTCTGTTTCTTTTTCCCTCTCTCTATTTCTCTTTCTTTTTTCCTTTCTCTTTTTCTGTTTCTTTTTTCCTTCCTCTTTTTCCTTTCTCTTTTTCTGTTTCTTTTTTCAATTCTCTTTTTCTGTTTCTTTTTTCCTTTCGCTTTTTCTGTTTCTTTTTTCAATTCTCTTTTTCTGTTTCTTTTTTCAATTCTCTTTTTCTGTTTCTTTTCCTTTCTCTTTTTCTATTTCTTTTTCCTTTCTCTTTTTCTGTTTCTGTTTTTCCTTTCTCTTTTTCTGTTTCTTTTTTCCTTTCTCTTTTTCTGTTTCTTTTTTCTGTTTCTTTTTTCTGTTTCTTTTTTCCTTTCTCTTTTTCTGTTTCTTTTTTCAATTCTCTTTTTCTGTTTCTTTTCCTTTCTCTTTTTCTATTTCTTTTTCCTTTCTCTTTTCTGTTCTTTTTTCCTTTCTCTTTTTCTGTTTTTCCTTTCTCTTTTTCTGTTTCTTTTTTCCTTTCTCTTTTTCTGTTTCTTTTTTCAATTCTCTTTTTCTGTTTCTTTTCCTTTCTCTTTTTCTATTTCTTTTTCCTTTCTCTTTTCTGTTCTTTTTTCCTTTCTCTTTTTCTGTTTTTCCTTTCTCTTTTTCTGTTTCTTTTTTCCTTTCTCTTTTTCTGTTTCTTTTTTCAATTCTCTTTTTCTGTTTCTTTTCCTTTCTCTTTTTCTATTTCTTTTTCCTTTCTCTTTTCTGTTCTTTTTTCCTTTCTCTTTTTCTGTTTTTCCTTTCTCTTTTTCTGTTTCTTTTTTCCTTTCTCTTTTTCTGTTTCTTTTTTCAATTCTCTTTTTCTGTTTCTTTTCCTTTCTCTTTTTCTATTTCTTTTTCCTTTCTCTTTTCTGTTCTTTTTTCCTTTCTCTTTTTCTGTTTTTCCTTTCTCTTTTTCTGTTTCTTTTTTCCTTTCTCTTTTTCTGTTTCTTTTTTCAATTCTCTTTTTCTATTTCTTTTTTCCTTTTATTTTCATTCTTCGTTTTTCTTCTTATTTCCAGTCTTTCATTTTTTTTCTCTGCTCCATATTCTATGTAATAATCGACATTTTCCAATCATTCGTCTTTTCCTTTCCTTTTATCCTATCTTCTATTCCGTCTCTTAAAATGAATTTCGCGGGCCAACATGTCTGATTACTTCCATCGCAAGATGAGCTGTGGTCTGTCAGTACGGTTTTCTAGGAATTACCGTTCTTGCTCTCCCTGGGACAATTATATAAAAACCCGCCCCAGGGAAGAATAATATTAAGTACAAATAAGAATCCGTGGACAGTACCAAGCGTATGGCAACTTTCTTCCAATTTTATTCTTCATCCTCCGACCGTAATTTGGAAAAACGCGCGGTTTTTGAGGTCGTAGGGCGTAAGAGAATTATGTAAGGAAGTGATGCCAAACAGCGGCTTATTGGGAAAAAATATATGGGTGAATGGTTAAAAGATAAGGGAACTTCAAGGATATTTTTGGTTGTCTCCAGTAGGGTAACCTATTTCCGGATTTATTGTCGGAAATTTCATTGGCATAAGACGTAAATATTAAAAAAAGAAAAACCAAAAAAAGAAAAAGAAAAATAAATAAGAAACAAACGTGCCTTTCATCAGGATGCCCTATTGGGAAAAAGGAATTTTTATTAACATACATGGGTGTTTGTATTAAAACGAATATGAAGGATTATCACAAGTTGACGGCTCTACAATCTCAAGCTTTTAACTCCTCGCCTCAAGGTGAAACGCATTCGTTTGCTCAATTAGTTCAGTTTCTGGAAGAGTAAGTTCAATTCCTACGCGTGGCAAAGTGGCGGTATATTGGTTCATCAACGCACATACAATATACGCGGTTCGGGCACTTACTTGTTTCCAACCATCACCAGTTGCTGGTAGTCAAGTCCAAATAAAAAAAAAACAGGATGCTGAATACTGATTCTTAAGTCAAACATATGCTCTTTCTTGAATACTGACGCAGCATGATCTTTCTATTTCACATCGTTTTGTTCTTGTGCTAGACTAAACTATGTAAAAAATAGCTAAAAACAAATAATTCTGAGTAGAAAGATCGATATACCCATGTCGGCAATTGTATCATTCCCAGGTTAGTACCATAACGAAACATTTTTTATTGATTGATTTGATTTTTACGGCTTATCAACTTTTTCTGATTACCAATTCCAGTAGCGTTTGTTATGTTTACTTAAGCGCAAATACATTTGGGAAAATCATGAATGCTCATCTTTTACGATCACCCAAGCCATAGGTTAATAAGTAGGACTTGTATCTGGTAAATCATGATTATCTCCCCATAAAAATTCTTACAATCTAAAAATGTTTTCCAGCTTTAAATAACCCCCAAAGGTTTGATAAGCCGTAAAACACGAATCAATCACTCAATCAATATAGATAGATAGATAGATAGATAGATAGATAGATAGATAGATAGATACGAACAGACTGAGATAGATAGATAGATAGATAGATAGATAGATAGATAGATACGAACAGACTGAGATAGATAAATAGATACGAACAGACTGAGATATATATATATATATATATATATATATATATATATATATATATATATATATATATATATATATACATACATCATATGGGAAAATAATATATAAATTTTATATATCAAGAACAATTTTTGAGAAAAATTAAAACAAAAATGATTGCAAACATGAATAAAAAGGTAAAATAAATAAATGAAAATTAGTTAGACTATACACCTAATATATATATATATATATATATATATATATATATATATATATATATATATATATATATATATATAAAATAAATTTCAATTTTAACATTCACAGCGCCCGCTATCACTTGTACACAAACATAGTCGTATCGACGTAAAGAGGATTTTAGTCCGACGAAGTTCGAAATGAAAAAACGCGTCAAATGAAAACCTTTTCCAGATTACCATAGGTTTTCCGTATGATAGATAGATAGATAGATAGATAGATAGATATGAAGTGATAGAGATAAGTATGAACAGTCAGATAGATAGATAGATAGATAGATAGATAGATAGATACATAGATACATAGATACATAGATACATATATAGATAGATATGAATAGCCGAAGACAGAAATGAACCGATATAAATCGATAGAGTGGCAAAAATGAAAGTTTGTAATTTGCAATATTGCCGAGAAAATTGTCCATTACCGTCATTGTTAATGGAATAATTTTTTTAGAAGTTCGTCCTTAACTTGGGAGTTTGTATATTTTTGCTTCTCTTGGGAGACGCAAAGATTTACACAATAAAAAATTAAAAATACATTCGTTCCATTGCTAATATCAAATGAATGATGTTTTCTTGATGGAAAAAATATTTTCCCGACAAACTTGTTTCAAGTAGCAAAACTAAGTTCTCTTTTATTTTTTCGTTTATCTCAGCGCGGCGAAAAAACCATTTTTATCAGCGACCAAAAGTATCGGTTTTCCACTTGCAACAATAACAACTGCAATATTTTCTCATCACGCGATGACATGCGAATGTCTCGAATTTCATGGAACTCTTAGGAAACCAAATTACGTTCTTTCAGACTTGACGGAGAAATGATTTTACTTTCAATTTCATTTTTTATGATTGCTAGTTGAGTTCCTTTTTTTATTTACGAATAAAGAAAATGACTTTCGATGAAAAAGAGGATAGAACGATGCAGACAAAGGGAAATTAATATGATCATAGATAGATCGATAGATA
>OZ038487.1:123643050-123668050 GCA_964036315.1 Acanthosepion esculentum
AAATAGCAAGGCAAACCGGGTTCTATAGCCTTGAATGGTAACTGGTCTACCGTAGAAACAATTGGCAACCTATTTATTTACTTGGTTCTACTGTTTTGACCACCGTATATACTCTCGTATCATGCGAGATTTGAAAACCTAATTTTGAAGCTAATTTGACTACAATAAATGCATATATAAGTTGGTCAACGATGTAGCCAGGTCCAGCAGTAAAACGCAAATTTTATATCTCGTGTATGATGTGATTTCCTTAAAATGCTAATACCCTTTGGAAAGATATGCATCCCTACTTCTCCCCCCAGCTATGGGTAAATAGCAAGACAAACCGGGTTCTATAGCCTTGAATGGTAACTGGTCAACCGAAGAAAGAAATGGCAACCTACTGCGGGAAAAAACTGCTTCGTCAGTCATGTATCGAAAGATACATGATCGCCTAAGCGTCGCACATAGCTGACTGATCCCACTCATTGATGCTTTTATCACTACGTTTGATTGATTGCTTCGTTTTCTACGATTTATTAACCTTTTGTAGGTTATTTAAAGCCAGAAAATATTTTTAGATTGTAAGAATTAGTGGGGAGAGCGATGATAGCGGTTTAGCCTTAGTAATTAACCCATAGTTTGGGGAGAGATTAGAATTAGATTCATGCCTTTCCCAAACTTATCTGGAATTGGAACTCGGCTCTCCGATTAACAACTCCAAGCCATTATTCATTAACCATACGCTCACCCATCTAGGTAATGAACTGGCTCAGCGTTGCTTAACTTTGGTGATCGTACGCGAAACCGGTGTCTAACGTGATATGGATGTAAGCCATTATGTTTAAACTGATATGTTTTTCAGGCTTCCCCATGTTATAATTCACCCAGAATCTTTCTGAGAGAGTTACAAGTAAGTATAGAATTTTTTTTTTAAATCTATTAAAAAATGGTAGAGTTGGTGGAGGCCGAAGAACACATCGGCCGAAATATGTGGTTAAAAACCTGTAAATGCAATCCTATATAATGAAATAATGATATCTCATTTCAGGATTTTAAACAAGATGGAAGTCTGAATACAACATTAACTGTAATATTATGATAAAAACAACAAGTATAACGATATTAGACCTGTCTACTCACAGAATATTAATCTTATCTACATTTCTATATATGTCTGTATACTTGGCTTTTTATTTACTTCGATATCCTTATGTATACATTTTCATATGAATTGGCGCGTGGCCAAATTGTTAGCTTTCCAGCCACATGAACCTGGTTCGAATCTCATTCTGGTCGATTCTCAGGAGTTTAAATATCTAGGAAGCGTTCTGACAGAGGACGGCAAATGCGACACTGAGATCCGTAGACGTATCGAGATGGCCAAGGACGCATTCCAAAACCTGGGCAGAATATTGCGAGACAGGAAGATTTCTTTGGTAACGAAGAAAAGAATACTGGGTTATTACGTGATATCTGTCCTTCTTTACGGCAGCGAATATTGGAAGATTTCCTCAAAGATGAAGAACAGACTTGAGTCAACAAAGATGTGGTTCTACAGAAGGATGCTAAGGATATCATGGACCGAGCATGTGAGCAACGATGAGGTCTTAGAGAGGTTACAAACAAGAAGGCTTATACTTAACATCAGGACGAGGCAGCTGAAGTTCCTGGGACACATAATGAGGAAGGAGGGCCCGGAGAATCTGATACTCACGCGTCGAATAGAGGGAAAGAGAGACAAGGGAAAATAACGCATGACATATCTAATGCCCTTAAGCAAATGGGATGACAGGGAAAGTCTGGGCGGGAGAGGGAAGGAATTTGTTGAGAGCTGCAAGGGATAGAGGGAGGTGGAGAGCAATGAAGGCCTACGTCCTGAAAGGACACTGTACATAGAAAGAAGGTACGGAAGCTAGGGTTTCTCTGAGGGGACGTAGGTTCGATTCCTGCCGGAGGATGCGTATTTTTCTAATAAGATTTCTCGAATATTCGGACCGGTAGATGTAATTAAATAAATATACTGTTTAATAAAGAAATAAAAACAGAGCATCTACTCAAATATGGGTACCCATTTAAAAAAATAACATTTATACAAATAAATCATATATATATATATATATATATATATATATATATATATATATATATATATATATATATATATATATATATATATATATATATATATATTAAAGGTAATAAATCCATTGGTATATAATCCAAGTGGATCTTCGTAATATAAAATAATAAAACTGATCCACAAAAAGAGTTCAATATATTTATTATTACAGAGAAAACAATTAATACTCATTAAAATCCAAAATTGTCTCATATGGGGAATAGGCTTATTTTAAACGATGAGATTCGTCAGTTTTATTCAACCCCGATATAAACTGAGTTCGTGTCAGAATTAGAGATTAGAAAGATCAGCCTGGAGAGAGGGAGGTGCCTGAAAAGCATACCTACAGTTGATCCTAGCCTGGGGGGTGGAAAATAGAAACTAGTCGTAAGTATTCGGAAAGCGTCCTTGCAACGACATCATCACCGGGGGTTTTAGCTATCTGGTTCTTTTCAATGGCGGGGTCAGAACAGACTGTGCGCTCTCTCTCACAGTAGGAAACACAGGTTCGATCTCACCGTGTTGAAGAGCTACAAATGTTGCTGAGCAGGCGTCTGCAACAGGGATCATCTAGCCACCCCCAGTGGACGGGGATACTCGGAAGCTAGCAGCCACTATTCTATATTCATCAAAGAATTACATAGATTGTTAAGAAAATGTATTTCGATGGAAAATATGTATTTTTGCAAATGCTTTTTTCATCGATCGTCTGTAGACATACATACATATATACATACATATGGCCACCTCGAGGCGGCATAATGGTTACCAAGCTTGGCTCGCTTAAACAATTACCACTGAGTAGTGAGTTCGATTCTCACTGGGTGCCCCCTACTTTCGGCCTTGTGCCACATCTAAGCTACACTTGGAAAATCACTACATACATATATATATATATATGGCCACCTCGAGGCGGTGTAATGGTTACCAAGCTTGGCTCGCTAAAACAATTACTACTCAGCAGTGAGTTCGATCCTCACTGGGTGCCCCCTAATTTCGGCCTTGTGCCACATCTAAGCCAAGCTTGGAAAATCAATACATACATATATATATATATATATATATATATATATATATATATATATATATATATATATATAGTGAGAGAGATGCGTGTGTGTGTATGTGCGTGTAGATAGATCTCTGTTTGTACGTATGTATATATGTTGTCATATTTTTTTCCGAAAATCATACCATCATAAATGTAACTAAAAGAAAAGGAAGTAACAAAATCACCCCCACCCAAACTTATGCATACAAACGTGCAAACATATGCAAACCAAATATTCGTATCATCTGTCATTATTAAAGCAAAATAAATAAAACAACGCACTGCTGGGAGGAAGTAAAATATATATATATATATATATATATATATATATATATATATATATATAGTAGTAGTACCAATACTACTATTATTCTTACGTTAAAAGATATATTTAGTAAATACGCCTGTTTGAGTGGATACCGGCTTTTAAACACTGTAAATTTACCCATCGAAAGAGCAGGACGGTAGACGTAAATTTAGAGTGTTTAAAAAACGGTATCTAGGCAAACAGGCGTATTTACTAAATATAACGTGTAACGTAATAATATATATATATATATATATATATATATATATATATATATATATATATATATATATATATATATATATATATATATAAGTGTGGATTGCCCTGCACGAAACCTTCACCACTATTATCAAATCTCATGTGCTGGTGTCGGGCTGTCGGTTTCCCAGGAACTGATCTGCTTGACCCTCATACGTTGAATTCGACGGGATAGTCGATTGTATATATATATATATATATATATATATATGTGTGTGTGTGTGTGTGTGTGTGTGTGTGTGTGTGTGTGTGTGTGTGTGTGTGTGTGTGTGTGTGAACATAGAAGTCAACACTTGTCAGTCTGAGTTTGTGTCGGAATCAGAAATTTAACTGTGACAGTCACATAAAAAAAAGCCATGGAAAAATTAATCCAGAATATATCCATATGAATGTTTCAGTCAGATGAAAGGTGTTCGTCTTAAAGAGAAGATGTTTTATAAATTAAACCGGTATAATAACCGTATGACATTAAACCGGTATAATAACCGTATGACATTAAACCGGTATAATAACCGTATGACATTAAACCGGTATAATAACCGTATGACATTAAACTGGTATGATAACCGTATGACATTAAACCGGTATAATAACCGTATGACATTAAACCGGTATAATAACCGTATGACATTAAACCGGTATAATAACCGTATGACATTAAACTGGTATGATAACCGTATGACATTAAACCGGTATAATAACCGTATGACATTAAACCGGTATAATAACCGTATGACATTAAACCGGTATATTAACCGTATGACATTAAACCGGTATAATAACCGTATGACATTAAACCGGTATATTAACTGTATGACATTAAACCGGTATAATAACCGTATGACATTAAATTGGGGTTATATGAAGAAGAAAACTAAGAGAGAAATAAAAAAAAATTTTTAATTAAATTATACAGATAAAGTTATGTTTAAAAATGCAAAATCATACTTAAAAGTACTCTTCCAAAGAAAAGTTATATTTAAAAATATGACGAGTGCAATATATATATATATATATATATATATATATATATTGATATATATATATATATATATATATATATATATATATATATATATATATATATATATATATTGATATATATATATATATATATATATATATATATATATATATATATATATATATATATATACCCAAGTGTGGGATTGGTATATACGGAGTAAATTCAAATAACCAATAATTATTATTCTTTAAAGAGTGCTCAATACAGAGTAGAGCAGATATAATTATTTATTTAAATATTATAACATAAATATGTTATAAAATCACTACAAAAATAGCCATTTTGTTTAGTGCTCGAAAGTAATAGGAGTTAATATCAATATATATATATATATATATATATACATATATATATATATATATATGTATATATATTGAACTCTGCCGTCATATTTTGACGTTTGAGGGTCTAACATTTAAGTTTTAGAACTGAACCACCAGACAACATACACATAATTTGATCGTAATAGGTTTGTGGAGAACAAGTCACACTTCTTAGGAGAACTGATAACAGAGAAATGGTGCTCAGAGAGAACCACCACAAGCTCCTTAAACTGCACTACATAAAATTGAATCGATTTTCATCTCCTAGACTGGTTACCAAATAAGGCTAGAGGGTACAGTCTACGCCACTATTTAACCCATTGCTGGGGGTGGGAAGGAGAAGAGATGTAATCATACATTCCCAAAGTATATTTGTGAAGCTAATATCTCTTTCAGAGTCACTCATCGTCACACACATTTCTTTCTACATTGTCATTAATTTTCCTAACATATAAACATTCATGCATCACCTCTGTGTGTTGGGAAGGATGTCACACACACACATTCATGGCGGTAGATGATGTTAACCTCAGTGTCCTCTTATATTTACATACGCCCTGTCCCTAATATTGAACACTTTTACCCATTATATATATATATATATATATATATATATATATATATATATATATATATATATATATATATATATATGTATATATATATATATATATATATAGAGAGAGAGAGAGAGAGAGAGAGAGAGAGACATTTATTTTGTTTATACATTCTTTTTATAGATACAAATATTTAAGTAAATGCTCTGTTTATAGTAAACAGTATTAACGGCATTTACCGGCCTGAATTTCCGATAAATTTTCATAGAAAATATGCGTACTCCGACAGGAATCGAACCTGTATCCTATACGGAACCGTCATAGGCCTGACGTGTTTTACCGATTTAGCCACAGAGGAGGTTAGCAAGGTCGATTTTACTGTTTTTAAACTACAATTCTCCATGATTTTCTCTCGTACATTCATTATGACGGTTCCTTATAGGATACAGGTTCGATCCCTATCGGAGGACGCAAATTTCTCAGACATTCAGGCCGGTAAATGTCGTTAATACTGTTTATTATAAACAGAGCATTTACTTAAATATTTGTATCTATAAAAAGAACGTATGAACATAAAAAATATCTTAAAATAATTGTCGGACTTTGTCCATTTCATGATAGATATATATATGTATATATATATATATATATATATATATATATATATATATATATATATATATATATATATATGGAGATTTGGCTTTCTGCACACACGAATAGCTGAATAATTGTTCGTGTTTAATCGAGAGTTGAAGAGAGAGAGTGTACCGAGTTACAAATACATTTTCGAAGAAACGTATCTATTGTTTGCACGAACCTTTATTAAGCTTCTAGCCTGAAGACGAATGTGCTTAGAAAGATTGTATTACCCTCTGTATCTTCTAAAGAGATGGCCTGACTGCCCTTTAAAATGAAAATTCGAGATGTTGGATTTGGTATGGACTTATACAACACTCGCTGGCGCCCGTGGGAAATACACGACTATTTCAGCCATAAGGTACACGCCAGCAAAGAAATATTGAAGTGTTTGTTAATACGCGAGCAGCGACCGTAAAGTGAGATACAAGAACTGACTTTAAAACAGAAAGTTTTTTGGTCTTTTTTTTAAAAAAAAAAAAAAAAAAAGGCAATTTCAATCAATTAACAGTCAAACAACGAAGATTTTTTTTCTCCTTCGGAAGTTGTTCACAATTATCAACCTGGGTGAGAATTATAAAACACTTTTTTTTTTGTTGTTTTCCATGTTATTCACCTCCACCCCAACGAATCTTCATCTTTTCCCACTTCCCCGCCCGCTAGCCTTTTATTATTGTGTCACTGCTTTTTTTTTCTCCTTTTTTTTTCACGTCCTACTGTGACGTCAACCGACACAGAAAATCTCACCATTTTCCCTCGTTGAAAGAACCGAAGATATGACTGATTATTTTCCGACCCTAAATTGGCAATTTGAAAATGATGGCGGCCAGTGGTGCTGCGTTCCATTCGGATCAGAAATAACTCATATTCAACGTCGGTATCGCAGATTTTGCATGTAGAGACTGACCTCAGCTTGCTTTAAATTTAAATTTTCTCTTATAGAGCGATAGTATTAAATAGTTTTTCTGATATATATATATATATATATATATATATATATATATATATATATATATTCTTACAGTAAGGTTCACCCTGTACAAAGCCCGGGAGTCACTCAAGGTAGAGGCTAGCGTTAAGGAGTAGTTTATATGGATAGAAAAGGAAGATAATGGTTAACTCTAGACTTGAACAGGTTAAGATTGTATTGATCGATGAAACATCCCCTTGGGAGTCTGTTCCACAAAGCAGTGGTTCGGGGGAATGGAATATGGGTTCATCGTGACTGGCAGTAGTTCGGGGTCTGATCGGCGGTGACGGAATGGAACCAGTTTGGTTTTCGAGTCATTGTATATAACCAGCCAGTTTTTTCCCCATTGCGAAGATCGAAAAACAGACATTAAATTGATTTTGTTCACATGATCAAATACAAGAAAAAGCTATCGTAGTACGTCGTTTACAACTTGGGGGGCGGTGAGAAATTCAAAAAATATGATCGGCAGGAACTTACAGAAATTCTCGTCTTGCTTGACTGAAAGAAAATGTCATTTTGGTAGAAATAGTCACCGATGATGAAAAATGGATTACGATAATCCCTAACGAAGAAAACCGTGTTTAGCTTCAGAACAGTTTTTCAACTTTCCTTTTTTGTTTTCCTTCGGGGTTTGCAGTCAACACAATATCAAGTGCGTATCTCATGTTGTTAAGATTATGTCGGCCGATATTAACTTCTACTAAATCTTTCATTTCCTAAGATCGTCTCAACTTATAGATCGAATAAATCCTTCTTCTTCTTCTTCTTCTTCTTCTTCTTCTTCTTCTTCTTCTTCTTCTTCTTCTTCTTCTTCTTCCCATTTTGAGTTTGAGAGTATATTGACGATATGATGCCGTTGTCAGCGTCAACTTACTCTCAATATAGGCAAACTCAATTGATTAGAATGCCTGCTTTCCAACTATGAGACCCGGTTTCAATCCCACCCATAGTTAGTTCTTACGAAAGTTAATTATTGATGTTATTGGCCACATACATTGAAAAGTCACTGAAAACCAAACCATGACCGAAACCTTCTTCTTCTATGTGCTGCGCCGTGTCAAGTCGTTGGCGATCATGGCCCTCAACAATTTCCACTCCTTTAATAAATTTTATCTTGTTGCTATCTCTCCTAATCCCGGTTCTGCCATCCATTTACTCAAGATCGCCTGATAGGTTATGCGTTGCTTTCCTTTGTCTCAATCTACCCTGTGAGTATCAGATTTTCCAAGTCCTCTTTCCTCATTATGTGTCCTAAAAATCCAACGGTTTCCTGCTGGCGTTAAGTATAAGTGTCCTTTTTGTTTCAATTGTTTCTCGAATTTCGTCTTTGTTCAAACTGTCATTAAAAATACAACAGGGAAAATGCCGTGAACCTGCGATTGATTTTACTTTGATGGGAAAGAGAACTTTGCGACCGAAACAGTTAAAAAACTTTTTTTTAAACAAATAAAACCTTTTAATTTTTAATATTGTTTTCTTTCTTTCTTTCTTTTTTTTTTTTTTTGTTCCTTTAAAGACATTCAAAGTTGTCAGATTTACTTTCATTACAAAATATAAGACATGGGCCAGTGGATAAAAGTTATTGGTTGAAGTAGTCTAGTGACTTGCACGAAAGAGTTGTGAGTTCAATACCTGGCCACAGCGAAGGTGAACAAAAACGTGGAGAGTTAAAGGTAAATAACTGAAACTGAGATATCCGGAAGAGGCATGGCAGGTGGAACTAGAACAATCTGCCTCAGTGGACGAAATAAAGGGTTCAGTTTGAAATTCCAATTATCTAAAGAAGGCCGGGGCGTACAGCGGCCGAAATGTCGTGAATATGACAACAAAGATGAGGACAACAGTCTGAACAATGTAAATAGTTAGAATACCTCATCTCAGAAATAAAATAAAAAAATATGAAAGTTGAGGAACGAGATCTGAGCGGAGAAGAACAGCAGGGTAGAAGAAATAGTTTTGCAAGGAAAATATTGTTAGTCACAGTAAAGAAATAAGAGCAAAGATCTGCAAAATATCTCACACTTTGGAACTACTTGCATCTTGAGGGCATTCCCAGGCATATAGTGATACTGAAATCTCTTGTTGAGATTTGTCGGATTTGATGGTGTATAACATTGACACATTTTATTTAAAAAAAATGTCCCCCGAAATATCCTCTGAGTTTTACGTGCGAAGTTGAGATATCTGCCACGCTAATATTTACAGAATATACGATGTTTTCGAAGCATTAAAAAATATTTTCCCTGCTCTTCTCGTCATAATTTTTTTTTGTCTAAAATGTTTTCTGCTATACTGTAGTTACATAATTTAATATTTTTCAATGCTCATCCGTAAATATAGGAAGAAACATTTTCTGAATATGAATGGGCTGAAACGGAAGGGATGGTCTTTTTTGCGCGTGCGGAACCGAAGAGCTTGAAAAGCTGAAGAAATGCCTGAACTTTGGCAGAAGTCTTTAAAAATACGGAATGTGAAAGTAATAATTGTATTCAAGATTAATGGATGGTAAATGATGTTCTTGAAGGATAACTGTAATAATAAAAGTAGCCGTTTCTATACAGAAAACTTCAGCAGTCATTGACCGAACGGTTAAAAATTAATGTTGATTGAAATTTATTAAAAAAAAACAATTATAAAACAGTCTTTCAAGAAATTATACTTTGTAAGTCCACTAAGAGTTATCGCTCTTTCTAGTACTGATGGCTGTTTCCTTCCCAACCTTTTGTTTAAACTAGTGTGGAGTATCAACATCGTGTTTCTGTAATTATTTTTTTCCTTCTACTCACAAGTGATACACCGTTTTGTTAATGTTTTGGAAGTTTTCGAGTGATGTATTTTTGACAATTGTCTTTGCAATTGTGTAGTGCCAGTCTATGAAGTCTGATGAAAGATTGTCTTCTTTAAATGATAAAGGTTCATTCGCTTGAAAACGTTTTAATCATTGATCTGAGAAAACGGCTGTATATCGATAACTGTGGCATTTCTGAATGACTTAGATGGCATCCATGACATCGTTTGAGAGGTAGAGATCTGATGAGTCTATTTAAGAACATGAGTTTTCATATTAATATTGGGGATCTGTAACGTATTTTATGATGTTGGGTAAAAGTAACCCTATCACAGCCGATTCTATCTTCAAATTCCTTATCTTCTATACTAAATCTCTTATAGCCAATCTATACACCGAGATATTTGAAGTGTTTAGAATTTAGTAATTCCAGACTATGAATTTTTATGATGGAATCAGGGTATGTGCCAATTCCAAAAGATAATTTTTCTGCTTTGAAAAAGTTTACCTTCTTCGAACATTCAATAAAAATGAAAGAAGTTTGCAAAAGTCTCGGAAGAAATTTTGGCAAAAATGAAAATTATTTGGGCAACGGCATTATTGAAAATTGACAGACGCCCTGAAAGTGAGCAGTAAAGTATTGGCGAGACTTGCTGTCACTTTGTCTCAATCTTTGACCACCTTGCAAAAACTTGAGAACGAATGTAAATCAAAGGTAGCATCGAAACTATCAAGGTGACTGCATTACTAAACTCATCAACAGTACTGAGGACGGTGCCGTGGTGTTGAGAAGACATGCTGTCACTTGATCTCTAGTGAAAACCACCAGATACTTGTGATAGAAAAGTTTATATAATAATAATAATAATAATAATAATAATAATAATAATAATAATAATAATAAGTAGTAGTAGTAGTAGTAGTAGTAGTAGTAGTAGCAGCAGCAGCGGCAGTAGTAGGTCTGAAGCCATTATCACCACCACTATGATGATTTCATCAAATCCCCAAGGTTACATCTCTTTACTTGACTCTTCCTACTACTACTGCTACTACTGCTAATACTACTACTACTATTAATAATAATAATAATAATAATAATAATAATAATAATAATAATAATAATAATGATGATGATGATGATGATGACACGAGCCTGTATTGAATTAGTTTAGTTTGACACACAGCCAAACTGGTCGAGTACTCAATGGAAATCTCACGTCACTCGCAAAAGTCTCGCGAGACTGGCTTATTAACTAACGCATACCGGGAAAATAGAAGAAACGACATTTCATGAAAAAATACCATTGTTACCATGAATGGCGCAAGTATTTATCCCCAATGACATCTAAAATGGACAACATACACGTCGCACCTTCCCGAAAAAAAAGCAAAATTAGATCCAGCTGAAGTGTGCCATTTCCACAACAAAAAGAATATGGATAGTGATCCTTTGATGTGGAGCGAATAAACAGGATAGGAAACAAAGTATGGTAATGGCGAAGAAGGCAAGAAAGCTAACTAAAAACAACAAACACACACAAAATGACAAGATAAGTAGATGTGTCAAACGAAATATGTCTCACTTCAAAACAACTAGCAATATTATAATTGCTTCGCCAAGGTTCTATAAGATCAAATATTCGAAAATCGCTCTTCTGAGAAATCTGTCTTTAAATGAAATCCTAAATATTTGTTTCGCAATTCTGTCTGAGAGGAGGGGGCTTTGTCCTGAACGTTTTTCAAACATTAGGAAATATTTATTAAAAATAAAATGTAATAAAAATCAACACTAAGAAGGGTGGGAGGAAGTGAAGTTGGCTGAAGAAGAAAAAAAGAATTTAAATGAAAAGAAGAAATCTGAGAAAAGAAAAAGAAAATGAAGTAGAAAGGACGACCATTTTACAGACGATGTTATTCAGAATCGAACAGTGAATCTTGTAAATGACGTCGTAGTCAGATCGATGCCATTAATGGTATGTACAAAATGTGCATTACCATTTAAAATTTTTAAAAACTGAATGATACAAGAGTTCTTTCACGACAAAACCAAGAATCTCGCAATAACAAAAAAAGTTATTTTTTAAAATCGATCGGTTTAAATGAAAATGGCCAATTTCACTCGATCGATACTTTATATATATTTTTATTTTAGAATTGATTTTACGATAACGAATAATTATTCAAACTATTTGCAATAAAGAAAAATATTTCTTTATCACCTAAAACTAGATTTATGGAAATATTTCTGTATTGAATTTAAGCAGCTTGGATTAAATTGTCTTTCCATCACATTTCTTTTTTTTAACTACAAATAATTCAAAACTCGTTACTCTCAGAACAGTTTTATCTTTTTCCGCAACGAACTGCACAAAAAGGAAGGATAACAGAGGAAGTAAAAGGTTGGTTAAAATATTACCAATTGATGCAAAAAACAAAATAGACGGAAAGTAAAAAGATGAAATAGATGGGTTTGCTTTTGAGGCAAGACGGTGAATAACATGGTGGTCCTGGGAGGATTTGAGCAATGACCCGTAATAAATCGTCAATAAATTTCTAATGATGACGGTGTATATATATATATATATATATATATATATATATATATATATGTATATATATATATATATATATATATATATTACATTTCAACTGACATTTTAATAGACACAAATAACAACACATTTACATTTAATAGACACAAATATATACACAATGTATATATATATATATATATATATATATATATATATGTATGTATGTATGCTGGACTTTCCCGTCGTATCTGACGTATGAGGGTTAAGCAACTCAGTTGTAGGAACCGACAGTCAGACACCAAAACATATGATTTGATTATAGTGCTGAAGGCTTTGTGCAGAGCCAACCACAATTTTTGAAGAGCCAAATACAGAGACCTGGTGCACCGTGTGTCACAAGATCCCCAAACGACCCTCCGAAGGATTTGAATTCAGAGTTCTCCTTCTCCTAGACCAGTTGCCATCCAACGCTATAGAACCCAGTCTGTCCTGCTATTTGCCCATAGCTGGACGGAAAAGAAGAGGATTCACACCTTTCCCAAGGGTATTAGGACATAAGTGAATGTAATGGTCCGATTGGAATTCGACCTCGGCTCTCCGATTCATCAGTCCAAGCCCCTATCCATTACTCCACCGTGCCTCCTCTCTCTCTCTCTCTCTCTCTCTCTCTCTCTCTCTCTCTCTCTCTCTCTCTTTTGAGGACCCTGTGGCACGTAGTGCACCAAGTGTCTGTATTCGGCCCTTCAAAAAGTGTGGATGGTTCTGCACAAAACCTTCACCACTATAATCAAATCTTATGTGCATGTGTCGGGCTGTCAGTTTCCTAGGAACTGATCTGCTTGACCCTCATACGTCGAATTCTACGGGAGAGCCGAGTATATATATATATATATATATATATATATATATATATATATATGGGTGTCCGTCATTATGTATTCCACCGAATATGAATTATGAGTCAGCCAACTAAAGCAGAACTAACGTTGAATGGTAGGAAATGGCGTCTAGAATTAGTTTACCATCTCCTCTATCAGGAAATATGTACCCCGTTTATAGTGCATTTCAGAGTTTAATCGGAAAAACTTGCAAAGAGGGAATTTGAATCTCTCTTGAGTTTCCGCTTGGGAGCAGAATACGACGTTTCACCATCTGTTGCAATCTTTTAACCGGGAATTATAGCTTTACGTTTTTGCATCGCATGTTACAGGTGATGAAAAATTGGTTTTGCATGTCAACAGAAAACGAACAGTGGTTTTTAGCAAAGTAAGAAACCGGTGCTAAGACTGAAACCGGGTTTCTATTCACAGAAGTCCTCGCTTTGTCTGTGTCTGGTGGAATATGAAAGGAGCCAACTAGATGAATACGGAAGGACTAGAAAATGTGTTATTTTTCCAGCCTGACAATCCAAGGGCATATTCTGAAAAACGAACCCAAGAAAAAATAAAATCGTTAGTATGGGAAGTTCTCCTGCATCCCCAAACACTGGCCAGATTTAATATTTACATATTTTTATTTGTTTCAATATCAAGAACATTTCAAAAGTGGATGAACTCTCGGCAATAAAGAAGTAGAAAAAAAGTCATCTAGTCTATTTTTAAATTAGATATGGAAAAAATTAAATATCTTTAAAGGTGGAATCGAAAATTTGCTTTCTTGTTCGGCTACATTCGTTGAAAATGAAGTTGATTACACGCTTTATAAATAATATTTTTTTAAATCGGTATCATTCCATGCAAGGGAGTAAAGCCACTAAGGCACAAGGGGTCACATGGTGCGGAAGAATTAGGAACAGAAATATTAATAATGAGAGAAAGAGGAAAAAGCAATCAGAAGGACAGTGAATAGCGATTGACATTGTATTTAAATTTTTGAAGATTAAAGTTGGATGGAAAGCATTTAGCCGGGAGTTCTACAAGCGAGAAGTGTGAGAAAAAGAAGCTGTTGGCATAGAACTTGCAGTTGCATCTGTCTTTCTTTTTTTAAATATGTTTTCAAATATATCCTTACTGGTATGTCCTGATGTTTGACAAAGAAGAGAGTAGATGAGGAAGAATTTAGGCAAACAAATCCCTCTCCCATAATTATTACAATGCGTATTAAATGTTGTTAATGACAATTTCTCTTGAGGCCTGAAACCTCATACAAATCTAAAAATTTGATCATCACTTATCACACGAGAATCGTCTTGCTAGATAGATACTATCTTCTGATTTTGGCCTCATTCGGAGACTAAATGGCACCGGTCCATGTGAGACTAAATTAATTCTGGCAGGACAAAGAAGAAAGAACGCTGTTTATTTGGGTAAACCCAACCAGAAAAGAACGGGACAGAAGAAATAAGCCACATCCATTCAAGGCTGATCTTTTAAATCGAAGCACTTTCTGTTTGCCACTGTATAGTTTCAGGTTTAGAAAATAAACAGAACTCTCTCTCTCTCATTCTCTCTCTCTCTCTCTCTCTCTCTCTCTCTCTCTCTCTCTCTGTGTTTCTCGTCCCCTCTCTCTTTCTCTTTCCTGTTCTCTCTATTTCCCCCCTCTCTCTCTCTCTCTCTCTCTCTTTGTTTCTCGTCCCCTCTCTGTTTCTCTTTCCTGTTCTCTCTATTTTCCCTCTCTCTCTCTCTCTCTCTCTCTCTCTCTCTCTCTCTCTCTCTCTCTCTCTCTCTCTCTCTGTTTCTCGTCCCCTCTCTGTTTCTCTTTCTTGTTCTCTCTATTTTTTCCTCTCTCTCTCTCTATCTCACTCTCTCTCTATCTATCTATCTATCTTTCTCGCTGTTTCTCCTACTCTCATTCAACCCTTCTCTCGTTTTCATCTCGCTCTATTTCTTTCTCTATCCCTATCTCTTTCATTGTCTTTCTCTCTGTTCTCTCTGTCATTCCCTGTGTTTCTTTTCCCCTCTCTCTCTCTCTCTTTCTTTTTCTCACTATTTCTCTCTCTCTCTTTCTCTCTGTTTCTCACACTCTCTTTCCATCCTCCTCTCGTTTTTATCTCTATTTCTTTCTCTATTTTATCTCTCTCTTTGTCATACCCTCTTTTTTCTCACTGACTCTCTCACTGTTTCTCCTCCTCTCTCTCTTTCTCTCTCTCTCTCTCTCTCTGTGTTTCTCACACCTCTTTTAATCTTTCTCTCTTTTTTCTCTATTTCTTTCTCTATCTCCCGCATTGTCTTTCTCTTTCTTTTTTCACTCTGTCTTTCTCTCTGTTCCTCGTCTCCTCTCTCTTTCTCTTTTTTGTTCCCTCTATTTCTTCCCGCTTTCTTCTTCTTGCGCTCTCTTTCCATCCTCCTCTAGTTTTTATCTCTCTCTATTTCTTTCTATATTTCTATCTCTCTCTCTTTATGTTTCACTCTCTTTCTCTCTCTCTCTCTCTCTGATTCTCTCCCTTTCTCACACTTTCTTTCCATCCTTCTCTCGTTTTTATCTCTCTCTATTTCTTTCTCTCTCTCTCTCATTGTCTTTCTCTCTTTTTTCTCCTTGTCACTCTCCCTGTTTCTCCTCCTCCTTTTCTCTCTCTCTCTCTCTCCCTCCCTCTCTCCGTTCATACAAAGGATGAACAAGATATATGTTTTCTGTTCATAATATTTGCCTTGTCTTTTCCAACAAAAATACAAAAGTCGATTTGCAATGAAATCTTGAGATTTCAAATCTTTTTTTTTTTCAGGGAAATGTATGACGTAATCTGAATTAAATACGTAGTGTGCATATAACAGCGCGTCAGCCATCAAAAACAGCAGTGCCAGAAGTGAGTAAGAAACGATGCTGCGATTGCATTAGGCTCGACTCACCTCAGTAATGGATGCCAACATTGATATAAGACATCAATTCTCATTCATTTATCGATGCTATATTATTCACAACTATTTTTTATGATCCCGTTTCAATGACGCTTTATATTCCAAAAATAGCAGCATGACCCGACGTTGCCCGTGCTTGATTCAAAAATCGTACGACTCATACAGCAATCGCTATCACTTGACTTAAAATATTTGTGCCCTTCCTTGCCTTTAAAGGAGTGCCCTTTGCCATGCTGATGTTGTTACATGTTGAGCACTGGCCGATTGTTTTCGCCTTGTTTTAATGTTCTTGGTTCTTTCGTTTTTTATTCCCCATTTTTCCTCGGGTACCGATTTGTTCTACAGCAAGTTGAGCTATCCGAGGTTTTTCCAGACAAGTACCAACATTTGTACATATATATAGACATATATATATATATATATATATATATATATATATATATATAAACCCTTCTTTAAATCTTCTCTCTGTTACGCACCAATTTTCTCACTGAAACCCTTCTTTAAATCTTCTCTCTGTTAAAGGTTAATGCCCCCTCCACCTTTGGACCTCCCTGCCTCTCTCGTCCGTTACCCCTCTATATAGATCCCATGTCCTCACACAATCTCACACATATACTCTTACTAATATTTTCCCGGAGTTGTTTTTTCTGTTTTCTTTTTGAATCTGTAAGTCTGATGAATTGGATCGTTTTTACGATTCCAATGGAATAAATTATGACCATGGAATATTAGTGTTTAAGTCTTTTTATTATATATATATATATATATATATATATATATATATATATATATATATATATATAGTACAGGTAATAGGTTCATTGGTATATAATCCAGGTGGATCCTAGTAATAACAAATATTAAAACTGATCCACAGTAAGAGAGACCAATGTATTTATCATAACAAAGCATATATATTTTTTACTGTAAAACACAATATTACCTCAACATGTTCTAGCTGATCTGCCTATTCTCATGCTGATGTAATTTGATATTTTACTTATATATATATATATATATATATATATATATATATATATATATATATATATATATATATATATAAAAATTCTAATCTTGTGTGTATGCATGCGTTTGCCCTAGATACAGCCTAAACTGTACATAATACCCCAAACACTTTAGGGGCACATTTTATCTTGGATCCCTGCCGAGTTCAGTTACAATTTTCAGTAAAATTATAAAAAGGCTGCTTGACTTTACGGCCGTTTCTTTCTGTTTTTACGGCATTTTTAATAGGAAATTCGGTATTTGTTTCCGATACACATTCTTGTATCGTCACGTATATAAAGAAACACTTGTATATTATATTCCAACTATTATGTGTTTGAAAAATAAGGAACATTCATAATACATTAAAACAACACTATTAAATAAATGACTAAATAAATTTAAATTCGCTACACAACATTGGAACTTTTTTTTATAAACAACAGTATGAATGGTGAAAAGGCTATGTGTCTCATGACGGTAAATAGATAAATAGATGCACGCTGATTTGCAGCCTTAACATATTTTGAAATAAATGCGACGAAAAAATAAGTCTGCATAATAAATACATAGTTACTAGCAGCATGGCCCGGCGTTGCCCGTGCTTGATTCAAAAATTGTACGACTCATACATCAATCGCTATCACTTGACTTAAAATATTTTTGCCCTTCCCTGCCTTTAAAGGAGTGCTCTTTGCCGTGCTGATGTTGCTATATGCCTTACTTCTTGCCTATCTCACACTGCAATTTTTTCTAAGCTCTATACTAAACATTAAATCTGTTACGAAAAAAAGAACTAAACAAAATGGACACAAAACGTTCTGCTTTAAAAAAGGACTCGTAACTGGAAAAACCGAACGAAAAAAGAATATTAACAACAAATATATTTTCACACCCAACCCAGTTGTGCGGAATCAGAATCAACGTTGAGTTTAAGCAAGCGAATGAGCCAATTGGAGTAAAGTGCCATGCAAATTTAAATTTTTCCCACTTCTGACGAATGCAGCTATCGATTTTTTTTGCATGCTAGCATGCTAGTTAACATTCGTGTCAGTCAGCTGTTGGCTCTCACGCTGGCCAATAGAATCTTCCTGCCTATTCGTGGCAGCCAGCTATATGCTCTCACTCTGGCCAGTAGAAAATGGCCGCAAAGTACATGAAAACTGCCGTAGAAGCATGAAAATCGATTATTTCCATTATCGATGGGAGTTGGGAAATGCAAAGTCGGTCTTGGCCTTTCTGCTAAACTTGGAGCATGTGCATGTAAATTTTGTTGCAAATCCGTCGAAAATTGCGGCCGTGCATTCGTTACACACACACACACACACACACACACACACACACACACACATCCTGCCTTTTATAGATAGAGATTATGATGCAAATTTATTAGAACCATTTTTTAATTTCACCGTTTTCTTTAATTTCTTCTGATTATTTTTTAAAATCATCCTACGGTCCTCACATCTAAATTTACAACTTTAATTTGGCTTACGTGCTTCGAAACTCTTACCCTAGAAATTGCCTTTTGAAACACAATTCTGATCGGTCCGGTTAACTCCAAAATGTAGTAGTTGGTTTGATGTAGAGAATTCTTTCTGTTATTTCCTGTGTGTCGTAAATTTATTCTCAGCGCCTATCAGTCCGGCGACTCAAAGGATAAAAAACAGGCCGACAATACAAGAATTAAATGAAGTAATTATGAAATCTGATATCCGTAGGATTGATTTGGGTTTTTTCCGGTTTATCAACCTTTTGTGGATTATTTAAAGCCGAAAGGAAGGACGTCTGATGCGAGAAAATATATAAGAAGGCCCGTTTAATTTGACGAAATAAAATGATCTGTTCATCAAGGTCAACGAATATGTTAGGCAACTGAGTAATGGCCGACAGCAGAGCAGCTGAACAATGTTATAAAATAAAAACAAAAAGAAAACTAATTAAAGGTGTAAGATGTAAAGAATTACTGTAAAACATTGGATTGAACTTTGCAAGAACAAGTCCAGCTTACCTAGTTATGAATTCCGGGGAAATAGCGCGAATCAAAACCGGATGAAGCAAAAGACAAGACTATATAGGAGAGAAGGGGGAAAAGCTCATTGGCTGATGTTGACTGACGTATGTCAATAAGAACGGTCGGAATCCTAGCTATATATGATTTTTTTTTTTTTGCAATGTCAATGTGCGTAGCACAACGCTATCAAGGAGACAGCTTCAATCTTTTGGAATCAGGTCGGGTTGCTGTTTGAGCCGATATGATGCAAAACCCGAAATCGGCAATGAAGACATTGCATCACTGAAGACCTTCCTTGATGCATCTGAAATGTCTTACTCTACTAACAGAATACAGCATGAGAATCGTATGTAGAAAGGATTTTGCTGTTACTCTTTGTAAAATAGATATCCTCAGCAGCACTGCTTCGAAGGAAACATTGAAAACCAAAGACTAGGCTAATTCATGTTTTTCTTTCTGTTCAACATTCCCAATATAATCACATATAGTCTCTCCGATAATTGTATCTAAAAGCTTTTTTTTTGTCCATTAAATTCAAGTGTCTTCTTTTCTAATGGATAAATTCGCTGATGGTGATTACTGTGCAACAAAGCTTGGGACAACCCAAATTTCGGCCACTTTATCTACACACAACGACCACATTTACGAAATAATTTTCGTCCATTATAAAAAGAGATCATTAAATAGAATGGAAAGACAATGCCTCTTGTTTTTACCAATACAGGTTTAAAAGAACAACATATTGAATGTTAAAACTATTTTATGACACAATGTTCGATATCTGCTCATATCTTGCCAAGATGAATGAAATGAAAGGTTTAGGAAGAAACTCTCGTCTTCTCTACCCAAAACACTTTTGACTGTTATCGTGGGTTTAAAGATTGTTGAAGAAGCAAACGGATTTTTAGTTCCGGAAAAATTCCCTTCAGAAAAGTCCAAGAGAAGTATGTCAATTCACCGTGGTCAGGAGGACTTGCGTCAGAATAGATGGAGAAAGGTTTCTCTTCATCTCCTGTTTCTTTCATGCATTTTCATGAGTTTCATTTTCTCTTTCTCCTTTTTGATTTCTCTTTGCATTTCTCTACTCTCTCTCTCTCTCTCTCTCGCTAACGTTCCCTCTCGCTCTCTCTGTCTCTCTCACGCTATCGTTCCCCCCTCTCTCTCTCTCTCTCTGTCTTTCCCTGTTTATCCCAGTTCTCTTTTTCTCTCGAAATTATGCTATCCACATTCTATCCTCTCTCTCTCTCTCCCTCTCTCTCTCGCAGTCGTTCCCTTTCTTTCTCTTTCCCTATCGTTCCCTCTCTCCCCCTCTCTCTCGCAGTCGTTCCCTTTCTTTCTCTTTCCCTATCGTTCCCCCCTCTCTCTCTCTCTCTCTCTCTCTCGCAGTCGTTCCCTTTCTTTCTCTTTCCCTATCGTTCCCTCTCTCCCCCTCTCTCTCTCTATCGTCCCTTCTTTCTCTCTGTGTCTTTCTGTTTTCCCACTCCTCTTTCTCACTCGACATTATGCTATCCACATTCTATCTCCTTTCTCTCTCTCTCTCGCTATCGTCCTCTCTCTCTCTTTCTCTCTCTCTCTCTTTCTCGCTATCGTCCCTTCTGTCTCTCTCTCTCTGTCTTTGTTTTTCCCAGTCCTCTTTTTCTCTCGACATTATTCTATTTACACTGTATCTATTCTCTCTCTCTCCCTCTCTCTCTCTCTCTCTCTCTCTCTCTCTCTCTCTCACGGTTTTAGTAATCAGCATACTTTTAATTATTTCCTTCTTCTCTTTTCCAGATTCCTTTTTCTTCATCCTTTCTTCTTCTTCTTCTTCTTCTTCTTCTTCTTCTTCTTCTTCTTCTTCTTCTTCTTCTTCTTCTTCTTCTTCTTCTATGGGCTGCGCCCTGTCAAGACGTTGGCGATCATGGCTCTCAACAATTCCCACTCCTTTGTAGCTCTTAATAAATTTTATCTTGTTGCAATCTCTCCTAATCCCCGTTCTGCCATCCATTTACTCAAGATCGCCTGATAGGTTATGCGTTGCTTTCCTTTGTCTCAATCTACCCTGTGAGTATCAGATTTTCCAAGTACTCTTTCCTCATTATGTGTCCTGAAAATGCAACTGCTGGCGTTAAGTATAAGTGTCCATTTTGTTTCAATTGTTTCTCGAAATTCGTCGTTGTTCAAACTGTCATTAAAAATACAACAGGGAAAATGCCGTGAACCTGCGACTGATCATATTTTGACGGGAATTTCTTCTTCTTCTTCTTCTTCTTCTTCTTCTTCTTCTTCTTCTTCTTCTTCTTCTTCTTCTAATCTCACCCTCTGAATGTGTGTGTGTGTTGTCGTGTGTGTGACTGTATGTGTGTGTGTGTGTGCTTTTAACTACTGACAACTCTGATCGCATCACAACGCAAGTTAAGTGGAAAGAGGCAACAACGAAATCTCCAACTCAGAGGACATCAAATGATGTCATTCTGTTACCATTTTTCAGTACGTAGAAAGAAGCATACGCAGTAGGCTTGAGCCTCTCTCTCTCTCTCCCTCTCCCTCTCTCCCTCTCTCTCTCTCTCCCTCTCTCCCTCCCTCTCTCTTTCTCCCCCCGCCCAGGCCTGTATATGTCTGGCTATACCAAGAGGCGCACGAACTCTACTTGTCTCGACTCATAATAAGGTCTCGTGTTAGTTGTGTAACTGCAGTACCTTAGCCGAGTAGGTGAAAAAAAAAAAGATGAGTACATGCACCCAATGACTTCTGTGGCCCACAGAATCCAATCCATCAATCATTTGAGGAAGGCTAAGGAATATATCGGTTAAAAATAAATAATGATGAAGGCTTCTTTTCTACTTTTTCTTCTTTTCATTATTATTATTATTATTAATATTATTATTATTCATCTTCTTCTTCTTATAATTATTATTATTAGTATCCTTATTAGTAGTAGTAGTAGTAGTAGTATTCTGAGTCTTATTCTTATTCTTATTATTATTATTATTCTTATTCTTCTTATTCTTCTTATTCTTCTTATTCTTATTCTTATTCTTGTTATCCTTATTCTTGTTATCCTTATTCTTGTTATTCTTATTCTTGTTATTATTAGTAGTATTGTTATTATTAGTAGTATTGTTATTCTTATTCTTGTTATTCTTATTCTTGTTCTTGTTATTCTTATTTTGTTATTCTTATTCTTGTTATTCTTATTATTATTATTATTATTATTATTATTGTTATTGTTATTCATATTCTTATTATACTTATTCTTATTCTTATTGTTCTTTTTCTTCTTATTCTTATTCTTATTGTTCTTTTTCTTCTTATTCTTCTTATTATTCGTATTCTTGTTATTATTATTATTATTATTATTATTATTATTATTATTATTATTGTTATTCTTCTTCTTCTTCTTGTTCTTCTTATTATTATTATTGTTCCATTCTTTCTTGCTTTCGAGTGAACACGAACTCTATTACCTCGTTTCTTTCATTCCTTTCTGCCTAACCCCACGCGGCAAGCGATGTGGTATGAAGAATTGTATTCACCAATCATGCTGTTTTTCAATTGCTTTCACACTTACGTTGTAAGTATGTTTCGGTACGAGCCGCCGCAACTCCCACTAACAACTGCCACATTCAGCTAACTAGAATTGGTTTATCTATGCCGTTGTAATTGACTGTGTTGATTATCATCTGCACACCAAAATAAAAATATCTAAATACTTAAAATACTTAATCTCAGGATTTAAAAAATACATTTTAGAACCGATAACCCTAATCTATGGCCGATAACTAATATAAAAGGTTAAAAAAACCCACAAAGGTTATTGAGAGGTTATAAGATGATTAAAATGTAAACGTTATAAAGTGGCATTAATAAGTCATTTATAGGCCATTAAAAAGTTCTAATGGTTATAAAGCCTATTAAAATGCATAAAAGGTTCTAAATGATTGTAAAGCTGAAAAGGCCATTAAAAGTTTATAAAAGTCCTTGAGATATAATAAGAAATGTCAAATCTCCTTCACCTGAGAGGAAATCATTTGATGTGCTTGCGTAATCATCAGATTTTAAACGGAATTGGTGAATCAAGAATTAGAAAATAAGATGAGATCAACCATTGGTGAATCAAGAATTAGAAAATGAGATGACGTTAATCTCTTTTCTCAATTATTAAAAGACGAAAAATAAAAGAATCCTTTCGGCCAGATGTATGAAAGAGATGTAAGCTAATATTCAGTTCTTCGGAAACACTGAAGTTGAACATCTCTCTATATTTCTGAGAAAAGTTATTGTAACTACTTACACTATTTGCATTGTTCAGACTGTTGTCTTCATCGACGTTTAGTAGACTATTTACATTATTCGGACTATTGTCCTCATCTTTGTCGCCATATTTATTACAACGTTTCGGCCGTTGTACGTTCCGGCCATCTTCGGGTGGTTGGAATGTCGAACTGAACCCTTTATATATATATATATATATATATATATATATATATATATATATATATATATATATATATATATGTTCTGCTTATACGTTATTTTTATACATAGAAATATTAAAATAAATACTCTGTTTATAATAAACAGTATTAACTACACTTATCGACCTGAATGTCCATTTCATAATATATATATATATATATATATATGCTGAATGGAAATGTTTACATATATATATATATATATATATATATATATATATATATATATATATATATATATATATATATATAAAAGTGAACATAGAAGTCAACACTTAGAGGCGACAGTCTGTTTCATGCTAGATGCAATCGTCAGGCAACTAGTCTATATATTATTATGTTTATATATATATATATATATATATATATATATATATATATATATATATATATATATATATATATATATATAAACGGAATGGAAACTATTGGAGAATCAAATAATAGAAATGAGATGACGTTAATCTCTTTTCTCAATTATTAAAAGACCAAAAATAAAAGAATCCTTTCGGCCAGATGTATGAAAGAGATGTAAGCTAATATGAAGTTGAACTGAAGTTGAACATCTCTCTATATTTCTGAGATAAGTTATTGTAACTACTTACACTATTTGCATTGTTCAGACTGTTGTCTTCATCGACGTTTAGTAGACTATTCTGGGATGAGGATATTATTATTTACAATCAGACTATTGTCTTCCGTTTTGTAGTTATTATCACAACGTTTCAACCATTTCTCTCTCAAGTCTTCATCAGGTCCTTGAAGAAATTTCAAACTGAACTCATTATTTTCATATAATCTACGGGGGTAAACTGTTTTCGTTCCGCTGTTCATGTCTAGGGATTTCGTGTCTAGTTTTCATTTATATCTATTTACTTATTGCTTCTCATGTTTAAAATATTGTTTCCCGCGGGACAATAACTTAGTAGATTAAAGCCTTGATTCGTACATTTACTGACCTTGTAATTGTGAGTTCAATTCCTGGGTCGGGTAGCGTAGACTAAGACTTGGTGGAAATAGAGCGAGCAATAACTGAGTAGTACTAAAAAACAAAAATTAACAAGAACGAGATACACGTAGACATAGACAGCGGAACGAGAGCAGACTTAGAATTCGAAATTCGCTAAAGGTTACCCCGAGCGACAAGCATCTGATGAAGGCAG
>OZ038487.1:123673050-123708050 GCA_964036315.1 Acanthosepion esculentum
GGGTGGGAAGGAAATAAAATCGAAAGAGACGAATTACAAGGAAAAAGATATGAGATGAACTCAAGCGACGAAGTTACACACACACACACACACACACATACGCGCACACAACTAACAAGGAGATTGACAAGTGTATAAAGCCCAGATATATACACCCATTCTATATGCATGAAGAGTTTATTCGATATCGGGTATTATATGATAGATAGATAGATAGATAGATAGATAGATAGATAGATAGATAGATAGATAGATAGATAGATAAAAGGAAAGAAAGAAAAAGACTGACATAGATAGATAGATAGATAGATAGATAGATAGATAGATAGATAGATAGATAGATAGATACACCCATTCTATATGCATGAAGAGTTTATTCGATAGCGGGTATTATATGATGATAGATAGATAGATAGATAGATAGATAGATAGATAGATAGATAGATAGATAGATAGATAGATATGAACAGAATGAGATAGATAGATAGATAGATAGATAGATAGATAGATAGATAGATATGAACAGAATGAGATAGATAGATAGATAGATAGATAGATAGATAGATAGATAGATAGATAGATAGATAGATAGATAGATAAAAGAAAGAAAGAAAGAAAGAAAAAAAAGACTGAAATAGATAGATAGGTAGACAGAAAGAAATAATGGAAGAAAGAAAAAGACAGACAGATAGATAGATAGATAGATAGATAGATAGATAGATAATGACCGAAATAAATATGAAAAACTGAATTCTGTGTGCATATCTGCGTGCGTTTGTGTGTGTCTGTGTGTGTGCGTGTGTGTGTGCACGCGTCTACAGACTTATTGATCCCCGCTTCGATGTGTCTATCTCTATGTTCATGTGCGTTTGTGTATGTTCTTGTTTACGTAATTATTTAATTACGACTCTCCTTCGCTGTGACACACGTTTCGATATTTCAAATGATCACTTAACCGCATCAGACAAAACAATAAACACGTTTCTCTCGTCTCTTCCGACTTCGTGTCAAGCAGATATAAATAAACACATTTGAAATATATTTCTGCTTAATGGTTTGAAATAAAATGTTAGGTATTTAGTTGTAATAAAGTGCAATATTTTATGTACAAAACAGGTTACCTTATTTCTTAAATGCCGAAATGGTTCAATTTTCTTAAACTGTCGAAATGGTTCTATTTTCTTAATTCCTCATATTGTCTTATTCCCTTAATTTTCGAAATGGTCCAATTTCCTTTACTGTCGAAATGGTCCAATTTTCTTAATTGCCAATATAGTCCTGTTTCCTTAACTGTCGAAATGGTCCAATTTTCTTAATTGCCAATATAGTCCTGTTTCCTTAACTGTCGAAATGGTCCAATTTTCTTAACTGTAAATAGAATACTTTTTGTTTAACTATCTATCGAAAATTACCTCTTTTCTTAACTCTGGAAATGGTCCAATTTTTATCCCGAAACGGTTCTATTTTATCTTTCGAAACAGATCTATTTTCTTATCTGTTGAAATGATCCAATTTTTAAACTATCGAAATGATCCAATTTTTTTTAACTGTCGAAATAGTCCTATTGCTTTAATATTAAATTGCCTATTAGATTCTTACTATAAGCCTTATGTGTAATGAAATTGATATATTTCAGGATCGTACAAAATCATCTATCGCTTTTCATTTCCGTTTTAAATGTGGTTTTCAGCTGTCTATTCAATGTCCACTTGGAGCTTTTTCACACCCCTAATATAAATTTAAGCGGTTTGATCGACGTAATGGTTATCGACACGAAAAATAGAATCAGAAGTCCGAGCTCAAATTCTGGTCGAGGTTTTGTTCTCTTCACGTGTATGCCATTGAGAAAGGTATACATTCATTTCTCCTCCGGTTAGTTCTAGATTAAATTGTAAGACAGACTGGTTCTTTTAGCTTGACTAGGCTAACTGTTTTAGGCGAAGGCATAGCATTACTTCTGTAGTTATAGATGCAGTACATGCGTCTCTGGGACGATCCTATTTGAGTCTACAAGATGCAAAATGACTCCAAGGAATCATGATATTTTTTTTTTAAATCTGGTTTGCGATGCATATCAGCAAAAAGCACGCCAAGAGCTATAAGACGATAACAGAGAAGAGTTATAAGCAAAGAGAATAGTTATAAGAAGATCGGCCAGTCTGCCAAAAGTGATCAAACTACTATGGAAGGTTTCAGAAATAATTCATCGGCATGACGACAAACTTAAAAAGAAATGAAAATCGTCATAGCCAAATTGTCGAAGTTAGTAAGAATTGATATGAGCTGCCAGAATATTCTTTCGAAAAGAACACGTTCAGTTCCATACACAACAGCACAGACAAAAGTAAAAGCGCAAAAAGCCACACACCTGCTTCAAATATCTAAGCACATAACTGCGCATGCGTTTCATCATCGACTTACTTTTCGGAGGTACACACGCTAAACCTAATAAAAACCTTTGCATTCACACTCAGGCAAACAGCATTGTAATGCGCAATATATCGTTTGAACATATTCATGGACGATAACAAAGTGTCCACAGATATGGGCCCATTATAGCATGCACACCAATAACCGATCTCAAAGGCAAGTATTGGCGCGCATGCGTAATTCGCCTCAACCAACCCCAGAAAACAAAGGCACGCTCGCATAAGCTCCATATATAAATTTCTCATATATGCATATCTCGTGTAGACGCGCTCAATTTTACACGGGACACCCTCCATACACCCACATCTGCCATTTTTTTTTCCTTACTCTGTCACAGAATTCATGAACGCTTTCAGGCACACAATTTCAAACTCACACTCGTGCGCACCTATACGGACGTGCGCGCACACCCCTTGCCCCACCCTTTAACTCGTACACAAATACATTACGAGACGCACGAACGGACGCACAATCACCGAGATGGGACTGCAAACACAGGCGACTTTCCCTTTCCTATCTTTTCACAGGTTCGTTCAAACCTTGCTTCAGTTCCTAACCCCTAACCCACGCTGTCCCCATTCGCCTTCCACCCCACCCACCCCCACTTCAGCAACAACAGAAACAGCAACAAGGCGATGGGGAGACGAACCCATTATTCATCGTTGATAAAACAAAACGAACCACTTGCACGGTGCGAAATGCGAATGAAGTTTGCATACAGGCCGGCACGGACATATGCACATTGGTATGTAGACCCACAAACACAAAGACGCACACAAATCAACAGTAAGGACAAACACGTACGGACACACAAACTGAATCTCAAAGCACACAAATGCCAACTAGAACAAAAAAAAAAACATAAACATATTGTCTGAAATACCCTATTATAATTATGCTTCCCCTCCAACTTCATTCGTTAGCACGACCGTTACGTCCTGTCAGTACCTCATAAATAATGATTTGATCGCGTGGAAAGTGGGGGAAAGACATTACTTGGTTTCAGTGGGAAAATGAAAGAAACAGGAAAGAAAGATAGAAGTGGACAGAGAGCATGAGGTTAAGCTGATAAGAACAGATACTACACTCTGGTATCAGCTAAAGGGTCGAGAAGCGACCGCGATATAAGCGTCATTTTTCAGACGCACAGTCTCGAACGACGGAACCCGAGTAAAGCAATCGCCCAAAATCCAATTACCATGAATTAAATAAAATAACAACATTGTCTGCTGAATTATTTTTTAAATCGTTATTATGAGAAACATTCAAGACGAGGATAGAAAGAAATGAAGAAATACGGGGAGTTTGGAAATGTTTAACGTCTCCTGTCAAGACGTCATAAATAATGGACTATTCCGTTTTGATCAGGCGGAAAGAGGGGGAAAGACACCAGTGGATTTCAGTGAAAGAAAGAAAGAAAGAAAGAAAGAAAGAAAAAAAGAAAGAAAGAAAGAAAGAAAGAAAAAAAGAAAGAAGTGTTTCACGTCTGCTTCAGTGAAATGGGAAAGTTGTCAAATTCAAATCCTTTCATTTGTATCCCCTTACTTAAAATAACGACCAGAATTCATATTTATGATTGTGATTGCAATATTTTGTTAAAGTTGTTAAGCTCAAATATTTAACGATATGATAGCGGATTTTCTACGGACATTTTATTGTCGTAGAACTCGCCATGAGCTTATTCAATTGAAGGATTAATATTTATCAGAAAATTCTAATAGGAAAACCGTGATATTTTCACAGCTCTTTCTAGTTCTCATTAATCCAGTAATCATTTAGACTAGTATCTTCACCTTTGTTTTTTTGATCATCCCATTTTTTGTTGCTGTTTTCTTCGGCCTACTTCATGTTTTCTGCAATTCTTGCAGGAAGTATTATCATGCTTTTTATTCCACCTAACACAAGGCCCAAGAGCAAATGAAGATAAATGGTTTCTGAATGAGGTTGGTTTATGGAGATAAGGTGTGCAGATTATGAGAATATGTAATTTAGAAAACGGTTTGGCACTAGACTTGAAGAGGTTAAGATTATAGTGATCGGGAAAGCATCCTCTCAGGAGTCTGTTTCGTAAAGCAGCGGTTTTTTTAGAAGAAGCTATCTGAATGGAACTCCCTCCTTACGAATGGAATACGAAAGGAACGAGGACGATTCGACTTTGTGTACGTGGTGTGGCTGATCTTAGCTGTGAAGGTCTGAACTGGTGGAACTAAGGAATGTAGCATTTTGGAACCATTGATAGGTTTGCTGCTAAGAAAGTTGGTTCAATGTTTCATGCTAGATAATTTTTCTCTCCTCAATCTATCTTACATCTATCTATAAGTTTACCATCCGCACATGCTTAGAATATTGCTGCCGCATATGGTCTGGTGCGCCTGCTATATATTTAGAGATCCGTGATAAAATACAAAAAAGAATCAGTAATATTATTGTTCCTGACCTGGCATCTCGGCTTCAGTTATATTCCCACCGCTGTAAAGTTGCTTCCCTGTGCCTTTTCTATAGATACTTTCATGGTAATTATTCTGATGAGCTCTTTGCTATGGTTCCTAGGCCTTATGAATTTGAGCGCAGTACTAGATTGGCAACTAGGTCTCATTAATTTATGGTTGAATTGGAGAGATGCAACCGTGGGTTCTATACTAACAGTTTCTTTTCTCGCACTTCTCGCTTGTGGAACTCTTTTTCAGCTTCTTGCTTTCCAAGTAATTTTGATCTTCAAAAATTTAAATGCAATGTCTATCGTTATCTACAGTCTTACTGGTCACTCTTTTATTGTTCTCGTTCCTTAATTTGTTTTCTAATTCGCTCACACCCAGTAAACCTTACGTCTTTAGTCGCTGTACTGCCTTACGTAGGGTGAATTCGATTAAAAAAATTCCATAGAAATATCGATTGAGTAGCGAGAGGTTTGCAACGTTTTCGTCTGTGGGAAAAGCGTTGTATTGTGGGAAATAGTTAATCACATACACGGTCGCGTAGACGTTTTTAAACTCCGTATTGGTTGGGAAAAGATGATTGGATAACTTCAGCCCAGATTCTGACAGCAATACTCCATTTTTGGTTTAATCCGACTCTTGTAATGATTAAGCGTGGCAAGTGGAGTCAGGTAGTTTGTGGAGTGGTCTAAAGAGATAGATATTTTTCCACCCTTTTAGCGATGGATATTCTGTGAATTATTCGTATTAGTATCCTTATGATTGAGTTCTGAGATATGGTATTACTTTATAAATTATTCGGACAAGTTGCATTATCTTTCTTGTGTTGTCTTATTAGTTTTCGCTTACTCTAAAACTATACATGTTATTCTATAACCGTGGACTATCTTTTCAGTTTTCGTCTCCTTCTCACTGGTCAAGCAAGAAAACTTCATCTTGCACATTGGTTGGTCAATGAAGAAAATGTTGAAGATTATCGAATGACGAACACCTGAGGAAATACCGAGAGAATGTCGCTGAAATACGGTAAAGGACACTAGTCCGAATAATTTCTTAGCTATAAATAAATTAGTACAAACCGTCACCCATCGGCATATTACATTGATTGTCGTAACTGACAACGGCTATAAAGTTATTTCCTGTTATCTCCTGAACAGATAATGAATTATTTAAGATTTGCTTTTCTCATTTGAACATTTAGAGAAAAAAATTGTTCGAAAATGAATCTCCAATGTCTCTGTTTCGGGAGAGAGTCCGACCATCACTGATTTTCGCTATATTTATCTCCTGCTCTTGATTAAACTTTAAACATATCTAATATGGAAGCTTGCTGTAGAACAGGGGTTAACAGGAATCTGTGCTAACGCCTGGCGCTACAAAGATTTCAGTAACTGCTCAATCGAATAGATATTAAACGCATTAACAATTAGCACACCCCCACACCACACAAGACTGACTGTATACATATTCACACAGAGTTCTTATTTCAAATCCAATATTCACTTGCAACAAAGATTTATTCTTACAATCGAAATATGTTTCAGCTGCAATAACCAAGAAAATGTTGATAACCCGTAAAAAAGTCAAATAAATAAATCAATTGTATTACACAGGCATTGAGAAAAATGCTTAGGACAACGAATATATTGGCTGAAACGTCTGGACAAAAAGAACAAAGACAGTTTGTAGAAATATGTATAATTAAGGTATTAATCTCAAGAAGTCCGATATATTCTGTTGAAAACCGGAAAAATGAAAACGAATTTCAGGCGTGTCAAGCGTAATCAAAGCCACAAAAACAGACAAATGTACAGAAGGTGTCCCAAAAGTCTAAAAGCAAAAATATTTATTAAATTACAATAAATGATACGACTAAAGGGAACTATTTCACTCCGAATAAAGCAAGGAAAATGTTTATGACTAATTTTTATTGATAAGTATTCAGTCAAGCTTCCCCTACCGACAGCATTTATCAGAATCGAAAAATATGAATGTTGTTTTGGGTTGGGTTTTTTTTATCAGCGAGGGCACTGTTCAAAATATAGTGTCAAATCGATTATTGACTTTTTAGAGTTATTGTGACCTTGTTTTTATTTATAAAAGTCAAATACATTTCCCACACGATTACCCAATAAAGTTTTCAATTGATGGCCTTCAACTCTTGAACTATAACTGAACTCGATTAATATATAAAGTTTGGATGCTTTTAAAGATTCTCTACTAATGTGTGCACGATCAGACATTATTGCCTCTTAGGGGACGGGAATTCGCGGCCAGTATTTGGAGACGATCAATTTTTACATGACTCCAGAGGAAAAAAAAAACAAGAGGTTAGGTCAGGTTACTTAGGTAGCCATTCAACTGGACCACGTCTTCAGGTCTTTTTCATCTAAAAATATTTTTACACGAGTAGAAAAACGAGAGGAAACGCCATCTTGTTAAAATCTCATACGATGTCTTTGTGACGAAGGTCAGCTAATAAAAGGATAAGAAAGGATAGATGCGATGTGTGCTTGTCACAGTGTTAGTAAAACGAATTTGGGCCCGATTAATCTTTCACTAAATATTGCTGGCCAAACATTGTTCTGTCTTGAAAATGTCCATATTCTATCCGGGCCGGAATATTAGTATCCAATTTTTTTGTTCACCCCAAACAAGGCGGTAATATAACGAGTACGCAGGGTGGAGGTTACAGGGTGTGAAAGTGAAAGAGAATAAGAAGACTGAGTATAGGGAGAATTGAGAAAAGGGAAAAACAAGTGACAGAGTTCAACAGGACAGAAGATGGAGATTAACGTTTCATTTAAATTTTTTGATGATTGTAGTTGGCAGGGAAGCAATAAAACGGAAGGGATAACAGGTGATAAATGCGAGAAATGAAACTATTAGAGCAAAAATGGCAGTTGCATCTAGCTAGTTTAACAGTAAAACGGTGAGACCTAATTGCCAATCGAGCAGCAAGCTAAAATTTATGCTGTCGGAGCACGAAGGAAAAAAGCTCATCAGAGCATGAAAGTTACGGAGAGGATCCATTTGAAGATCTGAACACAAAAATATAAACCTTTAAACGTCACTATCTAAATACATAAATCACATCAACTCATAGCAACATATACAGTTCAGTACATCGTCTCGTTAAAATACACTCTGAACTTACGGCCACATTATATTGAGACCAGTTTCATCTACGTTAAGCAACGTAGAGCCTGGTCAGTACTTAGATGGGTGACCGATTAGAAATACCAGATGCTGTCAGCTTGGATGTGCAGATGGTGTAATGGATAATGGCTCGGAGTTGTTAATCGTCGAGCCGAATTCCCGTATGAGCACCGAAGTTAAGCAACGTCGAGGCTGGTCAGTACCTAGATGGGTGACCGTTTGGGAATACCAGGTGCCGTAAGCTTGGATGTGTGGGTGGTGTAATGGATAATGGCTTGGAATTATTAATCGGGGAGCCGAGTTCCCGTGTGAGCACCAAAGTTAAGCAACGTCGAGCCTGGTCTGTACTTAGATGGGTGACCGATTGGAAATACCAGATGCTGTCAGCGTGGATGTGCAGATGGTGTAATGGATAATGGCCCGGGTTTGTTAATCCGGGGGCTAAGTTCGAATAAACCCGTTAGGTTCGTTAAATTCACTTACACGCAAATACGCTTCGGAAAGGTATATATCCAGCTATTCTCCCCCAGCTACGGGTTAATTAGTAAGACTTATCTCACTAAACCATTATTACCTAAAACAATTCTTACAATCTAAAATAAAATATATTTTCTGGCTTTAAATAAACTGGGAAGGGTTGATAACCCGTAAAAAATGAATCAACCAACGAACCAACACTCTTACTTAATGAAATATACACGAGTGACAGATCGAGACAATAAAATTGGCTTGCTTGGACATTTACGAGTGGCATCTGTTGGCTATATTCGAATATTGGCGCAACACAATCTTCCTACCTGTATTCCTCCTATCTGGTCTTATGCTGAATTAAATTTTGCATAAGGTTTATTAGTGCGAAAAGTGTAACCGGTGAGCCGGGTTCAAATTACATCCTAGTAAATCGCATTCATTTTCATATTAATGTCTTTAGAAAAGCCATGAATCTATATTTTATCTCCTCGGGTTAAATAGAAAAACAGGCTGAGCCCTGGTGGCTGCCAGTCTAAAAAAAACATCAACTCTGAATTTAAATTCGGGAAAAAAGCAACCGTATACAATTGCACTAACTTTTTTAAAAATGTGTCTATTCCCAGATATTAAATAAAAGAAAGCCGTGGAGAACCGTGATCGCTTACGTCCTGGAGAGATATGACTTTTCAAAAATATAACTCAGATAAAAAGCATTTCAATATAAACACAAAGACGCTGAAATATTCAAGTTCCAAGTCGCAAATATATGCATACCGTGAATGAACGCAGGAACACAACCACCGACTCACGCATGCGTATAAACTCACACTTTAATTGCATGAGTGTGCATGCACACACGACTTCACAAATACTGGTTTGTCATCTCACACATCCACATACACATAAAAGTATGAAAAATGAAAGAAAGAGAAAAAAAACACAGCGCGCACGTGCACAGGCGACCAACACTTCATTGGGAAAAAATATAACAAAAGAAATAAGGAAAAAACACGGAAAAAATGAGTCATTAAACCAACCCCCTTTGTTTTCCTCTCACTCTTCTTCTTCTTCTTCTTCTTCTTCTCCTTCTTCTTTCTCTTCTTTTTCTATGATTTCTTCAAATAACAAAAAAAAAAAAATCTTTTTTTCGATTTATATTTTTAGGACCACACGCGTTCTCTACTCTTTTCGTTGCTATATCTTAAGGAAAGCAAAACCGGGGGTATTGTGGGCTACAAAGAAAGAGAAGAAAAGCCAAACTGATCAGGGTGACATTAGAGGAACCGATCGATAGAATGTGAAAGGTGCCGGTGTCCCAGAGACGAGCGACTTCCTTTGGCACGACTGGAATCGCATGATGAGTGGACCGCTGGTCGGAACAATGGCACCGAATCAGAATAGAAGCCTGAAAAACATAAGAATCTTGAACAGAAAAAAAAGTCTTGAGAGATCCAAGCCATAGTGAGTGATAGATGATCTCTTAAGCCACTCCTGAGTAGTTCGTTTCGACACCTCCAATGACGCACTAACATTGTTGATTGTTCATAATGAGATTTTTCAAGGGACGTTTAACAATCTGATTGCCCTTGTCTTTTATAATATGTTCTTGTAACCCTTAAGAGATATTAGGGAGCCTCTAATGACTCGTTAGTCGCATTATCAGTTCATCATGAGATACTCTATGGGACATTTAACAGCATAACGAACCCAACAATTTTATGTGGATGCAAAACTTCGAGTGCCTTTAGTGATCTGTTGAGAATGCTAGTTGTTCATCAGGAGTCACTATGCAATGTTGATTTATTACCATAATGTTTATATATATGAGGAGGACAACTCTGAATTCAAAACCTGTGCCCTACATAATTATTTATGGCTTTGTTTTCGTCGGAAGTCAAATAAATTCATAAATACCGTCGCTCGGGTACAGTTTTGATTTCGTCGGCGAGGTTTTGTTTTTGCTATAAGGCAAAAGTTCCTTTTAATTTTTTATAGTAAATAATTTACTATTCTTAGTTTCTTCATCAAGAACGCTGCGTTTTTTCTAATGTTTCTGAAATCAAATTCATCTATTGTGTCATTATTTTAGAAATAAATTTAAAATATATTGATATTACAGTTATTGTCTGTGTTAATTATCTTATTATTATTTACTTTTAAAAGAAACTGTTGTAACCTAGAAAAGGTTACTGAATGAGGAATAACGAAAACTGAGGTTGGAAATTAAATGGTAATCTTTATAATATCAACAAATTATAATACTCGCCAGCGGCGTGAAGTAGGTAAACCACTGCTAGGGGTGAACTACTTAGTATATTACGAGATAGGAAGCGGCACAGGGCCAAATTAAATGTGGGGAAATCCGAGGTCGTGGGCTCGGGCAAAGATTGCCCGTAGACCCCGCATACGCGGGATCGGGTATCTGTCTATCTCCTCGGACGAGACTCTGCTCTTCAGCATAGCCTCGTTCGGGCAGAGAGTTCGACACGGCAAGGGCTTTCCAAGCTGTCAGCTCACGCTGTCAGTGTAGACAACATATTACTCCCACTTACACTAGTGACCAACGTATTTATGAGGATTGTGACATACACATTAGTATTCATAGGTACGGTACAGGACAGAAACAATTTTATTTGGCTCTCTATAATGTAATTTCGAAAGCCGTTATTAACTAACGTTTGTTTTATGTCACTAAATGGTCTCAACCTCGTGCAAGCTGTTCCATAAAGAACTTAATTGCTAGATGCACACGCGTTGCCCAATTGGAGTCTTTAAGTGAGATCACGCGGTGGGTTGTCCATTAATCGGCTGACCTCCACTGCACATATGAGAGCAAAATTGATCCAGGATTGTTAACACTTATGCCACAGCATCGATGTGGTGTCGCGAGAGAGTCACCTGGGGATCGAATAGCATTCTGTAGTTTTCAGTAGAGCATGCAGGAGGTTCTACTTTCAAGCAACTGATCGTTTGTGCATGTCTAGGAAGCGACACACAAGCCTTACATAATTGTGTGTGTGTATAACTAATTAAAACTCTTGCTCGTTATAGTTGCAGTCCATTGGGTTTTTATAGAAAATGTTAATGTTTCTTTTTGTATGTTCAGTGTTTCTATTGATCATTATTGACTCCAACCCAAACCAAACACTTCGTCCTGGGTATGACGATAAACTACATCCGCGTTCTGGGTAAGACGATAAACTACGTTCAACAGCAAGGCCTCTGATCAGGGGTTTTTGAGGAGCGTGGTACCACCTCTTGGTTGCTGGTGTTCCCATATCCAACCTGACCCGGGGTAGTAGCACCTGTTAGGGTCCCAGCTATGGGAAAATAGTTAACACACAAACTTGTGTAAAAATAGGTTTTAATACCAGAAATACTTTGTAATAATAATAAAAAAAAACTATTACCAGCAATAATTTTTGAAGGAAAAGTTATTATCAGCAATACTTTAAAAAAAAAATACCAGCAATACAAACAGCTATACATTCTTTGGAAAAAAAATATGACCAGCTATAGATTTCTTGAAGGAAAAATATTCCCAGAAATAGATTTTTGGAGAAAAACATATTACCAGCAATAAAAATTTTGTCGGCATTAAATCATTGAGGTTGATATGCCGTAAAACAAACCAAACCGAACCGAACCAAACCAAACCAAACCAAACACTCATCGCCTCATGTATCTCTGATGAATAAAAAACTAAAATTGTAACTAGCCTCATTAACCAGGCAGCCGTTTCAACACTGATGCAAGCTCTAATGTTTTAAAAATCCAAATCGTATAAGAAAAAGCTAGCAACAGAAAGTATCGAGAACCGTAGTTCTTTTCTTCCAGTCAAATACTTTAACCAGTCAGCTTCCTCATGGCACATTTTTTTAATGGAACTGACTTTAAAAAATAAATAAATAAAATAAAATAAAAAAACTCTTGAATGAAGAAAGTGAAACGATCCAAAAAAGCTTATTGTCATAAAAAAAAAGAACGAAAGAGAGAGTGTCTTAATATTTTAAATGTCGTTAAGGTTTTTTGGTGAGTAGAGTCAGGTTTCAATTAGTGATGTTAGAATTTGGCCGACATTAGACAAGACCACTCAATATTTGATATCATGTGACTTTTATTTGCTTTCCCTTTCTTTCTCTTCACGATTTTATTACTCGCTTCCAGCGGGTTTTCAGCTCTTCATATTAGATTCACTTGACAAACCCAAAAGAGGTGTCACACACTGACCTAAATAATGATAATAATCACTACAGGAAATTGGAACATGGCTCTCTCCTTTTTCGCTATTTTAGTTTCGAAAAATAATCAATTATAATAAGCACGATTGTTACATTTATTTCTTTTCTGTTTTTGAAATAGCATAAAATCTAATTGGCTTTGAAAAAAATCTTAAAGACTGATTAAAAGCTCGGATTATTGTCTATGGTCATCACTAAAGCACTGTTCCTTAAAAAGATGATTTAAATAAGAGGAAGCTGAGTCAGAAAGACTAGTGTTAGTCTGGAAAACTAAGACACGCGTGTCAATCATTATTTGATGTCTTTTCTATTAATTAATGACACAGAAGCGAGGAATCGTAGCGGACTAATGAAATGAAATGCTTCGTTTCGAGTTACTTGGGATTCATCTATAATCGACAAATTTTGACGGCTATTCAAAAACAACATGAACTCATTTGATCATCACTAACCTGGGTTTTTTTCTTTTTGGTGAGGAAGGGATCTCTTTTATTTACTTATTTATTTTATTTTTTTTTTTTTTGCAAAAGGGGCACAAAAGACCGATTCTTCTATCAGAGGGCAGAGAACATGTCTCACATGATAACAGTATTGTGTAAAAGCGTTTCTTTACATAAGGTAACGTTAATCCCCTTTGGGGAATAATACGAAATTGTAGAAATCGACGGGCTGTAGAGAATGGCTGTCTGATTTTTTCTCCAAAACAAGAATAATCGTCCCGTCACGTCTATTTGAAAAACAAAGATATTAGGCTTACATGTAACGGTAACTGATAGATAGATAGATAGATAGATAGATAGATAGATAGATAGATAGATAGATAGATAGATAGATAGATAGATATGAGCAGACCGAGATAGATAGATAGATAGATAGATAGATAGATAGATAGATAGATAGATAGATAGATAGATAGATAGATATGAACAAACTGAGATAGATAAATAGATAGATAGATAGATAGATAGATAGATATGAACAAACTTAGATAGATAGATAGATAGATAGATAGATAGATAGATAGATAGATAGATAGATAGACAGACAGAAAGATAGATAGATATGAACAGGCTGAGATAGATAAATAGATAGATAGATAGATAGATAGATAGATAGATAGATAGATAGATAGATAGATAGATAAAAACAGCAATCATGTGATTTTGACCTCTGTAAATTTCATCACTAGTGAAAAGTCGGTAACCGTATTGACTAAAACCTGCGTGAAATATTCTGTTGACAGTCATTCTATTTACAAAGCGTTCAAAACCTCAAATCCTCCAATTTCACTTTGGCCTTTAATCAATAAACAAAAGAATTTCCCCTTAAAACCTTTTTCGCCGCTAGCACCTGCTGATTGAAAAGTGTTCCCTGGGATTCGTCTGACATTCTCTTGCTTCTTCAGTCATAAATTCCTGATGAGTTTCGTTTTTCTTTTTCTTGAGAAGGTTTTAAGCTAAATTCAAAGAGAGAAATGTCTTTCAGTAGAAGTCATGTATCCATCGACAGCAAATGTCATGATGTTCGCTTACAAGAACCTGTCGTGAAGCCCTGCGCACATCAGTATTACAAAGATCGATATGCTCATCTTTTTTATCACTACATTATATATATATATATATATATATATATATATATATATATATATATATATATATATATATATATATGGGATACTGATATATTATTTTTTATATATCAAGACAATTTGCAGGAAAATATGTATGGCAACGTGGAACAATTTTTGGTATGATGCATTTGTTTTCTTTAGAACTTCATCAGACTAAGTTATAACAAAAAGTGATGGAAACATAAGGGAAAAGAAAATGGATCGTAATGAAATTGGCGAGATTAGATTTCCATAACACATACTAGAATAAAAATTAGATTTAAAATTTTCAACGTCTGTCTTTCGTTCGTGCGCATGCCCAGTCACGTCAGCGTAAACACAAACTTAGTCCGATGACGTCATAAATGACAAAACGCGTCACACAAAAACTTTTCCCCCTTTATCATACTTCTTTCCTCATATATATATATATATATATATATATATATATATATATATATATATATATATTAAACAATGCAGCTTAATTAATATTGTAAAAGAATCATTCAAAGAATAAATCAATAAAGTTAATGTAATTAATGGCGAATTCACTTCGCTAACAGATTAAGAGGGCATTAACTCACTGACCACTCGTTGAACGACACGATTCTTGTTTGTATTAATTGTACAAGCCATTAAATGTTCGGTTCATATTCCTTGCAAATACTTTTGATAAAAACATTTACTATCCTCAGGCATAGAAGTTCTTTTTTCTCAATTTCAGGTAATTTTGGATAAAATTCCAAGACGAAAATTAATGTGATACTTGTCGAAAGATGTTTTATTAAAAATGTGTCCTATTGTTAACAATAACAATATATATATATATATATATATATATATATATATATATATATATATATATATATATATATATATATATATATATATAGCATAATATCTGCACAATATGTCCCAATAGTGGATATATTGGCGAATCTGGAATTAATTTTAGATTTCGTTTCAACAATCATAAACTAACCATACGTCAAAACAATCATTATTCCCCCATAGCTGAACACTTTAATCAATCAAGACACTCATTAGACAACTGTAAATGTTTATTGATAGATTCCGATTTTAGTTCCACATATACACGCAGAAAAAAAGAGAAATACTGGATTTTAAAATTAGACACATATAAACTAGGGTTAAACAAAGACTTGGGAATTTTAAATCTGTATAAATATTTCAATAGTTAAAAAATTTCTTTAGATATAGTTAAAAAAAAACCTTTTTAAACAACATCTAAAATATTATCGTTAGATTTACGTTAGAAATATTCAAACACAGTTGCATTCCACATCACGTGACGTCCGCGTCTCGCGACGGACGCTACTTGAAAACAAACTTCTGAATGTAGTTATTTAATTAATTTCTGACGAAAGATCGGGGCGATCTGAAATATCAAATATATATATATATATAAAATTATAAATAAATACTTTCACAAAAAAACATTTAATTTTTTTTCTTTTAATTTGCAACTTTTCAGTTGTTTTCTCCATATTATATATATATATATATATATATATATATATATATATATATATATATATTAATACATGTTTCATTAAATAATATAGATAAGTGTTGTCTATATATTATATGTAAGTTTTAATGTATTAATGAAAAAATGCTGCCTAAATACACACAATATATATATATATATATATATATATATATATATATATATATATAAGTGGTTACTGACATCAACACTAAGCGACGACAGTTTGTTCATGCTTCATCACAATCTTCAGGCCATGTATGTCAAACTTGAGCTCGACTGTTTATAAATGCTACTAATGTAGGTCTGACGGTTACTGTGTGGGCGGTAACAAATATGATATGGGCCGATGCAATGTCTCGTTTACGCCACCTATGATACGCCTGCATCTATGGTACGCCCCTAATCTATGATACGGAGTTCCTCACTCTACTGCATCTCAATTTTCGTAAGATAGTATCCATATAAATCATAAATTTGATTGTAACCTATAATGTATCATGCAACCAATAATGGATTATATGCAATATAGGTGAACAATTCAACTAGAAAAATTGAAAATAAATACAATGTATCTAAATACAAATTAGAGACATGTCATAATAGATCGTTATATTTTAAATAAATCAGCAATGTTTTGAGAAAAATTTTAACATCAACTTGAAATTTTTGCTGAAAAGTTGAATAATTTTAACATATTCAACATTACGGATGACAAATAGTGAGTTCAGAGATTTAGCAGGACGAAAACAAATTCGCAGATTTGGTCAAATAAAAAGACCCCCCCCCCCCAAGAATGACGTCAAAATGTGCGAAAATTTCCGACCCTTTAATAATAATCGGTTGTGCTTAGTTTAACTTTTATATAAATGTCAGTAGAAACAAAATAAATATTGATAAGTATGGACAGATTTAAAATCCAACTTTTAATACATATATATATATATATATATATATATATATATATATATATATATATATATATATATATATATATATATATATATGTATATATATATTCCGGCTTATGTAACAGCGTTTCCCCTAAGCGAAGAGTGTTTGATTGATTTGAAATTTTTAAAACCCTTTATTCTACATTCATCATCATCACTTGATAAGACACCAGAAGTGTTGAAACAAAATTGCTTTTTTGTAGTAATTTTATGACATATTTATGTTATAATTTTTGAATAAATGATTATATTTGCTCTACTCTGTATTGAGCACTCTTTTAAGAATAGTAATTGTTGGTAATTGGAATTTATTCCGTATACAACAATCCTATACTTGGGTATATATATATATATACCCAAATATATATATATATATATATATATATATATATATATATATATATATATATATATATATATATATAATAAGACCTGATAAGGTAATTTTATTTATTGCTCCTTACATCCTCAAACATCGCAACACATTTTCCTTACACAGACTTGTCGTTCATTCCAACCTAATACAAGTTGTCGGCAAAACGCGTCGTTAAAAAGCTTTTCAACGATCCCGGCTTGAAGTAATCGGATGTCTAACCACACTGATTAGCTGTGATACACCGCAACAGTCTGTCCGTGAATGACAATATATATATATATATATATATATATATATATATATATATATATATATATATATATATATTAAATAAAAACAGACCACTTTGCGGTTCCATATAATAAATTATTTCACCACAGCCCTTTTAAAGGGCCGCGGATCATCAGATTTTACTTCCAAAAGTTGAAACGAAAAATTTTTCGTTTCAACCTTTGGAAGTAAAGACTGATGATCCGCGGTCCTTTAAAAGAGCTGTGGTGAAATAATTTATTACATGGAACCTTAAAGTGGTCTGTTTTTATTTTTATTTAATATATATATATATATATATATATATATTGCACCTCGGTTCCCGAACGTCTCAGAACAAATCGGTTTTCGAACAGAAAATTCGAGATGAAAATACCTCGGTTATCGAAGAACATTTCGGTTCTCGAACAAAATTGCCGAACCGTGTTAAGCCGAACGGAATCATTTCTGAGTTGACCGCCGTTTTGTATACATTCTTGTGTTACAATTTTATTGTACTGTGACTTTTTTTCTCTACATTGATTCCTATTGGAAAAATAGTTTCGGTTTACAAACATTTCGGGTTACGAACGGCCTTCATGAACGAATTAAATTCGTGAACCTAGGTTCCACTGTATATATATTAGGGGAAACTTAAATTTCACACATTAGAAATCAATCTTCTCTCACTTTTCTGTTTTTTAGAAAGTATTACACGTCTCATGTCCCCCGACATTTTTTGTAGAATCTCATAGAAACATGTAAATATATATGTGCGTATGTTTGTGGGTGTGGGTTTATGTGTGCCTGATTGCGTGGCTGGGTAGGAGGGTGTGTTGTTTATTTGCTACAGAAACTGTAGATACATTTCGGTTCGTTCTTATAATTATAATAGAAAAAATATTCAAACGAATCACGCCATTCTTCCGATCGCTAACACTGGAAAGGCGGGAAATGTTCTACAAATGATGCGCCATAAATTTGACAAGATGGCCGAATAAAATCACGATAAGATCATTTTGAAATTTACAAACGGAAATAAATCTTTTCTAAGCCGTTTTGTCTTTTAAGGCTGTCTTAAAAATATTGAATCTTCGCAAATCAAGAAATTTACGTGATTCGTTTTTTGTTGTTTTGATTCCGTCTTTATGCTGGCCTCGTTCTCATCCTTTTGACAGTAATTGCATTTCTCTCCTTGAGTAAGAGATACATCGACTAGAAGCATGAACTCAGAGGCAGAGTAAAGAAAGCGCTGAGCTGAAGGTTCCTTCCCCATGAGAAGAAAGAAATGTCGAGTTCAAAACACTAAGAAATTATCTTTACAATGTACACTGAGTCTGACAAAAGTGTGTTTGTCTGTTTCTTTGAAAACATTCTATTGGTAATTCTATAACTAAAAAATTAATTTATTATTTCTGGTCTGCCGACAAACGTGAAATGAAAAGACTATGAAAAAGTAATATAGGTTATTTTCGAGCCATGTTTCATCCATATATCAATAAATATCATCAAGAAGATTATATATATATATATATATATATATATATATATATATAAGTGAACATTGAAGTCAACACTCAGAGGCAACAGACTATGTGTGTGTGTGTAACAACAATAACAAATGATAATAATTTTAAGGCAAAAAAAAGGTTGTAATTAAAGTGCACACCATATAAAGAGATAGAACAATAATAATAATAATATTAATAACAGAGGAAGATATGCAAGAAGCACAAAATCAAAACCACTGAGAGATGGTATGCCACAGTTACCCAAAATAACGATGTAACTTTGACATGTTAATTCAAACTGATAGGGAAATAAAAGCCAACAGACCTGATATTATAATAAAAGACAAAAAATTCAGGAAGTGTATGTTTATTGACATAGCAATAGCATCTGAGTAAAACACCTCCATAAAAATTATCGAGAAATTGTCCAAATTCAAGAGCCTGGAGATCGAGATTAACAGGATGTGGGGAATGAAGACGAAGACTGTACTAATAGTAATCGGAGATCTGGGCCCCGTAAGAAAAGGAATGGACAATTCTACTAAAAGTGTCACAGGCAACATTAGCATACAAGTTGCCCAGGAGATCGCCCTACTAGGAACATCCCATATAGTAAGAAAAGTGCTATCAAATAAATAATAGTTTTCTTATTTCGCCTAAGGACCATAGTTTGGTCCTGGATCTACAGGATACAAAACAGGAAGCAGAACATACAAAAATAATAATAATAATAATAAATTGGTATCGACATCACCCAGACTCGGTTACAGAGAAAGGATCTGTAACGATTTTATTGGACTTTACAATACACACAGACAGAAGAATCAAAGCTAATCGCCCAGGCATCGTTATTAGAGACCGCAAAGAGAAAATGTGCCTTCTTATTGATATGGCAGTCCCCCAGACTGTAATGTATCTTTGAAGATATTGAAAAAAACTACCAAAATACAAGGATCTTGTAAATGGAAATCTCGAAAATGTGGCAAATCACATCATCAATTGCAGTTGTGGTTGGAAAAGGTTCTGATGTACTCATTGCCTTAAAGAAATACAAAGAAAATTGTTTTCACAAGTACAGCTCACACCTTACGACGGGCTGTGATCTTATGTTGTTTTTATTATTATTATTATTATTATTATTATTATTATTATTATTATTATATTTACAAAATTGTTCAGTGAAAATTCCATGATGCTACCTCTGACCTTAAGTCTCTGATTGTGACGAGGTAGAAAATGAGTATACAACAGAAATCAAAGATAATAATAATGATAATAATAATAATAATAATAATAATAATAATAATAATAATAATAATACTAACAATAATAATATGTTGGACGTGCTTTTGGGCCTTTTTCCAGAGTCATCCTAAAGCTGGTAACTTGAACATAATTACCCCTTGGCGACCAAGGTTAAAACGCCAATCTCTACCAATTTCAATGAATACGAATAAAATTTCATACCGGATCGGTCGTAACCCGGGTTAATAAGGGCCGCGTCACTTAGTGAGGAACCAGTCTGAGGACGAAAAATCTGTCACTGGAACAAACTCTTCCACAAACGAAGAGACACTAGGTCACCAAAACCGGATTATTGCCAACCTTGGACCAATTGACTCAATACCAAATCGACTAATAAAAAGAAAACGAACGAAATGGACCTGCGAAGAGTATCGACAAGTCATGGCATCATTCTTCACTGCACTCGAAAAGCCAGCAAAGAACACCACCAATCAAACATACCAAATATGGAGTTACGAAGGGCTTTATCTATGTAATTTTGTTTTTGTTGTTTGTAAATGTGTAAACGGCAGATATCAAAGGAAATAAATAATAATAAGTAAATAAATTTGTTCACTTCTGTTATAAGTTTCTCTACTTTGATTTTCACTGTATAAAATTTACGTGGTTAGATAGATAGATAGATAGATAGATAGATAGATACATACATACATACATACATACATACATACATACATACATACATACATATATATTATTAGGACGATTCACCAATATAAGTTATTTTTCTTCTGTTAAGTTGTAGAAAGATGGTGTAGCGTTTCTTGTCAGGGAGGATAATGTTTACTTAGCCTGAATGTCCGAGATATTTTTCATAGAAAATTTTCGTTCAGGCCGGTAAATATTATTTAATACTGTTTATTATAAAACAGAGCATTTGTTTAAATACTTGTATCTATAAAAAGAACGTTAAACATATCATAAATGTCTTTAAATAAATTGTCGGACTTTGTCCAATTCAAAATATATATATATATATATATATATATATATATATATATATATATATATATATATATATATATATATATATATATATATATACAAGGGAAAGTGATAAAACTGCATTTGAAATATTTTGTTCTTTCTTTTAGCTTACTTTGGCAATAACCGCGATGACTTTAATTCAAGTAAATGTACTTTGACCCTGTTCTCTAGACCTCGTGACGACCAGCTCAAATTTAGAACCATTGAGCTAAATTATTGTTCCTGTAACAATCTCGCCGTTACGTTCGTGATGCGCGATTCACGATGCTGCCGCAGAAAATGAAAGGTTATCTCAAATACAGTTTAACAAGAATCGGCAAACATAAAACGAAACGGCTTGAAATAAAGACTGAATTGGTCTCTCATTGCAAAGCAATGTCCACCGTATTCCGTCTCTTATCAATGCTGGCCATTATAGTTTGAGAATTCCCCAAAGGTTGATCATAAATGGACAACGAGAATGCTTTTACTTTCCTTCTTACTTTTCCTCTCTCTCCTTCTCTCTCTTTCTTTCTCTCTTTCTCTTTCTCGGTCTCTCTCTTTCACTCTTTCTCACACACACACACACATACATGTTCCCTCATGTAGGTATAAGCAGTCGGTAGACAGGGAAAGGGTGGCGATTGAAACCCTTCTCTTTAACTATACCGGGCGTCTGACCAGCCATTCTGCTGGGTCGCAATTTGAGCAAGAAAGGAGACAGTTATTAATGATTATTGCATTTCGGGATTTCCTGGTTTGTGAAGACGACGCCCTCGCGAAGGAAAAAGAACTGGCCGCTTGAAGATTTATTCACCGGCTGCTGCTGCAGGAGAAGGCAGAACGGTGTTAGCAGTGGACGCGGAGGTAGGTGACCACGGAGCTCGTTTGAAAAGGAAAATAGTAAAGCAGTAATCTGTGTCGAATAGCACAGACGGCACACATGTATGGAGCCGGATATGCACGGTCCTCTATCCAATCGCGCTCGACAAAGAGATACAAGCAATATATCGTCAATGGACCTTTTCAAATAGCTATGATTTCGATAGACAATGGACTAAGTGTCTTAGCTCAGTTGGCACAAACATTAAACTCGTGTTGTTTTATTTATCGAATAGATTTTGGTTAGTCTGGTACAAGGCCATAAGTTTTTAAGTTCTTAATCCATCTCACGTTCAACTTCAGTGATTAGCCAAGAATAGCGAGCTGAGAATCTTGAGATTGAAATGTTCAGAGATTGTCATAATCGCTGTAATTATCCAGACGAATATCTTTATCTTTATTGTTTCAATCATGGCGTTTTGGTCGCTGCGCTCCTCGGCCTTCAGTATAGCGTCTAAAATTATTGTCAACATAAAAAATAGAATCAGCTAATTGAGTTCAAATTCCGGCAAAGGTTGTTTGTGTCTACTTTGAACTATTTCCCTTAGGAAAGGCATGAATCACCACTATAAGCCAGATTAGAGATTATTCTCTACTGTTTGTACTATTACTCAATTTAATTTGTTGTATATCAACAGAAGAGGAGATGGGTACAGCCAAATAAATTTCATGAAATGCCATAAAAAGGACATCATGACACAGAAAAGCTCGATTATCTCCTAAACTATGATAGGATTTCAATTTGAATTGTTTCGGCAGATGCATTCTCTGGTCTTCCAGATCATTTTTCTTTAATTTCAATACTCTATCTCTTTCCCTCTCTCTCTATTATTCTCTCTCTCCCTCTCGCTCTCTCTCCCTCTCTCTCAACCCTCCCTCCCTCTATCTCTCCCTCCCTCTCCCTCACCCCACTCTCTCCCTCTCTCTCCCTCCCTCCCTCTATATATCACTCCCCTCTCCCCCTCTCTCCCTCTCTCTCCCTCTCTCTCCCTCTCTCTCCCCTCTCTCTCTGCTTCTCTCTCCCTTTCCTTCTCTATCCCCCCACTTTCTCCTCCTCTCTCTGTCCCCCCCTCTCTCTCTCCCTTTCTCTCTTATTTTTTTAATTTTAACTGAAGAAAAAAATCAACAACAAAAACGCTGTATTCAAACAAAGATGTCAGTTGATTTAGGTTCGATCCTGTGTGTCAGTGTTTCGACTCTTTTTGTTTTGGATTTTGAGATCAGCTTATCATTGGCGTTTTAGATTGCCCAGTAAGCAGGTTCTTTACAGGCAGCTCCAGACATTGGATCAAGTATCAAATAGATTCTCTCATTATACCAAAGAGAAGAAGAAGAACTATTGCCAAAATCTGGAAAAAGTGAGCCATGGTAGCGTGAAGGAGAAAGAAGTGATTGCTGTCCAAGAGGTTTAGAATTATGGCCTGCACCTTCAGTCTTACATCTGTTTGTGTTATGTGAGAGGTATTATAGATAGATAGATAGATAGATAGATAGATAGATAGATAGATAGATAGATAAACAAACTGAGATAGATAGATAGATAGATAGATAGATAGATAGATAGATAAACTGAGATAGATAGATAGATAGATAGATAGATAGATAGATAGATAAACTGAGATAGATAGATAGATAGATAGATAGATAGATAGATAGATAGATAAACAAACTGAGATAGATAGATAGATAGATAGATAGATAGATAGATAGATAGATAGATAGATGAACAAACTGAGATAGATCGATAGATAGATAGATAGATAGATAGATGAACAAACTGAGATAGATAGATAGATAGATAGATAGATAGATAGATAGATAGATAGATAGATAGATAGATAGATAGATGAACAAACTGAGATAGATAGATAGATAGTTGAACAAACTGAGATAGATAGATAGATAGATGAACAAACTGAGATAGATAGATAGATAGTTGAACAAACTGAGATAGATAGATAGATAGATAGATAGATGAACAAACTGAGATAGATAGATAGATAGTTGAACAAACTGAGATAGATAGATAGATAGATAGATAGATGAACAAACTGAGATAGATAGATAGATAGTTGAACAAACTGAGATAGATAGATAGATAGATAGATAGATAGATGAACAAACTGAGATAGATAGATAGATAGTTGAACAAACTGAGATAGATAGATAGATAGATGAACAAACTGAGATAGATAGATAGATAGATAGATAGATAGATAGTTGAACAAACTGAGATAGATAGATAGATAGATAGATAGATAGATAGATAGATGAACAAACTGAGATAGATAGATAGATAGTTGAACAAACTGAGATAGATAGATAGATAGATAGATAGATAGATAGATAGATAGTTGAACAAACTGAGATAGATAGATAGATAGATAGATAGATAGATAGATAGATAGATAGATAGATAGATAGATAGATGAACAAACTGAGATAGATAGATAGTTGAACAAACTGAGATAGATAGATAGATAGATAGATAGATAGATAGATAGATAGATGAACAAACTGAGATAGATAGATAGATAGTTGAACAAACTGAGATAGATAGATAGATAGATGAACAAACTGAGATAGATAGATAGATAGTTGAACAAACTGAGATAGATAGATAGATAGATAGATAGATGAACAAACTGAGATAGATAGATAGATAGTTGAACAAACTGAGATAGATAGATAGATAGATAGATAGATAGATGAACAAACTGAGATAGATAGATAGATAGTTGAACAAACTGAGATAGATAGATAGATAGATGAACAAACTGAGATAGATAGATAGATAGATAGATAGATAGATAGTTGAACAAACTGAGATAGATAGATAGATAGATAGATAGATAGATAGATAGATGAACAAACTGAGATAGATAGATAGATAGTTGAACAAACTGAGATAGATAGATAGATAGATAGATAGATAGATAGATAGATAGTTGAACAAACTGAGATAGATAGATAGATAGATAGATAGATAGATAGATAGATAGATAGATAGATGAACAAACTGAGATAGATAGATAGTTGAACAAACTGAGATAGATAGATAGATAGATAGATAGATAGATAGATAGATAGATAGATAGATAGATAGATAGATAGATAGATAGATATGGCAAGTTCTTGTTAGTTGCGGGCGAAACGAAACCTAAATGAAAATGAGTGTTTGCATTTAATGCCACACTCACTTTCGATCCTTGATTCTTTGAAAGCAACCCAAACTCCTAATCAAATTCCTCACTCCTTACGTAACGTCTGCTCCTTTCATAACACTTTTATCTTTTTTAATTATTTGCTACTGCCGAGACAAACTGTTTTCCATTTGTTTTCTTCCCAAAATCATCATGCATCAATGACAACAGCTTAAAACTATCTCCAATAATTAAATTCAAATTTAATTTTTCATCTCCTTTATCTTTTTTTACTTCCGATTTATTTTACTGGTTCGTTTATTTGTTTGTTTTTAACCATAAAGCGTCCTGTACGCGTCAAATATGCCTAACGCTGCCAAATATGAATTCTGCTCGCCCTCCACCACGATTACCATGTTCTGCCGCCATCGTTTTTGCCCGGCTGTCGCAGTCGTCCGTAGTCCCAATCTTGCATTAGCGTCGTTAAATTCCTTCTAGCCCCTACCGATCAGGGCAGAGAATTCTTTGGATCGATCCTATCAGACATTACGTGTCCATATTCATCCGTCTATCCATTCCGCACTTTGTCATTATTGTCAACACTCTCTCAGCCTAATCCCCTTTCTCGTAATGCCCCCTCTGTTCATTCTAACGGGGACATGTCGGTAGCCATAGAAACCTAAGACACATTGTACATGCATTGTTCAACGACAGTCCTCCATTTTCACTTTGTCTTCTTATCCCACTTCCAACCCTGGGGAAATACTTGTCATCTCTTTTTTTCTTTTTTTTAATGGGAAAATGTGCCCCTCTTAACCTTCTTTGTCCCCCTACAGATGCCCCTCGACTACTTTTGTCAAAGATTTAAGTTGATGTTTAAGGCCAATTTTAAAACATCTACAGAAGATCCTCAACATGTGTCAAAGTTTGATCACGAATCATTTCGAGTGATTTATTTGGGGGCCTTCTTTTTTTTTTCAGAATAAATGCTGTGATTCAAAGAAAAATTCACGGACAGAAGAGACATTTTTTGATATTACTTACAAAATATTAAGACGTGGATAATAGATGCTTTACATTCCCGACATGCTTTGCGCACGCTTTTAACATATCTTCCATTTTGCGGTTTAACTTTGTCTTGACATTTTGTTCTTTTTCTTTTATTCGTTTTTTTTTTTACTTTCCTTTTTTTTTATTTGTTTCTTATTCGGATTAACAATATATTACTCCTGATCGATAACATTCTTGAAATGGGCTTAACTTTATTGGCGGCATTTTTTCCTTAATAAAAAAAAAAGTCTTATACTTTCTCGTCTTTTATTTCTTCTTTCTTTCTTCCTTTCATTTTTTTTGTTTTCATACGGAGTGACTTCTTTCCATTTGACTTCATTCAATATTTAAAAAAAAAGACATCTTACAAATTAAACGAACTTCTACTTAAAATCTGAATCGATTGTACGTTCACTATCAACTGCTTGCGCCAAAAACGATCACACCCGGACTCTCATATAACGAATATGCAAGCAAAATAAAGAAAGTTATTAGTTGGTCGTGGATAAAAAGTTCAAAGATATGGATTTCATTTTTAAAGAACTTTCATATCTAATTTTACAGTCACGTTTAAAGAAGAAAATTGAAAAACACAATTGTAACCACCAAAGAAAATATTTCGTTAAAGAGAGTTTGATTTTTTAATGGGAAATAATTAGTAGCTTTTACTTTCCTCAAAACATTAAGTTAATGGCATCTCATGATTAATCGATTGCAATGTCAATTAAGAGAAGACAGACTACTGCCTTGTGTGCTATATAAAAACAATTGCATAAACCGTATACAAAACATCGCTTTTGACATGTACCTAGAAATACCCGTGAAAATTTTATGGTGTTCCTATTTTCTGATGAATCTTAATTCTTAAGTTAATGATTGAATAAGCTTATGACGAGTTCTACGACAATAAAATATCCATAGAAATTTCCCTATCGCATTGTTAAATCTGTCTATATTTCTGAGATGAGGTATTATTTACACTATTTATATTATTCGGACTATTGTCCTCATCGTCGTCGTCATATCACAACGTTTCAGCCTTTCAGTATCTGTCTATATTTCTGAGATGAGGTATTATGTACACTATGAAGAAGAAGAAGAAGAAGAAGAAGAAGAAGAAGAAGAAGAAGAAGAAGAAGAAGAAGAAGAAGAAGAAGAAGAACAACAACAACAACAACAACAACAACACCCAGACCCGGTTACGGAGATAGGACCTGTTATGGGACTACACAATACACACTGACAGAACAATCAAAGCCAACCACCCAGACATTGTTATTAAAGACCACAAACAAAATAAGTGCCTCCTTATTGATATGGCAGTCCCTGCAGACTGCAATGTATCTTTGAAGATATTCAAAAATATATCAAAATACAAGGACCTTGAAATCGAAATCTCAAAAATGTGGCACATGGGAACATCAACAATGCCCGTTGTAGTTGGTTGGAAAAGTTTCCAGTAGACTAATTGAAGGGATTCCTGGAAGCCCATGCCTTAAAGAAATACAAAAAAGTGTCTTCATGAGTACAGCCCACACTTTACGAATGGCTTTATCGATGTAAAATATATGTGTGTGGGGGATGCTTTTAATTGCTCTGTGTAAAATGTCATAATGCCATTTCTAACCTTAGGTCTCTGGGCGGGACCCGGAAAGAACTGATTACACAACAGAAATCAAAGGAAATAAAATAATAATAATAATAATAATAATAATAATAATAATAATAATAATAATATCGCGATCAAACCGGAACAGTCTATTATTTAGGAGGTATTAGAAAGGCTTTCATTTTTTTCACTGAAGCCAAGTCAAGTCTCTATGCCTTTTCCGTCTTTCCATACGATCAAAACGGAATAGTTCATTATTTATGATGTACTGACATGGCGTAACGGTTGTACTAAATAAGGAAATATGAATAGGAAAAGCCGAATTATGAACTTGGCGCGCTTTGTCTACAAAGTCTAGATAAACTTTAGCCTAGCAAATATCTTTAATACGTATATAAAACTCGGGACATATTTTAAAGGCATTTTTAGTTAAAGGAAATTACTTTCATATGCCATTCAATACGGTATGACATATCGTAAATTAATCATGAAACATACTCTGGGAAATCTACCATAAGATATCCATTTCCCACCGCCGTAACCTAACTTCCCTCTGCCTTTTCTATAAGTATTTTCATGGTAATTGTTCTGATGATCTCTCATCTATGGTATCTAGACTTTAAGTTCAGTACTAGATTGGCGGTTAGGTCTCATCATTTTACAGTTAAAATGTCTAGATGCAACCGTAAGTTCTATGCTGACAGTTTCTTCTCTATATTGTGGAACTATCTTCTGGTTTCTTGCTTCCCAGTCAACTTTGATCTTCAAAAATGTAAATGCAATGTCAATCGTTATCTTCTGCCTTCTTAATTCCTCTTCTCCTTTCTTTTATTGATCTCTCTCACCTTCTCTTTCTCTCTCCCTCTCTCCCTCACTTTCTCTCTTTCTCTCTCTCTCTCTTTCTCTCTCTCTCTCTTTCTCTGCCATTAATATTTTTCTCATATTTTCTAATGCTTAGTAACCCCTTGTGTCTTAGTGGCTTTATTGTCTTTCTTGGGGTGAAATAATTAAAAGAACAAGATTGTTAATCGCACAACAACGTAGAAAAATACAAAGATTAACATAATTTGGCCTTAAGCTTTATTTTTCGATGCATCCCGTTGTCATCTAACTTACTCGTGCAGTAATCGTTATCGCGATTGTTTGCCAACCGCCTCGGCGCAATGAAGCAACCGAAATGCTGAGTTTAAATGTCTTTATCAAGAATGCCAACTTTTGGCCATTACCAAATAAAAACAAGATTAGCAATCAAAGAAGCCAGGAAGCAATTCTTTTGGAAGCTATGCAACATAAAAACTTAAACTTCCTGATCAGCCTGATTCTCCTTCGTGGTTCATCGGCCATTAGTTTGATACGACGTTTCAAACATTAATTTCTTTTTAAATCTTATTTCCTTGCCTGTTTCATGCTTCCCAAATGATTGGGTATGGCGGAAATTCGAGGCGGTCCAGCATGGACGAAAAAAACCATTCTTCCGTGTGATGTTGGCTTATAAGGCTGACTTTGTTTCTTCGACAACTTTTGCAAATATTAACATATTAACGAAGACTGGCAGCTGTTCCTCTCTTACGCGACAGAAAATAAAAAGTATACTAGCTTTTAATTCTAGGCATATCACGACTTCTTTTTCTTTCTTTTTTTTTTTTTTCGTTGCACGTCTCACTGGACCCGAGAAGTGAAAGGAACATCTGCTTCCGCCAAACGAAGGGACCGTGCGATGATCTAGGGATTTCGAACTACGTTCATCATTTTTTTTTTTTTTTTGGTATAGGGCGGAGATGCAAAAGCAGATTTTTTTTTTTTTGTCAATTTATATTTATGACCATAAGTTTAAAACTTCATCTGGTTCGCAGACTCTGTTTTCTAACTTATTCCGTCATACTTAAGGAGAGGAACTCGTGTGTTTTTATTGTCGGTGAAAAGCTAAGATGAAAATTTTATAATATGCTATACTTATATCTGGTCGAAACTACTGAAATTTCTGCCACTGTTCAGAGTTCAGAACAACTCAGTTGCTTAAGGAATGACGAAAAAATATAAAATATATTTTATTGTTATAGTTTTTCAGACAAAGAATATTTTCTTTCTTCATCTGTTATTTTTGGTAATTTTTCTTAATAAAATTTCCTCATTTTTTCTACCATTTTTTGTCGTCTAATTTCGTTTTTATTCCCTTGTTTTGTTATTTAACATTTATTGAATTGTTTCCCGTCTAATAAAAGCTTTTTGTTTCCCTGAGCTTTTAACAAAATTGACACGATTTATGCAAAAAGTCAAGTGAGGTGGATTTACATAAAAAAAAGGTTATGACAAAAATCTTCTATATCATTCATATCGCGGCCATTTTGTTATCATTTTGCCCGCCATTTTTCAGGTTACTCGATTGGGACTGACTTATCTATTTAACGTTTCCGCTATAATATTCAACGTTCAAACTGAAAAATTCAGATACATAGATAAGAACGGGTTCAGATAGATTTACTAACAGATAGAAACAGACTGAAATGAGCAAGACATTAACTGAACGCGATTGGTATAAAAAAGGAACAATTTGAAATACATAGACTGAGATTATAACCTGTCAAGGGAGAAAATAGAAGTAACAGCTTTTTCCGTTACTCCTTTGGTAGGAAAAGTTGTTATGGAAGACAGATTTAAGCAAGGGTCCACTCACTAAATATTTTTCTCTGTAAACCATCGAATCATTTTGTCACAGTAAGTGGTCATGGGTGGGATGACGTGCGTGTAGTTTAACGGTGAGTGACTCAAAAAGAGAAATCGATGAGCAGGGTTCGAGTTCTAGCTGCGTTCGTTAAGTTCATTTTGCACAAATGCCCTTGTGAAAGGTATGAATTCATTTCTTCCCTCCGCAGCTATGGGTTAAATAGCAAAGTCGACTGGGCTCTCCTGTCCGCTCAACCGTCTAGAAGTAAAATTGAACTCAAAACCAGCCTGACGGGAGATAGACTCCGTCAGGTTATTCTGTTCTGTATACACCACAGCTGTGTTACATACAGTGACCCTGACACCGTAATACTTTATGTGGTTTGGTTTATTTGGTTTATTTGGTTTTACGGCATATCAACCTCAATGGGTTATTTAATGCCGACAAAAATTTTATTGCTGCTAATATTTTGTTTCGTCAAAAATCTGTTTCTGGTAATATATTTCCTTCAAAATTGTATTGTCGGTAATAATTTTTTTTCAAAAAAGTATTGCTGGTAATAGTTAACTATTTGCCCATAGCTGGGACCCTAACAGGTGCTACTACACCGGGTCAGGGTGGACCTGGAAACATTAGCAATTAAGAGGTGGTTCCACGCTCCTCAAAACATCCTGATCAGAGGCCTTGCTGCTGGGTGTAGTTTAACTTCTTACCCAGGACGCGGATTTACTTTAACTAACTTTATATGGATGATAACATGAAGTGTTAAGCACACGATCGATTCTAACTTTATGTAGGAGAAGGATTTTAGGTCGGGGTTCGAACGCTGTTCATTACATCCGTTTACCGTATCAATATTCATTACACATGTTTGATGGGAGGTGGACAAGAACGGACCCCTCCTTGTAACACCTAGGTCAAGAGCTATTGCTTTTTTAATTCAGCATCTTCTCCATAAACGCAATCTTGCAAGATTCTATCACTATTTCCATGGTAAATGTTCAGATTAGCGCTCCGGTCTTTAGTTTAATCAGTTTACACCTTAAAAACTAAAATACTCCATGCTATTTCCACGAAAACGAATCCCTCTTGTTTACTCCATATTCGAAATGCAAAAAAGAAAATTTCGCTCAGACAACGTTTTTCCCAAGAACTGCCACTTTGTAGAACAGACTCCCACCTGGGTGCTTCCTTGAACATTGTAATTTTAACCTCTTCAAGTCAAAGGTCAATTGTTATCTATTCTCCCCATCATCATTCATATCACACACCTTATTCATCATAATTATCAGCAACTTTGTGTGGCTCTCGAGCCTAGTACTCGGCTGAGATTAGTATAAAAATTTAGTAAATTTAGTAACTGTATATTCTTATCTTTAAAATTCATACCTATTTATATTATAATTATAAAGTAATTTAATGAAAAATAAATCATCTTAACGCTTATTTTACATAATCTCTGTCTGGATTTCTGAAATGAGAAGTTACCATTATTTATATATATATATATTGTGCTTCCCGGCCTTCCTAGGGAGTATTCATATTGATATACAACTGAAGAAAGCCGTAGGGCACAACGGCCGAAACGTTGGGATAACTATAACAAGGATGAGGATAATAGACCAAATAAAATAGTGTAAATAATTATTTCACATAATCCACCCTATTTTCTGTCATGTCACTTCAGAACGTAGAAGTTTATTATTTATGATCTGTGAATTGTCATAACTTCTTGAGAAAGATAATGGAATGGTTTTCCCGTTCCCTTTTCCCCTGGTACCGAATTCAAAAGTTCTTCGCTCTTCTTTTTGCTTTTCAAGAAGAGAACCCACGCTTCCCTGCTATTTAGCCAATAACTGGAGGGGAAAGAGATGGTCATGATTTTTCCACCAGCACTTGTGCGAAAGGGAACTCAGTAGAATTCGAACTCGGCTTAACGATTTTCATTTCCAATGCATTACGCTACATGTTCACCCCCCACCCGCGCCACAAAAAATGCATTACGCTACATGTTCACCCCCAAATGCATTACGCTACGTGTTCACCCCCTCCCAAATGCATTACGCTACATGTTCGCCCCCAGATTCATTGCGCTACATGTTCGCCCCCACCCCCAAAACTCCATCATATCGAACATGTTACACTTTTCGACTGATAGTGCAAGAAACTAGATAAATATACAAGAGGATAAGCATCGTGTTGTATAGGGATAAAGTGTCTTTGCCGACACTGGAATTTGAACACCGATCACCAGTGAGCAAATGCAAGTGATGCCATGTCTAATATGAAGACCACGTGATCGTAAAGGAAAGCTATATATGGGAATTAGCGTGGCGTCTAAGTGATCGCGATTCTTGATACCATCCTCTATACTATTTCTCTGTACTAAACACTCTACGGATTACTATTCGGCGGTTGCTATTCGAACAAGTAATACCAGTGCAAGTATTAGGCGAAGGAGTTACTACTAGTATCTGTGATTCCAAAGTCTCGTCTACAACGAGAATTACGAACGTGATGACGAGCATTCGTTGACATCACAAAAGTGACAACAACCAAGGCGTCTGACATTTACAAAACATAGACACTTTCAGACAGACAAGACTGTTCTTGAACGTGTCCAAGATAAAACATTGAAAATCTAAAGAGGAAGACGGACAATTTTTGGTTTGTGACAAAATAGTTGAAGAACAAACTGGGATAAATATGTTGCGCCAGTTATGACAGTTTTCGAATAGAGCCTATAAAGTTTTATCGAAAGGACAAGCGCATTATGCGTTGAGAAGAAAAAATAAATGTCGTGTCTCAACATATTAGCTTTTGGTACCCAAAGAACGAGATTGTTTGGCTTAATACGTAATACAGCCTGGGATTAAATGTAAACAAATTTAGATAGATAGATAGATAGATAGATAGATAGATAGATAGATAGATAGATAGATAGATAGATAGATAGATAGATAATCTGCTGACTGGGACAGATAGATAGATAGATAGATAGATAGATAGATAGATAGATAGATAGATAGATAGATAGATAGATAGATAGATAGATAGATAATCTGCTGACTGGGATAGATAGATAGATAGATAGATAGATAGATAGATAGATAGATAGATAGATAGATAGATAGATAGATAGATAGATAATTTGCTGGCTGGGATAGATAGATAGATAGATAGATAGATAGATAGATAGATAGATAGATAGATAGATAGATAGATAGATAGATAATCTGCTGACTGGGATAGATAGATAGATAGATAGATAGATAGATAGATAGATAGATAGATAGATAGATAGATAGATAGATAGATAGATAATTTGCTGACTGGGATAGATAGATAGATAGATAGATAGATAGATAGATAGATAGATAGATAGATAGATAGATAGATAGATAATTTGCTGACTGGGATAGATAGATAGATAGATAGATAGATAGATAGATAGATAGATAGATAGATAGATAGATAGATAGATAGATAATCTGCTGACTGGGATAGATAGATAGATAGATAGATAGATAGATAGATAGATAGATAGATAGATAGATAGATAATCTGCTGACTGGGATAGATAGATAGATAGATAGATAGATAGATAGATAGATAGATAGATAGATAGATAGATAGATAATGAGCTGACTGGGATAGATAGATAGATAGATAGATAGATAGATAGATAGATAGATAGATAGATAGATAGATAGATAGATAGATAGATAATGAGCTGATTGAGATAGATAAACGTACCGAGAAAGACAAAGTGAGAGAATGGAAGATTAAAGAGAGAAGATCAGAAAGAGAAAGAGATAGGTAAGCGAGGTAAAAGATAAGAATGAGATAGAGGAAAAGAGAGATAAGAAAGAGAAGAGTAAGTGTGAGAGAAAGAGAGTATTGCGATAAAAACAAAAGTAAGATGTGAGAGAGAAAGAGGTAAAAGTCTATACTGGTTTATTTTAGAGTTACATTAAACCGAAAAGCATTAAATGCGTCCATTAATTTCGTCCATCCAGTCAAAGAGATGAAAATAGATATTTATTTAATTCTTTTCGATTTTACAAATACTCGATTGTAATAGCGTCTTGGAAGATTGTGGTGTGCCAATCAACCGAGTACGAAAAGCCAGCTAGCAATAAAAAAAAAAAAAAACAGCTTTTGAAATTTGGATTTTTACTTGGACACGAATATCTGTTTGGTTCCTTAAGTAGGCTTGCTCTCTAAAACAAAAAAAAATGTTTTATTTACAAGAGTTTTCCATTTGAGAGATTCTGGTCATGTGTAAATAAGTGATGAAAACGTGAGTAAAGAGGACAGTGTAGAGATATTAACGTAGATAAGGAGAACTGTGGACGGGAAAAAGAGCAAGACAATTTACAAAAATGACAAAAGCATTGAAAATAATCAGAATTCATGGGAGGGTAACATTT
>OZ038487.1:123713050-123718050 GCA_964036315.1 Acanthosepion esculentum
GCGAAAACAAAATCAAATAGATGCATCTCTGTATAAAGCAATTTAAAATCTGTCTCTATTTCTGAGATCAGGTATTGTAACGGTTCGAAATTCCGATGTATATCACCTGAAGAAGGCCACAGCGTATAACGGCCGAAACGTCGTGAATATGTCAAGAAAGATGAAGGAAACAACCTGAACAATGTGAATAGCGTAAACAAAGCCATTTTCACTACTTACATTGCTCGGACTCACATACTCATCATTGTTGCCATATTTATCACAACGTTTCCTCCGTTGAACGCCCCGGCCTTCTTCAGGTGGATGGAATGTAGTAATGAACCCTTTATTTCGCTCGCTGGTGTAGACTGTTCTATTTCCACGTGTCATGTCTAATGTTAATTCCCCTCTCCAAGTTCTCCACTGCCTTAACCGAGTATTGAACTGACTGGATCTAACTAACGCCTTTATCCACTGTGCCATGTGTCCTTGAGGACATCTGTGTATGAATTTCTGGGTATTATAAACCTAATGGCTTCAGCCACCATTTTTTTACCAGTGGTCATATTGCAAGTTTTTGCTGTTATCATTGCATGTTTTTTTACCAGTGCACATATTGCAATTTTTGCTTTTATCATACATGTTTTTTACCAGAGCTCATATTGCAATTTTCGTTGTTATTATTGCTTTTCTCTGGCACTCCTTATTACTGGTTCCCATATTGTATTTATTTCTATGCTTGGTCGGCCGAAACGGTGTGATAAATATGGCAACAAAGATGAGGATGATAGTCTGATAGATGTAAATAGTGTACATAATACCTCATCTCAGAAATATTGACAGATACAAAGCCATTCTGGACAATTTGATGATGGAAAAAGTAAAAAAAAATCGTGATTTTCGTCATCATAATCAGTATCATTATCATCGGCCACATGACGGAGTATGGTTGCTGCGCAGTTTTTAATTCACGGGTTGAACCCTAAAAACGTATTCATTCATGTGTAACATGTCTTAGTCGGGGGTCACACTCTCTCCACAGTCGATATCATCTAACTTGAAGGCTCACCTTGGTCACGTAGGCGTAAAAGTCGAATCCATGGGGCCTATGACTCTCCAATTTGGATCACAGCCGATGTTCTTCATCCGGAACGCTCACCTTGGTCACATACATGGTTACTGTTGATTCCATCGGGGGAATCCTACAACCTTACGTTTGTCTTCAGTCCCCCACCAAGCGATGACCTGTCATCAATGCATTGGCTGCATCCATAACTATGGAACTAGTCTACCCCATAATGCTAAATTGTCGTTGAACCTACAAGAAAGTTCACCGGCATTTTGTAGGTCTCGTTTTTAATCCTGCTGGGTGCCTTGCCATTCTCCTCACCAGAAATGCTTGGTAGGGGAGCCCATTTAGTTATCGATGACCCGGCCATGTAGTAAGGTAGTATTGGAATATCTGACCAGGCTGCATTGAGAAAACAAAACAAATATTCTATTATAGAACGTTTTACATGTACTATATACAGTGCTGTTCAATAAAAGTGACTCACCTGACTTTTTTTACTAAATGTTCTCTTCTCCGATGAAACGAAAGTTGAGCTAAATTCAAAGGATAAGCGATCTAAAATCCGAAGAAGAAGCTTTGAAAGCTCTTTGAATTTAGCAGTAAGTACTGTCAAGCATCCGTTCAGTATAATGTTCTGGAGATGCTTTTCTTTTCATGGAACTGGTTTCTTAAATCCTATTGAAAAGACCCTCAGGAGCGAGCAGTGCAAGAGAATTTTAGAGTCTTGTCTGCTCCCTTCTGCTGAAAGGGTGCAAATCGACCCCACCAAGCTCATTTTAATGCAGGATAATGCTCCCTGTCACAAATCAAAACTGATGAAGGAATACTTTGATGAGAAGCAGGTGAGTGTTATGACATGGCCGCCCCAATCTCCTGACCTCAACCCCATAGAAAACTTATGGAGCATTATAAAGTACAGGCTCTCGAGAAAGCAGTTGAGCAACAAAGAGGATTTGATTGTGAATTTCATATCCGAATGGAATTCAATGCTTGGAGATGAGATTTGCCAGAACCTAATCAAGTCAATGCCAAAAAGGGTTGAAAAGGTTATTCAAAATAAAGGAGGACCCATAGATTATTAAATATTTCGAACTATATTACCTATTATAAATAAATTATGCCTCTATTATTCTTTATTTAAAGCTGTACGGTTATGTTTCTATTGATTACTAGTTGCAGGAAATAAGTGATTCACTTTTTTTGCACAGAGTTTTTCCCTAAATCTAATTTATATCCAAAATTATAATTCTCAATAGAATACCTTAGGGTGAGTAAACTTTTTTTACTAGGTGGTCGGGAAGGGGTCTTTATATTAGTAAGATTAAAATTAGTTTGACCCCAAAAACAATAGACGAAAAAGAATTTAAGTAAAAAAATCAGGCGAGTCACTTTTATCGAACAGTACTGTACAGCACACCCCGATCCAAAACAAGTAGCTTTAATAGTTATTCAATAAGATTAGATTAGTTGTCCATAAAACTTTAGAAAAAAGCGTTCAGTAAGGATTATACTATTTTAATGCCATTTCTGTTCAAGACGTAGGCGATCGTAAATCTCCACAGATTTTTTTTTCTTTTTAATATTTCTCACTTGCCATGACTTCATAGGAAAAATAGTGAAATGTTTTATCTGTGTCTGCTCTTTAGTTTGGAATTCAAAGCTTTCCTTCTCTTAGACTGGTTGCTATCTACGGCGAGAGAGACAAGTTTACCCAACTATTTGACCCATAGCTGGGGAAAGATTATACTAAACGCTCATTAGTCTGTGAAAAGAGATTGGCGCTCAGATATGTTCATTTGAATACATATCGTATATACAGGGTGTCCATAAAGTTCGTGTGCACTTTAAAAAAATTATAACTGTATTTGTATTTGCGATAGAAACAATCTGTAAAAAATGTTATAAAGTTTAATGTACCTAGTTTTAAGTATAGCTAAAATAACTAATGTGATTTCAGGCATTACTGTAAATCAGTTGGCAAATGTATTCCGTGAACTGCAAAATCGTATTACCCTTTGTATTGCTAATGATGGAGGACATGTGGAAACTCAAATAAAATTTCAATAAAACCTTAAAAAATATAGATTTACTTCTTCGTAATCCTTTTTACAAATTATTTCTATCGCAAATACAAATAAATTTTTTAAATTGCACACGAACTTTATGGACACCCTGCATGTATTCAATATACTTATGAGGTTTTCGACGGGCTATTCTCAGATTTTTATTGTATAGCACGAGGCTCCTATCACCAATAAAAAAAAAGTTCCGCTTTGTCCAAATAACCGCGAATAGACACTCAAGAAAAAAGCTGTTCTGTAAAACTGATATGTTTCTTTTCTGGCTGTCTGCTTGCGTCATATCTCTGTAGATATACGTTATGCATTGAAAAACATTGTCGTTTTCACAATCTTTCTCGGCTAGAAATAATCTATCAAGAGAGAAAAACAATATCCGGTGCTGTTCTATTTCTAACCGCGGAAGATTGCGAGAACACCTGATTTATTTCTTATTTCGAAATTTCACGCATTGTGAGTTTTTAGGCCGATCTACGAGTGGTCAGACTGTCTTTATCGTAACACCATCTCAAGATAGATTTCCAGCCCAGGCTAAAGAGCTTATGTTTGAATATTGAGGGCATATCACAAAGTTCGAACGTTCACGCTTTAGCCATACTAAGCGACTATTATCTTCTTTTATGCATCAGAACCTGAGCGAATATAGCTCTCCACAACTTCCTTTTTTTGTTGCTCTAAGTAACTTTTGATTCTTTACCTCCTCTCTTTATAATTGATTTGTCCATATATTTTCTTCTTTTATGTGCCGTGGCCCACCAGTACGTGGGGGATCATGGCTCTCCACTACTTTCTGTCTTTTGTACTCAGTAACATTTGATTCTTTACTATGCCTTCTGTCCTTTTTCTGAAACCTTTTTATTTATTCTCCTTTTATTTACGATCACCCTTCAGAACATGGCTCTCCACAACTTCCTGTTATTTGTTGCTGAAAGTTACTTTTGACACTTTACCACTCTCCTTGACCTCAATTCACACAAACTTGGTATATCGGTTATTAAATAACATTTATGTGCCGTGTCTCTTCAGGACGCAGGTGATCATGGCTCTCCACGACTTCCTGTCTCTTGTTGCCCTAATGCTTGACTGTTTACCATCCCTCTTTGTCCCAGCTCCACTATCCACTCATCCAAACTCATTAGGTAGGTTACTCGTTGTTTCTTTCCACCACCACCCCCCCGTCCTCAATGCGCCATTGAAGAGCTGAATTCACTTTCTTTCCTTACACTATTCACCGAATCTTTCAACTGTCTCTTTCTAATTTCAAGACCGTATCTCCCTAGTTTCCATTTTCTTTATACCTTCTTCGCTGCTCAAGTCTTCTGTCCATTGTATTCCTTGCATCCGCCTGTAAAGCCATATCCCCCACCCATTTCGAGAGTTTTCTTCATCTGTACGGAAACAGTACAGCATTCACTGCCTTATAGAAGAATAGACATGACACAACAGTTTCGCACTATTTTTATGTGTTTTAAAGAAATTTTTCTCTTAATACTTTACTTATTTTCTGAAAGGCTTCTTTCGCTGGTCAGATACACCTTCTGATTTCCGTTTTGTTTGTTTAGCGGCGTTTCAGCTCCCTATGGCTCATTTAATGCCAAAAACTTTCTTGGGAGCATTAGTAATTTCTTTTAGAAAAATATAACGCTTGTATTTTTACTATAAAAATATATTTTTATACTTTCATAGTATTTTAACCCCAGTCTGGTTTTTGTGTTACACTTTGTGTCGTATCTTACTATACTACCCAGAAATCACTACCATCGGAGAATAAGAATAATTCTATTTAATTACAATAGGAAAAATTAGCAGCCCCACGCTATCTATGCCAAAATGAGACACAATTCAGGTCTAAAAGTTGATTAAGTGGATAT
>OZ038487.1:123723050-123775550 GCA_964036315.1 Acanthosepion esculentum
TCCAAATCTTCTGTAACCCCCTTGCCTTGATCAAGCCACTATCCTTCTCCACATCTTCTTGTTTACCACTCCTATCTGCTCTTCCTCCAAACCTTCTGTAACCCCTTGCGTGCTAGTGGCCTTCAGCCTTGCTTGGGGTGATAAGCTTAAAAAAAAAATCAAAACTTTCTATCAATAAATAAATACTTAAATAATTTATCAAATTAAAATAAAATCAATAATAATGAGATTAATATTTAAAAAATGTAAATAAATTAAGTTATTTCGACGAATAAGACAATAAAAATTCAACAATAACAACACATACTCATTTTCGGTTATTAGGCATTTAATGACATAATTATACATAAAGTGCCTCCTCCCCCTCGGTTTAGTTTTAGTTTCAAAGTCAGCCTTAAGAATCTTTTTGAGCGTCCTTAAATTTGAACGTTTTGAAAACCTAACGATATTTTTACTTCCGTTTATACATATTTGTTACAAAATAAAATCCTATCATTTGCCTTGATAAAGTTCATCAGAGGACGAAACGCATTGGTAAAGAAAAGTTTTCCTTGTCTTTATTCCTTTTGTCTTTTTCCAGATATAATTTATTCATATCTAAGCTTTTATATATATATATATATATATATATAAAAGCTTAGATATGAATAAATATATATATATAAAAGCTTAGATATGAATGAATAAATAAATAAATATATATATATATATATATATATATATATATATAAAAGCTTAGATATGAATAAATATATATATATATAAAAGCTTAGATATGAATATATATATATATATATATATATATATATATATATATATATATATATATATATATATATATATATATATATATATATATATATATATATATATATATATATATATATATATATTCATTAATGAATAGAGCACTCTGGCTGTCTGGCGTTTGTTTACATTCGTAAAAACAATACGCTACAATTCGTTTTTCTCTGCCGATAGCCTGTGGGTAGAAACTCCGACTGATACCAAATCGGTCAGTTTTCGATCCTGGCTTGAAGCATTCGGTTGTCTAGACGCACTGATGAGCTGTAGTACGGCGAAACAGACCTGTATGAAAACAATATATATGCATATATATATTTGTGGAGAAGTTGAATATTTAAATTTCTAACAAGCATTAAATTTACTTTCTTGGTGGAGTTTTTAAACATTTACTATCAATCGGTTTTCATCTCAACTGCTCTTCTTCCTCCAACAAGCCTACGTACATCTTTTATCTCTTTACTTCCCCCCTTTTTTCTTGTCCCCTTTTTTTCTCCTTTTCCTTTTCCCATATCATTTCCGATGAGTTGACCGATTGAATCGGTCAATGTCTGATCCTTACCCCCCTCCTTCTCAATATTAAGTATTATAATAAGAAGAAATAGAAAAATAAATTTTAAAACTCTCCCTTCCCTCTCTCGACCATGTCTCTCATACCATTCCTCACCACCCTCTATGTCAACTTATATAAGCTTAATACTGCCCGTCAAAAGTGTAAATTTTAAATTCATTTTTCGTTTCACCTTTTGAAAGTGAAGTCTGAAGATCCAGAGAAAAATAAAATTGTCTGGTGAAATAAATTATTACAAATGGAACCATAAAGTGGTCTGTTTTTGTTTAAATTAAATTACACACACACACACACACACACACACACACACACACACACACACATATATATATATATATATATATATATATATAATTTCAGCCTAAGGGGTTACAAGATTGATAAGGTGTGAGGAAAAAGACAAAAAATGAACAGAATATGAACAAAGGATGGCGTTGCATTTAAATTTTTGAAGATTGCAAGTGACAGGGGAGCAAGAAATACCTGAGCTTGTTACCCATAATGCCCCTTGACCATATATAAACAATCGAGCCAACACACAACAAACATGTCCTGAAGATTACGCTCATACATAAAACAGACTGTCGCCTCTCGGTGTTGACACCAGCGTCCTAATATTGAGCACTTTTACACATAAATATAACATACTTTAAAACTATATTTTTATCATGCATACATACATATATATATATATATGTATTTAAACATGTGTGAATATGGTGATTTCCTTTCGTCTTTCAATGATAATGTTATTAAGCTTATCAGACAATATGAAAGGAATTTCCTTAAAATAAGTAGAGAAAACTTGTCTATATTGTTTAATGAAACATGCATTAATGGAAAATTGCTGAAAATCAACATAAGTTTTTGTCTACGTTTTGTGTACAATATTAACATAAATTGAACTATGTCTAATTGTTGTCCAAGTGTGTGTGTGTGTGTGTGTGTGTGTGTGTGTGTGTGTGTGTGTGTGTGTGTGTGTGTGAGTGTGTGTGTTCAAAATGCAGTTTTAATGTATGGTATATCTGTAGATAAAACTGCTCAATATCCGGGATAGAACGTATGTAAATATGACGGTGGACACTGTGGCCAACACCGAGCACTAGCATTTTGTTTCATGTTTGAATGCAATCTTTAGGCTCAGTCTCTCTCTCTCTATCTCTATCTCTCTCTCTATCTCTCTCTCATTATATATATATATATATATATATATATATATATATATGAAAGTGGACGTTGAGGTCAACACGCTTAAAATTTAGACCATGTGCTTGCGTTTAGCATGAAACCACTGAGTGTTGTCTTTAATGTCCACTTTTATTAACTTTATCTCATATATATATATATATATATATATATATATATATATATATATATATATATATATATATATATAGTTAATTGCTGATCCGTATGGATAATTCCAGGGAGGATATAAATCCCAAGAGCTAATAAACAGACCAAGTAATAATTAATTAATGAATTGGAGACTTAAGTCTCTGATTCGTTAATTAATTATTACTTACTCCCTGTAATTTTGAATCCATTCATTATTTTGAAACCGCCAGGTCTGATGAAGCGAAATCGAATTATCGATTTTGCGAAATAAAATATCACCATGGCTTTCTGAAGTTTTCGATTCGTTAATTAATTGTATATATACCTCGAATTATCTAATTGTAATTAGAAATAATAATTAGAAATTAATAGTTAGCCTAGAATTTCAATGGGTTCAGCTATTAGGATAAGGCTAAAGTGAGAAGATACAGATAAAACACAAACAATAGCTCAAAAGCGTCATATAATGGATAATCAGAGTTGTCAAACTCTATGGGATTCAAATGAGTCTAAGGTAATTGCTTTAATCTTCTCAGTTCCTTTAATGGCGACTTTTGTAGAAAATCTGGTTTAGAGGCTCATGCCCACACACGCACAAAAAATATGAATGCATTTATGTAAAGTAGATTATTCTGACTCTGTGGTCTCCATGGTAATATTTTGCAAACCAACATTTGGCCGGAAAAACGACATGGCTGCATCGTCACAGGACTCAACTAGCCAGGAAGCAAATCACTCGCATCCCGTCAGTGTCCATATTTATACTGATATAAACGCACGGGACAAGAATAGAAGACGTAAAATGAAATTACTAGAAGGGTTTCGAGCCAATGTCTTCTGCTTTATCATTTTCCTGCCTTCCATCACGTCCAGGCGACCTCGTCTTGACACTAATTCGCAGATTGCGCCTTGTCGTTGCAATGCACACGCCAGTTACGAAGATCGGAAAAAGAAACACAATGGAATTATGTCGAGAGTAAATACCCCGAGTCCTGAGGCTTCAACGGCGGTCTCCGTTCATTGGATACCTCTACCACCTTTTATGAATACTGATTAAATTATTGTGCATTTCGCGATGCGTAGGGGGGTGCAGGACGGAATGAATAGCTAGAGATTATTCTACCCTCCTGATTGTATCAGAACGCTTCCTGCTTTGTGGCAAAAGACTCCTAAGCCGGTCGCAACGACTAATATAAAATGGAGTACAACAAATACTGTATTCTGGCGACTTATCCCCTTAATCCAGGATAATCAGAAGACGCTAGAAAATTTACACCAGGGATCAGTTTTCGAATTAGGAAATATTTTTAAATATTTTATTTTTTTTTTATTTATATATGTTTTTTAAATCATTGCACCCCAAGCAAGGCAATAAAGCCACTAAGAAGCAAAAGGTTAATGAGTGTGAAAGAATATGAGAAAAACAAATCACTATTAAGAGGAGAGATAAAAAAACGAACAACAAATTAAGAAAGCAAAAGATAACGAGCGTCCTGAGTTAGACGATAAACTACATCCAGCAGCAAGGCCTCTGATCAGAAGGTTTTCAGGAGCGTGGAACCACCTCTTAATTGCTGGTATTACCAAGTCCACCCTGACCCGAGGTGGTAGCACCTGTTAGGGTCCCAAATGTGGGCAAATAATTAACCCCCAAACTGGGGTCAAAACACTGTGAAAGTGTAAAAATAGGTTTTAATACCAGCAATAATTTTTTTTTAGGAAAAATTCTTACCAGCAATAGATTTTTGGAAAAAAATATTAGCAGCAATAAAAATTTTGTTGGCATTAAATGACCCACTGAAGTGTTGATATGCCGTAAAACAAAACAAACCTAATCAAAAGATAACGATTGATATTGCATTTAAATTTTTGATGATCAAATTTGATTGGGGAGTTCCACAAGATAGCAGCCCGATAGAAGAAACATTTAGCATGGAACTTCCGGTTACGCTACATCTATTCATTTCAACTGCATTAAGGGTCAATATCGAATGAGGAACGAGGTTTTACTTAAGAGAAAAAACAAGTTTGTAATTTGGTTATCAATAAAGAAATGTTTTTCTGTTAAAATGATCCAAACTGTAATAGAAACAATGACATTTGGGTGGAATAATAGAATACCTTTCTGGTAAATAAAGAAAACTTAAAACCAAGATAAAAAATCATGTGTCAAAAGGGCGGTTTTTCTCTTCACACTACGATTACTTTATACTTCATGGGTAATTTTTATTGTTTTAAAAATCTATTTTTCGAACCATAATAAAATACTGTATAACGGTTGGCGGCCATACAGTCTTCTACTTTTATGTGCCTTGTCCCTTCAGAATGTAAGCGATCATGGCCCTCCACATCTTCCTTTCCCTTGTAGCTCTTAATAAGTTTTGTCTTTTTGTTATTTCATCCAAACTTTGTTCTACCATCTATTTACTCATGCTCATCAAGTATGTTAGGCGCTGCTTTCCTCTGTCTCGCTTTCCCTCAATCTGTCCTGTGTGTATCAGATTTTCCAAGCCCTCCTTCCTCATTACGTGCCCTAGAAAACTGCTTCTTCCTGATGTTATGTATAAGTTTCCTTTTTCTTTCCATTTCCTCTAAAACCTCATTGGCCCATGGTATCCTCAGCATCTTTCTGTCGTACAGTCGTATCCCATAATTACACATTAAAATTAGACATTCTGTAAATAGACACAAGGAAGATCCTTCAGTATCTGTCTATATTTCGGAGATGAGGTATTATGTACACTATTTACATTATTTGGACTATTGTCCTCATCTTTGTCGCCATATTTATTACAACGTTTCGGCCTTTCAGTATCTGTCTATATTTCTGAGATGAGGTATTATGTATGCTATTTACATTATTTGGACTATTGTCCTCATCTTTGTCACCATATTTATTACAACGTTTCGACCTTTCAGTATCTGTCTATATTTCGGAGATGAGGTATTATGTACACTATTTACATTATCCGGACTATTGTCCTCATCTTTGTTGCCATATTTATTACAACGTTTCGGCTCTTCAGTATCTGTCTATATTTCTGAGATGAGGTATTATGTACACTATTTACATTATTCGGAATATTGTCCTCATCTTGGTCGCCATATTTATTACAACGTTTCGGCCCTTCAGTATCTGTTTATATTTCTGAGATGAGGTATTATGTACACTATTTACATTATTCGGACTACTGTCCTCATCTTTGTTACCATATTTATTACAACATAGCACAGTGGATAAAGGCGTTAGTTACATCCACTGATAGGACCTAAAGAGTGTGAATTCAATACCCGGTTAAGGTAGTGAAAAACATGGAGATGGGAAATAACAAGAGACAACTGATAAACGACATCCATTAGACATGGCACGTGGAACTAGAACAGTCTACCCCAGTGATCGAAATAAAGGGTTCAGTTCGACATTCCAACCACCTGAAGAAGGCCGGAGCGTACAACGGCCGAAACATTGTAATAAATATGGCGTCAAAGATGAGGACAATAGTCCGAATAATGTAAATAAGGAAAATCCTGTTCACCCAGTAAATAGGGAGATAGACACTCAAAACATTGTGTGTGAATCTTATCTAAAATCTAAAATTAACATAATCTTTAAAAAGTTGGCCTCAACCTATTTTAATAAATTTAAATGGCGGAAGAAATTGAACGAATAGTTCTGAAAATGCATTCTTTCAAAATGTATAATTACAGTTTCTTTTCATTATGTGTTTATTTAATTTGCCTCCTTTTATTGTTAACATAGTTTTTTTAGAATTTTAAGAATAAAATATATGTTTTGAAAGTTATTTCTTTATAATATGGTAAATAGTAAATATTTTATTATAGCATGTTCATATTTTTATAACTTTGTAAATATAAAATTAATCGTATAGTGAATTTAAGAAATATTTTTGTAATTCTGTAAATAAATAATTTATTTTTATAGTTCAGAAATTAAAGTCTGTACAGTTGTAAAAATATTATTTTTGTCGCATCTTTTCATTAGAAACTTGTAAATAAACAATTGAATAATTTTTACATTTTTGTTGGCAGTTCTCGAGAAAAAAACATATGAATTCAGTGTTATATATTATTTTATTAAAGTTTTTAAAATAGCTTTTTAATACAATAAAAATTATTGATTGGGTATACATTATCCGGACTATTGTCCTCATCTTTATCGCCATATTTATTACAACGTTTCGGCCTTTCAGTATCTGTCTATATTTCGGAGATGAGGTATTATGTACACTATTTACATTATTCGGACTATTGTCCTCATCTTTGTCGCCATATTTATTACAAGTGGCGTGAAAAGAAAAACGTCCTTTTATCCCACTTTGCATTTTATTGAGGTTACTCGGAACGAAGGGCATAACGGTCCCAAAATTATCAAAATAAAAGGAAAGATTAAGACAAAAGTCTGCATGTAAATAATGGCAAAGGTGATATTTATACACCTGATTGATTTGCCTCATCCGAACAAATTGGAGGAGGCATCTCTACTAATTCGCCGAAAAAGAGCATACCATGATGAAAAAAGGCTCCAAACTTGACGAAAAAAAGATTTTTATCGTCTAAATGTTTATGTTATTATTAAGAGGAAATGCCAAAGTATTTTTTGATTATTTTATTAAATTTTTTTCATCCTTTCAAGAACATTCAAAATTTTGATTAAAAAGCTTGTTTTTCTTTCTTTTTATTTTTGCATCAATTTCCATAAGAGAGGTAACTAATTTTTAAGTACATCTCTTATGAAATTTTATGGTATTTTTTTATTTATTATAAATTTTTATATTTCAGTTATGAAAATATTTCACAAGTGAAATAATATATAAATTAATAATTTAAAATAATACCATAAAATTTCATAAATAAAATAGGTACCTAATAATTCTAGGTACCTCTTTCATTTTTATGAAATGTTAATTTTAATGTGTCAATTTTTAATTTCCTTTATTTTTAATATTGTTTTGCTGCCGTCCCTAGAATTGAAACTAAAAAGAAAATAATTAATAACTGCAGCATGTCTCTCATTGAAAAACAATTAATTATATTTTTAAAAAATTAAATTAAAATATTTATTGAAATAGGTCGTAAAAAAACAAAACTGTATTCCCGTCACTGTATTACTGTCACTGTATTACTGTCACAATATTACCGCCAGGAAAGACAACTCTTAAAACACGTGTCATTAAGGTCACTGACGATCATCCTTATGTGGAAAAATTTTATGCACATTCAAAAACAGTGTAAAATTCTTTTTTTGTGATTCGCAAATTGTAATAAGCTTTCGAATTTTATGATGTATAAAGATAGACCTTATCTAATAACAGCATTCCCTAAACTTCACAGACTGAAACTTAATTTTAAATTACTTAACAACTTTATCATATTTTTCATTTAAAATTGAAAAAAAGAAAACAATTTTTCATTTTGGCTTCAGACAATATTGTCCTGAACATATATTATTCATAAAAGCTATTGAAAGCTTTTCTAATTAAATAATGTCATAGTTCTATTGGCTTTTGTATGTTACAATTCTGAGCTGAATTTTCGGTAACAGCGATTCGATTTTACAAAAAATCGATGATTTATATTCTTCAGAGTATATTGCTTTTAACTAATATAATCAATAAAATTTATGCCGTCGAATTTCTCGAGTTTTCATAAAATTATGTAAGGCAGACGGCAACAGATGTAAAAACAATTACTGTGACTTTCTAAAAAAATAGGTCTAAAATAATTTCATTCATTTGTGAATAAGTTCAGAAAATTCCATTAAAATCCGGCAATTATTTGATTTTTGCGTGAATTTCCAAATCAATGTTTTTTGCCTGAAAAATGGCTCTAAAACCGCTAATGGTAAATATTACGTAGATCACTGACGTTAAAAAATATCAAAATTTTTAACCAAAATTTCGAACGCGCTAGAAAAAAGGAACAAATTTAATACAATAATCAAAAATACTTTGGTCTTTTCTCTTAATAATAGCATAAACATTTTGACAATAAATCTTCGTTTTTATTAAGTTTGGGTCCTTTTTCTCATCATAATGTGCTGTTTTTTTCGATTTTCAACGAATTAGTGGAGAAACCTAAACTAGAGAATTCCCATAGGTTACTAAACGTTGTATTTTTATTATAATTAAAGTATAATTAGTGACTATCTTGCCATAGATTATAAGATTTGGGAATACATGTAGCGATTTGGACAACGTTTGAAAACTGAACGTTACTAAATTTTGGATTGACTTTCTTCTTATTCATAGCCGAAGTTGATCATTATCATGTCAAGTCTAGGCTGACCTCGGAGACGCTACAGATGACTTGGCAACCAACCATTTCCTTCCCCCTTCTCTCTCTCTCTCTCTCTCTCTCTCTCTCTCTCTCTCTCTCTCTCTCTGTCTCTCTCCAGGCATTGGTGGATTTCATTGCCTGCCCAACCATACCCTTTCACTGCCGATCTTTTCATTTCCCTCTGTGCCTTACAGGATTGTCTAGGCAAGTTCTTCTCATACTGAGACGTGCCTACAGCATTTTCATTTATATCTCTTCTCTGTGAATTTCGAGATTTCCATTTCAGCTAATGCCTTTCTAGATCAGTTCAAGTTTGCTCAGTTTATTTTCTAAAGTCGTCCCAAATAGTGGCATCCAAAATTTAGTCACGGTGGGTTTTCAAAAGTTACCCTCCTCCATAATCTGACCGTCCATGTTTTAAAAGCTGAAATATGTATGACAATTTCAAAAAGTGACAATCAATTTATGATTTGTTTCTATAAAACAAAATTGATTCTCCAATTAATATTCACTTGTTTGTTAATCGAATATCGATCATCTGCAAGCAGATTGGGGACTGCACATAGAAAACTGAGTTATGTATGAAATCCCCTCTATATATCTGTTTCCATCTCACTCTCAATATATCAGTATCTATCTCCTTCCTCTCTATATATCTGTTTCTGTCTCCCTCTCTATATATCAGTTTCTATCTCCCTCTCTATATATCAGTTTCTATCTCCCCCTCTCTATATATCTGTCTCTATCTCCCTCTCGATATATCAGTTTCTATCTCCCCCTCTCTATATAACTATTTCTATCACCCTCTCTATATATCAGTTTTTATCTCCCACATCTCTTTATATCTCTTTCTATCTGCCTCGCTATATATCAGTTTCTATCTCTCCCCTCTATTTATATCTGTTTCTATCTCCCTTTCTATATATCAGTTTCTATCTCTCTCCTTTCTTTATAACTGTTTCTATTGCCCTCTCTATATATCAGTTTCTATCTCCCTCCTCTCTTTATATCTGTTTCTATTTCCCTCTCTCTATATCAGTTTCTATTTCTCTCCTCTCATTATATCTGTTTCTATCTCCCTCTATATATATCAGTTTCTACCTCCCTCTCTATATATCAGTTTCTGTCTCCCTCCTCGCTATATATCAGTTTCTATCTCCCTCCTCTCTTCATATCTGTTTCCATCTCCCTCTCTATATATCAGTTTCTATCTCCCTCCTCTCTTTATATCTGTTTCCATCTCCCTCTCTATATATCAGTTTCTATCTCTCTCCTCTCTTTATATCTGTTTTTATCTGCCTCTCTATATATCAGTTTCTATCTCCCTCTATATATATCAGTTTATGTCTCCCTCCTCGCTATATATCAGTTTCTATCTCTCTCCTTTCTTTATATCTATTTCTATTTCCCTCTCTAACTATCAGTTTCTATCTCCCTCCTCTCTTTATATCTGTTTCCATCTCCCTCTCTGTATATCAGTTTCTATCTCTCTCCTCTCTTTATATCTGTTTTTATCTGCCACTCTATATATCAGTTTCTATCTCCCTCTCTATATATCAGTTTATGTCTCCCTCCTCGCTATATATCAGTTTCTGTCTCTCTCCTTTCTTTATATCTATTTCTATTTCCCTCTCTATATATCAGTTTCTATCTCCCTCCTCTCTTCATATCTGTTTCCATCTCCCTCTCTATATATCAGTTTCTATCTTTCTCCTCTCTTTATATCTGTTTTTATCTGTCTCTCTATATATCAGTTTCTATCTCCCTCTCTATACATCAGTTTATGTCTCCCTCCTCGCTATATATCAGTTTCTATCTCTCTCCTTTCTTTATATCTATTTCTATTTCCCTCTCTCATTATCAGTTTCTATCTCCCTCCTCTCTTTATATCTGTTTCCATCTCCCTCTCTATATATCAGTTTCTATCTCTCTCCTCTCTTTATATCTGTTTTTATCTGCCTCTCTATATATCAGTTTCTATCTCCCTCTCTATATATCAGTTTATGTCTCCCTCCTCGCTATATATCAGTTTCTGTCTCTCTCCTTTCTTTATATCTATTTCTATTTCCCTCTCTATATATCAGTTTCTATCTCCCTCCTCTCTTCATATCTGTTTCCATCTCCCGCTCTATATATCAGTTTCTATCTCTCCTCTCTCTTTATATCTGTTTATATCTCACTCATCCTCAGTCTTATTTCAAGTTTTCCTTCTATCTGTTATCTCTATTTTCTTATATGTAACGTTCCCGCCTAAACTTTGTAATTTTCTTTACTTTTATTTTTTTTCTTCCAAAGGAGCAGATAGGTTCACATATCGTCCTGTTCCACTCTTTCCCCGTCTTTTGAAAAGAGGTGTAGAGGTTCCTGTTAACGATTGGATTTCCGGCTCCTTCTAAAGTTTTCTCATTCTTTTTCATTTTCAGTGCCCCCCCCCCCTTGCGTCTTAGTGGGATTATCGCCTTGTTTGGGGTAAGTTAATTATAAGAAAACACTGAAAATTTAAACTTGCTACTCATTTTCTGTTATCAAAGTTGCCCTTCCCAATTTTTATTTATACAGGCCTGTTCTAGAAAATGAACTAAAACCAAAAATGTGTAAAAATTTCATAGGGTCACTATCAGAAAAATGGAAATCTAGAATAGAAAACTGAGTCATTGGATCAGATAAATATTTTCTTTTTATTTTATGTTTCGTGTAATCAAAATGAAAAGACGGACATCTCATTGACAAATTAATGGCAACTTTTGTTGGTCAGTCGGCCATTTTTGATTTGATGATTTTAGGTTTGCGTTGTTAGAACTCAAAAACGAAACTGGACAATTACTGATCCAAAACGACCACTAATGATGGCCTCGGTGGAACATCGTCTCTTAGAAATTGTGTCGCTTTAAATCAACTTTTATTTTTATTTTTTATTTATTCGCTTTTCTTTCTGGCTCTTTCGCGACAACCACACTCTTTCATTTTCTCTCGTTTTCTTCATTTAAACTTTTCAAATCTTTTCCTAATCATCCATTCTTTTCTTTTTTTTTTTTGTTGTACCTGTGATCTGTTTTCTTGTCTCTCCTTTTTTTATTCGACATTTTCATTCGATTTTTAAAACTAAATGCTCAAAAATTGGTAGAGCTATAAATCTAATTTTTAGTATCAATACTTACCACATCAAACTCCAACTTTTACATTGAGTGCAATGTTGATTTCTTGAAAAAAGTGAAAAGTTAACCTGTCGTAATACTCAGTGCGGCCTGCGTAGGCTTTTTCAAAATAGTATCTTTTTTGCGTTCATCAGAATAAAGTTCGGTGCCTGATTGTAGACAGAAAATTCAGTTATCTGGAAGTGAGGCTTTATTCGACCAATATTTCACTGTCATTGGATTCAAAATCGCTTCTTGCATTTCATCTTTGTTTCCTTCTCTCTGTCTGTTTGACACTTTCTTATCTTATTCTTAAATTGTACACATTTTTAGCATAATAATATCAAATTTTTCATTTCCTTCTATTCACTTCTCATCTTCTCTTTCCTTTCTCTCTCCATTTCTCTACATTCCCTTCTCTTTCCTTTCTCTCTCTATTTCTCTACATTCACTTCTCTTTCCTTTCACTCTCTATTTCTCTACATTCCTTTCTCTTTCCTTTCTCTCTCCATTTCTCTACATTCTATTCTCTTTCTTTTTTCTCTCCATTTCTCTACATTCACTTCCCTTTCCTTTCCCTCTCCATTTCTCTACATTCACTTCTCTTTCCTTTCTCTCTCTATTTCTCTTCATTCACTTTTTTGTTCTCTTCTCATTTTTTCTCTTTTCCCTTCTCTAATTATTTTCATTCGTTTCTCATACTTTCTTTTCTCTTTCCCTCTTTTTTCATTCTCTCCCCATTAGTTTCTCGTCTCAAAGACTCATCTGAACGTGTTTATCACGGTTTTATCCATCACCCAATAGAATCGAATCTATGTCGACAGCCAAACATTCCTTTTTTTCTTTTCCTCTCCAAAACAAAGAACTGTTCGTCGGCTTTGTTCCAAAATACCATCTTCCTCAAAGAATTACCTCCCAGAAATGATCGCCACAAGTGAAGTCGACAAACAAAGCAACCAAGACCATCATAAGATTCTATATACTTTGTAGTTTTCTTCGCTGAGGGAAACAGACCATCGCACCCCCACAAAAAAAAATAGACAATAATGTGACATACTGACCTTTTAGCACAGCGTTTATTTTCTCTGTTGCAATAAACATAAGTTTTTGTGGATTTTGAGTCAGTCAGCCATTTTAGGTGCGGAGAAGTGTTTGAAGAATTTTGTTAAAAAATAACTGCGTCAAAAGAACTTGCGGCACTAAATGTTCGATATTTTTAACAGAATGTCGTTTTAGTGCACCTCATCTTGAAATAATGATTACCAAGCTACTTGGTTCGATCTTTACATCAGTACAGTAAGTTCGATCCTCCCTTTTGCCAAAGCCATGTCATGCACAATCAATAAGTACCATCGTTGGATTCACAAACTTCTCATAAGAATAATGTTTGCTTTTAGATCGAATTATAAATTTGCATTTTATTTTTTAAGGTTTTGGTTGGTTTCTTTTGATGAATTAAAAAGTATTTAGCATTTGGGCGGAAATTTTTTTTATAGGCGCCAAATATTTTCAGAAAGCAATCAGATATTACAAGTAATGTTCCCTGTACATTTACGAGCAGTTCTAACTACAAAGATGTACAGGGTGCCCATATAGTCTCTTTAGAATTTAAAAATATATTACAATGGCAATTGGTGAGATCAGAGTTGATCAAAGTTACTCAATAACTATCAATGTTTTTAATCACATTGCATTTGTGTATTTCAGGTATCCTGTTGATGAAAGAGGTATTGTTAAATGAACCTCTAACATTTCCAGACTGGTTGATTGGAAGGGGTGTTCCAATTCCCAAGCCATCTCGTTCACCAGATATCACTCCTCTTGCCTTCTTTCTATAGGGTCATGTTAAAGATATCTTGTATCGAACAAAGATACGGGACAAAGCAAAAGATCACTGATGCCATTGCCACCAATGATGAGGCTATGCTACAGCGAACATGGCAAGAAATCGAGCACCATCTTGATGTGTTTCGTGCAATTAATGGTGCCTATATAGAGGTGGATTAAATTAGTTAAAAAAACTTCAGTATCTACTCCTCATTTTGTAACAATTTCCACATATCTGTCTGTTTATTTGCTTTTGTAATATTTTTTTTTAATTGGAAGGAGACTTTATGGACAGTCTGTATACTGCATCGGCGATTAAAGCCAATTTTATGATAGAATCATCGTTGTCTTTTTTTATAAAATATTAATAAACTAACATCTTTATTCCTTCTTCTCTTTTATGCTTATTTTCAGCAACTGTTTTTTTCGCAACATCTCTGACTGGTTAATTCTTTATCTTTCTATAAATTCTCTTTTGTCTTTTAATTTCCTTCTAATCCTCTTAATGTTACAAACTTAGTTTCGTTGGACAGACACATTTAGTTAACCTTAACCCCAGCCCCAAATAATATCCTTTCTGGGGTTACATTAAAGTGGAGGACATGTCAAAACACACAAAATGCGTTTCTTTCAAGAAGAAATAAAAGGATTAGTTTATTTCCATTTGTAATAATAATTCTGATTACGATATTAACAAATATTGTAGGGCTCTCCCACTTTTACACAAGATGGACTCGTCTAAAGTATACTTATTCTGACAGAGTGGAGATACGTTCAGTACACCGGGTGTTCACAAAGAGATACGTTGAGATAAGGTTGAGATACGTAGAGTTCACAGAGAGAGAGATAATTACGGCTTCACTTACAAAGACCTGTGCATACACTTTCTACTAACCCGCATTCCTGGACTACTAATCTTCATTTCAAGTTTGTATTCTTACGTTCAATACACTTACTTTCCTATTTCAATTACTGGCGTTGTTTATTTATTTTGTGCAGGATTCCCTCCTCGGGATCCACAACAACAACTAAATTTGATTTTTGTTAAACATGAATAGATTTTTATTTTATTTTTCTCCCAAAATGTGACACTTATACCCACATCACATTGAAACAATTCCCTTACGATCAGTGAAGTTATGCAACGTCGATCATTGGTTTGTGCCCAAATAGGTGTGACTGATTTAAAGAATACCACGTGCTGTAGTATAGATGTGCGTGTGAGGTAATGGATAATGTCTTGAAATTGTTAATCGCATAGCTGAGTTCCAATTCTGGTTGGGTTCGTTATATTCGCTTACACGCAAATACCCTTCGGAAATGAATAAATCTACATGTTCTACCCGCATCTGTGGGTTAATTATTAAAATTTGTATCACTAAACCATTATTATCTCAAAACATTTCTTACAATCTAAAATATTTTCTGGCTTTAAATAACCTGAAATGACTTGATATATCGTAGAAAACGAATCAATCAAAAAATCAAACAACATGAAAATTATTTTCTAAATAATATAATAATCAGAGAAAATGATGCTTTCTACGATTTGCAAATTAATTGATCTGGTTCGAATGATAGATATTTTTCTTTGCAATAATTTTGTAATATCTGTGCAACCGAAGCATGTGGACTCTCCATGAACATCCTTTGTCCATTTGAAAAAATACACCCCTGACTTTTAACCTTGTAAAACTACTCCTTTTTGTCGTTAGGCTTGTAATACTACTCCTCTGGTTGGTAGCCCTGAAAAAGATCCTTTCACTGGCTTTCAAGCCTGTAAAAATACTCCCTTTGAGTGTGAAGCTTTTAAAATAGTCCCTATTGTTATAAAACTTGTAAAATAATCCCTATAGTTGCTAGAAAAATACTCCTACTGGCTTTGACATTTTTACAGCTTCTAAAATACTCCCTTTATTTGCAAGGCGTGTAAAAGTACTCCATCTGGTTCACGTGGCCTGCGAAAAATACTTCTTCTGGCTGTCAAACTTCCAGCATACTACCTCTGGTGGTCAGACCTGTAGAAATACTCCCTCTAGCTATCAGGCTTGTAAAGAATACTTTGATTGCCAGGTATGTAAAAATACTTCCTTGGTTGTCCGTCCTGTACAAAATACTCACCCTCGTTGTCAATCTTGTCAGGCTTGTAAAAGGCGATAAAAAGCCAACCAGTTATACAACAGACTTCTGAAGATGACAATGTGCCACTAGGCTTTCCTTGGATAATTGGCTCCATTACAAAACTATAAAAGCTTTTAAGTTTCATTTTTAAATGAAAGTATAAATTTGGATCCATTAACGATTTATTGATATACGTCTGGTATGACTGTCCCTGACCATTATTTAGCAATCGATGTGTTATAAATCTGTATTCATTTATTTAAAAGCAAGAATTTAAAATAATTCCGCACTTAGAAATAGTGGAATATATTTTTTTAATATTTTTCCCCATTTACAACAGTGCAAAATCTAGATAAATGATTTTTATTTGTCGACCATAACATCGGCTTCTTTTGTGTGATATTCTAATAAGCGAAACGATCACGAATTGGACCAGCTGCCGGGCTTTTCAGAACAAAGTACAAGCCTCGCACACATTACCATCTGACAAAAGGCTACGGATGTCGGTCACGCTGCGTGACTTGTCCGATTGATTAATTTTTTTATTTAATTTCTGAGATGAAGAATTATCAATATTATACACTGATTTAGTCGAAGAAGTCTCCTCATCTTCACAACACCTTCTTCAAGTCTCTGTTGTATTTGGCAATTTTCTGGGAATTTCTAAGCAAGCATTTTATTCGTTCCATCGGGGTAAAACTGTTCCCATTTCTCTTGTAATGTTATCATTGTAAACACTAATAAAACACGAAACTAAATGTCCCATATATAAAATTACGGTTTATTCACTTCGAGACTTCATAAATGAACATCGATGTAAAGGTATGTGGTTTGTGTGGGAGGAGCTTTCACCGAACGTAGATTTTTTTTTCTCATGAAGCTGGGGGAGATTCTAACAACAATGGAGAACTTTTGTATAAATTTTTCCTACTCCAAAAAGTATTCCATACTTAACACATGGTTTGACCATCCTACGGAACACTGTATCACATCGCATAGCCGAGATAACATAACAAAAAGATTATTGACTCTTGAATTAGGCAGTTTGTGACAGATGTTTGCATATACAACTCCTACTTTGAATCTTATCACAGACTTATAACTAAAACAGCCACCAAAATAGCTTGCTCCCACCCAGATAAACAATGAAAAACATCAAAGTATAACATCCAAGCCCTTAAATATGAAAGGGTAAATTTAGAATTCTGTAACCAAATAGTGTCCAAATTGATGTCAATAAATACTGATCAAATCACTATAGAAGAATCTAATAATGTTATCATATCTTTATTAGTTGGAGTGCGTGAGACCAGTCCAAGAATATCTAGAAGGAAAAAGATACTCAGATGGGACAACAGTCATGACATTTCAACCCTAACCACACTAAAGATATCCGTAGAAATATGTCACATACCAATATACAACCAATCATCACAAAGTTTGTCCCCAAACATAAAACAATAATGAACCAACTGATGAGGATATTAAGAAAGCTATTAAAAAAAAACTCTTTTTGAATAGTAATGGAGACTTGTACTGAATCGCTCGCTGAAAATAAGTTATGTGTTTTCTGGTTTAGGTCAGCTTCATGTTCGCAATTTTGATATACCGATGATAGAATTATGATCAGATTGACTGACGACAGGATAACGCTGGAGGAAATTATGCAAAAGTGATTTCATATCACGTTCAAATCTAGATTACTAAATAAATAATAAACTCGTTTTAATCGGCTACTCTGTTCTAGAGTAATGCTTTAAAAGATTGTTACCTATTTTGTTATCTACCTGCTGGGATGTTTTCTAGTGCCATGATTCAAATTGGCCCGAAGTAATGTTAATTCGTCTTAATTCGTGCTAGACCGCACGGGAAATACCAAAATATTTCCTTGCACTCACAGCAACGAAAGACTGAAATTTTTCGAAGCCATTTTTGTACAAAAGGAAGAGCCACATTAAATATATTTCATCACAGGAGACAACTTACTTCAAGTGTGTATAAAATATTTAATATTCGTACAAAACAAAGAAACGTATAAATATTTGAGAAATATTTTCCGGTGTGGTCAAGTTCTATCCAATCATTTTACACACGATGTTACTTTCAACTCATCTGAAGTCTATCGTAAAAAAAATCAAGATGTAGAATATTGTCTACCCCGCTGACAACAACCAGTTCTACATAATGACTGGGGTGTTCGAAAGATAAACTGCGCGGGAAATTCTTTGTCCTTGAGGCCAATTCTGTTTGTAGCAATGTGGTAACGTCATTTACTAAGTCTGAGCGATGTTTGTCCTTGTGATTACTAGGTGTTATGTGAGTCTTCATATGGACGACGCGACAGAAGGAATTCTATGGAAACGAGAAGTTTACCTCTTCCGAAATGATCTTGTTCTTTAAGCATCAGTTGAAAGTCAAGATCAAGAAGAGAGCGACGACTTTTTCCATCAGAATATGGCAAATGGTGGGAGAGTCTTGAGCGTATCTGTCGAGTGAAAGGAGCCGACCTAGAGTGGCATTTTGATGCCGCTTAGGCATCAGGTTATTAGTAAACCTGTATTTAACATTAGCAACTCCACGCAAAATAGCCTAAGTCCAGTTCTATTTGTAGCAATATGGTAACGTCATTTACTAAAGCTGAGAACTGTTTGTCCTTGTGATTACTAGGTGTTATGTGAGTCTTGATATGGACGACGCGACAGAAGAATTCTATGGAAATGAAAAGTTTACCTCTTCACAAGTGATTTTGTTCTTTTAGCATCAGCTTAAAGTCAATATCAAGGCGGAAAGGCTACGACTCTTTCAATCAGAATTTGGTAAAATTTCGCGTCTGTGCCGAGTAAAAGGAGTTATGTTGGGGTGGAATTTTGATGCTGGTAATAAACATTGGCAACCCCGCCGAAAATAAGTTAGTTTAGGCATGTTTTGCTTTTAGGTTTTACGCCAAGTTAGCAAGGGGATACATGCTCATTGTTCCCTTTTATCTTTGTCCCCACTTTCTTTAGTTTAGTTGTCCATCATCTCCCCCCGTTAGGAGGCCATAAATTTTAATTCTCTGGTGAATGCTGGACACTTATCGTTTTTCGAGTTTTTATCGTATTTGTTGTCGTGTCTAAATGAGTGTATGGTTGGTTTTAATTTATCCACGTTCCGCATTAATTTCGTCCAGTTAACTGATATTTCTGTCACAATTAAGGATTGTTGTGGACGGGTATTACTAACACCATTTTCTTTAGATTCTTGTATATATAATATTAAGCATAGTGTAAATATTTATGAGGGTTTTCATTTTAAAATTTGTTATATTTATTTCCCACTCCCCCCAGACAAATTTTACATATTGGAACTAGTTAGGACTTCACATAATCTTTGAAGTATTATGGTGGTTTTAACAAGAATGGTAAGTAAGAACGTGATTTTTTGGTGTAAGGAATATTGTATAGTTTCTTTGGGTCCCTGATTGTGGATAGCTAGGTTTTTAACAGACAGATGATGACCAGCATTCCCCACCCCTTCTTTTGGCCATGGTTCACAATTTTTGTATTTATACTGAGTGTTGACTTCAATGTTCACTTTTATATATATATATATATATATATATATATATATATATATATATATATACTCATAGGCGGCAGGCTGTTTCGTGCTAGAGTCAATCGTCAGACCTTCAATGTTCACTTTTATATTTATATTTACAGACGCTCTGTCTCTGATATTGAGCACTTTATCCCATAAATATAGCACACCTTAAAACTATATTCCTTCATATATATATATATATATATATATATATATATATATATATATATATATATATATATAAAAGTGAACACTGAAGTCAACATTCAGAGGCGACAGGCTGTTTCATGCTAGACGCAATCGATTGCGGCCTGACGATTGCGTCTGGCATGAAACAGCCTGTCGTCTCTGAATGTTGACTTCAGTGTTCACTTTTATATTTATATTTACATACGCTCTATCTCTGATATTGAGCACTTTATCCCATAAATATAGCAGATGCCTGACGATTGCACTAGCACGAAACAGACTGTCGCCTCTAAGTGTTGACTTCTATGTTCACTTTTATATTTACACACGCTCTATCTCTGATATTGAGCACTTTATCCCATAAATATAGCACACCTTAAAACTATATTTCTTCTTGTTCATATATATATATATATATATATATATATATATATATATATATATATATATATATATATATATATATGCTGGCCAATTACGAGAGCTTTATAACTTAAATGAAAGTCTAGCTGTCGATTAGATGAGATAATGACAAACGTTTATTTTATGAACCTCTACATTTTCTACTAAGCAAATTATACGTAACGTCTTGAGTCATTCAAAAAAGTATATATGCACACACTCACATATGTGTGTGCGTGTGTGTGTGTGTGTGTGTGTGTGTGTGTGTGTGTGTGTAAGAGAAAAAGAGTTAATCCGGCTTAATCATCCCGAAAATAGTTTCTCCTACACAATGCTGATCTCTTTTGCAAGTAATCAGAATGATAAAACAATGCCAATTTTGAAATTCTCCACATCCAAGACAATTATTTTTTTTTTTTTTTGTATTCACTGTTCAGAGATCGACATTTTTTTTCTTTGGCAATATAACAAAGGAAGATTTTTAAACCTGAACATTAGTAAAAAAAAAAAAAAAAAAGTAAAAATGAGAAAAATAGTATCTAAAGAATATTTTTTGTTTAGCATGATTAATTCTTTGACAAAAAGAAAACCGAAAATACTAATCGCAACGTCCGACTTTATACAAAGCTGACACTAACAATTCACTGGACTTATACAGTCATCAATATATATATATATATATATATATATATATATATATATATATATATATATATATATATATATACTAGATCCTCTGTGTACGCGCGGGTGTGTGTGTGTGTGTGTGTACAAATCTACTTGTAATTATTTCATTTATTTTTCTAATCAGCTTTTCGTACGATATCAAAAATGTCTTTATTCAATTAAAGCGATCCGCCGCAGTGAAAATGAAACTTTCAATTAAGCCAATTAGGAAATAAAGACTATTTGGATGCGGTCTCTTTGCTTGTATCAATTTAGACACAATTCCTTTCATCTAATTCTCTTAATTAAGGTCTTATTTAGAAGTTTATGGTTCGTCAGATGGGGAAGGGATTCCAGGCGATAAATTCGTCCATCATGTCTGCTTCGACCGGAGTTTTTTTTTTTAAATGTAGCGACAGTGATGGTTTTCTCAATATAAGAAGAGATTTCGAATGAAATAGTATTTTTTTAATCATTTTGCCACAAGCAAGGCAATAAAGCCACTAGGACGCAAATGGGGGGTTACTGAGTGTAAGAGAACATGAGAGAGAAAAAACACTATGAAGGAGAGAAAACATTCAAAGAACAGAAATTAAAAAGACAGAAGATAACGACAGACATTAGATTTAAATCTAGATAGATAGATAGATAGATAGATAGATAGATATCTTACAAACAGAGATAGATGGATAGATAGATAGATATATAGATAGATAGATATGAAGAAACTGAGATAGATAGATAGATAGATAGATAGATAGATAGATAGATAGATAGATAGATATGCATCATACAAACACAGATAGATAGATAGATAGATAGATAGATAGATAGATAGATAGATAGATATCTTACAAACACAGATAGATAGATATGCATCATACAAACACAGATAGATAAATAGATAGATAGATAGACAGATATGAAGAAACTGAGATAGATAGATAGATAGATAGATAGATAGATATGAAGAAAGTGAGATAGATAGATAGATAGATAGATAGATAGATAGATAGATAGATAGATAGATAGATAGATAGATGTGTGCGTGTGAATGAGAAAGATATGAATAGATTTGGATGCAGAGAGAGAGATGCATAGGGTGAAAATTGATTGAATGCAAATATGTCTAAGAAAAATATGGCGTTCTTTGCATTCTCTCTCAACGTATGTTGGCCGTTGTGCAGTTAGTAAGAGAAAAAATACAAGCTTCAGACAAAAATCTCAATAAGCAAATATGCACGTACGTGGCTAAAAATATATTGAATCAAGATGAGCCTTAGAAAAAACATCACGTTTTCACATCAATACACCTCCCGTGGGTTTCTTTATATTGTTATTTGCTAAAAACATAGAGATATACACACACACATATATGTATATACATATATATGCATGTTAATGTATGTGTAAATTGGCATATATATATATATATATATATATATATATATATATATATATATATATATATATAGATAGATAGATAGATAGATAGATAGACAGATAAATAGATAAATAGATAGATATATAGATATACACAATATATTTTTTTTAAAGTGATACGTAAATTTAGCTGTGTTCCAGTGATTTAAAGTTTCATGTAAACGCAATGTTTACATTTGTCGGTGGTCGCAATCTCATCAGGCAGCTGAAAAGAATAGAAAACTCAATCCTACATGACCCATAGTATATATATATATATATATATATATATATATATATATATATATATATATATATATATATATATATATATATATATATATATATAGGGGGGTGTATAAGTGTATGCATGGGTATATATATATATATATATATATATATATATATATATATATATATTAAACATGTTGTGTTGAATGTCAAAGACAACATAGTCCTGCATATTCTCTTTTGAATTTTCTCATATTTTCTAATGAGACTTTTTATTTGAAAATTATATTGAAATAAATATTGTCCGTAAGATAACCGAGTACTTTCGAACATCAGTATTCATCTTCAGGGTCAAAATTTTGTAACAATGTCTTATATATAAGTAGAGTCAAATTTTTAAAAACATTTTCAAATTGTCTTGTAGCGGAATCATGTTGCTACATTTTATTTTTACGAACTAAATAAACGTTACAAAATCATTTTAATTTCAAAAGAAGCGATGATGTTATCACGTTCATATTAATATATATATTAATTAAAAAATATCAAACTCTTAAACCCTATAGGTAATACATTTTATTTCATGAGAGCTGAAAAAAAAACAACTCTCAATCTTCAAGACCTACAAACCCTATGGGATTTCAAATGTTTGATATTCTTTAATTAATAATAATTTTGCTCTACCTTTGACATAGAGCTCTATCTGGATCTATATACTCCTAGAAGTTTCATACGGTTTACCATATTGTATTATTACTATATATATACACGCACACATATATATAAATATAAAAGTGAACATAGAAGTCAACACTTAGAGGCGACAGTCTGTTTCCTGCTAGATGCAATCGTCAGGCCACGAGTGCTGTTAATTCCTCGGCTATTTATAAATACGGGTCAGTGGTGCATTGCGGGTAGACTATTTTGCCGGTTATTTTACCGGAAGTCGTTTATTTATTTATTTGGGTTAGATTATTTTGCTTGTTTTTATTTTATTTTTATTTTTATTTCTTATCTTATTTATTTATTTTTTAATCGTTTTTTTTTATTAACGTAGTAAAAAATGTTTATATCGCTTATTTAATAGTTTTGTTTTGGTTTGTGGAGATAATTAAAGCTATTTATTCAATTTTGGGGTTGATTGTTGTAGTTTTTTTCTAACTATTATTTTGGCGGGAATAGATTTTAATTTGTTTATTACTTCATGTATTTATTTGGATTGATTATCTTTATTTGTTTTTTCTAACGGTTAGTTTATCGGGACCAAAATATTAGTTAGGCTATAAAAATCAACCAAAAACCGGACGAAAAAAATAGCTATAACTTTTATATAACGATAAAAAAAAAAATACTATGTTACTTAAAAATCGAAAACTGAAAAGAGAAAATATACAGTATAACAAATAAATAATAACAAGTAAAATAAATTGATCTAAATTCATCCAAATAAATAAATAAACTAACAAACCTATCCTGATCTATGACCATAGAGATATGCTTGCATAGAAAATATTGTAGGTGCATATTCTCACATGTACAGACATTCGACGTCCGCTAAAAAGTTTGCAATCGGATCGACTTAACAAAATCTGACCAAAATATCAGATTTGGTCGGGCTGGGAACTTTTCACCATCACCTCAGCACAGTTAGAGATTCATTTACACCCAACACACAAAGAAATGTCCATATATAAAATCACATATTTGCATTTTTTTTTGTACATACACACATACAGATGAAAAGATTGAGATAAATCGCTTTCTCCATAATATATATGTGTGTGTGTGTATGTGTGTGCACGCGAGTGTATGTGCGTATGTAGATATATGAAATTAGATCTCTGTGCATAATAAATACTGCAAACGAATACACACACGCATACACACAAACATACGTGCATATATATATATATATATATATATATATATATATATATATATATATATATATATATATATGCGAGTATACAATATATATATATATATATTTGTGTGTATACGCGTGTGTGTGTATGTGCGTGTGAAGATATACGTACATATTTATATGGACATACGATATATATATATATATATATATATATATATATATATATATATATATATAGTAATTTCCTTCTGATCTGCTCAGGAAAGATGAGAAAATCTGGGACAAAACCCATACAGAGTCGTTCGTGCAGATTTTAAATCTGTGTTCCTGACTGCCAGGAGTGCCCAACCTGACATCCGCCCACTCCATCTTCATTGAGCCACTAATTCCAGTAGAGAGACGCATCGTTTAATGTCGAATAAGAGAGGCGATTTCCCAGTGAAAAACTGATAAATACGTTCTCTCTCCCTCTCTCTCAGATAGATAGATATGAAGAGGCTAAGGTAGATAGATATGAACACACCGAGATAGATAGATAGATAGATAGATAGATAGATAGATAGATAGATAGATAGATAGATAGATAGATAGATAGATAGATAGATATGACGAGGCTAAGGTAGATAGATACGAACAGACTGAGATAGATAGATAGATAGATAGATAGATAGATAGATAGATAGATAGATAGATAGATAGATGGTGCGGTGAGTAAATTGTCGCCATTTTATATTTTAATTTTTCGCGCATGCGCCTTATTTGTTTTTCATTTTGTTGACTTCATAGTATAGCAGGGTCGCCTGGGCACCGTCTGTGAGAAAAAGAGCACCATTACGTAATTCACTCTGCCAGAAATTTAGAATCGGCCTGCTGAGCTGCTCAACATTCGCACAGGAAGCTCCAATGCGATCATTTCAGAGTGTTTGGGTGTCAATCTGAGGACAGTGAACAGGATTTGGAAAGAGTTGGGGTGAGACTAATGGTGATTAACACGCTAGGGTAGTTCGGAAAACTCCCTCTGATCGTTTTGATAAGAAAAGAACTCGCGAATTTGTTGGTAAGATCCAGGCCATGATTGAAAACGACCCGTCCAAATCAATCAGGTCCATAACCAGGGAACTAGTACTGCCCTGAGTCAAAAGGATGACCGCTGGAAGATTCTTCGTCTGGCAACAGGACCTTGCACCATGACGCACAAGCAGGACAACCCAGTCAGACATTTTCTACGACCACATCACCCCTTACATCTGAACACTTAACTCCCCAGATCGCAACCCCCTTGATTATTAAGTGTGGAGCGCAGTTGAGCGAAAGACCAACAAAACTCGTTGTAACACCCAAGATCAACTGATGGCAAGGATTATGGTAGCATTCATCAACTTAAACAAGAAGAGATGCAGGAGATTCCAAAGTCATCTGGAAGCCGTAGTTGAAACCAATGGCGATTTTATTGAATATATTTACTCTTTAGTACTTTAAGATATTTTTGTGTAATTTTGGTAAATATATCTGTTAAATATATCAGTGTTATTTTTATTTTTGTGTAATCTAGCCATCAGTTTATCCATCGCGCCCTCTACATATGAAGTGGCTGAGATAGATAGATAGATAGATAGATAGATAGATAGATATCACTAGATTAGTTGAACGATTCGAGACGCATAACCCTACTCAGTTAGCGAGAAGCTTTTCTCCCGGTCCGACCAATAGCAGTTGTCCACACGATTGAGGTAAGAACAGTATGACCAAGGCTCCTCGGCCAGAGCAGCTTGTCAACGTTTTTCCTTGAAAATTGCCTGTATATCTTTATTCTCATTAAGTATTATATATACATACATACATACATACATACATACATACATACACACACACACACACACACACACATATATATATATATATATATATATATATATATATATATATATATATATATATATATCGAGAAAGAGAGATCGTTTTCATTTTCTCTTTTACTTATTCTGTTATTCCTGCTTTCATTCTTATTCTAACGCATTCTTATTTCCTCTTAAAAATTCTTTTGTCACGATCTCTTTTGTTCTTATTCTCTTATTCTCTACATTGGCATCTATTCTCTTTTTCTTATTCTGTTATTCTCTACATTGGCATCTATTCTCTTTTTCTTATTCTGTTATTCTCTACATTGGCATCTATTCTCTTGTTCTTATTCTGTTATTCTCTACATTATATATATATATATATATATATATATATATATATATATATATATATATTCTTGTTCTTATTCTGTTATTCTCTACATTGAAATCTATTCTCTTGTTCTTATTCTGTTATTCTCTACATTGGCATATATTCTCTTTTTCCTATTCTGATTAACTTTTTTATAATTTTTCAATGTTTCTCTCTTGTGTTCTTATTTTGTTATTTCCTCTATTCTTTTTGCTTTCCCTTTTTCTCACAGACAAACATTGTCTTTTTCTTATTTTCTTTTCCTTTTTTTTCTTTTCTATTTTTTATTCTTTCTTTCATCGTCTTTTTTTATTTTTCATTTTCTCTTCTCTTTACCCTATTTCATTCAGTAACCATGACGTTATTTTGATGGCCAAGTTGTTTAACTTTATTTTTTAGCTTTTACATTTTTTTCCACCTTTTTTTTTATTTCTTTTTGAGTTTTTGATTTTGCTTTCTTTAAGTTTCTCCTCTTCTTTTTCTTGTCTTTTCTCGGAGTTTTTTTTAAAATTCTCTCTTTTCTGTTCTTGGATTTTTTTCTCTTTTTTTTTTTTTTTTTTTTTTTTTTTTTTAACGTCCGCTTCTTCGGTGCGCCTGCGATAGCGACAGTTAGCTCGGCAGGCTGTTCGCTGGCGTAGATAGTTCGATTCTTATGGCTGCTGTAAATTTGTAGCCACTTCAATAAATATATGCTTCTTTCTTTTTCTACTTTTCTCGTCCGTTCCCTTTCGTCTTTGTTCCCGTCTCTCCGCCATATTTTTTTCTTTTTGCTTTCTTCAACAGTTTTTGTCTCTATTTTTGTCTTTCCACCCTTTCCTACTCTCTTTTTATTTTACCTTCTTTCTTCAAAATCTATTTCTTTTTCTCCCCCTCACCTTTACTTTCTCGTCCTCTCTCTCTCTCACTCTCTCTCACTCTCTCTCTCACTCTCTCTCACTCACTCTTTCACTCTCTACACTCTCTCTCTCTCTCTCTCTGTGTTCTTTTCTTTGCACATGTCTTGTTTATTTCTAACCTTTTTCTTTTCTTGTCTATCATTCCTCCCTCTTTCCCTTTCACTGACGCTCCTTCCTTTTCTCACTGTCTTCTATCGCTTTCATTTCCTTTCATTTCCTTTACTCTTTCTTCTCTCTCACCCTGTCCCGTTCCTCCCTATTCTTCTCTTTTCCTTTTACGGCTCTCTTCTCTTTCAATTTTCTCCCCTCTCTCTCTCTAACTTTCCTATATTTTTTTTCTTTGTTTGTCTTTTCAAACCTTCTTTATTCTTGCTTCTTCCGAAACCTGTCTGACTGTAGTAATGCAGACTGTCACATTGTCTCCATTCCTGACGAAGTGCTCGCAATGCCAAACGATGCCGGTCGAAGAGAATGGATGCAAACACAGTTAGAAAAACAAAATATAAGAGAAAACTAGCGGGCGGGAAGCCAGCGTGTAGCGAGAGAGAAAGAGAGAGAGAAAGAGAGTTTTACGAACGTCAAATCGAGTAATGAATTAGGAAATTTATTATGTGTTCTTCGTAAATGTAGGGATGTTCTGGGTGTTGTAGACAAGGGGGCTGGGGAGGACCAGGTTGAGAGGGAGACATTCCAAATAAAGAGGTGTTGGAGCAAGACAACCAAAACAGACATTGATGAGAAGAGGAGGAAGAGGGTCAAAGAATAGACAAAGATGAGAGCAACAGAAGTGTTTTAGGTAAGGAAAGGAATGTTTCGGTTCTGAAGCCGAAGAAAAGACGAAGAAATTGAGGAAGAATTGAAAGAAAATCTGTTTGTTCAAAAGTGTAGCAAAAATTAAAGAATAAGGGAAAGAGACGTGAAGGGGAATATTTCAAAGAAAGAAGAGGGTGGGAAAAAAGAAAAGAGGAAGAAAAAAACGAAAAACGAAGAAAAATAAAGAAGAAATATTGAAGAAAAGAAGTGAAAAGATTAGCGGGGAGAATGAAGGAAGGAGAGAAAGAAGGGAAGAAAGAGTTGGAAAGAGAAGCGGAGCGATAAAGAGGAGAATCAATGAGGAAGAGAAACACAGAAACAATGGGGAAAAAATCGGGTGGAGAGGTGGGAAAACAAGAGAGAGAAAGAACAAGCAATGGAGGAAAAGAAGAAAGAGAAGAGAAGAGAGTGGGGGGAAGGCAAAGTGGCGAAAGAACGAGGAAAAAGAAAAGGATAAAGAAACAAGGGAAGAAAAACTGGGAAAACAAGCATAGAATTGAAGAGAAAGAGATGGATTGAGAACTCAGAGAAAAGGGTAAGAAATGAAGAGGAAAGACAAGGGTAAAATGTTGTGAAGAAGAAGAAGAAGAAGAAGAAGAAGAAGAAGAAGAAGAAGAAGAAGAAGAAGAAGAAGAAGAAGAAGAAGAAGAAGAAGAAGAAAACAGTATCGTGATAATTAGAAAGCTTATCTTAAACATTAATTCACTAGAAAAGTTATATCAATCTTCACTTTGTACCTCACCTCTATGGCCTTGTGCCAGACTAAACAGAACACTGTAACCATGTCCAGGCCTTACTCGGTTGGGTAGACCGTTAAGTGCTTTTGTAGTTTGTCTTCGATCCCAAGTAAAAATCAAGACCGATCATAAAGACAGGAAAATCCTGCTCACTGAAAGATTGGCGCAACACACTCTTCAAATACCCCCCTGTCCATATGCAGTATAGTGTAAGCTTAGTAAATATCAAGAAAAGGAAAAGTAAAGATAAAGAAAAGATATTAAAAAACAGAAACGAAAAAGGAAGAAGAAAAGAATAGAAAGAAACAGAAAAATAAAAAGAGACGGTGAGTAAAGAGTAAGGCAAAGAGAGTGAGTAAGGCAAAGAGAGTGAGTAAGGCAAAGTGAGTGGGGATGATTAATAAACCTGTGCCAATGAAATGGTCATCTCTCTTTCCTATGTTCCAATATTTGCATTCTTCAAGCGTCTGGGGGAAAAGGATTCCTAGAAACAGGTGTAGTGTGGTCGGGCGAGACGTCGAAATAGCGTTGGAATGCGTGAGACACAACACGAGAGGGTTGTGGGACGTGCTCACGAAGAATAAATAAAAAGCAGAAAAAGACGGCTGGGGTCATTTTATTTCAATTTCGAGGGACCCACACCTTCCTTGATGGTGAAAACGTCAAATATTAGCCACCCTGCAGTGTAGCATCGGACAGAATACCATAAATATTTGGATAATTACGCCGCCGCTTATGGCAATAATCAGAACGCAGTTTGAAAAGTGTTTTGATCTGAATGCTATACAATTGATAAAAGGCGGGAAAATGAGAATATTTCGCTTCACACGCGCACTTGGTAACTGCAGCCATAGAATCAGCGGGTCTTACTGTTTAGATGACTTTCATATCCTGCAATGATTCCAGCAAGAATCGAATCTACTATTAATGGCTTGAAAGAAGTGCAGAAAAACGATAGGAGGATTGCACATAGGCAGTAAGATAGATAGATAGATAGATAGATAGATAGATAGATAGATAGATAGATAGATAGATATGACGAGGCTTAGGGAGATAGATACGAACAGACTGAGATAGATAGATAGATAGATAGATAGATAGATAGATAGATAGATAGATAGATAGATAGATAGATAGATAGATAGATAGATAGATATGACGAGGCTAAGGCAGATAGATACGAACAGACTGAGATAGATAGATAGATAGATAGATAGATAGATAGATAGATAGATAGATAGATAGATAGATAGATATGACGAGGCTAAGGCAGATAGATACGAACAGACTGAGATAGATAGATAGATAGATAGATAGATAGATAGATAGATAGATAGATAGATAGATAGATAGATATGAACAGGGTGAAAAATAAACTCAAAGAGATTGTTTAAAATAGTTCCTCATCAAAAAATTCCGCTCCCCAGTAAAGTGTTTATCGTTTATGTCGACTCTCCTATTTCGAGTCAGGAAATTGTTTGCAAAACGTAAAAGTAAGCATAATAAACAACATGTCTGTCTAGTATTGAATAAAATAAACCTGGCGACCCAATGACCGTTTTTTTTTTTACCACATCGCTAATAAAAAGAACCATTCGAGTGCGTAAACCCTAAAGTAATGATTAACTATCGAATTTTACACATTTATTGCTACTGCACTGAGTTCCAAAAGCTAAGCAAAGTAATAAGAAACATGAAAAGAATAATAAGCTACCATGTAATATCAATCCTCTTATATGGCAATGAATAATCAATCTCCCCACTGATGAAGAACAGACTTAAGACAACAGTGATGTAGTTCTACAGAAGGATGATGAGAATACCAAGGACGGAATATGGAAACAAAAAGACGCATATACTCACAATCTGAAAGAAACATCTGAAATTTATTGGGCACATAATGAAGACTGTGGGCTTGGAGAATTTGACACTCACAGGACATATCGAAGGCAAAAGGAAGGGATGGCAAAAAAGTGAGGAGGTTGCAAAAAGACAAACATTACGAAGAGCTACAACAGGTAGGAAGTCGTGGAGAGACATAATCGCTGACCTCCTGATGAGACACTGCACATAGAAGAACAACTGATTGTCGTACAAATCTAAGATTATAAAATATTTTTAAAATGATATTTTATTTAAAATTTCAGTACTGGCAGCGTAAAAATTGTATGAAAGCGGTAATGCTTAATTGTACGCATGCGCAGGTGGTGCGAATGGTAATTTTGGTGGTATGGCAAAAGAATTAAAAATCATTTTTATTGCTGATGTAAGGACTTTTCTTTGAGAAACAAAGGAAATGCTATGAGATATCAATCTTCCAATATGGCAATGAATACGTATACAGTTTCCCTCGAGATGATAAAGAAACTTCAGTCAACACATATGTGGTTCGACAGACGGACAATAAGAATCGCTGGACTTATGAGCAATGAGGAAGATTTAAGGAAATTGAAACAACAAAAAACGAATGCTTAGAATCAGAAATAGCAGAAAATTTCCGAGACACAGAAAAAAGGGAAAATTTGGCGCTCACAGAAAACATTGAAGGCAAAATGGCGTCCAGGGAAACTGAGAGTAATCAGTCTAACGAGTTAATATCACCGAACATTTACTGCGAGAGAGGGTGAGGAGGCAAACGTTGCTTAAATCTATGAGGGATAGGAGGTTGTGGAGATCCGTGGTCGACCGCATTTTTAAGGAACACAGCACATAGAGGATACAAATTTATTTTCTCTTTATATCCCGAAAGCGTGTACGTTTTTTTTTCCTCCCTACTTCGTATAAAGATAAAAAAAAATTAAAATAAAAAAATGCTGATTTCGGATCGATCTCGCACGCCACACATTTCAAAAATTAAATTTAAAAAAAAAACAGGAGCCAGTACATTAAACGATTTTATTTGTAATATCTTGAAACAAACGTTTTTAATTCTGATATTTGAAAACATTTTTTTATTATTAAATTTGACAATTTTTGCTTTTTAAAATTCAATTTAAATTTAACGTTTTTGTCAAGTGGTGCAAGACAGATTTTCAAATCTCGAAGGAATGCGGCTCTTGAAAATAGTTAAGACTCGCTGTTTCTACCATATTCAAGGATTTCTGTTCCAAAAAGAAAGAAAACAAAGAATTTTCTGCTTCTTTGCCAGCTGATCAAACGTCTAAAACCGCACGAGCGTGATGGCTGTCATATATTAAATTTAGTTTAGCACAAACCCACAACTATCCCCAGAATTTACGCAGTAAGAGGCTGCAGAGTGGAAAGTAATCCTTAGCGGCAAGCTAAGGATTACTTTCCACTCTGCAGCCTCTTTCCTCACAGGCGCAAAGTTGCAAGACTGACGCTACTCTACTGCTATTTCCATGGCAAATGTTCAGATGAGCGCTCCATTCTTTACTTCCAAAAATTCAGACCTTTACAGCTAGGACACACTATACCACTTCCACAGAGTCGAATCATCCTCATTCTCTCCATGTTCTCATCCGTTTAGCTTAATCTAGTCTGGTACAGGGTCACAATAGTCGGGCACCCATAGAGAATGGAGTACACTAACGATGGCATGGTCGTCATCACAATACAACATATATACATATTCATATATACTGTGGTTAGCCTGCCACAAGACTATAATAGTCTGCAAGATAACTTTGTTCACGACCTCACCAGGACAGTGTATACACACTCACACACACACACACACACACACACATAACACGCGCGCACACACACACTACGTTACTTAAAAATCGAAAACGGAAAAAATAAAATTAAATAAAAATAAATAAATAAATAAACAAAATGACAATAAAATACGCAAAATAAATTAACCCAAACAAATTACCAAATCACACCTGTTAGAATAGACGAAATAGAATAAAAAAATAAGAAAGAAAATCAATGAACCCAAATAAATAAAGTAAATAATAACTGTTATATAACGATTAAAAATTAGTAAAAGATTAGTATTAAAAATACTACGTTACTTAAAAATCGAAAACTGAAAAGAGAAAATATACAGTATAACAAATAAATAATAACAAGTAAAATAAATTGATCTAAATTCATCCAAATAAATAAACTAATAAACCGATCCCAATAATCAATCCAAATAAATACATAATTAATAAACAAATTAAAATCTGTTCCCGCCAAAATAATAGTTAGAATAAACTACAACAATCAACCCCAAAATTGAATAAATAGCTTTAATTATCTTCCCAAACCAAAACAAAACTATTACATAAGCGATATAAACAATTTTTTACTACGTTAATAAAAACACCGATTAAAAAATAAATAAATAAGATAAGAAATAAAAATATAAAATAAAATAAAAACAAGCAAAATAATTTAACCCAAATAAATAAATAAACGACTTCCGGTGCAATAACTGCCAAAATAGACTACCCACAATGCACCACTGACCCATATATATAAATAGCCGAGAAAAATAACAGCACTCGTGACCTGACGATTGCATCTAACATGAAACAGACTGTTGCCTCTAAGTGTTGACTTCAATGTTCACTTTTATATTTACACACTCTCTATTGAGTACTTTATCCCATAAATATAGCACATCTTAAGACTATTTTTCTTCATATATATATATATATATATATATATATATATATATATATATATATATATATATGCGGTACTTACTGGAAAGTGCTCAATATCAGTGATAGAGCTAACATATTCACTTGTATAGATATGAGTTTGTAACCCTGGGTTTCAGATCGCAAAAGCGTGAAACCCAAACTTACAAACTCATATCCATACAACTGAATATATATATATATATATATATATATATATATATATATATATATATATATATATATATATATATAGCACAAATTATAATTATACTGTCGTATGTTTCCTGAATATTTTCTGTTTGAAATACTAAGACTTGTCAATATTATGCCGAGCTGTTATACTTGGCAAACTGAATTGTTAAATTTGTTATGCGTTATCGATGCTGATTTAGTTACGGTGTTGTTGTTGTCAATGGCTGTCTGCAAAATTTCGGGGCTAATCACGTATTCTCTCATTTCTACGCTTAATACACAAGACTGTAGTTTTATAATTACAGCAAAGAATCCAAAGAGTAAATTAGAAATAAGATGCTACAGAACCATCCTGGGAATCTCCTATGTAGACCTTATCACAAATGACGCAGTGCAAGACACTATCAGACAAGAAACAGGCCCATTTAAAGATCTCATCACTACCACCGAGAAGAGAAGGATGAAATGGTATGGACGTGAACCAACAATCTTTCCACGGTCATCACATTAGGAAAAAGAACAACAGATAGAAAGAAGAAAAGGTGGGTTGCCAATTTTACTGGGTGGACTATAAAATCATTCCCAGAGACTCGGGCATTGTTCAGGCAAGCGAGATATATGGAGGTCGTTGGTGCTCAGTTGCACAGCAACCCTACGACCACAACCGGTCACAGAACTGATGATTTTATTTTGATGCGTAAAGTAGGAGACTAGAATTATCAGTATAGACACCGAACTAATGTTAATATTAAATGAATTTTCGAAGTCAATAAAATTTTATTTCATATTAATTGGTGTTAATCTAATAAACAGATATAGTAATTGATATGAAGCGTTAAAATTTCAAACGAAACTAACAGCAAAGCACGAAAGCTGTCCTGACGATTTACAGGTGCTATTCTTTTATCCATTGAGTTAATCTTTATTCAACTCAAGATCAGACTTAGTACTCTCCGCCTGACTTACTCTCCATTCTTTTAACTGGCGCGAATGTGATCACAGCCGACCGCTTTTATTGCATAGCGCTTGTATCGACCTCTGTCAGTAACAATGACGTCAAACTTGTCACTCGGTTGGATCCACGTTCAGTGAAAGAGTCGATTCTAATCATTTTGTTCCGACAGTTTCAGACTCCATCAAATCAAATGCTATATCAACACCGCGTGTGATAGGACATATCTGCGCCGTAATAGTTCAGTCAAAAAAAAAACTAGATAGCAAGTCATTTTCTTTAGCTTCCTTCGCTTCAAGAAAGACAAGTCGAGTAGAATGTCTGCGTCAAATAAAGTAAGAAAGAAAAAATATACGCGTCTTTTTTTATACTAAAAATTTCATATAAATAAGATTTATTTAACTGGCTTATATATAGTTTACCCCTGTCACTACATTTCTGTGAATTTTTCTGTTTGCAGAGAATTTTGGGACGATAAAAAACACACACATAACACTAAAACTTATATGATTTCAGCTATTGTTCTACGAAGAGATGCCATAGGTATTTACTAATGTTAACATTGACTATAGGCGTGTTTAGGATGTTAGTCAAACAGAACATTAATACTTTTGTTTCTATCGGTGTTCCCTACACTTGTGGCCAAGATTGAGTTAAGCTGAATAAAAATCAATTCTGCCGTGCAAAAACGACTCAAAATTGACAGCTCATTTTATAACAATTGGACAATGCCAATACCAGGGATCGAATCGTTGATCCGAATATTTCCTGTTATCCGAAACCCTCTGCCATATTGAGTATTAATTTGTGATCGATTGAATCCGCAACAGATTTTGAATTTAATCTTTTATGCTAACTGCTTTGCGTCCGAGATTAATGGTATGCCATGCAATTAAAAATCAATACAGTTGATTAATATTGATAGCAGATTGAAGCTTTTCCAGCAACGATGTTTGAGCGGAATAATTATTTTTATTCAGCCTTTGGAAATAACGGGAAGAATATTTATACTACCAGCTTTAGAGCGTGTATATCGAGTCTAAGCAACCATTTCCATAACATGTTTCCAAGGGTCTCTGAATTTAGCCGACTTATGGCGAACGAAGAGGTGAGAGTTGGCTAACAGTTAACCGCAAGGAATATGGAAACAGTGAACCAATTTCAGTGTCCGTGTCGGGCATGAATACTCCCCTAGCTATGGCTATGTAGTAGGACAATTGGAGCTCTTTTACTCTTGGGTGTTCGATAGATCAGTTCAAAGATTGTTCCATGTTTCGGGTAGAATGTGATCTACGGCAAACAGTCGCATGTCACCCACAGAGGGGATAGGCGTCGTTATAGATACCATGGCGGTGGTCACTCTAATTAATCATGGGAAACATCCACGTCTATAGTTGAAGAGAATCGGTTAACAAGTTTATCTCTTGTGTGGCGTTCGATTCTTGTTGAAAACCTTTGCTGCCCTAAATCAAAATATTGGACACTTGCCGAAGAACAGTGATTATTGGAATAATCTCGAAAATCATTGCCAGCAAATTCGATACTTCCTAAATATGGTTTGGGGCCAGATAAGTTTCATAATAATTACAGCCTTCATTGAATTTATGTTTGTTACGAGGCCGCTTATAGAGAGCAAAGTTACATATTCACACACATAAGTATCTGCATCCATTTCCGGATCCAAAGAACCTTTAAAACCATAAATCCGAAGTCTTGAGTCCTTGCATATATATTAAGAAATTCTTCTTAAGCACTTATGAGGCTGGATAAAATAGTACATTTCAATTAACCCCTACCGATTTATTTATAATGACCTTGCTTGTTTCCTTCCTTCCTTCCTTCCTTCCTTCCTTTCTTCTTCTTCTTCTTCTTCTTCTTCTTCTTCTTCTTCTTCTTCTTCTTCTTCTTCTTCTTCTTCTTCTTCTTCTTCACATCCTCCTCGTCCCTTTCTATTACTCCCGAGGTCGTGCTTTAATTTATTTATTTTTTAAAAAATAATATAGCGTTCATTAGTTTGAAGAAATTAAAAGCGTCAAAGAGGTCATTTGATAAAACTCGGCTGAGGATACCGTAAGGTTGAAACCAAGGTAGCAGATTCAGCTGCCTTCCTGATTTTTTAAGCATAGATAGATAGATAGATAGATAGATAGATAGATAGATAGATAGATAGATAGATAGATAGATAGATAGATAAACAAACTGAGATAGATAGATAGATAGATAGATAGATAGATAGATAGATAGATAGATAGATAGATAGATAGATATGAGCAGACTGAGATAGATAGATAGATAGATAGATAGATAGATAGATAGATAGATAGATAGATAGATAGATAGATAGATAGATAGATAGTGAGAGATGAGAGGGGGATGGGTGGGGAGAGAGAAGTACATCAATAAAAGTATGACATGATCTCCTCTACTCCAGCAATGCGAAAAATAGCAAGAAACAGTGGACGCTATGGCCTTGTTTGGCAGCCAGACTAGAAGAAGCGCTTTTGAAGTCAAATTGGTTCATTAATTATAGAAGCAAGCAATTCTACTCTTGCGACTGAAATCGCAGCAGTATCATTTGTAGTGACCCTATACTCCGAAAGAGACGACACGTTTTCAGAGAAAGCGAGAGAGAGAGAGAGAGAGAGAGAGAGTGTGTGTGTGTGTGTGTGTGTGTGTGTGTGTGTGTGTGTGTGTGTGTGTGTGTGTGTGTGTGTGTGTAGTGCATTAGTAAGTTCCAGAGTCTACTGATGAAAGGACATTTATTTTACTCAACAGCTATTTATTTTTCAACATAATCTCATTCCTTGTCAGTGTGGAACATTAATCCCCTATTAATCGCATATCCATAGCCGACTGTAATTGTTTATCTCTTGTAGCTTGTTCGATTGAGAACCCTACCTTTTTTACCTTGTGGCAAAATCATCATCATTTGCTTAGAGGAGCCAATTTAGCAAAAGATAAAAATGACCAATTTCGCTCAAAATACCTAACGAAAAAAAAGTTTGATGTTGTGAATATTATTGAACAATCACGTCCTGGGTATGACGATAAACTACATCCGCGTCCTGGGTAAGACAATAAACTACATCCAACAGCAAGGGCTGTGATCAGGAGGTTTTGAGGAGCGTGGAACCACCTCTTAATTGCTAGTGTTCCCAGGTCCACCCTGACCCGAGGTGGTACTACCTGTTAGCGTCCCAGATATGGGCAAATAGTTAACACCCAAACTACCTCAAAATACTATGAAAGTGTAAAAATAGGTTTTAATACCCGAAATACTTTATAAAAAAATATTACCAGCAATATGTTTTTGAAAAAAGAAAAAAATATTACCAGCAATACGTTTTTTTGAAAAAAATTACTAGCAATAAAAATTTTGTCGTCATTAAATAACCCATTGAGGTGTTGATATGCCGTAAAACAAACCAAACCAAACCAAACCTTAATAGCAAATTAAGTGACAACGGCTTGAGAGATCCACGATGATCTACAAGAAATCAATGTCCGAGTTCCCACATAAATTTATAATTAAAATTAAGATAAGAAAATATTTGTACTTTTAGAAAACAATTATATTTTTAAATTTCCTAATACCGGTAAATTATATTTTGTAGGAAATTCAAGGAGACGACGTGTCGACTGAAGAATTTCGCAGACAGAAAGCAATCAGAAATATTCGTTATGATAAAGGTTATTGAATGAAAGAAAATCGTTGTCTTTCTTTTGTATCAAATATTTCACGCCTTAACAAGAACTAATGGTGATTAGTGGGCAGATTTTTTAAATTTTTATACAGAACGTATCACGATTCATTATCTTTGTTGATATATAGTTTCAAGGGCAAGCCGGGCTTATTTACTCGACTGGGGTTTTGATTGGCGTCGCCTCGAAATATCGTTTGGTATTGGTTGGGAAAAAGTAAAAATAATGAGATTCAAGGATCACCTTTTGACTTGTTTTGGTAGAAGGGAGAGGAAAGTGAGTGAGAGGAGGAGGAGGAGAAAGGCTATGAAACGGAGGAGGAGTTGATGGGGAGGAGAAGGAGGAAGGAAAGTAGGAAAGAAGGGAAGAATAATAATGGATATGTAGAAGAGAAAAGCAGAAAAAAGAATGAAACGAATAGAAGAGATTTATAGACATGAAAAATTGAGGAAGTATGAAAATAAGAAGGAAAGAAAGAAAGAATTAAGGGTTAAGAAAAAAAAGAATGATGGCGAAAAGGGGAAAAAGAAAGAAAAGGCAATATATAAGAAAGAAAGAAAGAAAGAAAGAAAGAAAGAAAGAAAGAAAGAAAGAAAGAAAGAAAGAAAGAAAGAAAGAAAGAAAGAAAGAGTAAAAGCTAAAAAAGAAAAAGGAAAGAAATAATTATGGCAAAGAAAGAAAAAAGAAAAATAGTAATGGCGAAAAAGTAAAGAAAGAGAAACTGACAACAGACGATTTCTTTTAGAAATGAAATCATTCTAATCCGAAAGAATTCAATAGAAGAAAAAATCTTTCTTTCTTTCTTTTTATGGCGATGTTACCAATTTATCTTCCATCACTTTAGACCGAAACCGTCAAGTTACACAATGCGATTGGTGACCAGTAATAAAAAGTAGGCAACTATAAGATACATACATACACACATACATACACACACACACACGCACATATATATATATATTTATGTGTGTGTGTGTGTGTGTGCATGTATGTATGTATAGGGAGATGACAGAGAGGAGGAAAATAAATAACAAGACGGAAAACTGTTGTGACGCGTTTCGTTCAAAAATGAACGTCTTTATATACAATTGTGGTTTTATTGATGGAATCAATTTATCTTGCATATAAAAAGAAAAAATACAACAGACGCTGGCTACATTTTTAAATCAAAGCCGTTTTTACATACAGAGAGGATCATAGAAACAAAAGATCTCCTTCGAAAAAATGACTATTAATAATACAATGTGGAATAATTAAAAACAATCCCATTAAAAATTGAAGATAAAATGCATTGCTTGGAATAGAATAAGTTTCAAATTCACAGACATCGAACGTCAAACCTTACATTTAGAAATAATATGTCGCGACAATTTTTCTGGTGAAAAATGTCTGCTTTGAAAACTAGCGATCGAAACCATTGTCCTTACTTGATCTTGAAGAAGAGGAAATTGCAAGCATCAAATAAGGAGAATTCACTTGTAGATCCTTGTTGGATCCCAGTTTCTAATGCACTGGAGGGAGCGGCTTTGGGGAAAGAAGACACGGTTCTTGGGACACAAGCCGTTGGGTTTCGAATACTTGGAGGTGTATCACCGCGGAACATAGTGAGTGGGGTGCGCTATATCGCGTCTAGTCAGTTTCTTCTTCGTTAACTGAGGCTCGTTGGTCTAGTGGTATGGCGCATGAGTTGTATCGTAACGGCCCGGGTTTGATTCTCAGTAGTGGATACACACTGCGCATGAGCCCCAAACAGAACAAAACGCTCGTCCAATGCTTTTGGGGATTCTTCTAGGCTCAATGAATTACTCTCTCTCTCTCTCTCTCTCTCTCTCTCTCTCTCTCTCTCTCTCTTTCTCTCTCTCTCTCTCTCTATATATATATAAATATATATAAATATATATATATATATATATATATATATATATATATATATTAGCCATTTTCAAGAGTGATCTGTTTAGTGTGTTGTGAGTTTTTCCTCATGTTTTAACTGTTTAAGTTGTTTTTTTATTTTTTGAGATATTTTTTGTATCTTTATTTTAGAGACTGAGATAGATAGATAGATAGATAGATAGATTGATAGATAGATAGATAGATAGATAGATAGATAGATAGATAGATAGATAGATAGGGACAGACGGAGATAGATAGATAGATAGATAGATAGATAGATAGATAGATAGATAGATAGATAGATAGATAGGGACAGACGGAGATAGATAGATAGATAGATAGATAGATAGATAGATAGATAGATAGATAGATATGGACAGGCGGAGATAGATAGATAGATAGATAGATAGATAGATAGATAGATAGATAGATAGATAGGGACAGACGGAGATAGATAGATAGATAGATAGATAGATAGATAGATAGATAGATAGGGACATACGGAGATAGATAGATAGATAGATAGATAGATAGATAGATAGATAGATAGATAGATAGATAGATAGATAGATATGGACAGACGGAGATAGATAGATAGATAGATAGATAGATAGATAGATAGATAGATAGATAGATAGATAGATAGATAGATATTGGACTGACGGAGATAGATAGATAGATAGATAGATAGATAGATAGATAGATAGATAGATAGATAGATAGATAGATATGGACAGACGGAGATAGATAGATAGACAGATAGATAGATAGATAGATAGATAGATAGATAGATAGATAGATAGATAGATAGATAGATATGGACAGACGGAGATAGATAGATAGATAGATAGATAGATAGATAGATAGATAGATAGATAGATAGATAGATAGATAGATAATGAACTGTATATTATTAACTGTCTGGGATATTGATTAAATGCTTTCGCTATTTCGATAAAGAAAGACAGCGTTTATTCTCTTTAACGGAAATTGGAACATAAATATTTTATTCGACCGTTTGTATTATTTCTTACCGATTGAAAAGCACCCATCTTGCCCGTTTCTCTGGATACGTCTCATCACAGGGACCACAGAGAAATAGAGGAATATTTTAAAAGATCCGATCGATATTTGATCTTGTCTATAAGGCTCCCAATCTGAAAACGTCTTTCTCTTCCAGCAACCAGAACATTTTCCGTGCTTGTATACACTAAATGTTTAATTCCTACCAATTCTTAAATACGGTGGAAGGAAAAGGATTCGTAGATCTTAAGACGATGTCATTTTTTAAAGAATTCCTTTTTATTTAATTTATTCGCATTTTGTTTCATGTAATACATCTGTGCGTGTTCCACGCAAGTCAGGCGTAGGGAGGATTCGTGTCGTCTGCATGGACCAAAATGGATGCAATAAGAAGAAGAGATGTAATTTGTGTTTGAGCGAGAGAGAGAAAGAGGGGGGAGTATATGTATTTGTCTTTCAGATAGAGAAGAAGAGGTAAATATGAATATGATTAGAGGAACTGTATCAAAGAAAGAGAGAAAGATCTAATAGGAATGAGCTTGAATAAAGAAATAAATATCTAAAAGAAAGAAACAAAGAAAGGTTTTGAAGAAAGGAGAAAAAGAAAGAAAGAAACAAACAAACAAATATCTGCAATAAAGAAAGAAAGAGCTTGAAGGACAAAATAAAGAAAGAAAGATCTAGGAGAAAGAAAGAAAGAAAGAAAGAAAAAAAGAAAAAAAAGAAAGAAAGAAAGAAAGAAAGGTAGATGATTAAGAAAAGAAAGAAAGGAAAAAAGATCCAGAAGAAAGACCTTGAATAAAGAAAGAAAAAAAGAAAGAAAGAAAGGAAGGAAGAAAGATCTAAAAGAAAGAAACAAAAGTAAGATCTTGAAGAAAGAAAGAAAGAAAGAAGAAAGAAAGAAAGATGATTAAGAAAGAAAAAAAGAAAGATCTAGAAGGAAGACAGATGATTAAGAAAGAAAGAAGCAAAAAACAAACAAAGATCTTGAAAAAGAAAGAAAGATCTAGAAGGAAGAAAGAAAGAAAGAAAGAAAGAAAACAAATGTACAACAGTACGAAATCTAAGCAGGTCATATTTGAGGAAGAATGTAATTAATAACAAAGTGGGAACTTGGAATTGTTTTCAGGTCTTAACTAGTCTGGCACAAACTTAGGGCACTAAGTGAGGATCGAACTCGCTATACTAACAATGGATTGCAAACATCTACATTAGATATTCCATTAGCTTAATTTAGTCTGTTGAATGGCCACAATAATATAGTGTTAGGAGAAGCTAGATCCCATGCTACCAGCTTCCCTGCCATCGCTCTACGGATGTTGTAACTGGGAAAGAAATTTTTAAGAAACTGTGAAAGTCCTGTAAGTGAACGAAAGATTTTGAAAAAAAAAACACGAATTAGAGGCGAAGTGTCTAAGATAGAAAATGGGTGTTGCCTTTTTTGCATGCCTTTGAAAGAAGGTAAGGTAGATATAAGGAACAGCGTGGAAAGAGTCAGAAAAAGATGTATGAGATGGGAAAAGGTGGGTAGGGGACTCTTAGTTATACACGTGCGCGTTAAAATTATCAAACAACCCCCAGATTTTCGCTTGAGTCTCTTCTTTTTTTTATTTGCAAATTTACAAATAAGTCCTGTCATGCGTGAATTTCGTTGGCGGGGTGCGGAGGAGGAGGTGGGGGCGATTTATTATACACGCCAAAATTGAATCTGTATAGAGAGAGGAGAAGCGCTTTATGCAAAATTCGATGCCTATGAGTGAATTTGTGTATAAATAGTACATTTCTTTTCGGTAAATATATTCTTATACTTGTGTGTATGTGTTTATATGTGCATGTGTGTGTGTGTGTGTGTGTGTGTGTGTGTGTGTGTGTTTGTGTGTGTGCGTGCGTGTGTGTGTGCATGTGTTTGTGTGTGTGTTTGTGTGTGTGTGAAAGGGGAAGAGAAAGCGAGATTGACAGACAGACAGACAGACAGAGATATTGTGACGTTTCAAACTCTTTTCTGAATGATATATGCGTCATGTTTTGTTTTTTTTTTCAATTCCGTCAATTTCAGGTAAAATTATCAAAAGATAGAAGAAGAAAAGAAAATTGAATTTGCTTTCCTTTGTTGTTGTTGTTGCAAGTAAAACAAATAAATTTATGCACAATTATCTCGCCAAAGTAACCATGTGCGTGTTAAAGAAAGAAAGAAAGAAAGAAAAGAAAAGGAATAAAGTGAAAAGAAAAAAATTGAGAAAAAAGAATGAAAGAAAGACAAATGATTTATTATTATATATTATTAGAATTATTTCGCCAAAGTAAACATGTGCGTGTTAAAGAAAGAAAGAAAGAAAGAAAGAAAGAATGTGGAATGAAATAAAGTGATAAGAAAGAAAGAAAGAAAGAAAGAAAGAAAGAAAGAAAGAAAGAAAGAAAGAAAGAAAGAAAGAAAGAAGTGAAAAGAAAAAAATAAGAAAAAAGAAAGAAAGAAAGACAGATGATTTATGCAGAATTATTTCGCCAAAGTAATAATGCACGGGTTATGTGAAGTGGGGAGAATGAAAGGATGCAATAAGAACGAAACCTCTAGAATAAAGAAAGAAAGAAAGAAAGAAAGAAGAAAGAAAGAAAGAAAGAAAGAAAGCGGTAAGAAAGAAAGAAAAAATAAACAAAGTAGAGAAAAAGAAAAGGTGAAAGTGAATAGAAAGAAAGTTGAAAATAAAGAAAGAATAATCGATACGAAAGAAAGAAAGAATGAATGAATGAATATAAACAAAAAACGAAAAAAGGAGAAAAAAAGAAGAAAAGCAGCAAAAATAAAGATAGAAAAAGAATACGAAAGGAAATAAAAAGAGCAAATAGGTAAATTGTTCTGTGTGCATGTGCGCATGCGTATGAATGCGCATGCGTTGACGGCCCCATATTTATTACTTAATGAACAAACGAATGATTTTTCTGGTTAATCTTAATAGTTTATTATTTTCCAAACAGCAAATTAGTTTATTGACGTTCGCTTTGGAACAAAGAAAGAAAAAATGAATTTTCCTTAAACAATATTCATACGCATCATGCATAGATGTCTGTATTTATATACAATGGAATTATCCTGTGATATCCTGAGTTTTTCCTGCCATTTCTCTGGCTAATAGGAATATCGGATAGCGCATGTCGCCATTCTACGTAACATGCAGCCTCCGGTGCATAACACTAATTTTAATATGAAAACATTGAATTGCAAAATAAATTTATATATACTAGTTGTATATGCTAACTAAAATTGTATATACCAACTAAATATACTAAAATTATATATACTAGTTATATATACTCACTTTGAAAATTTGACGGTTTTCCTATTTGAATTTTGTGATGAATTTTAATTTTTCAGTTAATGATTGAATATGCTCATGGCGAGTTCTACGACAATAAAATATCCGTAGAAAATCCGTCACATCTTCACAATATATGAGAGTAACAACTTTAAGAAAATATTGCAATGACAATCATAACTATGAATGCTGGAGGACTTCAACGTGGTGTAATGGTCAGCAAGCGTGTTTCGCCAGATCAATTACGACTGAAAAGTGAGTTCGATCCTCACTTGCGGCCCCTAAAACTTTCGACCTTATGCTTCATCTGAGATACACTTAGAAAATCACCATAAATATGAATGCTAGTCGTTGTTTTGAGAAGTAAGGGAGTACAAATGAAAACTTTTTCCATTTCACTGAAACAGCCGTTAAACACTTCTATCTTCTTTCTTACATTTTCTCGCTGAAACCAAGTAGCGTTTTTGATAAGTCTTTTGTCTTTCCATGCGATCAAAATGGAATAGTCCATTATTTATGAGGTATTGGCAGGGTGTAACGGTCGTGTGAACTAACGAAGGGAAGAACACGCACAAAAATAAAAGGATATATTTCGTCCAACATCTCATCAGGAGAAAACCGTTGGAAAAATTGATAAATTAAACGAAAAGAACAGCAACGAAAATGAAGAGCAAAAAAAAGGAGGTAACACGTTAAAATCAATAACGTATAAGTATATATACTTATAACGAGGGGAGGGGAAATTGCGCGTAAATAATTATCGAGGGACAGTTAAAATAAAATATCCCCCAACAAATTAAGGGACTTCACAAAATCCTTCTGCCGGCAAAGAGAAGGTTTCCGTAATCCTATACAGATTGATTCCAAAATCTTCAAATGATTGTTGGAACCAGCTATGTGAATAATTTTGAACCACTCTTTCGTATACGACTTGGCACAGGCTCTATTCTCTACTAGGTGTTGCGCAATAGCCGATTCCATATTTGTAGAGGGAAGATAACACATGTTATCTATTTTGCCAAGTCGTATTTTAGAAGGTACATGTTGATTAATTCTTGTTTCTAAATGCAAGGTTGTACGCCATATATATATATATATATATATATATATATATATATATATATATATATATATATATATATATATATATATATAAAGTGAACATAGAAGTCAACACTTAGAGGCGAAAGTCTGTTTCATGCTAGATGCAATCGTCAGGCAACTAGTTTGAAGTGTTGACTTCTATGTTCACTTTTATATTTACACACGCTCTACCTCTGATATTGAGCACTTTATCCCATAAATATAGCACACTTTAAGACTATATTTCTTTATATATATATATATATATATATATATATATATATATATATATATATATATATATATTAAGCTTTTCTTAAATTTACTTTCTTTCTTAAATTTACGTATGTATATTTTAATTGTGAATTTATTTTTTAGACGTGTCCCAAATTTTCCACCAAATTTCCAGACACTTACTGACGAATTCAATTATATCATTTTTGCCAGAGTTGGTCCCTGACGAAGTGTTGGCCAAAAGGTTCACTGGGATAAAATAAATTAGGAGCACAAAATTGTGTCTCTTTATGTCTATTTATGCATTCTGTGGCATCAAATCATTGTACACACACACACACACACACACACACACACACACACACACACACACACACACACACACACACATATATATATATATATATATATATATATATATGTGTGTGTGTGTATGTGAACTTGTTGAATATTAGTAGTGAGTTTGAACCTCACTAAGTGTCCCATATATTCTGCTTTTTAAATAACAAAGCTATACCCAAAAATAGTTACAAACGTTTTCGACTAGAGCTGCACATCCTTCAATGATTAAAAAATTCATTGAAAATATTTTTATTTATTTTTGAAAAGTTTAATAAAATTGAACATTTTTCACTGACTTTTCTAAATTCACCTTTTTTTTTCTTTTTGGTTTTTAGGCCATTTTTTCAAGCATATTTTTAACGAATTATTTTCAGTCAATTTTATTATTTTTCTTAACAAACTTACGAATCAGTTCGTCGAAGCTTGCACTTGAGGAAGATTTCTGGGGAAATATTTTTCAGAAATTCATCGAACCGAAATCAATGCTCAATTTCTTTGAGCAGCAATTATGCCGTGCATCGAGTGAGTCTTTGCTCACAAAACACAATTGTTAGCTGATTTAATTGATTGGAAACAGATCATTTATTGGTGTGTATTTATCAATTATTTCAAGAATTTCTCTTTTGACAAAACTGCCTCTTTCCAAGTCAACCCAAGCGAATATCGAATTAATTTCACGAGAAAATAAAAAAAAATACAAATTCGACTTTGCAGTGGAAGTTTTTACAAAATGAACTGGAAAGTGACAAGCTCTCAAAAGCTAAACGAAAGCGCCTCTTAGATTCGTTCAAATAATCTTGAGAGAAAAAAATTGATAATTTCTTTTATTAATTGAAGTTTTTTTTTGTTTTTTTTACAAATAAATCACTGCAGATGCCTGGCGTCAAACAGTAGGTAAGAAAGATGCTATATTACACTGTCCCTGTCAAACTAGTCCTAATATAAAAGCACTTCGACGTGAAAGAAAGCCAATCTCGCTGACTAAACTGCTGCTATTAGCATGAGGCTAAGTGTAGTTCAGAAATGAAAGATGTTAAACAAGAATCGAGACTTGAAGCTTTTAACGCAACCTTGTTAAACATGGCGTAAAGATCCGATATTTTAAAGCAACTTTTAAAGTATCTCTGCCTTTCACGAATTTTACGCGTGATATGAGTCTGAAATTAAAGAATTTGCTAAGTATAAGGCGCAGCTAAAAGTACCTGTTTTAATAAAAAATATATTAATAGTTCCATCCTTACTCGTTAATAAATGATTGTGACACAGCACCTGATTAAATAGAGTAAATATCTAATATCACCTGCCTGAGAGCAAGATAAGCTGACAGCGAAGTAAGTGTGTTCGATACTTTTACGTATCCTACAGCCTTGTACCAATCGAAACTACGCTTATAAAATATCTGCAGGTAAACAATGAATAGTACTGTATCACCGTTACAAGAAGACAATACCGTAATTCCCCATGTATAATACGCATTTTTTCTATAAAAAAATAATGAGTAAAATTAGGGGTGCGTATTATACACAACTACAAAAATCTTTAAAAAATTGCCGTTTCCTAGGTCGATTTCTGTGGCGAAATGACTACTCACCACAAACATATGACAATTTGACACTAACATTCTGCGATTGCGACCCCAAAAGGATGTCAAATACAATCATATATACCTAACACGACTTACAATTGTAAAATAAAATAAGAATTATCATAAAACTAAATTAGAATAATATTATACTCTATTTAAAACCATTTTTGTGAAACACTACATATAGATGCCGTGGATTTTATCAAACAAAAACAGGTTAATGAGTCTGCGCAGTAGGCATAATATAGGTATTTCCGTTTCATTTTAGAATCGTGATGATCGGAGATTTTGATAGATATCTTCATTTACAGCTTGAAGAAGAATAGAAAACGCTGGCCGTAATAAAATTGGAGAGGTACAATTTATAGTGTTTGATTACCAAAAAAGGGGTACGTATTATGCGTGAGTAGAAGCATTCTTTTATACTTTCAGTACAATTTTAGGGGTGCGTATTATGGATAAAGGCGTATTATACATGGGGAATTACGGCAAATTGTAACAATTGTTGTTTGCGATATCTTGATTTAACTAACTTTTTAGCTCTTTCGAAATACATTTAATCCGGCTAAGTGAAAGTTGTGGCGCAAAATGTAGAAATAATTCTGAATTGATCAAAAAGGCGGAGTGAAATGAATATTCTGACTACGATTAGATAGAGGATCATTGCAGGCAATATTGAGAAAGATTCCAATGTCCGGTAAAGCACTTCTTATCCGACAAAAAGCGACGAATGTCCGTCCCAACTGCGCTCAGCCATTGAAAAAAAAATCTTTAAAATCTCTTCATAAGAAAATGCCTTCTAAAGATTTGTAACGAAAGAGGAATAAATTTATCTTCTCTTTCTCACTGACTGTATCTCGACTAGACTAAGAGAGAGAGAGATATGAAAAGAATGAGATAGATAGATAGATAGATAGATAGATAGATAGATAGATAGATAGATAGATAGATAGATATGAACAGACTAAGATAGAGAGAGATAGATATGAAAAGAATGAGATAGATAGATAGATAGATAGATAGATAGATAGATAGATAGAAACAAAAGATCACCACAAGAAAATATTATGTTCCCCGAAGCATACAACAAAAACAATCATGTATAAACTAAAGCAATTATAATTTAAGAGACCGAATTCTTAAATGTATATATAAAACACACACACGTGTCACACACACGTGTCACACACACGTGTCACACACACACACAAGTGCCACACTCACACATCACACCTTGCTTGCGTCACAACACTTATTCGCCATGTCTCTACACTAATTAGTTCTACAAAACTCACCATTCGTCTCTACCTTCCATGATGATGAGTTAAGAAAATCGAAAGCTTGGACCATATATCTTCTAAAATGAAATTCGGACAATTTTTGATGGAATTTCCTCCTTATCTAAAAAGAATTATTCGTAACTTGGAAAAGTCGATTAATAAAATGAATCGACACAAAATGTCTGCTGTCTTTGATAGCATTTGCCTTAAAGAACATTTGCTACCTAAATACACAGAAAGAAAATGTTGCGACACATCGATATTTCGAAATAATAAAATGGTAAATGTTAAAAAACGGTTTTCTTCATTTGAAATTGTCGTATGTCTTAATGTAAGAATCTCTTCTAGACTTTTCTTCTTTTCTTTATTTCGATTTTGTTTTCCTCCCAACAAATGTGTCAACGGAATCCGGTTCAGATTTTGCATGTCGTCTAAAACGCAGAGGATGTCCTTAAAATATCTTTTGGACATTTTTACATGAAACTCTTGAAATTATTTGAAAAACTTTTTCACCTTCATTAATTTTTCAAAACGTAGTGCAGGCTAAAAAAAAATGGACGACGGATGGGTTGACACAGGAATCCTGAAGTGCATAAAACTATTAAAGGTTGTAGTTTTCTTTTCTTTTTCTTTTCTTTTTTGGTGTGTGTGTGTGTGAGGGTGGAGGTTGTGCTGTTTTTGTGGGGTTGTTGGGGGGGAGGTGTTGAAACAAACTATTGAAGTATTGAGACATAGCAAAAAAAGAAGATATGATATCTAATCTCCTTTATATAAGATGAGAAAGAGTCTGAAACGATAGAGACGTGGTTCTCCCAACAACTGTGAATACCACTGACAATGCATATGAGAAACGAGGAAGTTTTAAGGAGACTAAGAACTACAAACTTCTGCTAACAATAGGAGCTGACATTTCTTCGATACACAATGAAAAAAGAAAGCTTGGCGAATTTAACACTCACAGGGAATCCTGAAGGCAAGAGAAGGCAGGAACGACGAATCAGCTACTTGACGAGTTTGCGGGAATAGAAAGCACGATAAAAGATACAAAATCAAAATGAGATGGTAAACGAGCAAGACTTACTTAGAGCAGCAAAAAATAGGAAGCTGTGGAGTGTCATAAACTACCATGACCTGGATACCTCATCGGGTATTTTCGGGATGCCGTGCTATATTTCGGCTGGATTTTAAAGAAAAGTTTTCTGTCTTGGAGTCAATATATTATCTTTTTTATGCTCCGGCTCACACGTGCACGCACACGCAAGACCCAAGAGTCACTCAAGGTAGTGGGTTAATTAGTGAGATTGTTGTATGGACGTAAGAGAAAGGAGTAACTGCATATTGCGTGGATATGTAGGATAGACCCTGGACTTGAAGATATAAAGATTGTAGTGATACTGAATGGGACTTCCTCCTTACTAATGGAATATGTGGGAATGAGTTGACCCTGAGTATATGGTGTGGCGGATCGCAGCTCTGAAGGTCTGAACGGGTGGAACGAGGGAAAAAGAGCTCGTGTGAACATTTAATGTGGGAAAAGGGGTTGTAGTCTTTGTTTGTTTTTACTAAGGTTCAACCAATACAGGGCCCAAGACCCACTCAAGGTAGAGGGTTACTGTGTGGTGTCGTATTAGGGTAAGAAGTGAAGTCCTTGGGGGTCCATGCAGGAAAGTTAACGGCTAACTGTAGACATGAAGAGGTCAAGATTTAATTAGTGAATAACATTTCAGAGTTCAGTCGAAGACGTTAAAAGTATAATGCGGAAGTAGACTTTTGAAGGAACCGGAAACCCAATTCTAAGCAGAAAACAAAGGGACAGACCGCTACTCCTGTCCAAAAGACCGGGGAGGAGCGTGAAGCGGACGATAGGCAAAACTATCTACTCCTATTGGGGGAGTTCAGATGGAGACGTCAGAAATATAGAGTTGAAGTAGACTTCAGAAGGAACCGGAAACCCAATCCTAAACAGGAAACAAGGGATAGACCTCTACTCCTGTTCAAAAGACCGTGGAGGAGTGTGAAGCGGGCGATAGGCGAAACTATCTACTCCTATTGGGAAAAAAGACAAAATAATTAGTGAATAAAATGTCAGAGTTCAGATGGAGCCGTTGGAAGTCTAGAGTTGAAGTAGACTTTAGAAAGAACTGGAAACCCAATCCTAAACAGGAAACACGGGATAAAACTCTACTCTTCTTCAAAATGCCGGGGAGGAGCATGAATGGGACGATAGGCTAATAGATCTATTCCTATTGTGGAGGAGAGAAATAATTAGAATAAATAGTGAATAAACTTCCAGCGTTCAGGCGCGGACGTTAGGAGTACAGGGCTGAAGCAGACTTTAGAAGGGAGCGTAAACCCAATCCTAAAGAGGAAACAGGGATAGACCTCTACTCCTGTTCAAAAGACCGGAAGGAGTGTGAGCCAGACCATAGGCTATCTACCCCAAATTATCTACTCCAAGAGTTGAAAATAATTCATCGAACCAAATGGCCAAGTAACCGCTTTTCAAATCTGGCAAGCGACTGAGAAATATAATTTGGGCACGGTAGTATACTCATATATGTCCACATGAAAGTGGGTAAAAACCTCAGATATAAATAAAGAATATATCTCTAAAAAGACAATATGAATAAAAATAAAAGGAAAAGGACGAAACGCGTTGGTAAAGAATAGTTTTCCTTTTGTCTTTATTCACATAAAAGTGTGTTTATGTCATTTGGGTTGTGTTGTGCGTGCGTGTGTGCCCGTTTGTGTGCAGAGGTCTATCTTTTTTCACGTTTTCTATTCGTATCTATTTGTTTCATATCACTATCTAACCCCTCTCTCTCTCTCTCTCTCTCTCTCTCTCTCTCTCTCTCTCTCTCTCTCTCTCTACAGTCAGACATGCGCAGAGGCCCTAGACATTTTACATACACCACCCACCTCGTTCATTCGTCACTCTCCACGCACAAGAAATCATAATTACCAGTCTGTACATGAGAAATTATGCGGACATGCGCTCTGTTTGAATCTGATTTTCTCTCAATCCATATAGCGGGACAAAATTCATATATATATGCATGTAAATGTATATATTTATATCTATCTATATAGACAGGCTCATATCTATATAAATATATAAAAAAAATATACGTATATGTTTATGCATACATGCATTTATATATTAGGTTGGCCAAAAAGTCCGTTCACTTATT
>OZ038487.1:123780550-123790550 GCA_964036315.1 Acanthosepion esculentum
ATATATATAATGATTACAAAAATATTTACACTTATTTATATCAGTTCTTTATTATTTCATTTTTATTACGAAAGTATCAGAATACATTGAAATAATCACCTCAAATATAAATACAAATTTAAGTGATCGTTAGTCTTTGCAAAAAAGAAATATTCCTTTTTTTGTAAATTCTTTGATTTTAAAAAAAGGATTGATAATATTTTGGTTGAATTAAATACGTTTTTCATATTTTTAAAAAGTTTATTCCAGTGTCTATAGCTGTGAATCTGTGGAGTTTGCCACGATATTTCAAAACGAAATCAATAACTTCACGCTTATTAAAAATCTGCCAATAATAAAAGAGCTCTATATATTTCTAAGACCTAAAATTCAACTCGAAGTAATTAAGATGAGTTTCAGTTTTGCCTAGCTTGTAATCACTGACCAACGGGGAATCAATGCTAACAAGTATCATCAGCCTGGCACTTGCAAAAATCTTTTTTATTTTTCGCATAGTTTATCCTCAAAATACCGACCAGCCGAAAGTTTTTGCAAAAGAAATTGGCTTTGCTGAGAAAATACAAACCCCGCTTCAGATTAGGGAATTAACTTTCTGCGTGTGTCACAAATATTCAACCCCGAAAGGCCTCTAAACTACAGCCTCAGAAACTAACCACTGAGCTGAAACAAGTTTTTTTTTCTGTTATTAATAAATGTATCGCTTGTTGATAAGGTGAGAAATGCGTAGAGTTAAACAAGCTATTGAGTTTGGAAGGGACAGCAGCCGCGTGAGTTCGCAGTCTATCGTATCAACAGGCAGTCGAACGGAAGGGTTTACAAAAATCGTTTACTTAGTAAAAAGAAAAAAAGGTTGAGGGAAGGGGAAAATAGAATCCAGGAATAGCAAAAGGAAAACGTCCCCCGATCGGAAGTTGTAATATACATACATACATACATACATACATACACACATACATATATATATATATATATATATATATATATATATATATATATATATATATATATATATATATATATATATATATATATATATATATATATATATATATAACAGTAAAAGATATATTGATTTGACAAAGATCTATCCATGACGCTAGGAACACGGAAAGTAATTTAATGATTAACATGGCCATATCGGCTTTGATTAGCCTATTTTTAGAAGAATCATTTACCAATTTATATAAATGCTCTCAACAAAAAGCATTAAAGTAATATTCGGGGGGTGTTGAAAAATTCTCGGCTCGACAAAGTTCAAAACAATTCTTGAAAGTAGCGTGTGGAGTTTTTTAAATTTATAAATTGTTATTAATGCAGTCGATTTATTATATGCCAGTTGCAAAGCATGCGACCTGTGAAAAGTTATTCTATAGTTTTATAGATATTCTTTGTGAGGTTTTTTTATTATTATTAACGGGACTTGTATAATGACCAAAGTCATTTTGCCACACGGATAGATAGATAGATAGATAGATAGATAGATAGATAGATAGATAGATAGATAGATAGATAGATAGATATGAACAGTTTGAGATAGATAGATAGATAGATAGATAGATAGATAGATAGATAGATATGGGCAGACTGAGATAGATAGATAGATAGATAGATAGATAGATAGATAGATAGATAGATAGATAGATAGATAGATAGATAGATAGATATGAACAGACTGAGATAGATAGATATGAACAGACTGAGATAGTCAGACAGACAGACAGACAGGAAACTGTTATAAATCGAATCAATTATTTCTTTTGAAAATGTTTACTTTTGATAAATAAAATCGAAGAATAAAGCCTGTTGTTGTTTCCCCAAATTTAATTTAACAGTAAAAATCCAAATTTACTGAAATGGGATCATGGACCAGTCTACATATTGCAAGGCATAAAGATATAAGAAAGTATACGAAAGTATTTTGACGAGAAATTTTCATCGCCGTATTCAACTAATTTCCATCTTCATCTGTTAACAGGTTCCAGAAATGGTCGTCTTTATTTATTTGATTATTTTATCGAATTCACCTCAACCAAGGCTGTAAAGCCACTAAGACAAAAGAGGATACTAATTGCAAAAGAATGAGAAAACAGATACATTATTAACGAGCGAATACAACAGAAGAGTGATCAGGAAAAGAGTAGATAACGACTGAGATTGCATTTAAATTATTGAAGATTAAAGTTGATTGGAAAACATGGAACCGCAAGTAAGAAATACAAGTGAGAAGTGGAAGAAAAGAAATTGTTAGCATAGAACTTACGGTTATATCTATAGCCAATTCAAATGTAAATTGATGAGACCATTTTTTAAAAGTTTCTTAAAACAGATTTATTCATTTTTTTACTGATTTTTTCCCTATTGACATATTAATAAAAATTTATAAAGAGAAAGTAAAAAACATTGTGCATTAAGAAGGTGGAAATATTTGAAAACAGTGAATCTTTAAGCTGATTGTTGTCTCAGCAAAACCACTTTTAACAAAATGCGTAACAATGGAACAAAAGACAATGGCGCTATATTACTGAAAAGAAAAAAAGACGAGAAGTTCTTCAGAAGGATTTTTGTAATTTAAGTCATTTTCCAGAATGCAGGAAAATATTGCCATTCTTTTTACGTTGGTAGACACCAACCTTCATGTCAAGGCGTTTGAAAAGAAAGAAAAAAAAAACTAAAAAGCCGACATTCAGCAAAATGACTTAGTTAGCCAAAGTTATCACATATCTGATCACTAAGATGTTTTCAAGTCCAATTATTAAGAAAAGACGAAGAAAAGAATAACATGATCAATTTGAAGGGTGATAGTTTAAAATAAACGTAAAACTTCTGGTTAAATTTTAAGAAAATGCCTTAAAATTAAATAAAAACACAGTAATTGATTATATTATGTCCTAAAATTCCATGAAAAGAAATTCTATTTTTGTCCACTCAAAACTCGATCGTCAATATTTGTAAAAATATCCGTTTAATCACGTTTAGTTAAGAGGTTAGATGAGTTGAACAAGTCATCTTTAAGGAAAATGCTTCTGGGATAAGCTAAGCTGTTCTTAGCTTGAAACGTGTTATTCCAGTCAAAATCGTGTCATTCTGTTGCCTTTTTAGCGAAGTTGAAAGATTTTAGGATAAAATTTCTCATTTTTTCAGGTGGTTAACACCATTGAGGCTTTTTTGAGGAGAACTCAGACAAGATTGAAACTTACTTCACAGAAGAATAATAAGTTACACTAAAAAACGCATTATACATACATATATATGTTTGAATGTTCTGTGTGGGTATATATATATATATATATATATATATATATATATATATATATATATATATATATATATTGAATTGGACAGAGTCCGACAATTTATTTTAAAGACATTTTTGATATGTTCTATAAAAAAGAACGTTAAACATATCAAAAATGTCTTTAAAATATATATATATATATATATTAATGACTATACTATATCAAAAATTGATCATTTTGTTTATTTTCATTTTATTTATTACCCATTTACTGTATATATATATATATATATATATATATATATATATATATATGTGTGTGTGTGTGTGTGTGTGTGTGTTTTTGTGCGTGCATGTGATAGTTGCGTTTAGATAGTTTAGTTTTGATAGATAGATAGATAGATAGTTTTGATAGATAGATAGATAGATAGATAGATAGATAGATGTGTGTGTGTCCTTTGATAGATAGACGTGTGTGCGTCCTTTGATAGATAGATAAACGTGTGTCCTTTGATAGATAGATAGACGTATGCATGTGTCCTTTGATAGATAGATAGATAGATAGATAGATAGATAGATAGATAGATAGACGTGTATGTATTCTTTGTTGACACACGCATACATGAAGGAATCCATGTGAAGACAGATAAGTCTCCCTTAAAGTAAGTGAAAAATTCAGAGTATGTGTTCATTTACGCCTATATCAAAAACAGTCAAATAAGTGATATATATATATATATATATATATATATATATATATATAGAGAGAGAGAGAGAGAGAGAGAGAGAGAGATGAAGAATATTTTTGGCACAGCATCTGCTCCAAGACACATTTGTCTTGTTTATCATCTAGTTATTCTCTCCCGAGCGCGCGTTTGTGAAGCCTGACGCTTCATAGCCAAAACGGACAAGTGAGATTTGCCTGAAATTAGCCATCATCTAAAACTAACGTTCTCTGTACGTGCATTTCATGCCACATCTCATACCGGATTGAAAAATCATCTTCGTTCCCCACCATCAGAGTCATGATACTGCAAGCTGTTCCCAGGGATAACACCGAAGCTGCAGGTCCCAATTACCGATTGGTGGCCAGAATAAATGCAGTTTTAGGAGGCGATTTGGAAACTGATGAAAGTGCCAAGGAACTTTTAATTCATGAATATAGACATGCCCTGAAATCTAGCAGACAGCCATCACACACACACACACACACACACACACACACACACACACACACACACATATATATATATATATATATATATATATATATATATATATATATATATATATATATATATATCTTACCACTTCTCAGGAAGAGATTAATATAAACAACAGAGCATTATAATAATAATAATAATAATAATAATAATAATAATAAAGAAGAAAACATTAAAGATTCATTTCGGTTATAATTTATTTCGTGAATATCACCATATATTCATCTCTTCAGATCGAAATTTTTTTAATAAAATGTTTCGATCTGAAGAGATGAATATATGGTGATATTTACGAAATAAAATATAACCGAAATGAATTTTAGGGTTTTCTTCTTGATTTACATATATATATATATATATATATATATATATATATATATATATATATATATATATATATATATATATATATATATATATAAATATATATATATATATATATATATATATATATATATATATATATAATATAATATAATATAAAAGGCTCAAATAATAATATTCCATGGTTTTGATTTATTATATTGGAATCGTAATCACAATTCAATTCATCAGACCTACAAATTCAAAAAGAAATCGGAAAATATAACTCCGGGTATAAAAAATAAAATTTTAGTGACAGTGTATGTGTGGGAGTGGGAAACAAGTGTGAGAGGGAAATGTATGAAATCTCTAGAGAGAGGGGTAACAGGTGTATATATATATTGTTTGTGTATTTAGGTAGCATTTTTTCATTGATGCATGTTTCATTAAATAATATAGACAAGTGTGAATAAATAAATAGACAACACTTATCTAAATATATATATATATATACATATATATATATATATATATATATATATATATATATATATATATATATATATATATATATATATATATATATATAATATCGCACATTAAGTGCTGGTGTTAATAATACAGCGCTCAATGCAATATAACAGAGATATAAATTGTATATTATTAAATATATTTTTTCCTCGCCTGTAGCACGACTCGGAAGTTTCATACCCAACGTAATTTTCAGATCTTAACTCAGTACATGAAGATTACGTTGTGCGTGAAACTCCGAGTCGGGTTACCGATGAGGAAAAATATTTAGATTTATTAATATATATATATACATATATATATATATATATATATATATATATATATATATATATATATATATATGTGTATATATATATATCTTTGACGTCACTATATATATATATATATATATATATATATATATATATATATATATAGCGATGTCAAAGATAGTATGAAGACAAAAATGCTGACAGTCAGTGAGATACTGAGAGAAAAGACATTTACGGCACTGTTCCGACCCTTTTTTGCCCGCATATATATATATATATATATATATATATATATATATATATATATATATATATATATATATATATATATATATACATGCGGGCAGGTGTTGCGGGGGTGTTGAAGCTTCACACTTATACACACACCCACACGTATATACACAATTACACACATCATACTCACGCACTCCCTAATGACACAAATGATAACACACACCCATAGTAATATACACGCTTACACACATCATACACCCCCACTCCGTAAGAACCAAATAACACACACACACGCTTAACAGAGACACATCCCCTTTCCAGGAACCAATAAAAGTGTCAAAATGACCAAGGGAATTCAGGACAGCTTTAATCCATCCATCTCTTATCTCAAATAACAACTTAAAAGAGACTGTTTGACCAACACAAGGACTGACCAAAATTAATGTTAAAAAAATAAAAAAACAAATGAAAACTACAGACAAAAGTTCATTTTCTCCATCAAGACATTCATTTCTGTAGTTCACTGCTACCAGCAAGCAGAGAATTTTTTTCTCCTGATGATTGCCATGTTGGCCGAAACTAGTCGAGGAATCTAAATGAAATAATAATAAAAACGGAGGAATATTAATCTACAACCCAGTGTGTCTGAAGATTTTAAATTTTTTATTTTTTTTATTGTTCAATATATATATATATATATATATATATATATATATATATATATATATATATGTGTGTGTGTGTGTGTGTGTGTGTGTGTGTGTGTGTGTGTGTGTGTGTGTGTTTACTTTGTCTCAGTGGAAACGGGGTAATCAATAACTGAGCGGTACAAAATAAGAACCTGACGAAATTTCTCGAGACATGTTCAGCGGTACAAGAACAATCTACCCCTGTATATTAAACAAAGTGTTCACTTGAAAATTCCCTGTAGCTTACCCGGATTGGCATATACCTGACGAAGGCCAGATGGCACAATGGCCGAAACGTTGTTATAACAACAACAAAGATTAGGATAATAGCCTGCTTGTAAATAATGTACATGTTAATTTGGACGTTTCTTATGAGAGCTGATTGAGACCATTCTGAAAAACACAAGAAACGGGCGCCTTCCATCAGCAGATGAACGAAAAGGAGAAACTTTTAATGTTCTGTACTTTAAATTTTTCCCGGCGGAAATTTCTTCAACATTTCTTTATCCTTATTTATTGTCATGTGTTTTTAAATCGTCTTTCTGTCTCCATGTGGAATTGGATCGGAAGCGGAAGTCGATTTATTTCATATGATTCATATCTGCGTCTGGCGTCTTTTCATCAAAAAACATTGCCAGTCAAATCATTTGACCGCACGTAACGTACGGACAAATGTAGAAAACTTTCTTAGCAATTGTCATTCACAAATGTTTGGATATCAACAGGACAAAAAACATCAGAATCAAAAATTGCAATTGTGTCTCATGAATTTTAAAAGTTGACTCTTATACAAACAAAGTTAAAGAATATTACATTTTAGCTGGAGTTTTTCCATCCAAATTAGACAAAATTTCCACATTCTAAAGTCATTTATTCATATTGAATTTTATAATTATTAAGTTTTTTTTACGAGAAATATTTTTTTTAATTCTAAAATTAATCTATTTTATTTCCGTTTCGCAAAACATGAAATTTTATAAAATAAATAAAATTTGTTTTTTATTCTCAACGATATTTTTAAATATTTTTCTGATTTTCGAAAAGGAAATAAAATTATATTAAAGATTTTCTGAAATAACTTTATTTATTTTTTTTATTTATTTATTTATAGCGTTCGTTTATGAAATGATATGAATAGAAGCAGAAGCGGGGGGAGAGAATCACATGGACATAAGAAAGAAAGAAAGAAAGAAACATGAAAGATAAAGGAGGGTTAGATAGATAGATAGATAGATAGATAGATAGATGAACAAAGTGAGATAGATAGATAGATAGATAGATAGATAGATAGATAGATAGATAGATAGATAGATAGATGAACAAAGTGAGATAGATAGATAGATAGATAGATAGATAGATAGATAGATAGATAAAGAAAGAAAGAAATTCTTTATATTGTTTCAATTTTGACAAATTCATATTTTATTTCTTAAAAATATGATTTTTTTAGAATTATAAAGTATTTTCTAAGATGTAATAATTTTTTTATGCATTATAATATCCTATTTCTGTGTTTCGGTCGGTGTGTCTGGATGCGTGTTTCTGTCTGTATGCGTGTATCTTCGTGAGTGTGCCTTCAAATGGATTGTTGTGAAAAGACAGCTAATGATATTTCCATGTAAAGATATTTTTAGCAAATAATGGCCTTATTGTGTTTGATAATAAAAACCGACAGAAATGTAACGTCGCATTCACGAGATTTTCCTCTTCCAATTTACTTAAATCAATGACTATTTAAAAAAAAAATCAAGAAAAAAAAATCCGAAAATTCTAAAAAAAAACTAAAAGATCCTTTTCATTTATTTTTGTAGCTGACACCGTCATTTTTTTTCTTTTTCTTTTTCTTTTTTTTAACGAATTTCAAACGTGTTTCTTTTTAAGTTCAAGATACGTCTCTTGATTTTGCTGACACAGAAATCATGAGTTCAATCGCTGGGCACATTTAGACTCTGTGGCGTAATGGATAGCGTCTCGGATTGGGGAATCGGAGAGCCGAGTTCGAATTCCAGTCGAATCCATTACCTTCACTTACGTACTAATATCCCTGGAAAAGGTATGAATCCTCGTCTTTTCGCCCCCGCCATGGCAGGATAGCATTGGATGGCACCTGGTCCACCGCAGAAAGAAATGGCAACCAACTGCAGGAAAAATCTGCCTCGTCAGTCATGTATCGAAAGAGACATGATCGCCTAAGCGTGTATTACGTATAGCACATAACTGACTGGAAAGTGGGCGAGAAATAACTGAGCAGTACTAAATCAGAAGATATATCTCTACATGTTTGACGGACGGACATATCACGTTCAAACACCGGTTCCCGTACGATCACCGAAGTTAAACATCGTCGAGCCTGGTCAGTATCTAGATGGATGACCGCTTCGGAATACTAGGTGCTGTAAGGTTGGATGTGCGGGTGGTGAAATGGATAACGAATCAGAATTCAAACTAGGAAAGACGCGTTCCAATTCCAGTCGATTTCGTTATATTCACTTACGCGTAAATAACATAGAATACATCTCTTCTTTCCCTCCCCCAAGCTATGGGTTAATTAGTAGGAATTCTATTACTGAATCATTACTGTCTCGAAAATTCTTACAATCTGAAAATATTTTCTGGCTTTAAATAACCTGCAAATTATTGGAAAAAATCAATCTTTTCTTTTTTTTTCTCCTTTGAGTTCCTCCCCATAGAAGGCCCTGGAGTCACTCGAGGTAGAGGGTTATAGAGTAAGAGGCACAGTTTATGCGGATAGATGGGGAAGATAACGGTTAACCCCAGATTGTAGTGATTGAGGAAGCATACTCTTGGGAGTCACTCGAGGTAGACGATTAGAGATTAAGAGGCACAATTTATAGGAATATGTGAGGAAGATAACGGTTAACCCTAGACTTGAACAGGTTAAGATTGTAGTGATCAGGGAAACAGCCTCTTGGGAGTGTGTTCCACAGAGTAGTGATTCACGAGAAGAAGCAGTTCGATTGGAACTTACTTCTCACCGATGGAATACAGAAGAAAAAAACTATATAAAGTTTTATTTTAACACGTTATATATATATGATGGACTTTCCCGTCGAACTCGACGTATGAGGGCCAGACAGATCAGTTCCCAGAAACTGAAAAGCCGGACACCCACACAAGATTTGATTATAGGCTTTGTGTAGGGCCATCCACACTTTTTGGAGGGACGAATACAGGGACCTGGTGCAACGAATGCCACAAGGTCCCCAAACGACCCTCCGCAGGTTTTGAATTCAGAGTTGTCCTTCTCCTAGACCAGTTGCCGCCCAGTCTGTCCTGCTATTTACCCATAGTTGGAGGGAGAAGAGGATTCACACCTTTCCCAAGGGTGTTAGCACGTAAGTGAATGTAATGGATTCGACTGGAATATATATATATATATATATATATATATATATATATATATATATATATATATATATAATATGGAGAAAACAAATGAAAAGTTGAAAATTAAAAGAAAAAAAATTTAATGTTTTTTTTGTGAAAGTATTTATTTATATTTTATTTATA
>OZ038487.1:123795550-123800550 GCA_964036315.1 Acanthosepion esculentum
TTTTTTCCAAGCGCTTTCGGCTAAACATTTAGCCATTATCAAGAAAGAATTATATTTACTGTTAACTGGAAACAGATTGCTCTATGTATGTATTTAGTATTTATAGAATGTTTTATTTTCAAAACACAGTCAACATATTGTGACCATGTTCATAGTTGATATAACTGACTGTTCGACATGAAAAAAAGGCTAAAAATAATGGAAGACTATTTAATAAAAAAAACAAAAATAACAACACTCAATAATATCAACTATGAACATGGTCACAATATGTTGACTGTGTTTTGAAAATAAAACATTCTATAATACTAAATACATACATAGAGCAATCTGTTTCCAGTTAACAGTAAATATAATTCTTCCTGAATATAGCCTGGGGTAAATGTAAACAAATTTAGATAGATAGATAGATAGATAGATAGATAGATAGATAGATAGATAGATAGATAGATAGAGAGAGAGAGAGAGAGAGAGAGAAAGAGAAAGATAGGTAGATAGATAGATATGAACAGACTGAGATAGATAGATAGATAGATAGATAGATAGATAGATAGATAGATAGATAGATAGATAGATAGATAGATAGATAGATAGATCCCAAAAATTTGTGTAGATTATTTGGTCACACTGTGGGAAATGAGTCAAGCCGAAGAATCTTCAGTATCCCCATCCATATATATATATATATATATATATATATATATATAGAGAGAGAGAGAGATATATAATGTGGGTATAAAGGAGACAGAAGAAGAGTGTCTGATATTAAATGCAAAAATGTAAATTGAATTTTAAAAAGGAAAATATTCAAATTGAAAGAAAGTTTATAATCGCATGAAAATATGAAGCATTTCTTTTCGGATTATTTTGATTTCAAAAGAAAATATTTCCAATTTGCAAAAGGGCATCATATGCTAACTTGCGTGTGTGCAGTGAACCACAGCCTTGTGTTACCAAGATTCGTAATGACACAAACACACAAGCAAACCGAGTCGCTATTTCATATTCTCTTCTTCCCACCTACTTCTCTTTTTTCTTTCTGTCTCTCTATCTTTCTCTCCTACTCTCCCTCTCTCTCCTTCTCCCTCTCTCTCATTATATATATATATATATATACATATATATATATATATATATATATTAGTGATACACACATATATACCCGCTTGTACATGAGCAGTAACTTTTCCTGTACGTACAAAGCGTAAATATTCAAATACTTTTCAAAGTGAAATGAATATATAAACATGAACAGGTGAAAATAGATAGATAGATAGATAGATAGATAGATATGAAAAGGACTGAGCTAGATAGATAGATAGATAGATAGATAGATAGATAGATAGATAGATAGATAGATATGAAAAGGACAGCTAAATAGATAGATAGATAGATAGATAGATAGATAGATAGATAGATAGATAGATAGATAGATAGATAGATGAAAATATTAAAATATTTCGCAGTTAATCTCATATGAACTTTATTTAAAATATTAACAAATTATTTTGCTTTATGAGTGATGCAGAGATTGTATAGCGATGTAAGGTTTTTGATCTCGTAATTTTGAATCTAACACAAAGGCTTGAACTTAACTGGAATTATATACATATATAATATGGATATCGCCAATTTTACAGTTACACTGCCAAAAACATGAGATACTGTTAGTCCAGTAGAAGAACATTGAAATTTCTCGATACTATATCAGTCATACCGTCCGCGCGGGCCTCCTTATCCTTAACTCAGCCATGAAGTAAGCCCCTAGACAAACTCAAATATGGTTGTCGGACAAACTTGTTAGCGATAATTTTTTGCTGCTTTTTCACACATTCGCTTCTTTCAGCAACAACGAACAATGAAGTCTTCTTAAAGATCTTCTTTTTTTTTTAATGTTTCTCATTTATTGAGTTAAATATAGTCGTAAAAATTCTGACATTATTTTTCGGAAACACTGCTGAAAATCGATACAATAAAAAAGCGATTTTAATTACATTAATGATCGATTCTTTATTGAAACTCTGCTAATATAAATTCAAAAAGCAAAATTGCCCCCAGGTTGAATCAAGGATCATTGGTAACGTCTTTTTGCACTCACTGGTCTTCTTTGTAGAAGAATGTGTTGGAAACAATATAATGACGACTCTAGGTTTTGTTCCAACCAAAATAGAATCGAAGTCGACAATTCTTTGTCTTCCAGGAAAAAGACGATTGCGGCCTCATTTGGAAAACTTATTCAATAATAATTTAACAATGCAATATTACTTTATTATTATTATTATTATTATTATTATTATTATTATTATTATTATTATCATCATCATCATCATCATCATCATTATTATTATTATTATTGGTGTATTTGCATATTGCCACCACGTTTCTGGTGGTCATCGCTAAGGACTGAGGAAAATCAAGCTTCACAAATCTCTGGCACTTTACTCACTATTATCATATAGCAGCCCCACCCCAGGAATCTCACAAATTCACTCTGTATATCGGATTTTCAACTCATCTAATCTCAATCTCAATGTCTTAAAGTCAAGTTTCAAGAGCACTTAATATTATAGACATTATTTATAACCTTCATATTTCATATCTTTCTCGGCTCCCGGGCAAGGTCCCGGTATTTTTCTAATTTCTCACTCTCTTATTTCTTTTTTCTGTTGTCCATTCATGGTTTCGTATATTTCTTTCCCCCTTCCTCGCGATTATTGGATCTGATCTTTCTGCTTGAATGTAGTGGTTAGTCTGGCTGACAAAAGTTTTATTTTCCACGAAAATCTGACTTGTTTTCCATTCCATTTTCTTTTGCAGAGTTCCCCGTCTACGCCTATTCCCACCCTGTCATACCTTCTTTTGTATTCTTTTTTAGGCCATTTACTACAGTCACTGATTTGTGGTAACCGTTTCATTTCTTTTTCCGGATACTCCGCATTTCCTCTTTTGTTCGTGATTTGTCAATCTTTGCATTGAGGCATTTGTTCTGGACTGTGATGATGATGGATTTCGTTTCTCTTTTCAGATTCCCACTGCGTAGCCATACACATGATATTTTGTATTTGCTTCTTAAATTCTCCTTACAATCTTCCTTTCGTAGTAGTAGTAGTTGTTTATCCGCACTGTGAGTGCTCCACTGACTATAAGCATGACCGTTACATCATCATCATTATTATTATTATTATTATTATTATTATTATTATTATTATTATTATTCCTTTTGATTTTTTCGACATTATTATTATGTACACTGGATCTAACTAATGCCTTTATCCACGGTGCCATGTGCCCTATGGCGTTAGTTAGATCCAGTGACATGACCCAAAGAGTGTGAGTTCAATACCTGCTTAAGGCAGTGGAGAACTTGGAGAGGGGAATTAACAGGAGATAACTGATAACTGGCATCCATTAGACATGGCACGTGAAACTAGAACAGTCTACCCCAGTGAGCGAAATGAAGGGTTCAGTTCGACATTCCAACCACCTGAAGAATGCCGGAGCGTACAACGGCCGACACGCTGTAATTAATATGACAACAAAGATGAGAACAATAGTCCGAATGATGTAAATAATGTACTGTACATAATACCTCATCTCAGAAATATAGACAGATATTATGTACACGTTGTCTTTTTTTATTCCAGTAATATTTCAGGAATTTCAGTAGAGATCAAGTGACAACAAGTCACCTTGGTACTCTCGACTTTTCTTCTTTTTTCCATGATTATTATTATTATTTGATAATCCTCTACAACTCTTAAATGCTTCGGTCGCGTCATGATGATTATATCTCAGCTCTGACCACAGCTTAGCGATACAACACTTTTCTCGACTCATAAACCGTTTCAAGCAGTGCTGTCACCTGGACACTTTCAATCATGTCAGATATCCCCAAGGCGTATTGCTAGGCAGTAACAGATTGAAGTGCACTAATCACAAAAAGGAACAACTTGAGCTGCCACTTTTGGTATATTTCTCCGATTTAACCCAGCTACATTTTAGTATCCTTATATTTTCACCTTCTCCGCCTTTACGATGTTCTTATCCCGGGGTACCGCATCGTCTAACATGATCCATTAAAGACTGCTCTTGTGCACAAGTGTGATATCAGGGCGATTTCTTTCCAAGCGCTTGTCAATCAGGATGGTCGTATTTCACTTGTTCATCGTAGCTGGAAAGGAATCTTCTTATTTATTGCAAATTGCCAAATTCCTGGTTCTTTACGCTTATTTTGAATTTTCTTTAGAACTTTGACTGAAACATCAACTGAAAACTTCGAATTTTGCAGAACTGAATTCCGGGCCGTCAAGATCACCCTGTTTTGTAAAAGAAAACTCCCAACTTAATCTATGATACACTGATGCAAACATTGAGTGACAGGTGCCCACATAATATTGGGATTTTTAATAACAACAATATGATCTTTATTTTCTTATTAACTGAAACATCGCCAAAATTATTATTATTATTTCTTTTGATTTCTGGTGCGTACTCATTTCTTTCCAGGTCCCGTTCAGAGACCTAAGATCAGAAATGTCATCATGACATTTTCCACTGAGTAATTAAAAAACAACAAAACACACACATATTTTTCATAGATAAAGCCCTTCGCAAGGTGTGGGCTGAACTCGTGAGAACATTATTTTAGTATTTCTTTAAGGTATGGCCTACCAGGAATCCATTAAATGAGTCTATTGGAATCTTTTCCAACCAATCCGAGGGCTTCAACTACAACAGGGATTGTTGATGCTCTCATGTGCCACGTTTTTGAGATTTCGATTTCAGGGTCCTTGTATTTTGATAGCTTTTTGGAGAGCTTCAAAGATATCTTGCAGTCTGCAGGGACTGCAATATCAATAAGGAGACATTTATTATTATTATTGATTCTCTACAATTAGACGCCTCGATCAGTCATATTTCGGCTTCTACCTTCAGCATAGAGACGTAACACTTTCCTCGGCAGTATGGGCAATGCTTCCCCCACTGCGAGCCCAAAGATT
>OZ038487.1:123805550-123808050 GCA_964036315.1 Acanthosepion esculentum
TTTCTCCAGTATGCCATTGTAATCTTCTCTGTAAAGAGTTGCTTACTTTATACTTTATTAAAGTTATATGCTCTGATACGGGGGCCTTTGATGGCCTCGTATTCTTGAGAACCATTATGCGTTTAGCATCATGGCCCTTTGCAGAGGCCCTACTCTTTCTCATTATATCGAGTACCTTCTAGGCACGCTTGTTTGCTTGTTTTCTTCCCTAGTAATGGTGATTTTTAGTCATTCCCATCCTGTCCGTATGCATATTTCCTTCCTCTGATCACCAGGAACTGATATATATATACACACACACACACACACACACACACATATATATATATATATATATATATATATATATATATATATATATATATATATATATATATATATATATATATAGTCAAACCTAGAGAGCCAGAAAAACCTACTAAGGTTTCACCTAAGCGGATCGTCAGGGAAAGAAAGCTGGAGCCAGCTTTCCCTGACGATCCGCTTAGGTGAAACCTTGATAGGTTTATCTGGTTCTCTAGGTTTGACTAGGCCCGCTCTACTTTTGTATTGAGCACTTTTTTAGTTAGTTGATTACTCGTATCGGGGTTTTTTCTTTTGGGCTTTGGACCTGTATCTTGTACGATTATTTTCGACAGACGTTCATCTTCATAGCTCTTTCTTTTTTTAAAACCTTTTTTTCCTTCCATATTGATTTGATCATTGGCAAATCAAGAAACCGAAGGTTTTCCGAGACGAATATAGTTACCCATATATATATATATATATATATATATATATATATATATATATATATATATATATATATATATATATATATATATATATATATATATATATATATATATATATATATATATATATATATATATATTATGCAATGGACAAAGTCCGACAATTATTTAAAGACATTTTTTTTTATGTTTAACATTCTTTTTTTTATACATACAAGTATTTAAGTAAATGCTCTTTTTATGATAAACAGTATTAAATAACATTTACCGGCCTGAATGTGGCCGAGCGGTAAGGTCCGTCAGGCTATATGACGGTTCCGTATAGGATGCAGGTTCGAAACCTGTCGATGGACGAATATTTTCTATGAAAATTTCTCGGACGTTCGGGCCGGAAAATGTTGTGTAATGCTGTTTATTTACTTAAATACTTGTATCTATAATAAAAAAAAGAATGTCTTTATATATATATATATATATATATATATATAATCATAAAAGCGGAGACTTTAGAAACCCATGATAATATTACCATGTTTTTCTAGTCTCCGCTTTCATCATGATCATTTACACCTTTCTTTCATTGAGTTCTATTTAGAATTATCCATACGGATTATCAAATATTATTATTATTAACATATATATATATATATATATATATATATATATGTAATGTACTCGGACCGACCAAGACGCATTTCTTACCAAGAATCTGCTGATTGATCATTTGTTCACATGATTTTCACAAATGAGTCTAGCCAAGAATATTTCAATAATATCTCGTACGTACACATACATACACACACACACACACATACATACACACACACACACACACACATATATATATATATATATATAGGCGCGCGCACTTGTTTGTGTGCCATTGGTTTCCCATATATACTCTATTGTTTCTTAGTCACTGTGTCAAGCAAATAACGAAATATTTTGTAAATATATCAAAGGGACTGTAAGAAATGGCTTCGAGGATATCCTAAAAGAATTCACCTTCAGAAACATACGTGTACTTTCAGACAAGAAATAATTTTAAGTAGAAAGAACATCTCACTCAGTCCAAGTTTTGTGTGTAATTGTTGCTATATTGTAAAAATTCTTGTATATACGGGATGCTGCTGAAGAAGTTCTTGGTAAGCAGACCATTTCACATATTTTGTATAGGTGTTGAGAAGTTCTCGGCTAGACGCTTCTGCCAAAAGTCAGTATATCAAAGTCCAAATTTTCGAATTTAGCAGGTAAATATCACAGAAAAAAGGCGAAATACGGGGACTAGTATGTTAATCTTTGGGGTGAATATGTGGAACAGTACGAATATTTTATGGGCAAGCGTCATTCTTCTTGATCGGGCCGGGTAATACTTAGCCTTCTTTCTGTTATGTACATATAATATATATATATATATATATATATATATATATATATATATATATATATATATATATATATATATATATATATATATATATATATATATATATTCCATTAGAAACATACTAGTAGAAAACACAAATATATTAACTACATATATAATAAAACAAGTGAATATCACAGAAAATATATAACTATTTCTATTTCTTTACATATCTCTATTCAACTACACACACACAGATATATATATATATATATATATATATATATATATATATATATATATATATTTAAAATACTTTATGCATATTATTCTTTATCATGAATATTTTAGTACGACCCATAATATCAGGAAAAAAAGTACACGCAAAAATTAGCAAAAA
>OZ038487.1:123815550-123818050 GCA_964036315.1 Acanthosepion esculentum
ACACACACGCATATATATATATATATATATATTATATATATATATATGTGTGTGTGTGTGTGTGTATGTGTATGTATGTATATATGTATGTATGTATGTATGTATATTGCAGTTTGTGGTAATGTTTTCGCAATGCATATATGTATTGCGACATTGCATGCTATCAAATGCTTACACACACGCACACGTAAATATTGGTCTGTTATATGCACACATCAAATGAAAACTAACCTCTTTTAAGTTGCTTTTTGTCTGAACAATATCCAGAAGGTCCATAGCCGAAGCATGTGTTGCAAAGGCCAACGTAAGAGTGATAAAAAAGGAAACTTTTAGCAAAGTTGACGATGAAGACAAAGACGATTGTAAAACTGACGGACGCCTTCTCCATTCAGGGTACATGTTTCCACACCGTAGTAATAAAGTTCTCGCTGGAGCTTCGGACGCGTCGACAGTTCCCATGACGATGACGAGTGTTTTATGTCCTGTGCTTGAGGAGTGAGTTCACCAATGAGTGAGTGTATTAACGAACTGCTAGTTTTACAGAGACGCGCCTCGTTCAAACTGGGAGTGTGAGATAAACTGCGTCTGCTACCACAACGACTACAGCCAGTGGATGGTTGGCTGGTTAGACGGATGGATAGAAAGAGGGATTGATAGATACAAAGATGCTGCTGCTAGTGTGCTACCATGAGTAGTCGTAGTAGTAGTAACAGTTGCAGTTATCGTGGCTCTTGTTCTTGTATAATAATAGTCGTAGTAATGGTAATTGTCGCTGAAGTGAAAACGATTTCTTTTTCTCTCTTTTTCTCTTTCTAAATCGTTATTTGTCTATCTATCTTCATCACCGTCTCAGCATTTTTTCTCTTTTTTGCATTCTCCCTCTCTCCCTTCTCTATCTATCTATCGATCTTGGTTTCTTAATATCTATTTCAATGTTTTCATATCTATCTATCTATCTATCTATCTATCTATCTATCTGTCTATCTTGGTCTGTTCATATCTATTTCAATGTTTTCATATCTATCTATCTATCTATCTATCTATCTATCGATCTTGGTTTCTTAATATCTATTTCAATGTTTTCATATCTATCTATCTATCTACTTATCTATCTATCTATCTATCTATCTATCTATCTTGGTCTGTTCATATCTATTTCAATGTTTTCATATCTATCTATCTATCTTAGTCTGTTCATATCTATTTCAATGTTTTCATATCTATGTATCTATCTATCTATCTATCTATCTTAGTCTGTTCATATCTATTTCAATGTTTTCATATCTATCTATCTATCTCTCTCTGTATATCTATCTATCTATCTATCTATCTATCTATCTATATATATATATATATATATATATATATATATATATATATATATATATATATATATATATATATATATATCTGTTCCTTTATATCTATGTATCTATCTATCTATCGTCCATTCATTTTGTTCTTTATTTCACGCTGTAATTTCTTTTCTCCATATGTACTTTGTTATAGAATGTTCTTATTGCATTCTCTCCGGTTTAAGTAAAGATACGAACGGGCAGAGACTGTTCCGTAGTAGTAGTAGTAGTAGTAGTAGTAGTAGTAGTAGTAGTAGTAGTAGTAGTAGTAGTATTTGGGGTTACGATGTCACAAAACCTACCTGTTCTCTTTGTTTTTATTGTAGAAAAGGTGAGAATGGGCAGAGACTGGTCAATAGTAGTAGTAGTGAGACCTATCGTTTATTATTATTATTATTGTTGTTGTTGTTATTGTTGTTGTTTCTGCCAGTAAAGTTGGTTAGGAATTGGAAGTATATAAGACAATTTTGAGAAAAAAGAACTCATTTCTCTTGTCATCCGAATTATCCTTTCTGATGACTCCAGCGAAACATTTGATGTTAATTTTTTTTTTTAATTGCTTATATATTTCCCTTTTTTTTTCTTCTTAAATCAAGACAAGAACGGACGGACTCTTGAGTCGTATTTAAACTAAAGATGCTTTCAGTACGACTTAACCTACCTGTTCTTTGTTGGTGTTAATATTTTCATCATCATCATCATTATTATTTAAGCAACAAAATGGCAGATACTAAATTTGTTATACTAGTGATGATGCTGGCATTAAACCGGTAGTTTATTAGTATTCTTAGTAATATTGACAGAATTTGGTAACATCATGCGGACTGTCAGGATACAGTGATAAACGCGTGCGCCATCTCTCTTTCTTCCAAGCAAGCAGAAATAGTTATACGCTCACCGTCCCGATGCGCATGGGCACGCACTCAGACAAACCTATTTAAATACTCAGACACTTATTAATGCACGTCTGTCTATATTTAATGAAAAAGTGAGAAAGAAAGAGAGAGATTAATGAAGATGCACGCCTCTTCCCATTCACCCAGCGTTTAATAAGTTCACCCCCTCCCAACCATCAAAATAACTACACAGCTAATGAACTTAAGCTTATACCTGTGTATCTCATGTACACTACGTGTATATAGATA
>OZ038487.1:123828050-123873050 GCA_964036315.1 Acanthosepion esculentum
CAAGCTAAAATATCCTCTATCAACCTGATGATATGCGGTGAGTATATCGCCGAAACGTTGTTTACAAAAATGGCATTGACAACCAAAACGAGAACAAGAGTTCAAATAAATTAAACTATAATAATAATTTTTCATCTAATAAAAAAAACAAAACTTTTTTTTATATATTGCGTTATTGAGATGCCCGCAGGCATGTTTCAAGGATTTACATTTTTATAGACGTCCGCTTCACTTTCCATGATTGATTTTTATGCGATAGTCGACGTAAATGTAAGCGTCTTTAATGTGTGTATATGCTGGCAATATTCTGAATGTGGTTCTTCAAATATGTTTCTTTTATGAGTGTACGAAACACAAAAAGATCATTCACTCTTTCTATCTCCCCCTCTCTCTATATATCTCGCTTTCTATGTATTTGTGCCTCTCTCTCTCTCTCTCTCTCTCTCTCTCTCTCTCTCTCTCTCTCTCTCTCTCTCTCTCTTTCTGTGTAGAATAAAATAGGAAGAGATTGTTCTTTGAAAGGTGATTTGGAATTAAAAATAATGGTGAAGGTGAGAAAGAAAGAAAGAAAGAAAGAATGAATGAAAGAAAGAAAGAAAGAAATGGCAGAGTTAGGAGAAGAAAGAGACGAACAAGACAATGGGGCTGAGGGATGCTGTGAAAGAAAGAAAGAAAGAAAGAAAGAAAGAAAGAAAGAAAGAAAGAAAGACAGAAAGAAAGAAAGAAAGAAAGAAAGAAAGAAAGAAAGAAAGAAAGAAAGAAAGAAAGAAAGGAAAAGGTACGAATAGAAAGGCAGATAACTAAATGGAAGTGAGGGCTGTTGAGAAAGAAAGAAAGAAAGAAAGAAAGAAAGAAAGAGAGAAAGAAAGAAAGAAAGACAGACAGAAAGAAAGAAAGAAAGAAAGAAAGAAAGAAAGGAAAAGGTACGAATAGAAAGGCAGATAACTAAATGGAAGTGAGGGCTGTTGAGAAAGAAAGAAAGAAAGAAAGAAAGACAGACAGACAGAAAGAAAGAAAGAAAGAAAGAAAGAAAGAAAGAAAGGAAAAGGTACGAAAAGAAAGGCAGATAATTAAATGGAAGTGATGGATGTTAAGAAAGAAAGAAAGAAAGAAAGAAAGAAAGAAAGAAAGAAAGAATAAATAAATAAGGTAATGGAAAGGTAAAAATAAATAAAATTGACAGAGACAAATGAAAGAAAAAAAAGAAAGCAACGTGGAAAAAGGCAGAAATCCTGTAAGTCTTGCGAGCATTTTTTCCCCCATTCAATTTTGTCATTCATTTCCTTTCGTATCTGGCATCGTCTTTAAAGGCAGTTCGTATGAATAGCAAGCGTTGCCCGTACAGAAAGCGAACAGACGGCAAACAACGTCGATCAATGAACCTAAATAGTTTGAAATAAAACCACTCAGGAACAAGAGTAACAAAAAGGTGCACCAAAAAGAACAACAGCAATAATAAGAAGGCAAAACAACAACAAAGGTATAAAAAGAGACAGACAGACAGAGAGAAATAGAGAGAGGGGTGGTAACAAAGAGAGGAAGCAAGAAGTGAATGTGGAAAAGAGAGAACTATAAACAGGCAATTGTTTTGATTTCAGTCAGGAGAGAAAAACAGCAGGGTAAGACATACCTTAAGGATTGGGGTTAATATATACACTTGGGAATATGGCGCCTACCAAAGCCCCCGACCTATAGACCATTGCTAATAGAGTTCGATCCTGACTAGCGCCTAAATATTTGGACCCAGTGCCAGATTAAACGAATCCTGTTAAATGCACAACGACTAAGGTATTATTTGGAATAATTGCCGCGGAGCAATCGTATTCGCTCTCGATGCATGGATCACATGAGGAAAACGAAGCAACTCTTAGCAGATGACAAGAGTAAAGGTAGCTTTATCAATAAATAGGAAGATTGTTTTGCGTCAAATTTTCATGTGATATCGGTTAGGGTTAAAATCCAGGAATTTTATGTGGGCCCGTCAAGTTAGCACAGACTAATATCATACAAAGAAAACACACACGCACACACACATACATACGTACATATATATATATATATATATATATATATATATATATATACACACACACACACACATATATATATATATATACACACACACACACATATATATATATATATATATATATATGTTATAATTATTTTTAGAAAATAAGATTCCATCGCTACATAAAAGTTCTCATGTTTCAAAAGTAGAAGCTAAAAAACCAGCTCTATTTCATCCTCAATAAAAACAAAAATACTAAAGACTTTGACACACACACACACACACACGCATATATATATATATATATATATATATATATATATATATATATATATATATATATATATATATATATATATATATATATAAAGATATTTTTGTAGGTACAAAATTTAATCACAGAAATAAAAGTGTGAAGCTTAATATTGCTAGACATATTAAAAGCGAAGCAACCGGTTTCGCTCCCGCTCTTCAGTCTTCCACCGGAGATTTAACTTAAATTAAAAACACTCAAAAATGTTAGATTAAGTTTTGAACCGTTGTATCTTAGAAAGGATTAAAGATATCTTACTGGAATTCCCCAAGCTTTTTATAACACTATTGGACTTTGAGCAATAAGAATGTATAATTACTCCCGCAGCTTAACAGAAGAATCGTGATAAAATCGATCATAAACGAAAATCATTAATTAATCAAAGCTAAGGATCAGAATCTCATGAAGGAATGAAATTAAGTTGAAATATTTATACTTTATTCCAGTATCATTTTTCAACTTATTAAAGATCATCTTCGCCCTCTCTAACTTTCTAACTTTATGACCTGGAGTAATAAGTTTCCTCACAGGTTTCACGTACGATTTCATTTTCAAATCTTTTTTCACTGCTCTTTGGACTATCATTGCTGAAGCTCCTCTCTCATGTGCCAAACGTCTTGTGGATTAAGTTGAATCTTTTTTAATTGATCTAAGTTGAAATGAGGATCCCTATTCCTGTTTTGATCTCTTGATCCATTTTTCCTCTCTACTAATCGCTCCTTTTGTTAAGTATGAATGTTGCTAACATTACTGAATGAATGAATGATCTATTTCCTCTCACCATTGCTCAGTTGGGAAGACAGTGGGGCTAGCACAAAAAGATTTTAACTTCGCAAATAAGTGAAAGGGTTCTTCAGTGATTCTAACGACAAATGATGTCAAGATGGCTAACCGTCTTATCTGAGAACATGGGGAAAAGAAATTCAATTATTTTTCTTGATTTTTAGATATTAAGCATTTTGTGGGATGGATAATTATACTATTACACGATTTATACAATTTTGTTGTTATATCCGATATATATATATATATATATATATATATATATATATATATATATATATATATATATACACACACACACACACACATATATATATATATATAAAGGTGGCCTGACGATTGCATCTAGCATGAAACAGACTGTCGCCTCTAAATGTTGATTCTATGTTCACTTTTATATTTACACACGCTCTATCTCCGATATTGAGCACTTTATCCCATAAATATGGCACATCTTAAGATATATCTTACATATATATATATATATATATATATATATATATATATATATATATATATATATATATATATATGAAGAAATATAGTTTTAAGGTGTGCTATATTTATGGGATAAAGTGCTCAATATCAGAGATAGAGCGTATGTAAATATAAAAGTGAACATAGAAGTCAACACTCAGAAGCGACAGGCTGTTTCATGCTGGACGCAATCGCCAGGTCGGCTTGACGATTGCGCCTAGCAATGAATAGCCTGTCGCCTCTGAGTGTTGACTTCAATGTTCACTTTTATATTTATATTTATTTATATATATATGTATATATATATATATATATATATATATATATATATATATACGCCTCCCCACAAATGCACACACACACACACACACACACACACATATATATATATATATATATATATATATATATATATATATATATATATATATACGCCTCCCTCTGTCTTTTTACAAATACTTTCATGGTAACTGCTCCATTGAGCTGCTTTCGCTGGTTCCCAGACTTCATGAATTTAAGCGTTCTACTAGGCTGGCATCTCGCTCTCATCCTTTCACTGTTGAAACTGTTAAATGTAGCCGTCTCTTCTACTCCAATAGCTTCATGTCTCACACTTCTCGTCTGTGGAACGCCCTCCCCTCTTCCTGTTTCCCTGATAGCTATAATCTCCAACTATTCAAATGTAATGTCAATCGACGTCTCCAGATGACCTGATCTATCCCCTAACCTTCTCTTCATCCTTTCCTCTATCACTCGCTTTAACTCCTTGCGTTCTAGTGGCTTCCCACCTTGTTTGGGGTGAAACGCTTAAATATATATATATATATATATATATATATATATATATATATATATATATATATTTAGTTGACGAAAAACTAGGTAATCCGTATGGGTAGATCCAAGGAGGATAAAATCCAGAGAGCTCAATGTAAATCAGAGCTAATAATATAAATAAAAATAAAAACAGACTACTTTAAGGTTCCATGTAATAAATTATTTCACCACAGCCCTTTTAGAGGACTGCAGATCATCAGACTTTACTTCCAAAGGTTGAAACGAAAAATGAAAATAAATTTACACATTTTTGACGGGCAGTACTAAGCATATGTAAATTAACGAAGTGAGGAAGTGAGGGGGGAGAGAGACATGATTGAGTTAGATGTAAAATTTCTATTCTCTCAAATTTAAATTGTTTGAGGAAGTCAAGACATTGACACATTAAATCGGTTAACTTAACGGAAGTTATATATTGATATGGAAGGGGGAGAGGAGAAAAAGGCACAAAGAGAAAAAGAGAGAAAGAAGTCATGAGAGAAAGTGTCACTAACCTTCTTTGGAATGAAAGGCCCGAAATAGACGCTGTTGTTTTGCTTTGAGAGTTTAAAAATATTATAATGTTTGATATAAATTTGAATTTTTAAATAGTCTCTAAGGAATTTAATTTGATGTTTGTTAGCGATTTAAGTTTTTTTAAAAAACTTTATTACAAAAATTTGGGGATTTAATATGAAATAGTCGATTAGAAAAATATTCGTAGAATTTACATTAAACCACTAAAATTTTATTTTAAAATATGTTTACTTCTAGTTGTAATTGATTGTTAAGGTGATATCTCTATCAGTTTGAATTTTATTCATGAATTTAATTTGCGACTATTTTTAGATTGGTAATTTCTCTTACTTAAAGTTTAGTTTTTAAGTTAATAAGTGATATTTGAAGGTAATATATATATATATATATATATATATATATATATATATATATATATATATATATATATATATATATATACGTGTATGTGTGTGTGTGTGCGTGTGCGTGTGTGTGGACACAAACTACTCATAGACTGAGCTAAGTAGCGTCGGATGGCTCTTCCTGATAGATACAATCTCCAACTATTCAAATGTAATGTCAATCGACGTCTCCGGATTCCGTGATCTATCCCCTATCCTTCTCTTCATCCTTTCCTCTATCAATCCTATTTGTTCTCGCTCCAACTCTCTGTAACCCCTTGCGTGCTAGTGGCTTCCCGCCTTGCTTGGGGTGAAACGCTTAAATATATATATATATATATATATATATATATATATATATATATATATATATATATATATATATATATATATACCTCTGTAGGGGGGTGGACACAATCTACGCATAGACTGAGCTAAGTAGCATCGGATGGCTGCCAAAGTAAAAAATAAAACAAACCTATGAACTCAGAACTGTGGAGAACGTGATGGGAAACCACTCCACAATATTTCCCAAGAAGTTATGGCAATTCCCAGCTGATAAAGGAAAGTCTTCTGTGGAGAGCCATAATCGTCTACATTTGAAAGGACTTACCATTTTAAAAAATGTTTATAAATAATTTCAACTGTGTCTGTTGCGTTGAGTTGGGTTGTGAACGATGCAAAAGTTCCTAGTGTCATTTTTTTCAGTGAAATTCGAGACGGGCCTTTCTCCCCAGTTCTTTATTGTTTTACGTGCATACATTTTAAGAATCTTTGCAAACATGTGAATAAACATTGTTGTTGCAAATATCGTGAGTGAATATAAAATTCACATTAAACATTGTCTATAGGTTTAATCTGGAGAATGCAGTGGATGCTTGATAGTTGATGCCTGAAACTTATGCCAATGCTGCAAAAGATACAAGGATGTTTAAGAAACTGCCGAGCTAATAAAGAAGGTTGGACTCAAAAATGAAGAATGCTTTGGACAAGCTTATGAATTGGAGAAAGATTTGAAGGGAGATTTGAACTAAGCTACGGTAACAATAATATCTGGATTTGAAAAAATAGAAGCAAATCAACATCTGTCTATATTTCTGAGATTATGTACACTATTTACATTATTCGGACTATTGTCCTCATCTTTGTTGCTATATTTATTACAACGTTTCGGCCTTCTTCAGGTCTTCAAGGACACACGGCACAGTGAATAAAGGCGTTAATTAGATCCAGTGACAAGACCCAAAGAGTGTGATTTCAATACCTGGTTAAGGCGGTGGAGATCTTGGAAAGGGAATTAAGCAGGAGATAACTGATACCTGACATCCATTAGACATGGCACGTGGAACTAGAACAGTCTACCCCAGTGAGCTAAATAAAGGGTTCAGTTCGACATTCCAACTACCTGAAGAAGGCCGGAGCGTACAACGGCCGAAACGTTGTAATAAATATGGCGACAAAGATGAGTACAATAGTCCGAATAATGTAAATAGAGAAGCAAATCAGTCAAGCATTTTGAATGACACATTGAAAAATCATTAAAAATCCTTGATCAATGTTTTTGTTCACGACAATCTCCGATCTTATGTTGCAAATACGACGATCATGAAGTGAGATGGAAAGTTTTTTGTTGTTTTTTGGGGTTTTTTTTTTGCATGTGACGTATTTTCTAGACTTCCCATTATTTTAGGCATGTTATTTGTTTCTTTTGATGCAACACTTCTTATTTGAAGATATTGAAACATTCATCGAAAAAACTGGAATCGTTCTTTTATAACTGAATACACAGTTGAGTTGAACGTCAGGGAAATATTTTGTTAACTAAATAATGATGCTAAGGAATGATATGAAAACATGATTTGGTCAAACGATGCTGGAAACGTTAACCTGATTTTGTTTGTATAGCGCGCGCAGGAAAAAAGATACATGGTAAGAGCTAGATAGAGATAAATATTTGCCTATTTAAAGGTCGGAGTTCAATTTCATGGTAAAGCAATGTTGATTTTCAGCGCAGACAGACTTTGGCGCAAAACAATCTTTTTAGTTCACTTTATTGAAGAAAAGAAAAACCTTAGTATACATTTGTAGATCGCAATTACACTGGGCAACTTTAATACGCTGAGACGACTACATGTGCAAGTAAATTACTCATCACCGCTGTGATCTTGTGCCAGACTATTTTTTTTAGTAAATATCTGAATCTATACAATGAAGAACGGCGCGTTTTACTTGTGTATACGAGCACTTGCATGATGGCGTGCTTGAATAGCTTTCAGTCCGACCAAGAAATGCCTCCCACAAAAAAATCTGATCTCTCATTTGATCAGATTTTGGGAAGTGGGTCGGTTGATAACATTTTAGCACACCTCGTGTGAATATGTATGTATTTGTGTGTGAGATAGTGTGTGGAGAGCGTTTCCTTTTTATCAGTGTCATTACAAGCATAGGCAGTGTTTTCTTGTGTATGCGAGCGTCAGTATAAATGCGTTTCTCTCTCTCCCCCTCTGTGTGTGTGTGTGTGTGTGTGTGTGTGTGTGTGTGTGTGTGTGTGTGTGTGTGCATTCGCCTGCATACACACTTCTTCGGTTTGGGTGAATGCTTAGGAACATGACTGCAGATCAGAGATCAAGACTATAATGGCCTCCAGCAAATAATAAGTCTGGTCGTTTAAACCCATATCTGCAAGAATATTCCATCCCCACCCCCCACCCCCTAGCGCCTCTCATCACCGCCTGTCGTCTGTCTGTTTGTCTGTCCGCAAAAGTGTACGACTCTACTCATCATCTCTCGCTGTCTCTCAGCATTGGCGTCTCTCTCATTCTCTCTGTCTTTCTCACACGTTCATCTTCCACGCGATCTGTTTTTCACCCCTATCTCTGTCCCTCTCTCACTCTCTCTCTCACTCTCTCTCTATCTCCCTCTCTCTATCTCTATCTCTCGCCTTCCCCCTCCCCCCCCCACAATTTCTGGTAATTTTCCGTCTATATCACTCACTTTATCTTTTTCCCATTAAGTTCATCTACTCCATTTTTTCATGTCTCTATCTTCATCTGTCTGTCTGTCTGTCTGTCTCTCTTTCTCTCTCTCTCTCTCTCTCTCTCTCTCTCTCTCTCTCTCTCTCTCTCTCTCTCTCTCTCTGCATCTTTCCCTATAAACTTCCCTCTGCTTCTCTATCTCTTCATATTCCTTTTACTATGTTAATCTTTCTTCTGGTGCCTCTCTTCATCTCTCATTCCTTTCTTTCTCTTCCACTCTTTTATCTCCCTCTCTCTCTCTCTCCTCCGCCTCCTTTTCTGTTCTCCCCCTCTCTCTCTCTCTCTCTCTCACTCTCTTTGCATCTTTCCCTATAACTTTCCCTCTGTGTTTCTATCTCTTCATCTTTCTTTTACTATGTTCATCTCACTTTCTTCTGGCCTCTCTCTTTATCTCTCATTCCTTCCCTCTCTCTCTACCACTCTTTCTCTTCCTCTCTCCTTTTCTGCTCTTTCTTCTCTCTATCTCTCTCTCTCTCTCTCTCTCTCTCTCTCTCTCTCTCTCTGTATCTTTCCCTGTAACTTTCCATCTGTTTCTCTATCTCTTCATCTTTCTATTACTATGTCCATCTCACTTTCTTCTGAACTCTCATCATCTCTCCCCCTTCCCTCTCGCTCTCTTCTGCTCTTTTTCTCCTCTTTCACTCTCTCTTTGCATCTTTTCATGTAATTTTCACTCTTTTTCTATATCTCATCTTTCTATTACTATATTCATCTCACTTTCTTCTTTCTTCTTTCTCTCTTTCTCTCCCCTCTCCTCTCTCCTCTCTCTATCCTTTCTCTCTCTCTCTCTCTCTCTTCCTCTTTCCCTGTCATTTTCCGTCTGTTTCTCTGTTTTTTTCATATTTCTATTATTATGTTCATCCTTCTTTCTTCTGAGCACTCTCTTCATCTCTCTTTCCATTCCCTCCTCTCTCTACCCAGTCTCTCTCTCTCCTTCCGTCTCTCTCTCTCTCTCTCTCTCTCTCTCTCTCTCTTCTATTCTATTTACTCTATCTCTTCACTATTAAATATCTGAATATTTTAGGCCTGCTTGCAGACTGAGACACGATTAAGTTTCCGTCAGGTACCAATATTCGATGTTCGGGTACAAATAAAGGCCGAGATTTTGAATAATGACCTACAAGCAGACTGGAGCTACATAATCTTCAAATCACAGATTAATTATTCAGAAACTTATAAAATCTGTAATGTTTAATTGTCAAAGCTTTAATCTTGTCACATTTCACGCATGACGCGTAGAAGAGTTGAGTAATACCAATTCACACACCCTTGCTCATTGAATTAAGCCATGTGAGGAACATGGCACCCCGATGATCTCATGGGTCATGGGAAACTTTTTTCTTATTTTTTTCTTACTTATCATATTTAAAATCTCCAGGCCTGCTTGGTGGCTGAAATAGTACCGACTCTTCCGATGGTTGATAAATGACAGGATTTCGGGCAAGGTATTGCAAGCAGTCTGAAGCAACATAATCTTCAAATCACAACTTAAATAGTCACATACATGTAAAATCTGTATTTATCTATAAGCAATGGAGATCTTGTAACCCAGTAAAACCAGTCGCATGTTACCTGAAGAGGAGAGCCCCCCCACACACACACTCTAATTAACATTTCTTGCTCCTTGAAAGATACCATGAATGGGAATTACACGACAGGATACACCAACATTATAAGAGGTCTTGGGAATTATACACGTGCAATATCTCTCTTATTGCTATTTTCAGGTTTACTTGGTGGCTGAAACAATAGTAACTTTCAATTTACCGCCTCCCCCCCTCCCCTCTCTCTCTCTCTCTCTCTCTCTCTCTCTCTCTCTCTCTCTCTCTCTCTCTCTCTCTCTTCCTGATTATGCAGTGTGCACCCGGTTCAGATTAGTTCCTTTTTCTTCTCTCTCCTATCTTCTCACTCTGTTTCTCTTTAGTTCTCGCTACCTTTTCCCTGAACCTCTCCATAAAGTTTTTATTTAATCTCTTTCTCTCTCTCCATCTCATTCTCTCTAACTTTTTCTTTCTCCAAATCTTTCTTTCATTCATTCTCGATCTATTTCTGTCTTTCTCTTTCATCCATGTTTCTTCCTCTTTTTCAGTCTCTCTCATAGGAATGTAGCGATCTTGCTTTTGTCTCTCTCTCTTTTGTTTCCTTCACTCTCACGCTATCTATCTATCTATCTATCTATCTATCTCCGTCTCTTCTTATCTATCTATCTATCTATCTATCTCAGTCTCATCTATCTATCTATCTATCTCAGTCTCTTCTTATCTATCTATCTATCTATCTATCTATCTATCTATCTATTTCCCACACTTGCAAGCTATCATTGCTCCTATCTCCCCATTTAGCAATCATTTCTACTTCTTCTTCACTTTTTGCGTGATTTTTTATCTTTTTCTGTGTGTTTTACTGCATGCTAATACATATACCACTGTATAGATAGATAGATAGAGAGATAGATAGAGAGATAGATAGATAGATAGATAGATAGATAGATAGATAGATAGATAGATAGATATGAACAGACTGAAATAGATAGATAGATAGATAGATAGATAGATAGATAGATAGATAGATAGATAGATAGATATGAATAGACTGAGATAGATATGAATAGACTGAAATAGATAGATAGATAAGAAGAGACTGAGATAGATAGATAGATAGATAGATAGATAAGAAGAGACTCAGATAGATAGATAGATAGATAGATAGATAGATAGATATGAATAGACTGAAATAGATAGATAGATAGATATGAATAGACTGAGATAGATATGAATAGACTGAAATAGATAGATAGATAAGAAGAGACTGAGATAGATAGATAGATAGATAGATATGAATAGACTGAAATAGATAGATAGATAGATAGATAGATAGATAGATACGAGCGTGATTTTTTATCTTTTTCTGTGTGTTTTACTGCATGCTAATACATATACCACTGTATAGATAGATAGATAGATAGATAGATAGATAGATAGATAGATAGATAGATAGATAGATAGATAAGAAGAGACTGAGATAGATAGATAGATAGATAGATAGATAAGAAGAGACTCAGATAGATAGATAGATAGATAGATAGATAGATAGATAGATAGATAGATATGAATAGACTGAAATAGATAGATAGATAGATATGAATAGACTGAGATAGATATGAATAGACTGAAATAGATAGATAGATAAGAAGAGACTGAGATAGATAGATAGATAGATAGATAGATAGATAGATAGATAGATATGAATAGACTGAAATAGATAGATAGATAGATAGATAGATAGATACGAGCGTGATTTTTTATCTTTTTCTGTGTGTTTTACTGCATGCTAATACATATACCACTGTATAGATAGATAGATAGATAGATAGATAGATAGATAAGAAGAGACTGAGATAAATAGATAGATAGATAGATAGATAGATAGATAGATAGATAGATATGAATAGACTGAGATAGATAGTTATGAATAGACTGAAATAGATAGATAGATAGATAGATAGATAGATAGATAGATACGAGCAGAGACATTTTACTTTTTCTTCTTTCCATTTCAACAACCATCTTTCTTTCTCTTTCTACCTGTCTCTTTTTATCTCTCCGTAAATCTCATATTTACGCACTAATTTTTCCACTTTGATTAGCTTCCTTCTCTTTTTCTTCTTTTTCCCTTCTTCTTTCCCTTTCAATCTCTCTCTCTCTCTTTCTCTACACACACACACACACACACACACAAACCCCCACACACACACACACGCGCACACGCACACACATATATATTTCTATCGTCTTCTTCAAATCTCCAAGGCATTTGATATAATGGATGGGCCGGAAGCCTTTTTCTTTACCACCTATGTCAGACCTGGTACACCATTCCAACAAGAACGCACACCCAACGATTGTAAGTAACCTTCTCTTGCCGCCAACCAGCTGCTGCTGTTGCTGCTGCTGCTGCTGCTACCAATAAAGGTGATCGTTACATTGGGAAGTGTTTTAAGAGTATTTCCCACTACAGCTTGCAAGGGACCAACCTATTATGATAGCGACCCAAACAAAATAAATCAATACTTTAGCTTTTTCCCCTAGACATACGGAAAACATAATTGTGGATGTTTTACAGAGCGATTCGCCGGTTAGTGCTGGCCAAAGGTGAGATTTTAACCTCAAAAGGAGTTAATTGAAGACGGTTTTATCACTGGTCAGGTATTTATAACCGGTGGACTCCTCAGGTAGATTTTCTTGCCAAAATATTCCCACCAGGTAATAAGTAAAGGTGTTAAGCCACAATAATACAGTAACTGAAACAAATGTGGACGTTATTGATTTGTAGGAAGAATATATTTGAAAGCAGAATTTAGACAAGGTGAGAGTATTTATTCATCTCACCGTATTTTGTTATATCAAACCGTGAATGGCTAAAAAAATATCTCGAGCCTTATCTGCGATATTAAGGTATCCGGTAGGCCAAACGTTGCAGAAGGTTCAATTCTTATAGTGAATTTCTCTTTATAATACACTAATATTAAAAGTAATTAAGTTCATCTTATGGCAATGGTATTAACCGTTTCCCTACAAGGGAAAACATTCATTGATCGAGCAGTCGGTTGAAATTTATAAAATCTTTCCCTTAACACAATTTTTCAGGAAAATACGTTTCTCAAGTTCAGCCGCTGTCATGACTCTTTCAACCTATTGATGATGTTTCCTTCCTAACCTTTTATTTGAAGTAGTGTGGAAGATTAACATCGTATAAAATAACCATAACAGCAATGGTAGTAGTAATTCTCACTTTATTTTCGTACCAACGAGATACAAATACAAAAATACACACCTGACCACTCATCTGTTTATATAACACTGGACGAGGTAACTTATGTCAGACTGTTGAAGGTCCCCTATTATCTAATTAAATCTTTCATTTCTACTCTACATGCCACCTCCTTATTCTGTCTACAGGACGGATTGATGTGGTCAGTTGAAAGTTTGCCCTAGAATATGTGTGTGATTATCTTCGTATTTATGGTGGATAAAGTTCGAGGTGATCGATGTGGTTAATTTATCTTCCGTGTTGCTATCTTGAACTGATTGTAAATTTAACCAAACCAATATTCTCAACCCTATACACTTCTCCCCGATAAGAAAGTGACGATTAATGTATTTGTAAAATAACCACAACGGCAATGGTATTAGTAATTCCCAATTACTTTATTTTCGTACCAGCAAGATACAAATACAAAAATATACTTATCTCCTGACCACTCATCTGTTTATATAACTGTTATGGGTCCTTACCTATAACTACAGAATGAACTCTTCCTAACACTATGTATACTACGCCTCTCAAGAGAGAGAGAGAGACGAATCGAGTCGTGAGCAGTCTCTGACTGTGTGCGACTTCTGTCGAACTCTCTGCTTTGGCAGAGAGGAACCCGGACGAGGCTTTGACGAAGGGCAGGATTTCGTCCTGGGAGGTAGACAGTCCCTGAACCCGTTTATACGGGTTCTAAATGGGCATATTTTTGGCCGAGCCTACGGGCTCGGGGAGCCCACATTAAACCGGCGTTGTGCCACATTCGACCCACGTGGGAGGGTTGTTAAATATCGAGACGAATCGAGTCGAGCCGATAGTAGTTCACTCCAAACCAGTCATACTAACACCTTCCACATCTTGTATTATTATTCCGTGTAATATATCTTCGTTATTTCTACTCTTGTGTTCGTGTTATTCTTCCTTGGTCCTAACCTGGACCATAACAATAACACTGGACGAGATGATCGATGTGGTTAATTTATCTTCCGTGTTGCTATCTTGAACTGATTGTAAATTTAACCAAACCAATATTCTCAACCCTATACACTTCTCCCAGATAAGAAAGTGACGATTAATGTATTTGTAAAATAACCACAACGGCAATGGTATTAGTAATACCCAATTACTTTATTTTCGTACCAGCGAGATACAAATACAAAAATACACTTACCTCCTGACCACTCATCTGTTTATATAACACTAGACGAGGTAACTTATGTCTGCCTCTGGAAGGTCCCATTATCTAATGAAACCTTTAATTTCTACTCTACAAGTCCACTTCCTCCTTTAACTACTGGACTGATTGACGTGTCCTGTTATAGGTTTGGTTTGGTTTGGTTTGTTTTACGGCATATCAACACCTCAATGGGTTATTTAACGCTGACAAAATTTTTATTGCTGGTAATGTTTTTCTTCAAAAATCCATTTCTGGGAATATTTTTCCTTGAAGAAATCTATAGCTGGTCATATTTTTTTTCAAAGAATGAATAACTGTTTGTAATGCTGGTATGTTTTTAAAGTATTGCTGATAATAATTTTGCCTTCAAAAATTATTGCTGGTAATAATTTTTTTTATTATAATGTATTTCTGGCATTAAAGCTATTTTTACACAATTTTGGGTGTTAACTATTTGCCTGTAGCTGGGACCCTAACAGGTGCTACCACCCCAGGTCAAGGTGGACCTGGGAACACCAGCCATTAAGAGGTGGTTCCACGCTCCTCAAAACCTCCTGATTAGAGGCACTGCTGCTGGACGTAGTTTATCGTCATACCCAGGACGTGCCTGTTATAGGTTTGCCTCAGAATATGTGTGTTTGTTCTCGCATTTGTGGGCATAGAGTTCGAGGTGCCCGTGTGTTTTAACGTTGACTTGAGGCTGGTGTTGCCCAATATTGACGTTCTACAATATTATTTAGTATTGGGCCTACTGAATCCACGGTGTCGTTAATTTCCATTTCTTTTGGTTCATTACTCGCGATATTTGGCCTAAGGGATTATAATCCGTGTCGATCATCATAGAGGATTCACTGGGTCGCTGTGGCCGAACCCTAGGACCTGCAGAGATATTATACGTGTTGCTATCTTGAATCGGCTGCAAATCGTGGCGCCGCCATGAGGTTGAGGAGCTAAGGTAGAATGATGTGGGGCGTCAACAATTGGGTGAATCTTACGGAGGAAAGCGACGATTGCGTAGAGTTTCCGATTGCTTCCATCCACCTGCACTCGTTACACGGGAGGGTTGCGTTGGAACAGCAAAGCACGGGCTGCACGATCAGCTGACAACAGCTGTCCGTTTTGAAGGTCACTTTTGTCCGGCCATTGCTTTGTGGGTAGGAAGCCGCCGAAATACGTATTCTTCATTTTTTAAGGAACGAATCGTATTCTTGGGAATCAAAGGGTGACCCCCCCCACTCCGTCGGAAGAAACTTCTTCAGGTGTACTATATGTACAAAACCAATTTCTCAGGGTGTCGCATACTGCCCAGGCCTTCCCATATACTTCCACACAACTAGTGTACCTATCTACATAGGTAACATAATTTCTACCGTGTAAGTTGAAAAAGTCAATCACGGTTTGTTGGAATAGGAATTCAAGGCTAGACAGCGGCCTCAAGGGCTCCATAGGCTGTGACGATGCGAAAGAGTTATATATCTGAAATTGGGCTCTGGTCTGTCGGACGCTGGCATCGAAACCAGGCCAAAATAGGCTTTGTCTCACATTTGCTAGTATTCCATTTACACCCTAGTGTAGAATGTAGGGATTCAAGTACTTCCGCACAAAGTTGTCGAGAGAGAAGTTTTTTATTCTCCTTGATTGGTACTCCTTCGACGCAGTATAATCCCTCGCGCATGGGCCATAACCAAGAGATCACGGGAGGTCATTGCGTGATTCGAAGAACGCAGTCCTTATATATTCCATCAGAGTCCGACATTCTTCATCAATGGCTGCCGCGGCAACGATCCTACCCGATGTGATAGCCCTCAATCTAGGGTCATGCTCGTATGTGGACATGAATGCAGCCTTGATTGCACTGTCGATTGGTTCGACTGCATCAGTTGTAGTCGCCATATAGACTGACCGTCTACGCTTCTGTTGTACATGTACAGATGATATTTGGGGACATTCTGTCGAGTCTTCTATGGGATCGATGCTGGGTAACGGGAGGCGTAGTCGGTGCAGCATCACGTTTTCCAGCGAGATGTTTAATGCTGAATTTGTACATTAGTGTGCATTCCTTAAAATTAAATAGACGTGGGTCCTTTATGTTCTCGAGGGACCGATCTGAGAAAAATTTTATGAGCGGTTATCTATTTCAGTCTATTCATATCTGTCTATCTATGTATACAGTTGTATATATATTAGCATGTAGTAAAAACACTATATGTGTATTAGCATGCAGTAAAACACGCAGAAAAAGATAAAAATCACGCAAAAAAATGAAGAAGAAGAGCGTACAACGGCCGAAACGTTGTAATAAATATGGCGATGAAGATGAGGAGAATAGATAGATGGTCAACAGTTAATAGTAAATCTGTACATCCCAATATAAACATCTGATATGATTCTAGCCCATAGACACAAGCCAGGGCTTCACCTTCGACCGGTGCATAGCGAGATTCTGCGTCGTTGGTAAAGCGAGATCCGGCCAAAATAATTTTCTAGTGACCATCACCGCAATTTGGGCAGGGCAATTACAGTGTTTTTGTAAAAGAAAGTAACTGATTCCTGTTTTACTGCAATCTGCAATCTGTTGAAAGGCATTTCGGTTTATTGAACTCGAACGCCTTGACTCTGTCTTCAATTTTCCGCAAGATTATTCGCTTCGACTCCTCAAAAGGTTAGTCAAGCGTATCGTCCCAATAAAATTTTCGGTTCTTCGAGAGCGCAGTAATTCCCGGAAGGGGGCCATCACCTCAGCTAGCGAATATCCATAAGATACCCGATTCACCAGTCCAAACCAGGACCTGACGCCCGTGACATTTGTGGGCTTAAGAAAGTGAAGGATGGCCTCAGTCATTTTCTTCGTTCGTTTCACACCATCGGCCATCATTAAGAACCCGGCAAATTCCCCATCACTCTGCAAAATGAAATTTGTCAGGGTTAAACACAATCCCATTCTTCCCACATTTGGTTATATGTTTCATTGTGTGTCAAAACGAGGACTCATCCCGAAGGAGGCAATCGTCTATGGAACGTGTTTTCCGAACCATGTCCACATATCGAACCGACGGGTATATCCATCTCCAGACACGGGAAGTCCCTGGGAAGCACGAAGATACCTCTACCGGCCCCATTCAGTAATAAATGTAGTGACATCTTAAACGCCTAGAGCTGTTTTCCTTGTCCGAGCCGAAAAGATGGAGACCTGATTAAATGGGGGCGGGGTGTGATAGGTTCCCCTCATGAAGGCAACGTTCAGTCCACTGTGAGTCTGGGGGAACCGTATTTTTTAAGTGTAACTATCATCCTTGAGCACCAAGTTGTAAGAGTGCTAACTGACACCGGTTCAATTATACCTAATACGACGTCCCGATCGAGGTCTTGTTTCACTCTCTTCTTCCAATGATGAGGGTCAGGGACCGGTGTGTGGACCGCTGATGGCCTCGCATCAGGGACGAATGTAATGTCCAATGGCTTTCCTGTCATAATCTGTAAGGGTTGGTGTGGGCATCTATCAAATGCGATGGACTTGAAATGATCACTTATCCATCGTTCCAATCGACGCCTGTTCATCTTCGTCGTAACGAACAGGATTTTACTAGGCATCGCTGGAATGGTTTTTCTTCGTGGGCATGTGCACAAGCATTTTCCTTTGCGCCCTTCAACGAGTTGAGACGTGATATCTGGGCTGGGAAATCAGGTGGCAACGGATTTAGGTTCTTCAGGTCATATTCTGATAAATAAAAACCAGACATGTTTTTTGACACATACATCAACTGTTGTGTTTCCCTTGAGGCAATTCTTATATGCATGGACAACACGCCATTTATATGAAGTTTGTTGTCTGTGATGCCCTATCGGCACCTGAGTAGTTTTCATATCTCTGGTCCACTTAAACAAGTTTGAGCCCTTGTATCGGCGAACGGGGGGATGTGATGTCTACCGTGGTTAAGTGGCCCTGATTGGGTGCGTCCAAATGAAGCGTGGGCTTGATGCATTATAGTCCCTTTCTATTGTCCGTGCTGGCGATGGATCTGGGACACCTCCTTCAAATCGGTTTCCATTCCAAGCAAGATGAGGCACACAACCAAGCGGTATGAAAACGGTTTTACGGTTTCGTTTTGATCTGCCAACATAGCGGATAGCGCCGATGGGGTGGGTGGAACCTTCAGGCCAATGTGTGAGAAAGTGAATGAATCACGCCCTGTCGCGCACTTTGTTGGTCTGTTCGTGGTTCCAACTTCAATTTTAGTAGATTTCTGACATACATTTTTTACGTGACCCCTAACCTCGCAGTTTAGCTGCTGGTCAATTTCTCCTACTAATTGATTCACCTGGGTGGAATGTCTTCCCGCAACCCACACAAGGATCATTATTCAGCGAAGATGCGTGTACATTTCTTCTTCGGGGGTGTCGTTCGTGGCCAGATAGGACGAGGTTGACGGGCTAACGTCATTTAGTAACCGTGCAGCTGACTTGTCCGTCATTTCCAAGATAACGAGCCGGTCGAACTTTTGCTCGAATGTGGTTAGGTTGACAGCCTCGTCCAAAACTCGACTCTGGTGCTCTTTGCTGGAGAGTCCCACGATCGAACAATTCGCACGATTAATTAACTCGCTGACCACAGCTTTCTGTATTGGGACAATCAACTGTGAACGAGCAAAATTTGGCTTGAGCTCGTAACCTTGTTAAAAATGAGTGATTCTCATCTTCCGCCTAACGTTTGGAATGGAAGGTCTGCCGGTGAACTTCCTTGTGTAAACGTTTTACCATAATAAATGGGATGTGTGACAAAAGCCTTTCCCCTGTATCAGAATTTAAGGTTTCAGCCCCTATAATGTCGAAAACGAGCCTGTTAATTTCGGGCGAGTATGTCGCTCTCAATTCGTTACGTATTTCGACTGGGTTAGTAAGTTTACACATCTCCTTATAACGAGTTGTCGGAGTTAGCTCCTCCTTAATTCCCTAATTGTTCACTAGGGGTCGCCCTCCCTACACTATAAATACTGGACAACTTCTTACCTCGTTCTCTTTTTCACTTTGCATTTCAGCGGACACATTTCAAAATGTAATCTCTCGTAGAAATCCGCGTTTTGCCCACTTGTGGGAAAACGCCATGAAACACACATACACGTACGTACGAACATTCACCACAATACAAACTCTTTACGTTCACACACAAACACAAATGTTAATGTCTTTGTCACTTGTAAATTTGTTGTTTAATACATATATTTGTTAACATATATATATATCGGTCTTGTTTTTTTTCTTTACCTCTTCGGTTGGACTCAACTTGAGTCCGACATGTTCTTGTAGTTAGACCTTCTTCTAGCAGAAAATAAACAGCACGTGTTTCTAATTCAACAACACTCAAACTTCCAGCCCGAATAATCCAATACAAGAACTAAGCAGGCGTTCACAGAGAATCTGTCAAGAGCCTGGACGCCTAAGAGATTTTCTCCTTTGTGAATAAAATGCGTAGGGGAGAATGTACCGATAAATCATCAGTTACCTCCCCTTAAGATCAAGGAGGTATAAATCATCAGTTACCTCCCCTTAATATCTAGGAATTTTAAAAAGCACCCTGTGAGACCCGTCAGTAGACGAGTAGTCAGAGTAAAGTGCAATAAAGCGTTGGTATAAGTTTATTCGCTGGTTCTGTTTTTACTACACCATCTTCTAGTTAAATAAGTTCAAAAAGTAAAAGAGAATGATAAAAGTATCGTTAGTAACGCTATACTCGTTGCGTAAACACGTACAACCATAAACAACCGAACGAGAAACAGCTAAACATCTTATAAACATAAACAATGAAAATGATGCATATTCGCTAAGATTGTATTTTATAATACGATACTAATACTACAAGTCTAACTGTCAAGTCATTGCGTTGAGTTTAATAACAGGACGGACTGTTTTATTTGGGGGTTTTTTTTAGGTCTGTTTTTTTTTGGTGGGGGGTGTTTGTTGTTTTTGTGTGTGCTGGACGTTTGCGTCGCGTTAGGGTTCCGTCCCTCCGAAGCGCGATAGTTACCCTTTTTAACTCTATCATTTGTTTCATGAGTTGAGCAATCAACTCGAGGGTTCCGCCTGGGGCAGATACCATGTCTTATTTTACTCAAGATAGTTCCACGTATTCACCAGATCCTGTTCACTGCGCCCTGTAAAATAACCACAACAGCATTGGTCGTCTTAATTCTCAGTTATTCTATTCTCGTACCAACGAGATCCAAATACAAAAATCTATCTGGCCCCTGGCCAGTCAGCTGTTTATATAACACTGAACGAGGTAACTTATGCCTGCCTGTGATATCCCCCTCCCCCATTGTGTAATGAGATCTTCCATTTCTACTCTACACATTCTATCTCAATATTTTCTCTTTAATTTACATGCGATATCCATTTTAGTTGCTGTTGAAAGTCCTCAAGTGGTGTGGTTTCTGTTATTTGGTAAAGTTCTTTGTTCGGGATTCTCTAGCATCAGTCTCAATGATCATAGATGGATGGTCTTCTCCAAGACCAACTGGCTTCACTCTTTCAAAGATATTTTGAACCATTGCTGTTAAAAAGCAAGACCTTGAAATAAGATGACGGTAATCATTTGGCATACTATCAGCAGAACGATATAGACCAATTTGAAACATATAAATATCTTAGAATATACTAGCGTAAGGCATGATATCGTACGACCCCCAAATTTGCACTTTAAAAAAAATATTTTATCATTTTTTGAGAGACAGTATTACTAACCTCCTTTCTTCTATCTATACTGATAAATCGTCAGTTACCTCCCCTTAAGATCTAGGACATATAAAAAGCAGCCTTGTAGTAAGCGTCAGTAGACGAATAGTCAGAGTAAAGTGCAATACAGCTTTGGTATAAGTTTATTCACTGGTTCTGTTTTTACTACAGGCCTCATGACTGCTTGGTTAATGATAAATAAATCATCAGTTACCTCCCCTTAAGATCTAGGACATATACAAAGCAGCCTTGTAGTAAGCGTCAGTAGACAAATAGTCAGAGTAAAGTGCAATAGAGCTTTGGTATAAGTTTATTCACTGGTTCTGTTTTTACTACAATTTATTGCACTTACAATGGAACTTTATTTACGGCCAGAACGATTTACTTATGACTCAGAAAGCGAAGCATTAGATAAACGCTGGACACACTGGCTTGAAACTTTTACGAACTTCATTGAAACTCTACTCCTTGAGAACTTGAATCGGCTTATTAACAATCGTGCTCTTCCGACTATGTGTCTCATTCAATCAACGATATCATTGTAGACTGTAAAACATATGAAGAAGCGATAGAAAGATTGCACGCAACCTACGTGTAGCCCCAAAATGAACTATTTGCCCGACAATACTTGCTACCCGGCGACAGGAATGTGGCGAAACATTGGATCATTTCCTAAAGACCCTTCGTGCATTAAGCAGGGACTGCAATTTTCGTCAAATGACCACTTTGGAGGCACAAGGGGAACGTATTCTAGACGCCTTCATAAATGGCCTACGTAATGTTCAGGTAAGGCAACGCCTTCTTGAAAATAAAACCCTTACCTTGAAAACTGCTTATGAACAAGCCAATACTTGCGAGCTTGCTATACAGCAGTCCAAGCTCGTATTTTCAACCCGATATTGTGGGTGCCGCTCTAAAACAATCTGTTCCTACTATCCCTTCTCTCTGTGATGATTCGACTTACTCTCCTGCCCAGGATGTCCCACCATTAAACACCCCAGAACAACCTGTCACTGTTGCATCAACCAAACGGACATGTCACTAGTGTGGTCTAAATCCACACTCACGACTTTCATGTTCTGTCAGGGAAACTCGTTGCCACAAGTGTGAAAAATTAGGACATTTCTCCAAGGTATGTCGTTCGTTTAAAAATATCTCTTACAAAGCTAACCGTCCTGTCAGTTTGTTATCATTTTCTGCAACACTGGCCGTGTTCCCAGACAGTCTTTCAAAACCTATTCGAAAAATTAAAATTAACGGAATCCTCACCAACGTATTATTAGACACTGGCAGTTCGGAAAACTATATCAGAGAGAGTCTAGTAAACATTCACAACTGGCATTATGTGCCTTGTCCTAAGAGAGTAACAATGGCGCACGCAGCTTTGTCATCAGCCATGAGTGGACATTGTTTGGCCGACCTACATTATAACGGCATCTCATATAAAGCTGTTAAGTTATCAATAATGAAGGACTTTTGTTGTGAGGTAATACCGGGCCACCATTTTTTTCCAGCAACATTCTAGCATAGAAATCCCGTTCGGCGGAGATAAACCTGTATTAAAGATTTGCAGACTGACTGCAGCCAACATTCTGTACCCCTCACTTTTTGAAAACCTGACAAAGGACTGTAAGCCAATAGCTATTAAAAGCCGAGAGCTTAAGTATTAATAAAAAAACACAGAAAACTAAAAAAAGGATGGTTATCGATTACTCTCAAACAATTAACCGGTTCACTCTTCTGAACGCTTTTCCGTTGCCACGCATAGACGAAAACCTATGTGAAATAGCTAAATATAGTATTTTCAGCACATTAGATTTGAAAGGTTCTTATCATCAGGTGGCTATTAAGCCAAAAGACCCTACACTGCATTTGAAGCATTTGACCGGGTGTACCAGTCCCGGAAGATACCTTTTGAGGTAACTAATGGAGTATCCAGTTTTCAAAGAATAATCGACAAAATCATAATGGATGAAAAACTGGAAAGTACCTTTGCTTATATAAATAATGTAACTCTATGTGGCCACAATCAGAAGGACCACAACGAAAACCTTCGACGGTTCATGGACGCCGTAAGCAAATGTAAGCTTACACTAAATAATGACAAATGCTCGTTCGGGCAACATAAAATCAATTTTTTGGGTTTTACAATAAGCAGCGGGTCAATAGCGCCGGACCCAGAGCGATTAAAACCTTTGCTCAGATTGCCAGTCCCAGATAACATACGTGCGCTGTGACGAACTATAGGCATATTCGCCCACTATTCACAATGGATCGCCTCTTTCTCAGAGAAGATAGTTCAATTAATACAAGTAAGATCTTTTCCTTTATCTTGCCCAGAAATAGAAGCATTCGAAAAACTCAAGCAAGACATTGCAAAAACCGTAATGACAACTATAGAACCTTCTGTCCCACTGGTAGTTGAAACTGATGCATCAGACTGCACAATTGCCGCTTCATTAAGTCAAGCTGACCGCCCCGTAGCCTTCTTTTCAAGCGCTCTCTCTCTCTCTCTCTCTCTCTCTCTCTCTCTCTCTCTCTCTCTCTCTCTCTCTCTCTCTCTCCTCTCTCTCTCTCTCTCTCTCTCTCTCTCTCTCTCTCTCTGGAGATTGAAAAAGGAGCGTACGCCATAGTTGAGGCGTTAAGAAAGTGGAGACGCTATTTAATCGGACGACACTTCAGATTAGTTACAGAACAAAAATCAACTCAAAGGCTACCAGTAAAATGAAAAAATAGCAAGATGGAGAATTGAACGATCTTGTTTCTCATTCGATATTACTTACCGGTCCGGAGAATCTGACAGCAGACGCCCTGTCAAGAATATACAGTATAACTCCAAGTCCAAAAGAACTCCAGACACCACACGAGGAACTGTGCCACCCGGACATAACACAGATCGTTCACATGGTAAGGAGTAGGAATTTGCCTTATTTAGTGGAGGACGTTAAGAAAGTTACAAATTCCTGCCGAATGCGTGCTGAGATAAAACCTTAAATTTTACAGCCATTTAAAAGACTCAATCTGGACCTTAAAGGCCCGTTAGCATCCAAAACCCGAAACCGATACATGTTAACTATTGTAGACGAATATTCACGGTTTCCTTTTGCTTTTCCCTGTCCCGATATGACTGCAACAACAATTATACAATGCCTTTGTTCCCTATTTGCCGTCGTTGGAGAACCGGTATACATACATTCAGACCGAGGAGCTTCCTTCATGTCCGAGCAGTTTCGGCAATTCTTACAAGAACGCAGAGTGGCGGTAAGTCGGACAACCTCGTACAAGCCCCAGGGTAAAAGTCAATGCGAGAGATATAACGGCTTAATTTGAAAAACAATTCAATTGGCAGCTTCAACACACAAATTCTCAATAAATAATTGGGAAAATCTCTTTCTAGTAGCCCTGTATGCCATCAGATCGCTATTATGTACGGCCACCACACGAAAGATTTCTACTCTTCCAACGACGGGGTTCGGCTGGGACTTTGCTTTAAACTTGGCTCTCTCAACCAGGTACGGTTTTACTGAGACGCCACATTCGCTATACCAAATATGACCCCCTGGTAGACGAGGTGGAACTAATAGAAGCGAACCCACAATACGCACTCGTGCGGCACCCGGATGGAAGGCAAACTACCGTGTCTCTTAGATATCTGGTTCCTGCTGGAGATGTACCAGATCCTAAAACCACCCTAGTGAGGAAATCTGATCTCTTCGACACTGAAATCCAATCGGGAGATCATCGTGCCTGAATCACTCCTGACACATTACCCTCAGGATGATGACACAGCTTCCGCTGCGCCTCCATCAGACATTTCATAGGGATTAACATCCGAGACCCTGATAACTCCAGACGATCCTGATGAGCGATCAATGCCCCAGAAACGGGTACATCCAGAAACAGATCAGGAAAATCCACATTCAGACTCGTCCATCAAGAAGGACGAAATACTTTCATTCCCGGACTAACGGGCAAGCTCAAAATGAAAGATCTTCCAGCCCAAATAGTCCAATACAAGAACTACCCAGGCGTTCACGGAGATTCTGTAAAGAGCCTGGACACGTAAGAGACTTTCTCCCTTATAAATAAAATACGTAGGGGAGAATGTACCGATAAATCATCAGTTACCTCCCCTTAAGATCAAGGAGGTATAAATCATCAGTTACCCCCGTTAATATCTAGGAGGTATAAAAAGCACCCTGTAACACCGGTCAGTAGACGAGTAGTCAGAGTAAAGTACAATAAAGCGCTGGTATAAGTTTATTCGCTGGTTCTGTTTTTACTACATCGTCTTCTAGTTAAATAAGTTAACAAAGTAAACGAGAATGATAAAAGTATCATTAGTAACGCTATACTCATTGCATAAACACATACAGCCACAAAACAACGGAACGAGAAACGGCTAAACATCTTATAAACATAAACAATGGAAACGATCCATATTCGCTATGTTTGTATTTTATAATACGATACTAATCTGTGACTATTACATGCATTATTATTGGATACAGTTGAGTAAAACATCAGTTTTATCAAAATCATGTTTATTTTAAATACAACTGTATTTTTTTATTACATTAAATGAATATATAAATTGGTCAACGGCGTAATCAAGGCCAGCGAGACATACTCTAATTTTATATTTCGTGTATGATGCGACCCCCTTAAAATTAACTCCAAAATTAAGTCTTCAATAGTCGCATGATACGCGAGTATATACGGTAATCATGTTATGTAATATTTTTTACAATATGAAATTAGGGAAAAAAGTTATTAACTTAAAACCTCGAAAATTTTCCTTTCGAAATTGAGGTCTAAAATTACATGGTGTCTCTCGTACAAATGTATACGAGTTTGTCAGGTAGGTTACTCAATTTTTTCACTTGTCCCTTTTATCTTCGATATGTCCTGTGAGCATCAAATTTGCCAAGCTTCTTTCCTCATTATGTATCGTGGTAAGTCAATGAAAATATATGACCGCCAGAGAAGAATTACTAGCACCAAAATGCTGTTCCTGCAAATATTGCAAAGTGTTTTACTTTTAACGTTTTAGGAATTGTTCCTTATAACAACGATTTTATTTTTTTGCTAGCCCTGATTTGGCCTCATTCACTGTGGCAAACAAAGCAAAACCACAATCAGACAGAACCAGTAACACGGAGACACATAGGAGAACGGAAAGTTATGAGCAAAGCTCGCCTACCTGAAAATCATCGTGGTCGTCCTGATGACCTTGCTCAATAACAGTTTTGCCACCGCAGGACAAAAGCAATGACAGATGTTCACTGCAGGACAGAAGATACACTGCAGGACCGAAGATACACTGCAGGACAGAATCAATGACAGATGTTACACTGCAGGACAGAAGATACATTGCAGGACAGAAGCAATGACAGATGTTACACTGCAGGACAGAAGCAATGAAAGACGTTACACTGCAGGACAGGAAGATACAGTGCAGGACAGAAGATACACTGCAGGACAGAAGCAATGACAGCTGTTGCACTGCATGACAGAAGCAATGACAGATGTTACACTGCAGGACAGAAGCAATGACAGATGTTACACTACAGGACAGAAGATACACTGCAGGACAGAAGCAATGGCATATGTTACATTGCAGAACAGAAGATACACTGCAGGACATAAGCAATGACAGATGTTACACTGCAGGACAGAAGATACACTGCAGGACCGAAGCAATGACAGATGTTACACTGCAGGACAGAAGCAATGACAGATGTTACACTGCAGGACAGAAGATACACTGCAGGACAGAAGATACACTGCAAGACAGAAGCAATGGCAAATGTTACACTGCAGAACAGAAGATACACTGCAGGACAGAAGCAATGACAAATGTTACACTGTAGAACAGAAGATACACTGCAGGACAGAAGCAATGACAGATGTTACACTGCAGGACATAAGCAATGACAGATGTTACACTGCAGAACAGAAGATACACTGCAGGACAGAAGCAATGACAGATGTTACACTGCATGACAGAAGCAATGACAGATGTTACACTGCAGGACAGAAGCAATGACAGCTGTTGCACTGCATGACAGAAGCAATGACAGATGTTACACTGCAGGACAGAAGCAATGACAGATGTTACACTACAGGACAGAAGATACACTGCAGGACAGAAGCAATGGCATATGTTACATTGCAGAACAGAAGATACACTGCAGGACATAAGCAATGACAGATGTTACACTGCAGGACAGAAGATACACTGCAGGACCGAAGCAATGACAGATGTTACACTGCAGGACAGAAGCAATGACAGATGTTACACTGCAGGACAGAAGATACACTGCAGGACAGAAGATACACTGCAAGACAGAAGCAATGGCAAATGTTACACTGCAGAACAGAAGATACACTGCAGGACAGAAGCAATGACAAATGTTACACTGTAGAACAGAAGATACACTGCAGGACAGAAGCAATGACAGATGTTACACTGCAGGACATAAGCAATGACAGATGTTACACTGCAGAACAGAAGATACACTGCAGGACAGAAGCAATGACAGATGTTACACTGCATGACAGAAGCAATGACAGATGTTACACTGCAGGACAGAAGCAATGACAGATGTTAAACTGCAGGACAGATGATACACTGCAGAACAGAAGCAATGTCAGATGTTACACTGCATGACAGAAGCAATGACAGATGTTACACTGCAGGACAGAAGCAATGACAGATGTTACACTGCAGGACAGAAGATACACTGCAGGACACAAGCATTGACAGATGTTACACTGCAGGACAGAAGCAATGACAGATGGTCACTCTGCTCATCATGCTTTGAGGATGTCATTCTTGTCGCATGGCGTCGGCCTTTCTCATAAGCTATAAACCAATAATCATTGCAATTAAATCTTAGACAAACATCAGGTTTATCCAGAATTTTTCTATGGAAGGATGCAACACCTTCTTTGATCTGAATATATACATAGCAACAAACATCTACAACACAAACCGACATACTTTTAAATGTTTTGTGCAAATGTATAGCGTTAACAACAACTCTTTATCAGATTCGCAATGAAATCATCACATTATTGTCTGCAGCCACTTTGACGTGGTGTAAACGATAGCAAACTTGTCTTGCTACATTAATATCACTGGATGCCCCATAATTCCGGCCTTGTGCCACATCTAATAACCGCTATCAAATTTGTTGTATGCTCAACCCGTTAAAACTGAAATTAATTCTATAGAAAGTAACACGTTGATACTTTAAGCTCTTAGGTCCTGCTTTAGACCACAGAGGCAGATTCTGTTCAAATATTCTAACCCCCCCCCCCCCCCAGAAGCATTCATATACGGGAGATTGATTGACTGATTCGTTTTCCATGGCTTATAAACCCTTTTCGGGCTATATAAAGAAAATATTTTTAGATTGTAAGACTTTTTTTAGATAATAATGGTCTAGAGATACAAGTCTTACTAATTAACCCATAGCTGAGGGTAGAAGACGCCGATTCATAATTCTCCTAAGGGTATTTGTAAATATAACGAATCCAAGGGGAATCGGAACTCGGTTTTCTGATTAACAATTCCGATGCATTATGTATTACACCCCCACCCCGGACGTCCAAGTTTACAGCACATGATGTTCCCAAGCGGTCACTCATCTAGGTACTGACCAAGAGCGACGTTGGTTAACTTTGGTGATCGTACTGTATTTCGACGTTATATAGCTTACAGCCATATATACTGAAGAATTTTCTCCTGAAAATGTTTACCTTTTGGAAAAAGGCCATGAAGAGTATATCACGAAGATGCTAAGATCTCAGCTGTTCTCACTAAAAACCTATGAGAATAATTCGATTAAGTCAAAAAGAATAAAAAGAGAATAAGAATCATGAACTAAAGAAAAAAAACGATTAACAGTGATATTCTAACAAATTATGACCACTTTTGTTTGGTGGACGAAAGGCCTTATTCGAATAGAAGGCCCAGTGAGAATTGGATAATGGTGTACACCTTGTCAAATGTGGACATGTGTTGAGTGCGTCTTAACAAACAACAGGGATTGCTTTCACAACATTGTACATCTGATGATTCTGAATTTGACTGCATTATCTAACATAAGAAATCAAATTAATAATCACCTCTTTGGTGGCTAAGATATACTATTGATATTGTTTTGATAAAATTCTGTTTAGTATCATCAGGCCCGGCCCTAAGATTGCTGGCACTCCGGATACCTTGAACTTTGGAGCCTTTACGAAAACTGAAAATGTAGAATAACGAATTTATTACAATATCCAACTTAATACAAACTAAAGAAAACCTTCATTATCCTATCTCAAACATTTTTCTAGCTTTTAGACCTGCAAGTCTTTTAATGGTACTTTCTACACCTATCTTCTTTACAAGATCATTTTCTATTGACAAAATAGCCAAAGAATTTAATCTGTCTTGAGCCATGGACCACTGCAACTGTTTTTATATGCTTTAGTTTTGGAAGATCACAAACACGGTAGCATGATAGCGCACCGGGCGACTGCCAGAGTTGTCAGTAACTAGAGTCGGCCCTGCTCGTGGCTTTGTACCAAAACTAAAACTTTGTGTTTGGTAAATAACGAATGCAAAAACAGGAAATTAAACTTTTTTTAAATTTTGTATAAAAAAATTTATCTAACATTGCATGACTAAAAAATTAGTTCATTAAAAAAAAAAAAATAAAGTTGAAAATTATACACATGCTAATATCTCTCCAGTAACACAACTGGGATAGCCAGATATTTTAAAATATGCAAGGTGGAAAAATCATGGCAAGATTACACGAAATTTGAAGATAGGGATTACGTTTGACCATATTGTATTATTAATCACACGCAACACGTACATTACACAAGAGCACATGCAAAAGTGACGGACACCCTGCGCTTTAACAATTACATGTTTCCGATTGTTCTATTTCCACCAGATCAACACTGCTTTGTTACATCGCCTTCACTGTTCAAGAAAATAATTTTCCGATATAAAACCTTTATCCTTGTAAAACTGGATGATAAGTATTACATTAATCTTCACTGGCTTACTCATTTACTTCTTGGCCAATGACGGCACCCCGAGCAAGCTGAACTTTGGCGCCCTTACAAGTATTTTTTTAAAATTTTCACAAGTAGAAAAAACTGAAAATGTAGAATAATGAGTTTATTACAATATAAAACTTAATACAAACTAAAGAAAACATTTTTATTATCCCACCTAAAACATTTCTTCTAGCCTTTAAATCTGCAAATCTTTTCATGGCAGTTTCTACACCTTTCTTCTTTACAAGATCATTTTAGTAAGCATTATTCTCAATGCAACCCACGGATTTGATATGATATCCTGTAAGATCTAACATATGACATGCCAGCATGATGGCGCCCTGGGCTTTGATGATGCTATTATATTAGAGTTGTCTACATGCAAAACAAGGCTAAAAATAATGGAAGCCTTATTAATAAAAACAAAAAACCAACACTTAATAATATTAACTTTGAACATGGACACAATATCTTGACTATGTTTTGAAAAATGAAAACATTATATAAATACATACATACAACAAACTATTTCTTATTTAGCAGTTAAAATATTTAATGGCTAAATGTATAGCCGAAAGCGCTCGGATAAAAAGAACATTCGGACAGTTTTTATATAATTCATCATCCGAAAAGGAAAAAAATTATTAGATCGCATGAGAAATTGTATAAAAACTAAATAAAAGCACCTTGTCTGTCATATTCAGTGAAATGTGCATGAAAGAATGATTGCTGCCTAAATACACACACACACACACACACACACACACACATATATATATATATATATATATATATATATATATATATATATATATATACTCGAGAATGTGAAAAGTGGTGATCTTCGGTTATCGTTGACATCGATGGAGCCGAATATTAAAAACAAATCGCAGAGCAGTATGACCCACAGGGATGTCATTGAATAAATCTGCACTTTTTAAAACTTACTCAGATATTTTAAAATGGTCGATTAGGAGTTATTTTACTCGTGTATTTAAATGTCCCATACAATTTACTCGTCAAATACAATTTTATTTGTCTATATTTCTGAGATGAGGTATTATGTACATTATTTACATAATTCGGACTATTGTCCTCATCTTTGTAGGCATATTTATTACAACGTCCTCAAGGACACATGGCACAGTGGATAAAGGCGTTAGTTAGATCCAGTGACAGGACCCAAAGAGTGTGAGTTTAATACCTGGTTAAGGCGGTGGAGATCGTGGAGAGGGAATTAAGCAGGAGATAACTGATAACTGACATTAGACATGGCACGTGGAACTACAACAGTCTACCCCAGTGAGCTAAATAAAGGGTTCAGTTCGACATTCCAACTACCTGAAGAAGGCCGGGGCGTACAACGGCCGAAACGTTGTAATAAATATAGCGCCAAAGATGAGGACAATAGTCCGAATAATGTAAATAGTATACATAATACCTCATCTCAGAAATATAGACAGATACTGAAAGGCTGAAACGTTGTAATAAATATGGCGACAAAGATGAGGACAATAGTCCGAATAATGTAAATAGTTTACTTCTCATCAGAAATATAGACAGATACTGAAAGGCCGAAACGTTGTACTAAATCTTCCAACGAGACCTTCTCTCAGCGAATGCAATTGCTTCTTAAGCCCTGCGTTAGTCACCTTGGATTTCCGAAAATGGATAATCCCTTGGGGGATTCACACATTCCAATACAAAAATAGTGTTACAAGTATGTAAAATATTGTTGTACTGCTAAAAAATAACATAACGGGCAATCTCCGTTACAATATACATTAAATCAAAATGTAATCTGCCTCTATTCTGAGGTATTGTAACTATTTACACTATTTACATTGTTTGGACTGTTGTCCTCATCTTTATTGTCATATTCACAACGTTTCGGCCGTTGTACACTCCGGCTTTCTTCAAGTGATTGCTTAAATTCCGAACCGAACCCATAATAGGCAATCTGCATATTGGCGTTTCTGAAGATTAGTTCGATGACGTTTGTGTAAAAATATTGGATTGTTCGGATTGTTGATATATTCACGATGTTTCGGTCCTGGTACGCCCCGGCATTCTTCAGGTGATATTTGCTGGAATTTCGAACCGTATCCCCATATTTAGTCCACGAGAGGTAGATTGTTCTAATTCCACGTGGCATGCCTTTTGGATACCTCCATTTTAACTTAATTCCCCTAATATCTCAGTGTTATATTTGGGGCAGAGCTCATATTACACTTTTTGGTCATTGTTGCTCTTCTCTAGCTCTCTGTATTACTGCTTCCCAGATTGTATTTATTTCTATGCTTGGCCGGCTTAGGGGATTTTTTATAGCCTAGCATATGCGCTGATTACTTAAGTTTTCGTATTTTCCTGGTGAAGGTGATCCCCTTTTCGCCGCATATATGATCAGCCATGCCAGATTTTTCTATTTCACCTCGTGTTACGGCCTTACGGTGTTCCCGCAGTTTGATTTTAAGCAGGCTGTTTGATCCTCCTTGATATTTCTTGCCGCAACTGCATAGGATGGCGTATACGCAGTCTTTAATCACGTCCCCCTACTATGCTTCCCATTCCATCTTCTGCTATTCCAGGGCTATTTTCCTCATCTTTGTTGTTGTTATCACAACGTTTCGTCCGTTGTACTCGCCAGCTTTCATCAGGTGTCTTGTTTGAACATCTCCCTTCATTTATTCTACCTTCGTAGATTAATCAAAGATGAGGAAAATAGCCCGAATGTAAATAATGTAAATTATGATAACTCCTCGACCCAGAAGCTCAAACAGAACATCTGTACTATGTGCCCGTTCAAGAAGTTGCCTGCAGAGAAAGATTAATTTGATCACGATTATCAATATCAAAAAGCATTGCCATTGCGTCCCATCCAGTATGTGATCCAATATGTGTAACAATTCTTGGAAATAACCATTCAGCGTCCTGATTGTTCACAATCATTCCATATTTTATGAGCCGACCATTCGCTCCTGCATTAAATAATGCTGTCACATCTGGCCTGCTGCATCCAATATGTATTTAAGAGATTCTTTACAAAATCTAAAGAAGAATGTGCAATGTTATCGGTCATCACATGGCATCTCGGCTTCAATCATTTTCCCACCGCTGTAATGTAGTTTCTCTGTGCTTGTTCTATTAATATTTCCATGGTAATTGTTCTCTTTGGTATCTCAACTTTACGAATTTAAGCGCAGTACTAGATCGGCAGCTAGGTCTCATCATTTCACAATTGAAATGGTAAGATGTAACCGTAAGTTATATGCTTTTCTTACACTTCTCGATTGTGGAACTCTTTTCCGGCTTCTTACTTCCCAGTCAACATTGATCTTCAAAAATGTAAATGCAATCACAATCATTATCTTCTGTCTTCTTAATTCGTTTTCTTTTATTGTTCTCTCGCCTTAATAATTTCTCTCTCTTTTTTTCTCACATTCTTTCATACTCAGTAAGAAGGTTTATTGTTTTGCTGAGAGTAAAATGACTGTTTTTTTTTATCTGAACCATCTCCAATAGCTCTAACTGAACAAAAGGGCGAAGTGTTTGTCTCTGCGGTACACTCACTCTGCTTACACTCACTGAAACATTATGGCAGCAGTCATCAGCGTCTGAAGCCCAGACACTGACGATGCACTGTTGTGAGGATCATGTCGGCATAAGATGGTCGGAGACTAACCTCGTTTTCATATACGTTATCCAAGTTAACATCTTCTCGGTGTTTCAACTTTATTTCATGTTAATGGATTGTATTCTGATATAAATATAATTCTCTAGATCTAACTCAGAGTTAGATAAAGAAATAATTTTTGAAGAACCAATTATATTAGTGGAGACCGACGCTAATTCACGAGGGTCCCTGAAAATTTCTAAAATTTAGTCGTTGTCATTCTGATTTAGTAAGTGAATGAAGCCGAGAAATTTTCAGCACACTCTCGTCGTCATTATGTTTCATAAGTAATCAATAATCAATTCTTGATTTAAGTTCGATTCCTTTTATCAATTTGTTAGTCTTCGTGCAAAGTACAATGAACAGAATGCGATTTTTCTAGTAAAAGTTTTTTGTCCCGCTGCCGTGGCGAAAAAACTTGTGACGTATTTTAATGAAACATTACAAAAAGAAAAAACTCTGCGTAATTAACGGATCGATATCTTATAAAAGCAATTTTCCTCTTCATTTTACAGATCAGAAAGAAAAAAAAATACAAATGCAAATACAGGAGCGATAGCTTTTTTTCTCTAGTGTTTACAAAGCTTGTCTTAGTTAACACGCAACTAAATGGCTGGGAACTGCGAATTAAAAAAAACAACAGTGTTCAGAACCTTTTTGCCGACCGTGAAAATCCGTACGTTTATGTGAATACGCACCTATCTCTGCAGAGGAAATAATTACTAAGCTTAACTTAGTTCGATACAGATAATAAATAGAAGACAGGGTCACACCAGTCTTCTAAGGGTCTCTCTGCAGACCTTGAAAAATAGAGCCGGTAGACGGTGTCGACGCGCGGGGGAAAAGACAAAAATTTCCCAGTCTCCACAACCAATGTTATGCAAACATTTGTGCAATGAAGGAGAGGCTCCTGTAAGCTAGGAATCCCTGAGACCAGATTCGTTTTGTGTTAGACTGCATCGTGCACAACAAAAAAAAAACAGTGAGGCAATTTTTAAGAAAACTAGATATCCTATAAGGAGTTATTATCAGTGGACACAATCTTAATCACATAACATAGCATCGTGTTGGTAGCAAACATAGAAACGAAACTACAGAAACTCCTAGACAATGTAGTGAAGGAAAGCAAGAAGAAAGGATTAAACATCAATTGAAAGAAGAGGAAATCTATGGCTTTCAGCAAAAGTCCAGGATGCGAATAAGAAGTAGAAATGTCGAAATCAAACACAAAAGTCTGCGTCTATATTTCTGAGATGAGGTATTATGTACATTATTTACATTATTCAGACTATTGGCCTCATCTTTGTCGCCATATTTATTACAACGTTTCGGCCGTTGTACGCTCCGGCCTTCTTCAGTATCTGTATATATTTCTGAGATGAGATATTATGTACATTATTTACATTATTCAGACTATTGTCCTCATTTTTGTCGCCATATTTATTACAACGTTTAGGCCGTTGTACGCCCCGGCCTTCTTCAGTATCTGTCTATATTTCTGAGATGAGATATTATGGACATTATTTACATTATTTACATTATTCAGACTATTGACCTCATCTTTGTCGCCATATTTATTACAACGTTTCGGCCGTTGTACGCTCCGGCCTTCTTCAGGTGGTTGGAATGTCGAACAGAACCCTTTATTTTGCTCACTGGGGTAGACTGTTCTAGTTCCACGTGCCATGTTTAATGGATGTCAGTTATCAGTTATCTCCTGTTAATTTTCCCTCTGAAAGTTCTCCACTGCCTTAGTTGGGTATTGAAATCACACTCTTTGAGTCCTGTCACTGGATCTAACTAACGCCTTTATCCACTGTGCCATGTGTCCTTGAGAACAGTCTACCCCAGCGAACGAAATACAGGGTTCAGTTCGACATTCCAACTACCTGAAGAAGGCCGGAGCGTACAACGGCCGAAACGTTGTAATAAATATGACGACAAAGGTGATGACAATAGTCCGAATAATGTAAATAATGTACAAAAGTTTGTGTATCTAAAAATTGGTTTAACAGATGGCGGCAAACGTGACGAAGAAATACCAAGGTACGCTGGAATAACGAAAGACGCCTTTCAAGAGACAAGCAAAGTATTAAGAAAAAGGGAAATTTCCTTAGTATCGAAAAATAGTATGCTTATACGTAATATCAATCCATTTAAGTGGCAGAGAATCCTGGAAAATTTCTTCACATATAAAAAGATGATTTGGAGCAAGAGATATGTTGTTCTACAGAGGGATGCCGGAGGACACAATTATACATAAAATGAGAAAGAGTCACACTGAGATAAGAAGGCTTGACAAATTCGACACTCACAGGACACATCGAGGGCAAAAAGGGATACAATGAGTAACCTACCCAATGAACTCATGTAAAGAGATTGCAGAACAGGGAGTGAGAGTTATAATAAAAAGATAAAACTTGCTAAGAGAAAGTTGTGGAAGTTGTGGAAAGCCATAATCGTTCACACCCTGAACGAACACAGCACAAAGAAGAAGAAGAAGAAGAAGAAGAAGAAGAAGAAGAAGAAGAAGAAGAAGAAGCGATACATATACACCGTTTATATTAAACATATTCTGAAAAAATTATTTTTTCTTATGCTAACATAAACATCGAATGTTGTCGAATTTAGCGTTTCTTTGATTCGTTTACAATGATTCAAATTAGGTCATACAGCATATATGTAATTAGATTTTGAATTCGAAGTTGTCCTTCTTTTAGAACGGTAACCGCCAAATGCTAGAGAGACCGGTCTCCCCTCCATTAATATTTAATTAACTAAGAGGAGAAGAGATAAATTTATACCTTTTCAGGGATATTTGTATTAAAGTAAACTCAACGGCCTTAGATAGAATTTGAATTCAGTATACCACTCCCACACAGACAGACATACGACAGATCGGTTTGGTTTGGTTTACGGCATATTAACCTCAATGGGTTATTTAATGCGGGCAAGATTTTTATTGCTGGTAATATTTTCTTTTCAAAAATTTATTACTGGTAGTAATTTTTTTTTTTTTAGAAAGTATTTCTGGTATTAAAATCTATTTTTACACTTTCATAGTGTTTTGAGTCAGGTTGGGTGTCAACTATTTGCCCATAGCTGGGACCCTAACTGGTGCTACCACCCCGTGTCAGAGTGGACCTGGGAACACCAGGAATTAAGAGGTGGTTCCACACTCCTCAAAACCTCCTGATCAGAGGCCTTGCTGTTGGACGTAGTTTATCGTCATACCCAGGACGGACGACAAGTCGGTTCGTAAACCATTACATTACGGTTCAGTACAGTTTGAAACCGAAATCGACTGTTGTATTCGCGAGATGAATCTGCCACTTCTACTCTCTTTTCTCACACTTCCCACCTCTGAAACGTCCATTCCATTTCTTGCCTCCCTGATAACTACAATCTTCAAAAATTTAAGTGTAACGTCAATCGCTATCTTCTATCTTCTTGAAACCTGTTCCATTTTTGTCCTTTCAACAATCCTCCAAATTCTCAGTACTCTCATTCTGTCATTTCTTTCACACCTTGTAACTTCCTTACATTCTTGTGGCATTACCGCCTCGTTTAGGAGTGCTGGGCATGACGATAAACTGCATCCAGCAGCAAAGCCTCTGATCGGGCGAATGGAGTTTTTAAAGAGCGTTGAACCACCTCTTAATTGCTGTTGTTCCCAGCTCCAACCTGACGCGCGGTGGTAGCACCTGCTAGAGCCCTAGCATTGAGAAAATAATGAACCCCCAAGCAAAAACAAAACACCATGAACGTATACAATACATTTTTATCGTAAAAATTCCAACAATACTTATTTATAGTAAAATTACCAACACTATAAGCAAAATGACTACTAATACATTTTAGAATAGAATGACCAACAATACATTTTATAGCAAAATGACCAACAATACACTTTATCTATAGTTGAAGTCATACAATCGCATTCAAAATATATTTAGTTTAAACAGTAAAGACTCCGGGGATCGGGCTTGTCGGGATCAGCTTGAGTGAGTCAACATTCAAGTATTTTTCAAAGCAACAAAAATCTTTCATAGTGCGTCGTTTTCGTTCTTGACTTCAGCTGGATCCAAAATTAATTGTTTTAAATTTGTGCCTCAAAATATTGACCGAAATACATTTCCTTTATATTGTTCATAATAAAGAAGAAAGAAAAAAAAACAAAGAAAGAAAGTAAAAAACGAATGAAATAAAATTAAGTGGCTTGTTGGGCTGCGTAGATCTAAGCCGTAACAAACTGGCGACATACTTAATCAGCAATCTTTCTTACTTTAATTTTATAAATAATCTTTTAAAAATCTCTAATGACTTGTATGCCCTGTTTTTCAAACACACATTTTTATTTCAAATGATTATTTTCAAATGACCATTTTAAATTATTTATTCAGGACAGTATAAGTTTTTTAGCGGAATGTATCAATTGAAAAAAGGGCAAATTAAATTCAGCCCGACTTAAAGTCGACGAAAATCAAAAAAAAAGTGACAGCTTTCACTCCTCTACTGGAGGGTTGAGGTAACGAATGTGACTAGGGTAGTGTTGAGGCAATATGATATTAGTCAGCAGTACTTATAAACGTACAATAAATTAAACTAAACATTCACAGAGATATACATGAATACAATAATTAGGTTTATGTAAGCGCCCACAGAGACACATACATACGCACACTGACCCACAGTCAATGTTCCTGACGTTAAAAAAAGGAAGACACCTCTATCCACACCCTTAGTATCAGTGAATGAAATATACATTTCTACTTTCTTATTCTGCAACTACTATTCCTATATCTACCATCAGTGACTTGATAACCAGGCTATAAAACAATAAAAATGGAGAGTGGGGAAATAAACAGACGAGCATATCAAAGACTTTGTCCTCACACTTTTTTTCTTACATGTCAGGAAAATTTTCTTAAAATAAATGTTTATTTTTATAGAATTATTACAATTAATATTAAAATACGAAAATGTGTGTGTTTTTTTTTATTTCATGCACAGAGGGTTTTTTTTTTAATTATAGAGTAAATGAATCATTTTAGCATCTAAGTTACACCAATGTTATATTTAGTTAAAGATTATAACGAGCCCGACAAATATTGATGGGCAAGATTCGCCACTGAGTTTAAGCCATGAAATGATTTTCAAAATATATAGATTACAGCATTAAATAGCCCATAAATATGTTGATATGACAATAAAGAAAATCAACCATCCAACCAAGCTTTGATTGGGGGTGAATCAATTAAAAAAATAATCCACAAACTACTGGGAGCAGATTCAAAATATACCGGACTAGAGGAATTGCCGGATCTCAAAATGCCGTATTAGAGAGGTACAATTGTATTTGACACTATTTACATTATTCGGACTATTGTCCTCGTCTTTGTTGCTATATTTATCACATGGTTTCGGCCGTTGTACTTCTTCAGGTGTTTGGAATGTCGAACTGAACCCTTTATTTCGCTCACTGGGGTAAACAGTTCTAGTTCCACGTACCATGTTTAATGGATGTCAATTATCAGTTATCAGTTATCTCCTGTTAATTCCCCTCTCCAAGTCCTTCACCGCCTTAATCAGGTATTGAACTCACACTCTTTGGGTCCTGTCACTGGATCTAACTAACGCCTTTATACACTGTGCAATGTGTCCTTCGTTAAGGCGGTGGAGAAATTGGAGAATTAACAGGAGATAACTGACATCTATTAGACATGGCACGTGACACTAGAACAGCCTACCCCAGTGAGCGAAATAAAGGGTTCAGTTCGACATTCCAACCACCTGAAGAAGGCCGGAGCGTACAACGGCCTAAACGTTGTAATAAATATGGCGGCAAAGATGAGGACAATAGTCCGAATAATGTAAATATTGTACATAATACCTCATCTCAGAAATATAGACAGATACTGAAAGGCCGAAACGTTGTGATAAACATGGCGACGAAGATGAGGACAATAGTCCAAATAATGTAAATAGTGTACATAATAACTCATCTCAGAAATATAGACAGATACTGAAAGGCCGAAACATTGCAATAAATATGGCGACAAAGATGAGGACAATAGTCCGAATAATGTAAATAGTGTACATAATACCTCATCTCAGAAATATATTCAGAATTATATTTGAGTCAAGTGGATGTATGAATATTTTTTGTGAATCTCCCCCCCCACCCCCCTCTCTCTCTCTCTCTCTCTCTCTCTCTCTCTCTGCATGTATGTATGTATGTGTGTGTGTGTGTGTGTGTGTGAAGAATACTTGTGTATGGGTTCATAGGCATAATAAAAACGTTCAGCCCTATTCATACGTGCGTGACTACATGTGCGCTGTTGGCAAATGCGTTTGCAAACACGTCATCCTGATTGTGCGAGCATCAGGATTTCTTTCAGTCAGCTTGCATGCACGATCCGTTGCATAGTGTCAAGGTTGCTCTTGTTCAAACAGCGATGAATGGAAGCCAGTATGGAACACACAGCGCATGCGTCCACAATGCACTAACATTATCGACAATCCTCAGAATAATGAATGGTAATAAAAGCAACGACAATTGTTGCTTGTTGAATTCGTTTTTCTAACACTTCTATAAAATATTGATACTTCCAAGATTTATGCAAATCTATATCAAAGCAAAAATAAACATATATATATATATATATATATATATATATATATATTTGATAGTTGTATATTTAGGTAGAAATCCTTCGTTTATGGATATTTAATTAAAAACAACGGACAAGGTACTACCGTTAAGCTTTTTATTTAATATTTTTCTGTTCGAACAAGAGCTTTCTTTTCTGGACAAAGAGTGTGTAAAAACTGTCCAAATGTTTTATAGTTCCGAGCGCTCACGGCTATACCTCTAGCCATTATCAAGGATCATTCGACTTTTCAGCTTAAATGAGTGTGCGCATTATGTGTATGTTTTAGTGTGTTGTAGAGATGTTTTTAATTTCCGAATACGGTTAGCACATTGTGGCCTTGTTCGTAGTTAATATTGTTAAGAGAAAAGAAAAGAAAAAAGAAAAAGCCAACTGTTAACAATATTAACTACGAACAAAGCCACAATGTGCTAACCGCATTCGGAAATTAAAAACATTCCTACCACACACTAAGACATACACATAATGCACACACTCAATTAAGCTGAAAAATCGAATCATCCTTGATAATGGCTAAAGGTATAGCCGAAAGCGCTCGGAGACATAAAACATTTGGACAGTTCCTACACACCCTTTGTCCTGTAAAGAAAGCTCTTGTTCGAACACAAGAAAAATTAAATAAAAAGGTCAATTGTAGGACCTTGTCTGTCGTTTTTAAAGAAACATGCATATATATATATATATATATATATATATATATATATATATATATATATATATATATATATGTATGTCTAGCTACTCGTATTCGAGGATACCCGTCTACTAGCGCTGCTAGCCAATCCCTATTGCTTGCTCAGGTACATTTGTGTTTATTCAACACCCACAGAGCCCACCTGTGGTTATACTGCCGTTATGCTGAGCAGACCTTAGTTACAGTTTCTGGGAAAGAGCGTGCTTCCTAGCGCGTTCAACAATTTGAACAAGGCCAGCAAGATCAAGCCCTCGGCCACGATGACTTGTGAATTCAAGCTAGCACAGCTATCGACGGCCCCCAAGGTTTCGTCTACCCAGTTTCACTCACACTACTTTGGGTCAAACCGTGGTATGGTTTTCAGGCACTTTCCAAAGGTGCTGTGAGCTGGGATCGACCCCTCCAGTCCGATAACTTCAGGAAGTTTCCTTCCTGACAAATTGACTATGTTGAGATTGGAACCCGGGTCTCATGGTCAGAATGCGAACGTTCTAACCGCTCGGCCTTATGCCTATAACTCGGCCGCGTGTCCATAAACACACACACACACACACACACACACACACACACACACACACACACACACATATATATATATATATATATATATATATATATATATATATATATATATATGTAAAAGTGAACATAGAAATCAACACTTAGAGGCGACAGTCTGATTCATGCTAGTGCAATCGTCAGGCAGCATGAAACAGACTGTCGCCTCTAAGTGTTGACTTCTATGTTCACTTTTATATTTACACACGCTCTATCTCTGATATTGGGCACTTTATCCCATAAATATAGCACATTTTAAGACTATATTTCTTTATATATATATATATATATATATATATATATATATATATATGTCATTGGCGTGTTTGTTCACAGAGTAAGTACATAAAAATTCGCCTTTCTTTCAACCGTGCACCGATGGCTTAGGGGTAAAATCTCCGACTGTTACCGAAGCAGTTGGATGTCTAGCCACACTGATGAGCTGCGAAACAGTCTGTCTGTGGATGACTATATATATATATATATATATATATATATATATATATATATATATATATATATATATATATTGCGAGCGAGAGGAAGATTCACTTCGTTTTTCCCTACATCAAATAAAAATCTATTTTTCAAAACCATAAAACATTTCATATTGCACGCAGATAATTACTAACCCTTGTCTAGCACCTCTAGCTTGAGTGGCTCTCTGACATTTTATTGGTTGAATTCAAGTATTAAGTGAAAGTGGAGCACACAGTAAAGAACAAATGAATTCATTAGCTAATGTGATATTAATCAACTCGGCATTGTTCTACGGTAGGCGTCGAAGAGGCACATCTCAAATCGTCCCAGCCAGCAATGTTACTCGGTGAAGACTGAATTCACTAAAACTGGTTTTCGTTACCAATTGGGTTTCCGTCATTTAAAAGCTAATGCCCCTTCGATATTTACTAAAACTAGTCTAGTGTGGCACAAGGCTCCAAGTACAAGGCACTTAAAGAGATTCTAGCTCACTCCACTTGAAAAGGTCAAAAAAGAATTTATTAATCATCTCTCTACGATTGTTATCCAAGTACATAATTACTAAATTTAGTCTGGCATAGGGCCATGAAAAGGGATCACCCCATGTGTAATTAGCTTGTTATCCAATAGTCTATAACAAGTAGTTGTATAATTTATCTACCATCGTTTGGTAACTACATTGATCCATCAAAACTGTTCATCAAAGTGATATCTTGATTCTTTTTTATGGCTTACCAACCTTTTGTAGGTTATCTAAACCGAAATACATTTTGTGGATTGTAGGAATAATTCATTATTTTGGTGGATGAATTTTACATTAGCGTTTGTTTTAGAATAACAATGATTTTTTTTTTCAGATACAAGGCCTTCTATTTAACCCATAGCTAGGGAAGGAGATAGATTCCTACATTTGTCAAGGGTATATAACTAATTCCACTGGAATTCGAACTCGGCTCTCCAGTTTCTGAGCGGCTATTCATTACACTACCCATACATCCACTCAGAGTGATATAATAGCTGCTACATGACATAGTAAGTTCTCGTGGTAATTGATATGAGTCCAAGACACTTCTAAATCTATTTAAAATTAACGGTAGAAAAAGATATTAGTTAAACAATGAAAAGAGAAATTATTCAATACTAAAAACGTAAAAGAAAAGAAGTTTTTTTTCCTCTCTCTAAACCTCAAGCCCTTTTGAGAATCATTTATTTCACTGAATGAATGTTGATAAATTTGGTTTTATGATTTTCATGTACACATTTTTTCAATGAAGTGTGAAAATTATTTCCATGTTTACCATTTCAACCGCAAATATCTATCAGGATATAAAGGAAAAAACAGCTATTTTATTACAGCACATTTAAATGGGAATAAATATACATGCAACATTTTACTTATTTACAGGAATATTTTTTCGGATTAGCTATGACCCATAAATTTAAGGACTTCCACAAAAAACAGCTATACCTAAGGTTTCAAATGAATTTTTAAAAATTAAATATCTTTCTTAAAATTTTTATTTTACTTTTAATTTCAATCTAATATATTAAATTTAATATTTCCAATAATCAAAATACTTTAAATTGACGGGAACGAGGTATTTTTTTTGTTTGTTTTTTTTTTTTTGTTTGTTTTTTCTAAAATGACTGATTAGTGCTCTTTTTGTCGTATTTCTTCGCAATGTAATTCTCTAAATTCCCAGAATAGAAAGTTATCATTATTTATATTCAATCTAATCTCCTCATCTTTTTCGTTATTATCACAAAATTTCAGCTGTTGTAACCTCTGACCTCCTTTATGGGTCTGTCGATCTGAGCAAACTTCAGGAAATTTCGAATCGAACCCTTTATTTAAGCTAATAACTATTCTCGTTCCGCTGTCCACGTCTCTGGATATCTCGTCTGATTATCTTTTTAGTACAGTTTTAGGCATTGCTTACTCTGTTTGAACTGAATCTACCAGGACCAGAGATTGAACTTACGAGTACTATGCTACCAAATTCACGAACCAAAGATTTAATCCACTAGGCTATTTCGCTGTGGTGTTGACTAGACTGTAGCCCTGGGCTTGCAGCCTGTCTAAGAGAAGGAAAACTCTGAATTCCAAACTATGGATAAAGCAATAGAAAACTACTCCACTATCTTTCCCAAGAAGATTTAGAAATCCGCATATTATTATATAGATCTGTGATCGCCTACATAAGAAAGAGTTTCGGCATATTTTTAAATCGTTATTTATAAATAAATTTGCTAGCCATTCATGTTAATATTCCTATTTAAATATTATTTTTCCGAATAAGACAATAATCAAGCATTTAGCAAACATTTACTAATGTTCACCAATACAAGACCCAAGAGCCACTCATGGTAGAGGGTTACTGCATGATGTTGTATTGAAGAAAGAAAGAGCAAGGAGACGGGTCATTCTAGAACTAAGAGATCAAGATTTACTTAGTGAATAGCATTTCAGAATTCGGACGGAGAATACAGGACAAGAGTGCGAACCGGGCGATAGGTAAACCTATTAACTCCTACTGGGAGAAGAAAAATAATTACTGAATAAAATTTCAGATTTCAGGCGAAGAACCGGAAACCCATACCTAAACAGCAAACAAGGGTTAAACTTCTACTCCTGTTCAAAAAGTTGGGGAGGAGAATGAACCCGATCATAGGTGAATTAAAATTGGATTGAATGTGCTTTGTCTATGATCTCAACCTGCTCCCACAGAGGGCGGTGATCTCCCTTCTCTCTATATATGTGGTAAGGCAGTGGAGAACTTTC
>OZ038487.1:123875550-123930550 GCA_964036315.1 Acanthosepion esculentum
TTAGTCCAATTCCAATAGATAATTTCTGTTTTGGAAAGGTTTAACTTAAGTCGTATTTCTTGGAATACTAATGTTTGAACTGTGTGATTAAGGGTATCGACAAGAAAATGGATTATGTTGAAGATAAATATTTTCAATATATTAGAATTATGTTTATGCAGTTACGCTACCAACTTATTGATTTACTTATACACACACAAACACAGCCATAAGCAATTGCATGTCTCGCTACACTGATGAGCTGTGATATAGTGAAACAGTCTATTTGTGGATGACTATATATATATATATTTGAATTGGACAGAGTCCGACAATTTATTTATTTATTAAATAAATTGTCGGACTCTGTCCAATTCAAAAATATATGACGTCATTTGTTTACATTTGATACCCTAGAGCAGATATGAATAGAAGAGATTCATGGAAGATTTAAGTTTAAAGATAGTAAAATCGACCGCGCTAACCGGACGCTTCTCTATGGCCGAACGGTTAAGGCACGTCTACGCGAAATGACGGTTCCGTATAGGATACAGGTTCGATTCCTGTCGGAGAACGAAAATTTTCTATGAAAATTTCTCAGACATTCAGGCCGGTAAATGTTATTTAGTTATTTAATACCGTTTACAGAGCATTTACTTAAATACTTGTATCTATAAAAAGAACGTTAAACATATCAAAAATGTCTTTATATATAAAGGTAAATCAATAAGTGCGTAGCCTAATCATATAAATGTAATTCTAATATATTGAAAATATTTATTAGAACTACGTTTATATGATTAGGCTACAAACTTATTGATTTACATATGCACACACACACGCTCACACACGCACACACACACGTATATATAAGTGGACATTGAAGTCAACACCCAGAGACGACAGTCTGTTTCATGCTAAACGCAATCGTCAAGCCATTTTTATATTCACATACGCTCTGTTTCCTGATATTGAACACTTTAACCCATAAATTTAACATACCTTAAAACTAAATTTTTATTATATATATATATATGTGCGTGTGTGCGCGCGCGCGTTTGCGTGCGTGTGCGTGTGTGTGCGTGTGTGTCTATGTGTGTATGCGAGGGAAAATTCACTGTAGCTTTCAATGTGCGTGATTAATATTGATCACCGAATTAAGTGCATCAACAAGAAAGATTATTTTCAAAATGAAACTCTTCAGCATATTGCATTTTCATCATTATGCTACGAACTTATTGATTTGCCTCTGTGTGTGTGTGTGTGTGTGTGTGTGTGTGTGTGTGTGTGTGTGTGTGTGTGTGTGCTTGCTGTGATATGAGTAACTTAAAAACAGTGCGAACTCACCCGTTTAACACACTTCAAAGTCAATCTCGAGACTGTATAAACAGATTTGAAACGTGGTGATTTTATTTTTCAATGAAACACCAGTTTGTAGGCTTCCAGCTTTTTTCCACGCCTCACACTTTTTCTCCGCGAAGCTCATCGTGTCAGGTTCGTAAATCGTTGCCCGGGAACATTTAAAACTAATGAGCCTCGATCTGGGATCGCGCTTCGACAGGAAGAGAAAGACTCGCAAATGACAGTTGAATACATTATTCAGCGGAGTGATTAATTCCTCTTTAAAACATTTGTTTCATGAAACGGCTTTCTACTCGACACACCATACAAACAGTTAAGGTTCAATTCTTCTACTCCCTCCCCCCCACCGCCTCCTCCTCCGACATCTCTTCTTTCCTTTTTTTTCTTAATCATTTTCTTTCTATTCTTTTTTTTTTGTATTTTTTACTTCTCGCTTTCCTCTTTATCGCTCTTTATATTTCTTTTCTTTTTTTTTTCATATTTTATCAATTTTTATTTCTTTGTGTTTCATTCCTTTTCCTTCTTTTCCCACTTCTCGTTCTCTTTTTCCATCCTTTCGTTTCTCTCTCTTTCCTTTTCTCATTTTCCATTTTGACTCTTTCTCTCTTCATCTTCGCTCTCTTTGAACAACTATAATATTTAATTTTGCTAACATACTTACAGAGAAATGTCAGTCCGTCTTTATGAAAGACAGCAAGACATTCATCTTTCGTAAAATTAATTCTTTCGGCTTTCATCACTGCACTATTTTCAAGACATCCAAAAATGGAAGAAATAAAGTAAATATCTTCATGTTTTTATTTGTTTTGCGAATATATCTTTCTCCATAAATATAGCAAATTACAACAATTTCGACCGATTCTCATGGTGCGAACTGTCCACTCTGAAATGCGAAAAGAATTCAAGCTTTTCACACACGACCAACAAAAAATACTCCACCAATAAATTAAGTTATGCTCTTATTTACAAACAAACTTAGTTTTTTTACAAACCGACATCTGAAAATATATCTCAATTTGTGTTTCATATGTTTCCAAATGATAATTTATGATTTTTACAACATCTACAACAAGTAGAAGTGGACCCGAAATATATTCTAGATCAGGTCGGCAACCTTTTGCAAACTCCAGTCAGTTATGTGCCATTAGGCGATCATGTATCTTACGATACATGACTGACGAGTCAGATTTTTTTCTCCGGAGTAGGTTGCCATTTCTTTCTGTGGTAAACCAGTTGCCCTCCAAAGCTATAGAGCCTGGTCTGTCCTGCTATTTACCCATAGCTGGGGGGAGAAGAAGAGGATTTATACCTTTCCCAAGGGTATTAGCGCGTGAGTGAATTTCAGTCAGTTGTGTGGCATATGTGATAAACGCGTAGGCGATCATGTATCTTTCGATACATGACTGACGAGGCAGATTTTCTCCCGCAGTAGGTTGCCATTTCTTTCTGTGATAAACCAGTTGCCACCCAAGGCTATAGAGCCTGGTCTGTTTGTCCTGCTATTTACCCATAGCTGGGGGGAGAAGAAGAGGATTCATACCTTTCCCAATTTATTAGCACGTAAGTGAATCTAATGGATTCGACTGGAATTCGAACTCGGCTCACCGATTTCTAAATCCGAGCCGCTATCCATTACTCCACCGCGCCTCCATAATAGGGTGAACTTATTGTAAAAAAATCTAAAACTTAGGGTTTTAAAATCATTCAGTGTGCCAACAGAATACGTATTTTTATACAAGTCAAGGTCAATATAGCTGTTCTATAATATATTTTATATAGTAATATATAGTATATATACTTTAGTATATATTAAAATTAAAACAGCTAAATATCATCTTTGTGTTGTAGGACTTCGTGATGTCATCTGAGATTGCGTGCCATTGGAAATTGCTTGGCATGCCGTAGGTTGCCGACACATGTGCTAGATAATCAATTTATATTTGATTAACAATCAATATTGTCCATCTATTAAAAAAATATAATGAACTTTGTAAAAAATATTGATAACAGACAATTAACAATAAATATTATCTCTATATAGAAAAGTACGTTGATAATATTTTAACAAACAATATTTTCTCCTTATGGAAACATTTATAATATTTTATTAACAAACAATGTTATTTTGAGACATTTTTATGTTTATACATTCTTTGTATAGATACAAATATTTAAGTAAATGCTCTGTTTGTAATAAACAGTATTAACAACATCCACCGGCCTGAATGTCCGAGAAATGTTCATAGAAAATATTCGTCCTCCGACAGGATTCGAACCTGTATCCTATACGGAACCGTCATATAGCCTGACGTGCCTTTTTACCGATTCGCCCACTGAGGATGGTTTGGCCGGCATGGTCGAATTTACTGCTTATAAACTTCAATCATCCATGAATCTCACACGTACATTCATAACTGCTCATGGCGTATCAAATGTAAACAAATGACGTCACACATTATGAAATGGACAAAATCCGACAATTATTTTAAGACATTTTTATGTTAAACATTCTTTTTATAGATACAAATATTTAAGTAAATGCTCTGTTTATAATAAATATTTGGTTACAGAAGGTTTGGAGGAAGAGCAGATAGGAGGGTAAAGGAGAGGATGTGGAGAAAGATAGTGGATCGTTCAAGGCAAGGGGGTTACAGAATATTTGGAGCGAAAGCAGATAGGAATGAAAGGTGAAAGGATGTGGAGAAGGGAAGTGGATAGATCAAGGCAACTGGAGATGTCGATTGACGTTACACTTAAATAGTTGGAGATTGTATTTGTCAGGGAAACAGGAATAAGGAAGGGAGTTCCACAGGCGAGATGTGCGAGGCATGAAGCTATTGGAGTAGAAGATACGTCTACATCTAACAGTTTCAACGTTGAAGGGGTGGGAACGGGATGCCAGCCTCGTAGGACGTTTAAATTCATGAGGCCTAGGAACCAGCGAAAGCAGCTCCTCGGAGCAATTACCGTGAAAGTATTTGTAAAAAAGACAGAGCGAGGCAACGTCGCGTCTGTGAGAGAGCGATTGCAGACGAGATGACAGATCAGGGCCAATTACATTGCATATCTGTCTCTGGATCTTATCAAGAACCCTGAGGCAAACAGCAGGAGCTCCAGACCATATATGGCAGCAATACTCCATGCAAGGGCGAATGGTCGATTTATAGATTTGGAGGATCGATTCCGGGGAGAAAAATTTCCTAGCTCGGCACAGGGAGCCAACTTTCCTTGCGGTGGATGATGCAATTGACTCGATGTATTTGTTCCATCTCAGATCAGCGGCCAGCGTGAGACCGAGCAGCCGCAGAGAGGAGCTCTCGAGAAGTTGGTCTTCAGACATTATAATGGGATGCAGGGATGGATCCTTGTGGTGGTTAATAGGTGAAACAATATTATCTCTGTATTGTAAAGACGAAGGAAAGTCTGTAAAAAATTGATATTTTAGCAAACAATATTATTCTCGTACAGAAACTATGGATGCGTAGGTCGTGTGATGTCCAGCAGTTAGGAACAAAAAATCTATGGGTTAAATAGCAGGGCAGAGTAGACTGGCGCCATGGTTGGCCGCTAGTCTAAGCGAAGGACAAATCTAAAACTGTATAACGGGTCATATACTTTAGCTGTAAACAAAGTTCGTTCAGTACAGTTGTAGTATAAAGCGCATGCTGGCTCTATGGACGTCGAAAAAAAAACACAAATGAACCTGAATAGACGGGCATGCTCGGATATATCACACTGATTTGCAGTGTGCCTACAAGATGTAACTTCTGATGGGGATGAGAGAAAAGTTGAAAGGATCTCTGAAAAATGAATAATATTCGATCAAAAAGTGATATGGCCTCCATATAGAAAGTATGCTAAAAGATTTTTTTTTTTACAATAAGGATCACCCTGTACAAGGCTCGGTGCCACTCGATGTAGAGGGTTACATTAAAGGGTAATTTATATGGCTAGGAGGGAAAGATAACGGCTAACTCTCGACTTGAACAGGTTAAGATTGTAATGATTGACAAACATCCTCTTCGGAGTTTATTCCACAGGGCAGTGGTTCGCAGAAAGAAGCTGTTTGAGTGGAACTTAATTCTCGCCGATGGAATATGAAGGGAATGTGTGTAGTTTGTTACTATGTAAGTAGATATATTGATCTTTTTTCATTACCAAACGATATTGTCTCCATATAACAAAGATCCATGCTCATTCTTTCTATGGAGCAAATATTTGATAGTTACTCATCACCTAATAAGTAACTACCAAACATTCTCACCAAATTGAAAGAATGAAAGTGATATTGAGAAATAAGTAGCATGTCAGTAGTCGAAGAAATTATAAATGTGACTGATTTTATAAATATATAGACCTTTATTTACATCATCGTCAGAACAGTTTCATCTTTTATGCTTTGACCACTTACCGCCGACAGAGACGTGTATATACGTTTTTTACCGAAAGTGTTTTTTCAGACAAAGACGAATAAATACGTCCAACGTTCAAAAACCAGCTAAAGACGTGTTTATACGTCGATCTTGATTTTTTTTTTTCCTGCCCCTTTGAACGTGAAACGAATCTAATTGTCAACTCATACGTCTGGTAAAGGTGTTAGCCAACGTTCGGGTATTTCAAGGTGCCTCAGTTTCTTAGTTACTATATTGAAAACAAATAAAACATTTCGTCTGAAAATGAAACACTTTTTCCTAAAATGATTGGCGGGGAAGAGGTTAATGTTAAATAAATAGCAACAAATTCATTAACAGATAGTTAGTTCGTTCCTTATGGAATATTGGGCTCCTTTTAACCTTCTCGTAGACTGCTTGCCACCCAAGGACACAGTCTGACATGGGGGAGAGAGAGAAGAGATGGATTCATGCCATTCCCAAGGTCTGTGAGCAAGACTGAAATCTCAAACTCGGCCCTCCGATTCCTCAATCTGAGCCTTACTCCACCAAACCACGCATTTTTATAATAATGACCTTAAGTCCTCTTCTCTAACCTCTAAGCAAGTAGAAGTCAGTAAAGACGCCCAAGTTCACAGGAAGAAACAATCCTGTGTGTGAATAAAATTTAATTTGATTTGGAACTGTTTAAAGGAACCAGAAAGAAGAATAAAAGAAGCAGGAGACCTTTGTTCCGAGAGCAACAGACGAAATCGCTCAATAAAAAAGACATTATCCATTGATTTGTTGTATACATACATCTACTTATAGTCTGTATACACATGAGCCATTATATCTAATTTGTACGTGAATTGTCACCACAGCAGCAGAGTTTCTTCTATGCTTCTTTCTTTCTTTATTAGCCCTTTGTTTTCTTTGTCTTTTCTTTTTATTACTGATTGCGTTAAGCAGTGTTAAATAGTGAGCTGCTTGCCCATTGATTGATGCCAGCAATTACGCTCTCTAGTGCGGGAGATAAAATAAGTAGCAACAGCAACGAAACAAATAAACACCGTCTTCCTTTCTCTCTCTCTCTCTTATCTGTTTTTTTTTTTTTTTCAAATGATAGCAGTAAGCAATTTTTCTTCATTTCTGCGAGCGTTCGCGTCAATAATCTACACTTGGTCCCCAATTAATAAAAACTCTGAATGCTGATATTTTGCAAAACTATTTCGTCTATATATTACCAACACGTAAAGACATTTTTAAATTAATCGCAGTCTTAAGGACTTTAACGTGGTTTGCAAGTAAAAATCCTTATTTTACTGATTGTTCGCTTGTTTTGCAAATGGTTGTATGTCAAAATAAGTTAAATCAATTTTCTTTCTAATTCTCTTAATACACAGATACGCCACCCGGCTCCTCAGAACTGATTGTCTGCAAAGTACGCTAATCAAAACTGACAAGCTTCTTAAATTTTTTTTCTAACGCCAAAGTTTACATGGAAACCGCCGATATTTCTTTAAGTCTTGTGAATTTTTTCAAATCTACAGATAGATATTTACTAGTTAAGCACATGGGACAAGTTAAAGGATAGACGATTAAGTAGACTGTGTAGCGCCAATCATCTAAGCCACGAAAATCAACATTTAAAAGTTTAAATTTTCACTTCAAGACTGACCAGGAGTGCCGAATAAATATTTACTCAGCTTCGCTGAGTTTGACACAAGGCGACAATTATGGAGCACCCAATGAGAATCGAATTTACGACAATAAGAATTGAACTACAGGGTGACTTTACTTAACTTGGCGCTACGGTAAGCGCTCAAAAGAGTAGATTTACCGAATAAACTACGAATTATTTAGGAAAATGTTCTAAATTTACCTGCATATACCTGTAAAGCGAATTAACTGTCAAGAGAGTCAATAAGAGTAACAGCCTTTTCTGCTTCTCTCATTCTCGCCTTAATCAACTCCCGTGATATGTCAATGATAATATGTTAAGAATGTATGAGTTCATGCCTTTCTGAAGTTAACATAAACACTCTCAGCTAAAATGCCTCCATGACTGCAATCACATAAATAAAATAGAATATTGTTACAATATCACTGTATTTTGTCCGTTTGGGAGGGAAAGATTCAATCGGCGCGTCGATTACCGTCGTCCCAAAAAGGTAGTTTAAATCTAGGCTATTGACGTCACAACATGAAAACATAATGACTAAATAATATCACCCGGAAGTGCTTCCTGACCAAGCGAGATGCAGTTTTATTACTAATAGCTAAGTCTATTAGTACATTATTACTAATAGCTAAGGCTATTAGTATATTATTACTAATAGCTAAGGCTATTAGTATAGAACATCCAGTGAGAATTAAACTCACTACTTAGTATTAAAGTTTAACTAGACTAGCTCGTTAACCATTACCCCGTACCAAGGTACACTCGTGCTCAAGCTAGTTACTTATTAGTCACCAAAACCAGTGGTCAGTGTTCGAAACTAGGTAAAAGCTATGGTGATTTTTCTAAGCGTAGCTTCGATGTGGTACAAAGTACAAGGCACCCAGTGAGGAACAGACTCACTATTCAATCGTAATTGATTTAGGGAAGCTAAGTAAAAGCAAAGATTTCGGATGCTGACTTCCAAGGGAAACATATATGGTGACACTCCTCTCAGGAAGATTGGCGCAATACAATCTTCTTTTCCAATATGTCCTCTATTTGATATTGTGCCGAATTAGGTGATGCTTAGTCATCGTTCCTTTTATTGCATACATTATTTTTTAATCGAAATTTTTGTCATAATTAAATATTTTTTTAGTTTTAAATAAACGCTCCAGGACGATTATTTCTGTTTGGGTAAAAATCCACTCACGATATTCAATCCAACCTTTGATTAAATATTCAATAAATTTCTTCCGACAATTAATTTTAAATAATGTAAATAATCATAATACCACATCTCAGAGATATAGACAGACTTTAATTGAGGTTGTGGCCATTCTAGGGCAAAGCCTTTTATTACTGAAAATTATTAAAAAAAAATATTTAAAAAAATCAAGTTACGTCTATTATTCCAACCACCTCGTTTATTTGAAAGCAATGTTTTTCACACTGATAATTTAATGAGAGATAATCATTATAATCCTTAAATACATTTGTTTGATTAACCTAAAATAAATTCATATAGTCTACAGTAGAACTTCCTTTACCTGTTTTGTTCGTTCAGTATGTGGGCGATCACGATTTCTATTCTTTGTATTTTTTATAAACATTTTTCATTTTACTGTAAGCCCCTGTTCTACATTCCATTTACACAAGCTTGTTAGGTAGATTACTAGCTGGTTTCCTTTGCTTTTCTTGTCTTCAATATGCGCTATGAATTTCCTTGCAACTGCTTTCTTATTGCCTTCTCTACGGTGATTTTATTGCGACACTATCGTCAAGAGGTCATCCTATCTTTACAGGTTTCAATTTTCGCATTATACTTTTTTCTTAGCAATTATGTTGGGTGGTCTATCTGTATATGTTCTCCCTCTCTCTATATGGTCAGCATCTAGTGTCCTATCTCCTGTCCAGGTTGAGTCTACACTTGTAATATCCACGGGACTCTCGGGGATCTTCTGCTCTGTCCATATCGACACCGTCTACTGGCCCACAGCCAGACAATCGAGTAGCTACAAGAACGGGATTAATGCATGATCAAGGAAATGGCGAATGCGTCGAAGGCTACTCGTTTTATTGCTGATTATGTCGAGTTTTTACTTACATAGTATAATTACTGGCACCACGCTTAGCTCTCCTCTCTTTTAGAAGTCGCTTAAACGTCATCTTTCTCTATGTGACATGCCCCTTCAGGACGTTGGCGGCCATGGCTCTCCACATGTTACTGTTCTTTATAGCCCGTAAAAACTTCGGTCTTTTTGCTATCTCTCCTTAACCCTGTCCTGCCAACCATTTATACAAGCTCTTTAGGCAGGTTATCCTCTGATTTTCTGTCCCTCTTACCTTCAATAAGCCCTGTGAGTGTCAAAGTATCTAATCCGTCTTTCCTCGTTATTTACCCTAGAAATTATAATTGTCTTTTCCTGATGTTAAGTATAAGTGTCCTTTTTGTTTCCATTTTCTCTAAAACTTTGTTGTTGCTCACATGTTCGGTCTATGGTATTCTCAGCATCCTTCTGTGGAACCATTTCTATTGCTTCAAGTCTCTTCTTCATTTGTGGGGAGATGGTTCATCATTTACTGCCAAATAGGAGAAACGGTATTACGTAAAAGTTTAAGACCCTTCTTTGTTTTCTAATTAAATTTTCTTCTTTCTTAATACTTTGCTTAGCTTTTAGAAAACATCTTACGATCTCCCAATGTACCTTCAGATTTTGGTAATGCAGTTTACGTTCTCTGTTAAAACGCTTCAAGTGGAGAGTTAAAATCAAACGAATAATAAATCGTTATTTCCTAAACGCTTCAAGCAATCAGAAGCTAGGTGGTCAACGTCCTTATTCTCCTTTTTGGGAAACTCTAAGTGTTTCATATCAGCTCGATTAACTGCGACTCCAATATCCATTTGAACGGAATTTAGGACAATTGTTCCATCTTCAGCGCGGAATAAACGAAGCTATGAAAGATTATATTCCTCAATCACGACAAAGGCGACCTCTGCTCTTTTATGTGGAAATCGTTGACGTGAAAAGTTAATCGAGTCCAAAGTAATAATGTTGCTTTACTGCTTACCATTTTATGGAAAGATCAGGCGTTTTTTGTTTTGTTTTTTGTTTTGATTTTTGTTTTATCCTTTCATAGCTTTCGACAGGATAAGCGTTAGACAGAATTATTCTAAAACCCCTGTTTCCAATTCTCACTATCTTAGAAACGAAAACCGAACAACATCCAAATATTTTTCCTGTCAATATCAATTTATATATAATGATATTGTCACGCTGACAGCTTCAACGTTCTAACTGATACCAAGAAATTATTTACGCTTGTACATCCGTCTAGAAATGTGGGGTGGGGATAAGTTGATGGGAGTGGGGAGTTAATTTGTGGTAGTGGGGGGTGGTATAGACAAGTTTGCGAAATTCTTGGACTGATTTCAGCCCAGGCTTTGTTCAATATCGAAATTTGCCGGTGCAGTAATTTTAGACGCCTGGAAATAATAAGAAGAAAAAGGATGAAAAAAAGGAAAAAATATACTGTCTCCGTCGGATTTTGAAATTAAATAAAGGTTGCTGATAGGAAAATTACAAATTCTTTTTTGGCATGTAGTCGCTGTAAAAATAATTATTCGAAAATCTGACAATGTTATCTTAACTTATAAATTTTCGTTTCGATATATGAGTGACTGCTGAAAAATTCTAGCCCCGACGAAAAATAAGTCCTTCCAAAAATATTTGTTAGTTTATTATCTGTCTATATTTCTGACATAAGGTATTATGTACATTATCTACATTATTCGGACTATTGTCCGCATCTTTGCCGCCATGTTTATTACAAAGTTTCGGCCTTTCAGTATCTGTCTATATTTCTGAGATAAGGTATTATGTACATTATTTACATTATTCGGACTATTGTCCGCATCTTTGCCGCCATGTTTATTACAACGTTTCGGCCTTTCATTATCTACCTATATTTCTGAGATAAGGTATTATATACACTATTTACATTATTCAGACGATTATCCTCACCTTTGTCGCCCTATTAATTACATTTCGGCCCTTCAGTATCTGTCTATATTTCTGAGATGAGGTATTATGTACATTATTTACATTATTCGGACTATTGTCCTCATCTTTGTCGCCATATTTATTACAACTTTTCGGCCGTGGTACGCTCCGGCCTTCTTCAGGTGGTTGGAATATCGAACTGGACCCTTTATTTCGCTCACTGGGTTAGACTGTTCTAGTTCTACGTACCATGTCTAATGAATGTCAGTTATCAGTTATCTCCCGTTAATTCCCCTCTCCAAGTTCTCCACTGCCTTAACTCTTTGGGTCCTGTCACTGGATCTAACCAACGCCTTTATCCACTGTGCCATGAGTCCTTTTTTGAGGACATCTGTGTATGAATTTCTGGGTATTATAAACCTAATGTTTTCAGCAACCGTTTTTTTACCAGTGCTCATATTGCACTCTATCCACTGTGCTGTGTTGTCCCGTCAAAATGTTTTTAGCTTCGAACAGGGTTGAAATTTGTTTGGAGTTAATGGTTCTCACTCTTTATATCGCGTATATGTAGCGATTATGTTTTTTGAGTTTCATCATCTTTGTAATTATTATGCATTTGTTAATAATCGTATAAGTTAACAGTATTATCTTTATTTTGACGTACACTATTATTATTAATATTATTAATTTTGTTAGGGGAATTATTAAGTTTATTGAGATCCATTTTCATTTGTTGATCCATGATGGAATTAGGAAATCCATTATTAACAAGTGCTTGTTTAATGTTATGTAATACTTTATATATCTATCTATCTATATATGTATATATATATATATATATATATATTATTACATTTATGATATAATACCATATACATGGCTATGTTTTTCTAAGAAATGTTGTTTAATAGAACTAAGATCAGAGAGGTGACAGGTAAGTCTGTGGGAGAGAGTGGTTGTAGTAAAACCAATATATGTAGTGCGTTTCTTATTAATATCAGAGATACAATCTCTGAACAGGCATGTAAATTGATACACTACGTTGGTTTTTTGTAGAAGGTTTGCTTGTGTGATTGTAGGCTTATTAGAGACTATGAGGTCAATTGTTTTTTTTTATAACATATGATGAGCTTAACTAGTTTATTATTATTATTAACGGGTTTAACATTTCTACCTATTATGTTTTTGAGTGTTCTTTCATCATGTTTGTAATTGTTATGCATTTGGTTACAATACTATAAGTTAATAATGTTATGTTTATTTTGACGTACACTATTATTGTTAATATTATCAATTTTGTCAGAGATATTATTAAGTTTATTGAGATCCTTTTTAATTTGTTGATCAATAACGGAATTAGGGAATCCATTATTAACAAGTGTTTGTTTAATGTTATATAATTCTTTATAGATTATGGTTTTGAAAGAAGATAACATATGTGTGCGTTGGATTAAGTTTTTATAACAGCTAATTTATATCATTGGGGGCATTCACTATTATGATTAAGAAGACACAAGTTAATGCTTGTGGGTTTCCTATATAGAGAAGTAGTAAATTTATGCGTTCTGGAATCAATAAAAACATCAAGGAATATAATTTTATTATTAATATTAATTTCTAATGTAAATTTAAGGACTGAGTGACTTTCAAATTTGTTTTTAAGTTGTATAATTTAATCAATAGTTTTAGATAATGTATATATATATATATATATATATATATGTGTGTGTGTGTGTGTATGTGTGTGTGTGTGTGTGTGTGTGTGTGTGTGTGTGTGTGTGTGTGTGTGTGTGATGAAAAATATGGAAAAGACAAAACAACATCCGAATATGCAAGTTTACTCTTTTAGATAGATAGATAGATAGATACGAACAAAATGAGATAGATAGATAGATAGATAGATAGATACGAGCAAAATGAGATAGATAGATAGATAGATAGATAGATACGAACAAAATGAGATAGATACATAGATAGATAGATAGATACGAACAAAATGAGATAGATAGATAGATAGATAGATAGATAGATAGATAGATACGAACAAAATGAGATAGATAGATAGATAGATAGATACGAACAAAATGAGATAGATAGATAGATAGATAGATAGATAGATAGATAGATAGATAGATAGGAAGAGACTAAGATAGATAGATAGATAGATAGATAGATAGATAGATAGATAGATAGATAGATATAAGAAAAATCCTCTATTACGCGTTTTGTCTGTTGATAGGAAATTTTCATGTAAAATGTTTTTTTTTATCGATGAGATCATATATATGTAGAGTAAGGGAATAAAATACAACAAATGTCGATTATAATTCTACATCGAGAAGACGCGGAAGATAAAGGGCACTGAGTTCAAATTTTAAATATTTGTCTTTTGATGTATCAAGATTCATAACTTAGGCGACCTCATTCAGCTCTCGATAGCTTTTGGTTTAGTATTCATCCTTATTGCTTATGAACATCCCACATCATAATAGCAGTAGTTTTGTTGGGGAAGGGGTGACATATTATATGATCAGTGCTCTTTCTATACATTTTCGCCTTAATAAAATCTTTTCTCTTTTAATTAGAACTGCATTCGAAATTAGGGTCTGACATGATGAATGCATTAGGTTTATTGTTTTGTCAAAGATCACGTTTCATATTTTATTTACATTTTATGTAAATTTTATTTAAATTCCTAAATGTTTCGCCTGTGTTTCATTTTTTAATCGATTCACCCCAATCAAGGTGACAATGACACTAAAACGCAACAGGTTACAGGGAGTGAAGGAGAATAACTTTAGAAGTAACCGGAAACCCAATCCTAAACAAGAGATAAACCACTACTCCTGTTCAAAAGACTATGGTGGAGTGTGACCTGTGAGATAGGCGAACCTATCTACTCCTATTATTATTCTGTAAATTCCGGCTTCAGCTTTTAGCCTGTTATTATTTTATTTATGTTTAGAAAAAGTTCCTTCCAGTTGCCGTCGTTATTGAGTTCGTAGGTCGTATTATGCATTTAGTTTTATCTATATAAACTTAAACATTTCTCTTTGCGTTATATCTCTATCTATAAAAGGCAGGATGTGTGTGTGTGTGTGTGTGTGTGTGTGTGTGTGTGTGTGTGTGTGTGTGTGTGTGTGTGTGTGTGTGTGTGTGTGTTGTAACGAATGCACGGCCGCAATTTTCGACGGATTTTCACCATAATTTACATGCACATGCTCCAAGTTAGTGAGAAAGCCAAGACCGACTTTGCATTTCCCAACCTCCCATCGATAGTGGAAATAATCGATTTTTTCATGCTTCTACGGCAGTTTTCATGTGGTTTGCGGCCATTTTCTACTGGCCAGAGTGAGAGCCTATAGTTGGCTGCCACGAATAGGCAGGAAGATCCTATTGGCCAGCTTCTGAGCCAACAGCTGACTGACACGAATGTTAACTAGCATGCTAGCATGCAAAAAAAATCGATAGCTGCATTCGTCACAATTTAAATCTGCATGGCACTTTACTCCAATTGGATCATTTGCTTGCTTAAACTGAACGTTGATTCTGATGTCGCAGAACTGTGTTAGGTGTGAAAAAGTATTCGGTTTTCCAGTTACGAGTCCTTTTTTAAAGCTGATCGTTTTGTGTTCATTTTGTTTAGTTCTTTTTTCGTAACAGATTTAATGTTTAGTATAGAGCTTAGAAAAAATTCGCAGTGTGAGATAGGTAAGAAGTAAGGCATGTAGCAACATCAGCACGGCAAAGGGCAAGCCTTTAAAGGCAAGGAAGGGCAAAAATATTTCAAGTCAAGTGATAGCGATTGCTGTATGAGTCGTACGATTTTTGAATCAAGCACGGGCAACGCCGGGCCATGCTGCTAGTATTTAATAATAAGCATGTTGGAGGTTTTTAAATGTATTTTATTGTATTTCTCTTCATCGTGTAAATATTGTGGTCTACAATTTCTAGGTACTCTTAAATAGAAGCTTGTAATTATTCGGCTTTTATTTTGTTGTTATGGTGTGAATATAAGTTTATGAGATCATTTTCATTGGTAGATTTTCGATAGGCGCTTAGATGAAGCCTAAACACTATGAAAATTAGAAAAAGAAAAATACGAAAAATAAATTTTATAGTAAAAATACCAGCAATACATTGACTCTGGGCAAAATCCATCTTTAGAAAAATACCTCAATGAAACCTGATCTCCTACAAACTGATTTCTTAGAAAGAATATATATTCTATTCATACGAACCTGTCCTAAAAATCTTGTCGGCATTAAATGACACATTGAGATTGATGTGTCCTCATCTTTCTTGTCCTAGTCAGTGAATCGGGCAGCAAAGATGAGGATACAGTCCGAACAATGTCAAATAGTGTAAATAATTACAATACCAATCTCAGAAATATAGACAGATATTGAGAAAATTATTGTGGACGAAATACACCTTATATATATATATATATATATATATATATATATATATATATATATATATATATATATATATATATATGCGTATATTTCGACAGTATATTTAGACACGTTCTGTTTACTTATTCTCGATAGGATCCTTTTGTATTCGCAGATAAGCTTTTTTGTGCGGTTATTAAAAGACGAGAGGAAAATACCATGTTGGCTAATACTGTATTTATTTCCGATTACTTTCAACATAGCATAATGTCATCATCAGTGTATTGTTAAATGTAGAGTAAGTATTTAGTGTTCATGATTGTGAAGGATAAAATTGTTGTGGTCATTCGAAAATTACCATCTTTATATGGGGAGTCAGGAACGCTGTGTCATGGCTTGGGTGACGGACACCGTTTAAGGGGAGGTAACTAGGTATGCTGTGGAAAAATTCCGGACTTGAGTAGTTGATAGATAAAGGAAACACTATTAATGACAAGCGCTAACATTTAAAGATTATCCATTGTACACATTTTAAAATGATTGTGGGGTATTCGTAATTAATTTTATTGTGGTTTCGTTTCAATTTTTTTATATAAATAGCTTCGAGAATTTTTCAGTTTGTGTTTATTCTTTCCATGGAAAAGTATGGAGGTATTTTCGACGAGGATTTTTCTGAATAGCGAGTGTGGACAAGTATGTTGCTGTAAATGTTTAGACATATTGGACGTGTTATTCAGGTGCAGACTTACCCTACGTGAAAGCATTGTTGTCGTGCGTCCAACATAGATTGATTTTTATCGTTGCATATGCAATCTCCCAGAGGACATTTAAATTTATAAACGATGTTGATTTTCTGCAACATGCAAGATATAGTGGATTTAGTGTAGTATATAATACGTTTTATTTTTTTTACTAGCAATTTTTTTTTCACACAATTCAAAACCTCCAATCTCCAGACCAAACGCCTTCATGCCGGATTTAATTCATGCGGGACTATTTCTTTCTGGTGAAAAGTGTGCTTATTGCGTTTCGGTTCTTTTGTATAAAAATAGCTTCAGGCATATTGTCTTATCATATAATGAATACTATATAGTATTTTAGGATTTTATTTTAATATTTGTCTTATTTCACTAATGATATTGTGGTCACTTGTGATGTTTTGATAGATGGGAATATGAGATTGTGATAAGTGTTAACTTACCTGAGAGTGTAGAAATTTTTTTTATCAATATAAGAAATTAATTTCATTTCTTCGCTTTGAGATGAGCAGATAATGGATATTCGAATCCTGAAAGTGCAGCCAACCAATCTAGAAGAATTTCAAGATACCATAATAAAAGTATGAAAGAGTTCCCCAATTTGAAAGAGTTTAACACCGTCGAAACCATTTCCAGAAGAACTGAAGCGGTTTTAAAGGCAAAAGAAGGAGGTCCAACCCAGAATTAAAAGAGTATACCCAATAAAGTCACCAGTGAGCATATATATATATATATATATATATATATATATATATATATATATTTAAAGACATTTATATAATATGTTTAACGTTCTTTTTATAGATACAAGTATTTAAGCAAATGCTCTGTTTTATAATAAACAGTATTAAATAACATTTACCGGCCTGAATGTCCGAGAAATCTTCATAGAAAATTTTCGTTCTCCGACAGGAATCGAACCTGTATCCTATACGGAACATTTCCTTAGTGCTCTTTTTAATGTATCTATAAACCTCTACGCCTGCCCGTTTGATCTTGGGTGATATGGCGGGGATTTGATGTGTTTCACCTGAAAAGTTTCGCAAAATTCTTGAAAATCCGCAGATGTAAATTGTGTCCCATTATCGGTGTCTAAACAATCAACCACTCCGAAACGAGCAAACAGCTCGTGAAGGCAAATTATTGTAGTCTCAGAAGTAAGTTTTCTACAACGAAATACTTCTGGCCATTTGCTGCAACTGTCTATTACAATCAAGTAGTACCTGCGAAATCTACATGGATTCTCGACCACGGTCTATCTGTCTTAGGCCATGGCTTATGGGTATTCGGAGGTGCTTTGGCTGCTAATGAACAACCCTTGCACTTGTCCACCATTTGTATGATATCTTGATCCATGTTTGGCCAGTACACGTAACTTCGCATTAAGGATTTCATCCTGTTCTTTCCTGGGTTACCCATGTGAAAATCCTTGAGGATTCGCCTTTGTAGCGTTTTCGGGGTTACTACTCTTTCATTATATAGTAGAACATTATCACATAACGAAAAACTGTCTGATACATGCTTATCTTTTCTGGCAAATTTTGTTTTCACTTCCTTTATAAATTCGTCATTCACTGCTTCGTTTCTTATTTCCTGTAATGTGACGGGGAGGTTTCGAATTGTACTACATAATGATGTTCTAATGTCTTCCTCATATCGTAGAGCCGCAAATACGGAATCTTCTAATGGCTCCGTTTTCTTTGATATTAGTCTCAAAAGACTATCTGCATGCCCGATATTGTTTGATGGAAAATACTCCAATTTAAAGTTATAGTTTAATAAAATTGTACCCCATCTTAGCAATCTATTAGGAGTGTAGACTTGTAGACCTTTCTTTGATCCAAATATTGTCAATAACGGCTTGTGGTCCGTCTGTAAGGTGAGAAATCTACCGTAAATATATCTGTGGAATCTCGTAACCGCAAAAATAATCCCAGCACTTCTTTTTCGATTTGCGAGTAATTTTGTTCGGCTGGTAGCAACGTTCTTGACGCATGCACGATGCGTTTTAGTGTCCCATCCGGCATTTTATGAAGTATACATGCCCCAACACCATAGGCACTCGCGTCACTCGCGACTATTATTTCCAATTTTGGGTCCTAATTCGCTAAAAATAAATCTGCTGTTAGAGTCTTAATGATTTTGTCGAAAGTTTTCTGACATTCATATGACCATTCCCAAACTTTTTCCTTCTTCAACAGTTCGTTTAGTGGTGCGCGTAATTTGTGCATGTTAGGAATAAATTCTTGATAATAATTTACTAAGCCCAAGAAGCTTTGTAATTCGGCTAAATTTTTTGGAGCCGGCATTTTTTTTATTGCCGTAGCCCTTTCTGGGTTTGGTCTTCTTCCTTCTTCGTCAATAATATGGCACGGATATTTTATCTCCTTCATAAAGAAGTCACATTTATTTTCCTTTACCTGAAAACCTCTTGAACGTGTACCCAGTGTTGTTAAATAATTTTGCTATTTATCAGGATGTTATCAAGGTATGCGATCGTGAAATCCAGTCCGCCTAGCATAGAGTCCATTATTTGCTGAAATATCGCCGGCGCAACCTTGATCCCGAATGGTAATCTCAGGAACTTATATAACCCTTTATGTGTGTTTATGCACAACAACCTCGAACTTTCCTCATCTACTGGTACTTGTAGGTATGCTTCTCTCAAGTCTATCTTTGAGAAAAATTTTCCTCCGTTCAATTTTGTGAAAACTTCCTCTGGACTAGGGAGAGGATAGTGATAATCCTTAATCGCTGCATTCAATCCCGTTGAGAAATCAGCGCATACTCGTATCTCACCGGATTTCTTTTTCACGTAAACCGTAGGTGCGGCATATTGACAATATTCCACCTTTGTCAATATACCGGTTTTCACAAGTCTATCCAATTCTTCGTCTATTTTTTCTAATGATGCGAAAGGTACATTTCTTTTCTTCTTGAAAATGGGTTGTACATTTTCTTTTAGTGCGATTTTGGCTGCCATTTTTTATACCTCCCGAAGCCGGATGAAAATACGTCGGGGAAACTCTCCTTTAATTTCTCCTTCAATTTCTCTGCCTCGGTCAATAACCTTTCCACTTTTTGGCAGAACGTACTTATCGGTAAATCCCAGAGGTCAAATTTCTGCATCCAGTCAGTTCCAAATAAATTTTCCGTATTTTTTAGAATATACATCTTTAATTTCGTGGTCATTCCGTTGAACGTCACATTTGTGATAATTTTCCCCTCAAATTTAATTTTTCTCCCTGTTACAGACCTGGATATTTTATCTGTTCACAACATGGTCGGTTTGTTTAATTTCTTCCACGTCTGTAAGCTAATAATGATTAAATCTGATCCAGAATATAATTGTAATCTGATTTTTTTGTTTAACATTCTACTTGTACGTATTTTCGTATATTTATCCCGTCTGCTTGGTCAGTTCTAGTGACTCTTACTCGGCTTTTGACCCTTTCTTTGTTCTACAGTGCGAACTTTTATGTCCCACTTTATTGCACGACAGACAAATCTTATAGCGATATGGACAATGTTTGAACCAATGTAAAGTACCACAGCGATAGCATGGACTGAGTGATGGTTTCTTCTGAGGTTTCATTTGACTTTTTGTAGTAAAATTATTTGTTTGGTTTGTTTTTGAGGAGGGAGAAAAACGTGTTTGTCGTTGTACTTTTCGTATGTGAACGACGCCAGACTCTTCGATATCTTTCGAGTCATTTTTTACACTTTTCCATCTCTGACAGTCCTCAGCCAATTTTTGTAGCATCAATTCTGGTTCACTCGCAAGTTTTGTTAGAATTCTCCGTCTGATCTCCGCATCTTTAGTCGAAACCAGGCCTTGGATGAATATCAAACATTTAAAATTGTCAGGGCTGAGGTCAGATAACTTAAAGTCATCGCAGTGTTTGTTTATTACGGAAGCGAATGTTATATAGTCTTCGCTATCCTTTTTTGTTAAATTTAAACATTTCCACCTTTTATGGAATAGTGAAGTGTTTGGACTAAATAATTCCGTTAAAAGTTTCACGGCTTCCTTGAAAGTCAACTCATTCGTTTTCCTCGGTAGGATGTAGTCTACGAATTTAGTGTATTCGCTTGACCCTAGTTCCCTCAGTAGTAGACGTACGTTTTTCGCGTCTGACCAATTCCCGCAATCAAACTCATATGAATCTTCATATCTTCTGAAGTAAGCCGCGAAGGTTTTGTCTTCGTCCGGTGCATAAGTGAAGTCTTTGATAGAGCTCCATATAGCATTTTGCGAGAATGCCGCTTCATTTCCAGAATTTTGTCCTTTATTTGTTACTGCCCGGAGTAGTAATTCTTGTAGTTCGAGTTGCTTCTCTTCGTTTTTCTGTTGAATTTCTAATTGTTTTTCTTTGAGCCTAGTCTGTCTTTCCTCATTATTTTGTTGCTGCTCGAATTGCATTTTCATTAGTTCCAATATGATTGCCTTAAAGTCTTCCATGTTTACACCGTAATTTTGTGTAACGATTTTTCCTTTTTTCTCAGTGTAGACTTCAGGTCTTTGTCGCCTGTTGTTTTTGTTCTAGAACCTTAGTACGAAAAACATTTCCTGCGTAGAATTCGATTCTGTTCTGGCTGACGGGTAAAATTCGTGTCTTCGTTACCACTGTTAAGGTTGGTGTCCAAAAAAAATTTTCTTTTTTTTTATCTTCGCGTAGAACTTGTTTTTTTTTTAATACCACCGTCGCCTCTGTTATGGACGACCGATAGGAAAAAGGTTTATTTTTCTTTTCTTTTTTTAGATTCTCTGCGTAGAATTCGTTTCTCCAATATCCTCGTCGCCACTGTTATGGTCCAGGTTAGGACCAAGGAAGAACAACATGAACACAAGAGTAGAAATAACGAAGATATATTACACGGAATAATAATACAAGATGTGGAAGGTGTTAGTATGACTGTCAGTCTGGTTTGGAGTGAACTACTATCGGCTCGACTCGATTCGTCCCTCTCTCTCTCTCTCTCTCTCATGAGAGGCGTAGTATACATAGTGTTAGGAAGAGTTCATTCTGTAGTTATAGGTAAGGACCCATAACAATATTCAAGTGTAGGATTGGTATATACGGAATAAATTCCAATAACCAACAAATACCATTCTTAAAAGAGTGCAAAGAGTGAAATTTATATCAATCCTTCATGAGCTTCCGATCCTTAGCTATGTTTAATTAATGATGAACATTTCATTATCGTTTATGATCGATTTCATCAAGATTCTCCTGTTAAGCTTGGAGCATAATTATACATATTTTTGCTCAAAGTAGAATCCACTAGAGTTATAAAAATGTCGGAGTATTCCAGTAAGATATCTTTAATCATTTGTAAGATACAACGGTTCAAAACTTAATGTAAAAATTGAACAATTTTGCTGTAACACGATTTGGAGAATTTTGCTGTTACACCCAGTATATATCATTAGCAACGCCTTGATAGATAGATAGATAGATAGATAGATAGATAGATAGATAGATAGATAGATAGATAGATATGAACAGACAGAGATAGATAGATAGATAGATAGATAGATAGATAGATAGATAGATAGATAGATAGATATGAACAGACAGAGATAGATAGATAGATAGATAGATAGATAGATAGATAGATAGATAGATAGATAGATAGATATGAACAGACAGAGATAGATAGATAGATAGATAGATAGATAGATAGATAGATAGATATGAACCGACTGAGATAGATAGATAGATAGATAGATAGATAGATAGATAGATAGATAGATAAATAGATAGATATGAACCGACTGAGATAGATAGATAGATAGATAGATAGATAGATAGATAGATAGATAGATAGATAGATAGATATGAACCGACTGAAATAGATAGATAGATAGATAGATAGATATGAACCGACTGAAATAGATAGATAGATAGATAGATAGATAGATAGATAGATATAAACCAACTGAGATAGATAGATAGATAGATAGATAGATAGATAGATAGATAGATAGATATGAACAGACAGAGATAGATAGATAGATAGATAGATAGATAGATAGATATGAACAGACAGAGATAGATAGATAGATAGATAGATAGATAGATAGATAGATAGATAGATAGATATGAACAGACAGAGATAGATAGATAGATAGATAGATAGATAGATAGATAGATAGATAGATAGATAGATAGATGGATAGATATGAACCGACTGAGATAGATAGATAGATAGATATGAACCGACTGAAATAGATAGATAGATAGATAGATAGATAGATAGATAGATAGATAGATAGATATGAACCAACTGAGATAGATAGATAGATAGATAGATAGATAGATAGATAGATAGATAGATATGAACAGACAGAGATAGATAGATAGATAGATAGATAGATAGATAGATAGATAGATAGATAGATAGATAGATAGATAGATAGATATGAACCGACTGAGATAGATAGATAGATAGATAGATAGATAGATAGATAGATAGATAGATAGATAGATAGATATGAACCGACTGAGATAGATAGATAGATAGATAGATAGATAGATAGATAGATAGATAGATAGATGGATGGATTGATTGATTGATTGAACTTTTCGTTAACATAGAAGATAGTAACTCCCTAGAACTAATCAATATTTCATTAATTGACAAGTGGTTGAATTTGTTAATTTTTTTTATTCACGACATGCTCAGAACATTTGTGGCAAATTCCACCTTTCATTGTGTGTGCGTATACGTGGGTACACATTCAGACATACACCGATTTTTATATCCATACATATTTTTGTGAGAGAACATTCAAGTACACATAAATAGGTATTCATATACATGTGCATACATAATATACACATATATGAATCAATATACTCTCCCGTACATATATATCTGAATCTTCCTTAGAAATATATGTATAAATACAATAGTACACTTACAGGCATACATGAGTGTGTTTGTGTGTGTGTAGCCGTGTGCGTGCGTGTGTGTGCGCGAGCGCGTGTGTGTGTGCATGTGCGTGCGTGTGGCTTGATGCAAGGACAGGATGCAAGAGTAGACAATCAAAGATGCTTGGGTTGATCGCTATTTATTTTTTCGTTCGTAATAAATAATTTATTTCAAAATCGATAAGTTTTGATTAATCCTGTGCTACTTAATCGATAATTGCAAAATCAGTTTTAATTGATTTATTTCATTTGTTTTGTGTTCTTCCAAAACTCATTTCACATACACACACACACATATATATATATATAAACATATCTAATATATGTTTTAAACATACATATAAATTTCAGACAAATCTCATTAAACACAACAGACATTTTGTGTCAATTACTTTTAATGATCGACTTTTAAGTCATCATCACGAGACTAGAACTAATAAGAGGCAAAAATAGTTTATACTTTATACAGACTGTCGCCTCTAAGTGTTGACTTCTATATTCACTTTTATATATATATATATATATATATATATATATATATATATATCCGATGCGATGAGAACGAAAGTAATATATAAATTCCAACGTTCGCAGCGTTAATTCAAAAAAGAGCTCGATACCGATAGTAGAGCGATAATTATTTATTTATTATACTTTTATCATATAGACAAAACCATTTTACTCACTACAAAGATGCAACTTGGTTTCAGTGCATTTCAACTGCACTGCGTTTCACATCCGGCTTGCCGACAAGCAGGATTGTTCATAACCATTTTCGACCCTCACCCGTCAATGTTCAGTTGAAATGCACTGAAACCAAGCTGCATCTTTGTAGTGAGTAAATGGTTTTGTCTATATGATAAAATTTAAATAAATATATACATATATATATATACATATATATATATATATATATATATATATATATATATATATATATATATATATATATATATATAGTCTTCCCACCCAAAATATCTCAAGGAGAACCATCCCTATTCACAAGTACTTAGACTCAGAAGGATATGTTCCAACAATAAAGGACTAAATAAACACACTCAAAATCTCGAACATCCATTCACAACACGTGACTATAAACCACACCTAATCAGGGAACAAATACATAAAGCAATTTCCACACCTAGAGAGGAAAACTAATGTACAAGATTAAAAATAAATGCAAACTCATCCCTCTAGTAACCACTTTCAAGCCCACTCTTCCCCCACTATCCCAGATAATCAAAAGTCGCTTGGAAATACTACATCCCAAACCAGACCTAAAAAATTTGTTTGAGGAACCCGGCCTTTTAGCATATCGTAGACCTAAGAACCCTAAGGAAATTATCGGTAGTAACCACATTTCAGGGGATAAGGTAATCCATAATAAACCCAAAATAAAAACCACAGGATTTTCCCAACCATGTAACAACAAAAGGAGCTTATGTTGTAATCACATTAGACACACCAATTCGTTCACTAGCTCATTCACTAAATCTACTTTCAAAATCTACCACGACTCTATCTGTAGAAGTCATAACATAAGTTACCTCCTGAAATGCACAATATGCCAGAAACAATTTGAGGGAAAATCTGAATTGCCTTTTCACTACAGAATAATTAATTATCGTAATCAAATTAATTTGGCTCCCCACAAAAGATTATTACCTGTAGAACAACATTTCCACGTAGAAAAACATGATTTTAAAAGCCATGTCAAAGTCACTATAATTGAAAAAATAGAAAATGACAGAAAAGATAAGATTAGAAAAGTTCTAGAAGACCATGAAGACAAATGGATTTTGTGCTTCAAAACACCCCATTCAAACTGTCTTAATCATAAATTTAACAACATAGATATAATTAATATATAACCCCCACAAATCAGGCCCTGCCAATATTTCTCACCCACATAAGGCAGACATGCTTGCAGAGTTGTTGAGGTCACACACTTATACACACACCCATAATAATATATACACTTACACACATCATACACACTCCCGAAGAACTAAATGATAACATACACCCAACACCGACACATCCCCTTCCCAGGAACCAATAAAACTGTCAAAATGACCAAGGAAATTCAGAGTAGCGGGAATCTATCCAGCCTCTATCTTAAAAAAACATGTTAAAAGAGGCCATTTGACCAACACAAGGACTGACCAAAATTAACAATAAAAGAACAAATGAAAACTACAGATAAAGTTCATTTTCTTCATTCCTGTAGTTCATTGCTACTAACAAGTAGAATTTTTTTATCCTGATGATGGCCGAAACTAGTCGAGGAATCTAATTGAAATAATAAAACAAAAAGAATTAATATACAACCCAGTGCTTGAAAATGTTAATTTTTTTAATTCTCAATATTTTTATTGTTCAAAACATGTTAACGATCAATCACTCGATCAGAGACCTTGCTGCTGGATATAGTTTATCATCATACCCCGGACTGTAATTTGGAAAAGTCGATCAATAAAATTAATCGACGCAAAATGTCTGTCTTTAATAACATTGCAGGAACATTTGCAGCCTAAATATACACGATATATATATATACCATTTAAAGAAAGACATTGGAATGACCAACACAAAAACAGAGAATGTCTCATATAGAGAAGATTTAACATTAAAAAACATAAAGGAAAAAAATTAATTATTTTTAATAATTATTTTTAATAATATGTGGAAATCTCCACCCTTTACCTGAAGACGGTAGTAAGACCAGAAACACGTGTTGTAAAACTATGAAAAATAAAGAATAATATTTTTTTAAAATCCACATCACAACCCAAAAAGTTTGCGATACCTCTCTTCTTTTTAATATACACACTTTTCTCTCGTTGGAACCATTATAACTACTTCATTTCATTTTATATATATATATATATATATATTTGTTTATAGCTATAGTCACTTTCTTTCTTGTCATTCTGTGTCTCTGTCTCTGTCTCTGTCTGTCTCTGTCTCTGTCTCTGTCTTTGTCTCTCTCTCTCTCTCTCTCTCTCTCTCTCTCTCTCTCTCTCTCTCTCTCTCTCTCTCTCTCTCTGATGGGTGAAACAGCGAGTTAGTGACAGATTCTATACAAAGTAAGCCAAATTCACCTGTCAAGAAACCTCCTATAGTAAGTCTCGTATAGTAAAAAGTTGCTTAAATAATGCAAAATAATTATATAAAATCAATTTTTCAGAGAATCAAACTTGCTTAACTGACTTCTAAATACAAGTAAGACCTTTTTCTAACGTTTTGCATTTTCTAAGTTTTTTCCTGTTCAACATCAAGTGTGTCAGTGTGTTGTGGGGTTGTCCATATCGATTGACGTCACCTGTAGGGTGAACTTGATTTAGGGAAGTTAAATAGCAACAGTGACAAATATGCTTTCTCCCAACTTATCTAGTTATCTGTTTAGTTGTTTGTCTATCTATATGCGTATCTATCGGACTCAGTTTCTTCATATCTATCTGTCTATCTATCGTAGTGTATTCACATCTATCTTTTCCACATTCTATCCATATCTATCTATCGATCTATCTCATTCTTTTTATATCTATCTCTCACTATCTCAGTCTGTTCATCTCTATCTACCTATCGTAGTGTATTCCTATCTATTTTTCTAGCTATCTAGCTATATCGTAGTGTAATTCTATCTATCTATCTATCTATCTATCTATCTATCTACCGTAGCGTATTCATATCTATCTCTCTATGTATCTATCTTTTTATCTAAGTTTATTCTCATATTTATCTAGCCTTAAGTTAATTTAAATTTTCATTTCCTATTTACTTACCTCATGTTTATTCATGCATATCCATCTATCTTCGTGTATTTATATTTATATATATATATATATATATATATATATATATATATATATATATATATATATATCAGTCTGTTCATATCCATCTAGTTAACTCATTTTATTCATTATCTATCAGGCTACCTCATTATATTTCTATCTATCTATCTATCTATCTATATATATATATATATATATATATATATATATATATATATATATATATGCATATAAAGATATATATTAGTATATATATTAGTATATTTATATCTATGTGCATATCTAGCTACGAAGCTAGCTCTGTTTATTTCTATTTTATATCTATCTAGCTATTTATCTCAGTGCATGCGTCATATCTATCTATTTATTCATCTAAATCTATTCATATCTATCTGTGTATTCTAAGCCACGTATCTATTTATCTAAAATTGTTACTTCTTATATCTATTGTTCTTATTTTTGATCTCTATTAGAATTCATACATATACATATATATATGTATATGTATATATATATATATATATATATAATATATATGTATATTATATATATAATATATATGTATATTACATATATATTATATATATATGCATATATATATATATTATATATATATATTAGTATATATATATATATTATATATATATATATATATATATATATATATATATATATATATATATATATATATATATATATATATATATATGAATTCTAATAGAGATAAAAAATAAGAACAATAGATATAAGAAATAACAATTTTATATAAATTGATATGTGGGTTAGAATACACAGAAATAAATAGTTATGTATATATATATATATATATATATATATATATATATATATATTGCGTGTACGTATTTATAAAGACATATTACTGTACTTGTATATGTTTTTCATATTACACACACACACACATAATTCTATGATATACTTAAGTGTATTTTTACATATTTTAATATATTTTTACACACACACACACAAACTTTATATATATATATATATATATATATATATATATATATATATATATATATATATATGTATATATATATATATATATATATATATATATATATATATATATATATATAATATGATTCTGTCGAATCAAAATGAAACTTACCCACCACGTAGACTACACTCAACTATGATATATTTCTTTTTTATTTGATTTTCGAATTATCAACCCGTCATCAGGATTGATGGTCAGTGATTCCCAAAGGAAATTTCCTAAACCGATTATTTATAACCACATTGTCTGACGGCGAATTGCCAAATATTATCATCGAAAGAGTTGAATAAATAACATTGTCTCATGTAACTTAAACGGTTTTTCACCTTCGTTCGCAGAATAGTCGCCTTGGATGAAACCCATCCTGATTTTTGTTGAGTTGTTCCTTCATTTTACAAACATGACAACCTCGGCCGAGATTTGACAACGCGTAAAATATCAATCTTTGCCTTCTGGAAGGCAATAAATAATATTAATTTACGTGTTTTTGTTTTAAATGGCCGTCCTAACTTAGAAATTAATTAAGACATCAACTTATAACAGATTATTGCTTTCAGTAGAATTTCAACCTTTTCTTTCTGTAACTTAGTTAATAACGCGTGTAAAATTGTCGTTGCTGCTGTTAAGTAGCCATTATCCGAATTTAATTAAAGAAATAAAAAGAACGGAAATTTTATTCAATGTCTTGCGATTAAATAAAGAATAATTATAAAATAAATATAAATATAACATGTTTTGATACTTAATTGCCTTCATCAGAATTCTTTTGGAAATGGTATAAAGCTGAGTTGTTTCAATTTTAAATATAATCTTTTGTTCTCTTTGGTTGGGTAGACGTTATGCGTTAGTTTGCCTGTATGTATCAATTTTTCCGAGTGTCTTTTCCTATAAGACATTAAAATCTACACAAACGTTTCTTTAATAAATAAAGGTTAATAAATATTTCGATGGCGGACTTGCAAAACGTTCATTCTTTTATATGTCGTTAAATGAGATACAGATTCCATTGCTGTTGTTCAAGTATATCACGTATTGTCCCAAATGTCACAGTCTAACTTTTTTCTCCCCAAATCTATGTATTTTCGTTTATCGTGTCTAAGATTTAGAATAGAAGAAGATAAACTACATTTTCGATGTGGTTTGCACTATTTTAAGAATTCAACTGAAACGCGGAAAAATGTTCAGTTCACGAAAAAATATCATAAATCTTTGAACAAACAGTTAAACTTAATAGTTATCAAATTAATTAATTATCAAATTAATCATAAAATTAATTCATTATCAAATTAATTATCAAATTAATTAATTATCTGAGAATAATCAACATTATACGCAGCGTTGTATAGGCAACAGGCGTCAAATATTCAAATAAACAGTTTGAAAATGACTTGTACCAGTTTGGTTATGTTAGTCACTTTCTTGTGTGGTTTCCAAATTAGGGAAAGGTTCCGTTTTTATGTAAATTTTGACGGAGGTTGATAGGTGGATTCTTAAACAGCAATACTGATCGTAAAACACGCGAAATAAATCACCACTAATCACAGCAAAAGAGAAAGTAATGTGGTGTAAATTTTCTGATAGGAAAGGGGATTCCTATAAGAATCTTTCAAGGAACATAATTAATTAAAACAGATTAACTAAAGACAGCAGCTAAGGAAACCCGTCCTTCTGGATTTAGGAAAGAGAAGGTGTAAAATATACCATTATGATAACGCAAACCAGCATGCTCTTTTGGTGATCGTAGAACAATTGTTATAACTTAGTTTTTACTCATCCATCGAAATCACCAGATACTGGGCCTTTATATTACCATTTATTCCGTTATTAACAGAATTCTCTTCAAATGAAAAATATTTAAATTCCCAAGTTGACTGCAAAAGGCAACTGGAACATTTCTTTGCTGACAAAGATTTTTTAGTGGGGGGTGGAGGGAATTATGAAATTAACTGAAAAGATGGTAGGAGAGAGTAAAATATATATGTGGCCAGATATAACTCTGCGTATAATACATTGATATAATTGTAGTCTGTGTCACATCTACTGGGCCTCTGTCAGACCTGTGACCTGAGAAATACCCTCCTAACCACCAGGTGCATATCCTTGCCTTCACTAGATGTTGGCGACTACCCCCGACATGTAAACATCTGGAAAATCCAGCTTTGCCTAGAATGTACACACGTGGGACAAATCGGATGACAGGTAGATATGTAAGCACCCACCTGAGAGTGAAGAAGAAAAGAATCTCTTACATCCACACGAGAGTGCAGAAACCACGTTCGGAAAAACTTCAAAGGCACATAACCACATACCAACAATAACTTAAGAAATACGGAGTTGAATAATCAGTAACGTTACGTATGGAAGATTCAGTTTCATGTTCTTATTAGACTGGACAAAGAAGACGTTACATTATCAGTCAGTCAGTTAAGTATCATTCGTGATACACGCTTGGCCGATCATGTATCTTTCTATACATGACTGACGAGGCAGTAGGTTGCCAGATTCTTTCTGCGGTAGACTGGTTGCTAACCCAGACTAAAGAATCCATTTTGTCCTGCTATTCAACCCAAGGTATTTGTGCGTAAATGATTCTAACGAACTCTACTGGAATTCGAACTTGAGCCGATATCCATTACAACACAATGAACTATCCCTGAAGGCTGGCTAGCTAGGATTTGGGTTAAGTTGAGTCACAAAAATGTGCTTGCAAAGAATGTCTCATATAGGCCGGAAAAATTGGTATCTTATTCAACGATTTAAACAATATCTTTAAATCAGAAAGATAATTATAATTTTAAAAAGTTATTTGATAGAATTGAAATAAATTAATATTATTGAAAAGAAAATTAAGAGAATTGAACGTGATTGGTTTATTCATGATGATTTCAATTTAAATCTTTCTTTTTTAATAATCTTATCAATTTAAAAGCAAACATATACATGTTGATATATTTATTTTCGTTTCGGATATCAACTTATTTCGACACACATTACAAATAGATCCAATTATCGCATTCCGTATTTATTGTGATTGATGACAATATTCAGATGCAATTAAATACTTCAATAATTCATAGCATCAACATCAAATTGTGAATGTCTTCAAATGATAGAAAAATCTTTTTATAAGTTATTTTTTCGAATTTTATTGCATAAATTAATTCTATTTAATAATGCGTTTTAACTCACTTTGCTAAATTATTTAAGTTGATTAGATTATGTGATTTAGTCAACTTCAAAAAGGTTGCAGTACCAATTAACCTATGAATGGTCAATTGCAAGAGGAAGAAGAAGAAGAAGAAGAAGAAGAAGAAGAAGAAGAAGAAGAAGAAGAAGAAGAAGAAGAAGAAGAAGAAGAAGAAGAAGAAGAAGAAGAAGAAGAAGAAGAAGAAATCGGCTTCAGGTTTTTAGAAGTGTTTATAAATGACAACTGAAATAGCTTACAACATTTTTCAATTATTCAGAGGGATGGAAATTTTTTTCAGTATTCTTTTGGCAAAATCTTTAATTACATAAATTTCCAGCATCAACGGACACTTAAGAAAATATTTTCCTTGTCTTTCTTCTTGAATTTTAACCGAATTGATATTCGAAGGACCCAAAGAAAATGAATTATTACCAACAGCATGCTTTAAAAAGGTACCACATATCTTCAGGACATTAATTATCATGGCTCTCCACGGCTTCTTTTTCTTTTATTATCTGTGAAGTGTTACAACTTCTTAGAAAAGATAGCGAGGATGAATCCTCAAGATAGATAGATAGATAGATAGATAGATAGATAGATAGATAGATAGATAGATAGATAGATAGTGCGATGGGCAAATTGTCGCCATTTTCTTTTTTAATTTTGTGCATTCTGTACTGCTTGGCTTTCGCGCCGGAAGCTCCAGTACGAATATTTCAGAGTACTTGGATGTCAATCTGAGGACAGTGCAGAGGAGTCAGAAAAAGTTGGATGATATATTCAGTCAACATCATGGTGTTTGGAGTGATCACTAGTGATGTCGACGTTATGGCTCCATTCATCATCCCACGGGGCCACGGACTCAACACGAAGACCTACATCAAGTCCCTTGAAGAGGTAGTGCTGCTCTGAATCAAGAGGATACTTGCTGGAAGACCCTATGTCTGGCAACAGGACTCTGCACCATCCACGTAAGCAGGAGAACCCAGCCAGGGCTGTCAGACAATTTCTGCTACTTTACATCTGGCAACCTAACTCCACAAACTGCAACCCCTTGAGCGTGTGGAGCGCAGTTCAGCAAGAAACAAACAAAACTCCTTTTAACACCAAAGATGAACATAAGGCAAGGATGATGGCAGCATTCACCAACTTAAACAAGGAAGAGGTCTAGAAGAGTTGCAGAAGATCCCGGAGTCGTCTGGAGGATATGATTGAAGTCAATGTCGATTTTATTGAATACATTTACTCTTTAATATTTACAATGAATCGTCCATACAAAAAGTAGATTAGTGAAGTTAATGATATAAAATGGCGAAATCCCTTCGCAAACAAAATTTTAAAGGTGCATTAACTTACGAAGCACTCGATGAATGTTATGATCCTTGTTTTTAATAACTACAAGCTGCATAAGGTCTTTTTTTAATCTGCTAGTACTTTCAACTGTACACACAGTCATCCTCAGGCATGGAAATTATTTTGTTTTTGTTTATATTTTTGATATTTCAAGATATTTTCGTGTTATGTGTATAATTTTTGTATAATTTTGGTAAATACATCTATTAAAATGAGATGTCAGTTTTAGTTTCATTTTTGCGTAATTTAGATGACAATTCATCCATCGCACACTCTAGATAGATGTAAGACTGAGATAGATAGATAGATAGATAGATAGATAGATAGATAGATAGATAGATAGATAGATAGATGTAAGACTGAGATAGATAGATAGATAGATAGATAGATAGATAGATAGATAGATAGATTATGTGCTTAGTAATTTAAAATGAATAGCTTCGTATGTCAGAAGGTCAAAATTATATGACCCCCAATGAGAATCGGACAGACTGCAGCAGTAATCTAAATATTACTCTGCTAATCACTAATCCACACTTCAGTCATTTATGTGTCATGCGCGATACACGCTTAGGCGATCATGTACCTTTCGATACTTGACTGACAAGGCAGATTTTTCTTCCCGCAGTAGGTTGCGATTTCTTTCTGTGATAGACCAGTTGCTAAGGCTATATAATCCGGTTTGCCCTGCTATTTACCCATAGTTGGAAGGAGAAGAAGAGGATTCACACCTTTCCCAAGGGTATTAGCTGGAATTCGAACTCGGCTCTCCGATTCCTCAATCCGCTATTCATTACTCCACCGTGCCTATCCACGCTTAGGGATCCTATCTGCGGTGTTTCCATTCCTATGTATTCGGGTTTTGTTTTAAGCGTTTCACCCCAAACCAGGCGGGCGCAATGGGTTACAGAGAGTTGGGACGAGAGCAAATAGGAGTGATAGAGGAAAGGATGAAGAGAAGGATAGGAGATAGATTAAGGCATCTGGAGACGTCGATTGACATTACATTTGAATCGTTGGAGATTATAGCTATCAGGGAAACAGGAAACGGGGAGGGAGTTCCACAGGCGAGAAGTGCGAGATATGAAGCTATTGGAGTAGAAAAGACGGCTACATTTAACAGTTTCGACAGTGAAAGGGTGAGAGCGAGATGCCAGCCTAGTAGAACGCTTAAATTCATGAAGTCTGGGAACCAGCGAAAGCAGCTCATCGGGGTAGTTACCGTGAAAGTATTTGTAAAAAAGACAGAGGGAGGCGACGACACGTCTGTGAGAGAGCGACTACAGACGAGATGCCAGATCAGGGCCAATTACATAACATATTCGTCTCTTGATTTTATCAAGGACCTTGAGGCAAACAGAAGGAGCTCCAGACCATACATGGCAGCAATACTCCATGCAAGGGCGAATGGTTGATTTGTAGATTTGAAGGATCGACTCCAGCGAGAAAAATTTCCTGGCGCGGCACAGGGGGGCAACTTTCCTTGCGGTGGACGAAGCTATTGACTTAATGTATTTGTTCCATCTTAGGACAGCAGTCAATGTGAGACCGAGCAGTCACAAAGAGGTGCTCTCGTGGAGTTGAGCATCAGATATTCTAATGACGGATGGTTCTCTATGGTGAGTAAGAGCGAGCAGTTTTGTTTTTGAGGAATTGAAGTTAACCAGCCAATTCCTACTCCAGTTAACAACCGATATATGCTTTTGATTTATGATTGCTTAAATGTAAGATTTATACGTTCTCTCTGTGTTCACTTATACATTAATGTGGTACAGGTTTGATAACTCTGGATATAACCGCCATTTTTGAAAGCCTCACTCTCGTTTACACCGACTATGACAATGATAGACAACATACATTTTTAACATCTTGCAAACACACTTAAATATATTCTCAACATGAAAGTGTTATCACTTCAGCAACTTCAATTAAGGATTGTATATAATCATTTAACATCTTCAAACGATAAAATTCTTTTTTTCTTTCCTGTATAAATATGCCAATGATTAGAAGGCGTTTATCTCTGGTTTTTTGTTATTTCAGAACGAATTTAGTAACGTCCTGAGAATCACTTGTCACCCTGCCAGTGACGACAGCCCGTCGCTGACAATCGACAATTGATGTGTAGACCTTGAGGTATATAAATATGGTAGCCAGCGACGATTAGGAGAATGGACAAAAATTATACGCAACATAAAATATCTCACCAGGGTTGACCGAGTCCTTCCGAGAAATATTACAAATATTACGTCTTCATATTCTTTCACATACTGTTTGTTTTATTCATATGCACTATAATCTGTGTGTGTGACAAACTATCACACAACACACACACATGTATATATATATATATATATATATGTGTGTGTGTGTGTGTGTGTGTGTGTGTGTGGTAACCACCACCACCATCATTCATACAAAATATATAACAAGCATTCATTGGTCAATCACCTTCAATCTAGCTCGTTGATTGGTCAGTTTCGACCAATCCAATCACCACCACGCGACAGATCTGTTTTGGCGCCGAGTAAGTGTGATCTTGTCACGTGGTACAACATACTATAAAAACCAAACACGTGTGTTTCTCGCTCTAATTCTCGACTCTCACGTTCTCTTCGTCACTCTCGCGTCTCAATCCCGTTGCTAAAATGTTACCCTCAAAGAACTCCCGTCTTGACTAATGCAGTCAGAGGTAAAAGAACTTTACAATAATCACGGCGGTTTAATGTGGGCTTTCCGAGCCGTATTGCCCGTAGAACCCGTATAAACGGGATCGGGTTGATCAACTTCCCCGAACGAGGCTCTGCCCTTCGGCGGAACCTCGTCCGGGTTCCTCTCTGCCCAGAGGCAGAGAGTTCCCCTCTGCCTCAGAGGCAGAGAGTTTGACCGTCTAGCCGAGTCGTCCAAAAAGGACTGACTGACACTTCTGCTTCCTCTTGAGGCGCAGTATTTATGGTGTACGGAATAGTTCATTACTATTATGGGTAAGTTCCCATAACAGTAATGCCATCCGGCCGCTTTCCATCACCACGGTCGAGGCCTACGGGTTCGATTTGGGAAGGGAACCCAGCTGCATCCAAACCTCTTTTGATGATGTCGTTAATTACTGCATACAGGTGGTCCAAAAGTAGGTGGAATAGGTTTATGTATCGGTCATTGTTATGGTCCAGGTTCCTTGTACCACGGTGAGGGTCCAATTCCTTGTACCTCGGTGAGGGTCAAAGTTCCTTGTACCACGGTGATGGTCCAAGGTAGAACCAATGAAGAATAACTCGAACACAGGTATGGAATAACACAGATATATTACAAACAGAATATGTACAAAAGAAGTAGAAGTGTTAGTAATAACAATCAGGTTAGGTTAGAGAGAACTATGTTGTCTCGACCAGTATCACTATTCCAATGTCTTACAGTAATCGTCTGACGCGACTCTGTTTCAGAATGACTCACACGATGTTCAGCAACACGCCCACGTGTGTCGAATGTGGCACAAGGCCGGTATAATGTGGGCTTTCCGAGCCCGTAGGCTCGGGCAAAAATTGCCAGTAGAACCCGTATAAACGGGATCGGGGTGGTCAACCACCTCGAACGAGGCTCTGCCCTTCGGCGGAGCCTCGTCCGAGTTCCTCCCTGCCCAAAGGCAGAGAGTTCCCCTCTGCCTCAGAGGCAGAGAGTTCGACCGGCTAGCAGAGACGTCCAAAAAGGACTGAATCTCACACTATATTCATCAACACGCCCACGTGTGTCAAATGTGGCACAAGGCCGGTTTAATGTGGGCTTTCCGAGCCCGTAGGCTCGGGCAAAAATTGCCCGTAGAACCCGTATAAACGGGATCGGGGTGGTCAACCACCTCGAACGAGGCTCTGCCCTTCGGCGGAGCCTCGTCCGAGTTCCTCCCTGCCCAAAGGCAGAGAGTTCCCCTCTGCCTCAGAGGCAGAGAGTTCGACCGGCTAGCAGAGACGTCCAAAAAGGACTGAATCTCACACTATATTCATCAACACGCCCACGTGTGTCAAATGTGGCACAAGGCCGGTTTAATGTGGGCTTTCCGAGCCCGTAGGCTCGGGCAAAAATTGCCCGTAGAACCCGTATAAACGGGATCGGGGTGGTCAACCACCTCGAACGAGGCTCTGCCCTTCGGCGGAGCCTCGTCCGAGTTCCTCCCTGCCCAAAGGCAGAGAGTTCCCCTCTGCCTCAGAGGCAGAGAGTTCGACCGTCTAGCAGAGACGTCCAAAAAGGACTGAATCTCACACTATATTCATCAACACGCCCACGTGTGTCAAATGTGGCACAAGGCCGGTTTAATGTGGGCTTTCCGAGCCCGTAGGCTCGGGCAAAAATTGCCCGTAGAACCCGTATAAACGGGATCGGGGTGGTCAACCACCTCGAACGAGGCTCTGCCCTTCGGCGGAGCCTCGTCCGAGTTCCTCCCTGCCCAAAGGCAGAGAGTTCCCCTCTGCCTCAGAGGTAGAGAGTTCGACCTGATAGGTGAGACGTCCAAAAAGGACTGGATCTCACACGATGTTTAACAACACGCCCACGTGTGTTAAATGTGGCACAAGGCCGGTTTAATGTGGGCTTTCCGAGCCCGTAGGCTCGGACAAAAATAGCCCGTAGATCCCGTATAAACGGGATCGGGGTGGTCACCCACCTCGAACGAGGCTCTGCCCTTCGGCGGAGCCTCGTCCGAGTTCCTCTCTGCCCAAAGGCAGAGAGTTCCCCTCTGCCTCAGAGGCAGAGAGTTCGACCTGATAGGTGAGACGTCCAAAAAGGACTGGATCTCACACTCTGTATTTAGTGTCCTCCCCACGAGGGACAGATGTGGCACAAGGCCGGGTTTAAAGTGGGGTACCCGAGCCCGTAGGCTCGGCCAAAAAATAGCCCGTAGATCCCGTATAAACGGGATCGGGCCGGTCAACCTCCCCGAACGAGGCTCTGCCCTTCGGCGGAGCCTCGTCCGAGTTCCTCTCTGCCCAAAGGCAGAGAGTTCCCCTCTGCCTCAGAGGCAGAGAGTTCGACCTGATAGGTGAGACGTCCAAAAAGGACTGGATCTCACACGATGTTTAACAACACGCCCACGTGTGTTAAATGTGGCACAAGGCCGGTTTAATGTGGGCTTTCCGAGCCCGTAGGCTCGGACAAAAATTACCCGTAGAACCCGTATAAACGGGATCGGGGTGGTCACCCACCTCGAACGAGGCTCTGCCCTTCGGCGGAGCCTCGTCCGAGTTCCTCTCTGCCCAAAGGCAGAGAGTTCCCCTCTGCCTCAGAGGCAGAGAGTTCGACCTGATAGGTGAGACGTCCAAAAAGGACTGGAGTATTTAGTGTCCTCCCCACGAGGGACAGATGTGGCACAAGGCCGGGTTTAAAGTGGGGTACCCGAGCCCGTAGGCTCGGCCAAAAATAGCCCGTAGATCCCGTATAAACGGGATCGGGTTGGTCAACCACCTCGAACGAGGCTCTGCCCTTCGGCGGAGCCTCGTCCGAGTTCCTCTCTGCCCAAAGGCAGAGAGTTCCCCTCTGCCTCAGAGGCAGAGAGTTCGACCGAATAGCTGAGACGTCCAAAAAGGACTGGATCTCACACTACTGCTTCCTCTTGAGGCGCAGTATTTATGGTGTACGGGATAGTCCATTACTATTATGGGTAAGTTCCCATAACACTTCATCTTCGCATCAATGTATTCTCCACATACTTGAATGCTGACTTTCTTTTGTCCATAGTCTTCGTGAAATGTTCCATATGACCAAACTTGATGTGAAGAGATGGCTACAAAACTTTCTTAAACTCAACTAATGGTGGATGCTGAACATTTTCCCTCCAAGGTTCCAGTGATTGTCGTAGGGGTCAGATTCTCTTGAATATCTGACTCGGTTGTCCCATTCACAAAGAAAACAACGTTATTTGGTGCATTCACTTTGCAGTCGTAGCAAGAGAGCAACAACCTGCAAAGTGGACAGTTATGTTGGTCATAGTTGCACCATCTCAATTGTTATTTCGTATTCTCATAAGTTTCTTTCATGTGAACTGCATGACCAACTAGGATTGAAAGTAAAACATTACTGTTATGTAAGAAGACAAATTTGAGACTTGTCTTCAATGCATCAATCAACAGCCTCCATTCCTATGGATTGTAAACGATGTCAAGTGATTACATGAGATCACTGATATCATTGTAGTCCGCCAAATCATATTTTATACGGAAGAACCTTATGACGATTACGGAAATGAGAAATCTGTACATCTCCAGCTCGTAGATTCCATAGCTGTAACCTGGAACCTAAATTCTGCTTTATCTTTGACTAAGTCTTTTAGGTCTCTTTGAGTTATGAGGTGTGGTTCAGAGACGGATATTAGACAATAATCTTGATCATATGAAGTTGATGGATTAGGCTCAGACGGTCCATTGTCTTCGCCATCATCAGATCTGATTCCATTTATTTTTTTATCTGTGACCGGTATGTCTTCATTATGGGGGACAGGTCGCAAAGCAGATGGAATGAGTGAATATTGCAATATCCACTTCTTCTTTGACAATTCCTTAGCAATTGGTGTCACCATGCAGAAGTAGTAACCAGTGACATGATCGATTGGCTCTCTCCAAATCATGGCCTAATTAGCCATTGACTAAGATTTATTTCACAGGTATTACAGCACTTCTGATGTTGGACTCCAATTTTGCATCCAAAATATAGTTGGTAAGCTTTTCTCACAACAGGTGTTATATTGATTTTCCGAGTGTAGCTTAGATGTGGCACCCAGGCAGAAAGTACGGGGCACCCAGTGAGGATCGAACTCACTACTCATTCGTAATTGTTCTCGCGAGACAAGCTTGCTAACCATTACACCGTCTCGGGGTGCCCTCACAACAGGTGTTACATTTCGCTTTTAAGAGGCAAAAGTTACTTCGCCGCACCTAACAAAATTATTGTCTTTGCTTAAACATTCCCGGGAAATGCCTCACAGGTCAGCTAAAAAATGTACAAACTAGAGTGGGAAGGAGAAGAGTAATGAATTTATTAGGAGAATAATTATATATAGTAAAATTATTAAGAGAATAATTCATCTGGTAAGGGTAACAATTTGGATGAAATATTTATATAAAACTCGTATCGTATCTTGAAAACTAGAGCCAATCAATAATTTTGGATATAATCTTTAATTCTACTGCCCCCAAATTATTTAAGATTAGGTATTTTTGTTTTTGAAGCCTTCATTTTGTAGACAAGTCTTATTAGTTTTTAATGTATGCCCTGATCTTTCTTTTCGACATTTATTCTAATGCTGAATATTTCAATCAAACTACTGTCAATGTTTTCCATTTCATTACACCTTGTTTTATTATTTACCTGGACTCACATGAATCCTTAAAATATTGATTGCGGAACAAGTAATTCGTAAAATGCTCCTTCATTCTGTCCTGAAATGTATATAAGGTTTCCAGTATATCCTCTTATAGGTAACGACTGCGTGAAATATATAATGTAGTTTATGTGAGTTTGTTTTGATGTTTGGAAGAGTTACCTATCTTCACTGTGGAAAGAGATCGTATTAGGACTGGAATATATAAATATTGATCTTCAAAGCATATAGAATTAAAACACAGTTTTCTACTTCATGATTTTTCTCCGTTTGGCCTTGTGTCGAGCTTAGCTAGGCTTTATAAATATCACCGTTACGAAGTGTATATAATCTTGTTAAATACGAGGTTAAGTGAACCGATACATGACCATACGTTTGTAAATTCGCCCATTTGTTGAATGTATCCATAGATATAGGCGTATTTTATTTGCGCCTATCAAATGGGTGTTTTTTTTATATAGACGCTTTTAACTAAAACACCATACATATGTATGCAGATGCCTCGTCACCCAACCCTTCTTTGTGTCTACGCATGCGCGCGATATGGAAATTAACTGAAAAAAAATTCACTTCTTTTTTTGGCTCGCCCAAGGAGTGAGCTTCTGATCCGTGTTGTTTTGAAATAAAACAATCACTCTCCAAAAGAAAATGGATAGAAATTTAAAAAAAAAATGCGAAATGATACTTTTTGTTTCATTTTTTTACTTTCTTTATTTTCACATTCTCCATGTCGACTTTCCAGATAATTAATTTCCAGCCACTCGCCAGAGGGCGCTGGTAGTATTTTTTTCCTTTTACTTCCAGCCTTATCTACTTCCCACGACGTCGAAACAAAGGGAGAGAATAAATTCACTTGCAACGTATTAATTGAAAATATGGAAAATATAACGAGACAGCTTAAAAGAAAATATTTCTTCCATGTCATTTTAGTTTCTTTTTTTTTCTTTTTTTGGCATTAATAAAACAGACCATTAATATATGTCCGAAAAGTGTCAGTAAAAATAAAACAAATAAATAATCGTATCAATAATAACAAAGATGATAATGACGACAACGATAAAAAAAAATCTGATAATAAAAATAAATAATCATGGAAAGCTATTAATAGAAGCAAAAGTAGATGTTTTCGAAATGCGCTTGGGGTGCTTGAAGTTGAAACAGATCAACCGATTCAGCAAAGAATGTAAGTTTCTTTGTAGATTTAATTGCAGGAACTGTCGTAGAATGAACCGAAAAGAAATTCGCCAAAACCCTGTTTCAAAAGTGGGACACTAGAAAATATCAGCCGTGCCACTATTTATAAGAATACTGGGAGCGAGCATGATATCCCTGACAAGACAAAAACAAAACAAAATAAAATGCTAAAACGAATGCTATAATATAAACCAGTACATCACTTTACATATTTATCAGTCATACAACCTGTTCTCCCCTACTTAGCAACCAGATAATTTGTTATAAGAAAAGGAGACTGTACACAAGGTCAATAAGAACAGACCACGTGTATCATAACAACGGGATATCTAAGTAAGAACAGCTTGCTAATACTTTGTTTTTTTTTACTTTTTCTTTCATGCTAGCTTCCTTTGACTATTTTTATTTTTAAGGATTAACATACTAGATACAATTACTAGATTGCTTATACAGAAAATGAAACCAATGCCAATTTTAAATCATTTCACACCAAGCAAGGCGATAAAGGTTTATTGGGAATGGAAGAGAATGAGAAGACTTTAGTGATGAGAAAATACAGTAAAAGATGGCAGGAAACGTAGATGGCAACAAAGCAATAAACTGGAAAAGGTTTCCAGAGTTGAGAAGTGCTTATGAAGAAACTATTAGAATAGAACTTACGGTTACATCTCTTTATTTCAACAGTAAAACGATGGGACCTAATAGGCAATCTAGTAGTGCGCTCAACTTCCCGCATCGAGGTACCAAAGAGGAACCATTGACACTCCTCCCCGGTTTTTTGAACATGAGTAGAGGTTTATCCCTGGTTTTCTGTTTAGGATTGGATTTCCGGTTCCTTGTAAAGTCTACGACTCTGAACAGTAACCATTTACCTCTTGGGCCGTCTATTTGGTGAACGTTACAAATACAATGAAAATATTTATAGGAAAGACAGAGAGAAGATTGCAAAATAACTTAAATATGGCCGTCGTATTTTTGATAGCACGAGTCGTATAGGCATTTTTTGGATATTTTTGTGAATGATTTAAAAAGTACAATTCTTTCTTATATATGACAACAGTGTGCATTGTATAGATAAAAAAACATCTGCGATTACATATACAAAAAATACAAGTAATACAATTGCTAAATGACAAATAAAGCTTTTGTGTTTAGACAGTGCTTGTAAGCAAGTAATAATAATAAAATTGTTCTTGTCATTACTGGATCGTTTGAAATAGGCATTAAAATTAAAGTAGAAAGGCAGATGAAAATGACAATAGCTCCCATCATTGCAGAAATACTTGGTACACTCTCAAAGAAAGAAGAATCTACAATGTTATCGGTCCTGACCTGGCATCTCAATCACTATCCCACTTCCGTTTCAATCATTATCCCACTTCCGTTTCAATCACTATCCCACTTCCGTTTCAATCACTATCCCACTTCCGTAGCGTAGCTTTCTTCTGCCTTTTCTATAAATATTTTCATGGCAATCGTTCTGATAAGATTTCCATATTATACTATAAAGACAAATTGTCCATATGGGAAATAGTTAGGACTACATAGAGACCTGAGGTATTATGGTGGCTGTAAGTAAAAATGGTAAGTAAGAATGTGTTGCTTTCGTTTAAGGAATACTGTGGTATGTTTGGGTCAGTAATTGTGACTAGCTAAGTTTAGACACATTGAAGACCAGCATTCCCCCACTCACCCTTTTGGCCTTGTGCCACATTTTTGTATTTACAAAATAAATATTGCTTTCCATTTTGGTACCTCGATTTTATAAATTTAAGCGCAGTACTAAATCGGCTGCTAGGTCACATCAGTTTACTGTTTAAATTGCTAGATGTAACCATAAGTTTTATCCTAACAGTTTCTTTTCTCGCACTTCTCACTTGTGGAAATCTCTTCTGGATTCAAATTTTCCTTTTAACACGATCTTCAAAAATTTAAACGCAGTGCCAATCGTTATCTTCTATCTCCTTGAATCATATTCTTTCATTGTCTTCTCTCCTCACTAAAGTTCTCTCAGTTTCTTCCATTCGCAGTAATCTCCCTTGTGTCTTAGGGGCTTTATCGCCTTGCTTGGAGATAATATTGGAATCGATGATTGGCGAAATCGCAAAATTAATAAGACATTAGTAAAACAGTTGATCGATCTGTATCGATTGGAATAATCGAATCCTTAATTGTCTTTCTTTCGTTTCCAAGTCAAATCCGACCGATTCACCAGGAAAACATGGTTCGGATAACTTGCAAGGTCGATTGCTATTATGCTCTGGAATCGAGGTTTTGGTGACGGGTTGGTGACAGCCTTTTCCATTAACGTCCCTTCCGGATTTCGATACACTATACAAAAACAAACTGGAAATGTTTCATTTGAGATTCTTCGTAATTAATCCTGCGCTGACAAATAAAACCTATTAAAAGCGAACTTGAATGAAGACTTCAATATCCATGTACGTTTGGTGGCACTCGTAACCAAACACGCACACACTAGGCAAGGGGCTAGTTGAATGAAGCAGCGTAAAAGGAAGTCCACTGGTCATAATAAAACTCATAAACTAAAATATTACTAGGTATCGTAAGTATATTCGTTTTCATACATCTTTACTCTAATGCTTATCTTATAAACACATCTTAAGACAACGTCTCCACAATATTATTATTATTATTATTATTAACTTATATATGCCATCCATGTTTTGAACGTGTGATGAAGATCTTATCACAGCTCTTACCTGCAGCTTAGAGGCACTAATCTTTCCTCTGCACATGTTCCAAGCATCTTTACCACCTGCATATTCCCATTGATGTCAGGTAACCCCAAGGAGTTTTGCGAGGCAGAAAGATTCCTGGAAATATTTCCGAGTTTGTCAAACCCAAATTGAATTGCTGCCAGGTTAATTTTGCCTTATCATCATTATCATTATTATTACTATAATTATTATTATTATTACTATTATTATTTCACCTTATTATTATCGTCTTCATTATTATTATTTCGCCTTATTATTATTATTATTTTTTCGCCTTATTATTATCATCATCATCATTAGTAGTATCATTATTATTATTTCGCCTTATAATTATTATTATTATTATTAGTTCACATTATTATTATCATCATCATCCTCATTATTATTATTAGATATCCTCTCTGACTCATAGATGTTTAAGGCGGGTGATGATGCTGATATCTCAGCTCCTATTCGTAGCTTAGAGACACAACACTTTATTAAGGTCATGAAATGTTCCAAGCAGCTCTGCCACCAGTGACCTTCCAATTATGTCAGGTATCCTCCAGACGTCCTGCGAGGCAGAGTGGTCCCTGGAAATAGTCCCGATTGCGTCAACCACAAAAGGGCAACTGCTGCTTGGTATATTTACATGATTTCACGGAACAGGTCAGGATACCCCTGTAATTTCGCCTACTCCTCCATCACGTTGTTCTTATTCCAATGTAACGCAACGGCTATCAGGATCCATTCATGGCTGATTTTGTTCACAAGTGTGATGTCAGGGCGTTTGCCCATCAAGATGGCCATATCACATGTCCTGCTTGCATGTCAGACCTACCACACTTTTCTCAGAACATCAGCTATTCCAAGCAGCAATGCCACCTGCGTACTCCCAGTGATGCACAAGCACAAAAGAGACAACTTGAGCAGCTGATTGAAATGCATCAATGATTTGGCCTGCCAAGTCTTGCTACCTCTATATGTTCGCCTGCTGCGCCATCACGATCTTCTTACATCGCAACGTCTGTCAGGAATAATTCATGGCTGCTCTTGCGTACAAAGATGACATCAGGGCGATTGCTCTTCAATTATCAAATCATCATTTTACTTGTTCCTCTGTTAGCACGTACGTTAAGCCCAGCCAATGGACTATTACGATTCGATCGCGAGAAAAGGTATATCAGAGAGGCTGTTTTGGCTTCAGTATGAAAAAGAAGGAAAGAGGAGGCGATAACGTTCTCATGTGTTTAGCGTTTGCTTCAGCGAAATGAAAAAAACTTGTCAATTTCATATCTTTTAATTTGTACCCTCTTACTTCTTATGATTATTATTATATTTTTGTTAAAATTGTTAAGCTCATATATTTAGCGATGCAACAGGGGAATTTCCACGGGTATTCTGTAGTCATGAAACTCGCAAGCAGTTTATTTAATCAGAGAGACTTCAAGAGAGAAAAAACAGAAGAATCTGCAATATTATTGGTCCTGATCCGGTAGCTCTGCTTCAGTCGCTTTCCAACCGCCGTAAGATTGCCTCTCTTTGCCTATTCTATAAATACTTCCATGGTAATTGGTCGGATGGTACCTAAAATTTTGAATTTAAGCACAGTATTAGATTGGCGTCATCAATTTACAGATGAGCTAGCTAGATGTAACCGTAAATTCTATGCTATCAGTTTCTTCTCTCGCACTTCTCGCTTGTGGAACTCCCGTCCGGTTCAATGTTTTCCTGTCAACTTTAATCTGCAGAAATTTAAATGCAATGTCAGCCGCTATCTACTGTCCTCCTGATTACTCTTTTCTCTTCCCGCCCATTATTAATGTTTCTGGTCCTATTTTTTCCACACCCTGTAACCCGTTGTGTCTTAGTGACTTTACTGCCTTGCATGGATGAAACTGATTTTTTAAAAAGAAGTAAAACAAAAAAGACATTAAAACTTGAAAAAATTTAAATGTGATCACTGCATGGAGAGTAATCTACACAAGATGTGAAAAATACTCATAAATACGAGTTTTTACAATTCTCATATTTTATGACCGCCAAGAATTTCATGCACATAGATTTTGATCTTTTTGATATAACTCGAAAAGACCCAATAACAACAATCCATGCTGTCATCTCAAGATATTACATTCTACACCGTTATGCAAATTAATTAATTCCTTTCTTTCACCATACGGTCAGTTTTAGACCCACTGGAGTGACAGGGTGTAATCGATTTCTATTTTTCTATTAGGTCATTTGCAGTTGTGTGCAGTAATATGAATCTATTTTCGGAGTGTTATGATGAAATGTGTTTGGCCTTGAAAAATATTGCGTCATCCGTGATTGCATCAGATTTTTATCACACCCAGACACTATTGTCTCAACTGTCGATTAGTTGTCCTACGGCCATTGTCTACGATGGACGTTACTGCAAGAAAGCGTACAAAAATTGTAACGCTGCACGAACACACTGGCAAGCCTTACCAGTGAGTAAATCAAAGTACTATAGACTGGCCCGAAACTCTCCGGATTTTAATCCAATCGCGAATCTGTGGTCAATCTACAAGGAAGGACTTTGTGGAATGGACATACGAAGTACTAACATGTGCAATGAGTCATGATTCATTGGGAAAATACGTATAAACGTAAATAATAATGGAATTATTCGTTTTGTTTCAATTAATTTACTCAAGGGAAAACTTATTTATATCTTGAGGTTCTTGTAAGAATAATAATAATAATAATATCTGCCAATATCTGCACTGGAAAATGTGCAACTCCTACGGGAAGGAAACTGAAAGAAACTGGTACGAACACCACCCAGACCCGGTTACGGAGATAGGACCTGTTACCATTCTATGGGACTACACAATACACACTGACAGAACAATCAAAGCCAAGCGCCCAGACATTGTTATTAAAGACCACAAACAAAATAAGTGCCTCCTTATTGATATGGCAGTCCCTGAAGACTGCAATGTATCTTTGAAGATATTCGAAAAGCTGTCAAAATACAAAGACCTTGAAATAGAAATCTCAAAAATGTGGCACATGGGAACATCAACAATCCCTGTTCTAGTTGGAGCCCTTGGACTGGTTGGAAAAGATTCCAGTAGGCTGATTGAAGGGATCCCTGGACGCCTCAAAGAGATACAAAAAATTGTTCTGACAAGTACAGCCCACACTTTACGAAGGGCTTTATCTATGTAATCATTTTTATTCTTTCTTTGCAGTGGAAAGTGTCATGATGCCATTTCTAACCTTAGGTCCCTGGGCGGGACCCGGAAAGAAATGTGTAAACGCTAGATATCAAAGAAAATAAAAATAATAATAATATTAATAATAGTTATTATTTTATAAATATGAATTCAAATATTTCCACTAAAATAATTTCTAATATGATCTAACGAACAAAGGAGTGATCACACTTACTGGTTTTAATGTATGATATCCATTTAATATTCACTCCATATTACTATGAAGTCTTATTTCTCTTGTGAATTACTTTGTATTTCGAAGCAAAATTCTTCAATTTTCAATTAGCAGAATCATCTCAGAGTTAATTAAATTCTTATCATTATCAGATTCTTTTACACAATGACGTTTATTCGTTTTTTAGGCATCGGATGCACAACACAACTCACCTTCTTTTAAAATCGATGACCACAAATGAATCTTTTATTGAACTGTCATAGATAAACATAGTATTATATTGCCCTTTCTTCTAGTCTACTGAATTTGTATGGAACCTGCCTCTTATAGCAAACACATTTCTTACAAAGCCTGTAGGCCAATGAAGAGGCAATATCATGTTCCGTGTGAAAGGATAGAATAATTTTCCCGTCTTTTCTTTTCATTTCCATTTTTTTTCACTGGCAAAACGTCAAACGTAGTATTTGTTGCTTTATTCTGAAATGGGCAAAGTTTTCTTTTCCGAAATGAAAATACATAAATAAATATTTATATGATTGTTCCAGCCCGATTTCACGGCCATTGCTTGATTAATCTTCAAACATGGGAAGCGACGATGTTGCTTTTAGTCCTGCTTGAGACTTACACTCTCTTGAGAAGATGTGGCAACGTTGGGCGCCTCTTGCAGTAGGCGTTATTTGTTGGGCTTTCATATGATGCTTTAGTCCACCAACTGAGGCCCGTCCTGGGTTAGACGTTAAACTACGTCCAGCAGCAAGGCATCTGATCAGGTTTTGAGGAGCGTGTAACCACCTCTTAATTGCTGGTGTTCCCAGGTCCACCCTGACCCGGAGTGGTAGCACCTGTTAGGGTCCCAGCTATGGGCAAATAGTTAACTATTACCAGCAAGACTTTTTGGAAAAAAATTATTACCAAAAACAGATTTTTGACAAAACAAAATATTACCAGCAATAAAAAAAATGTTGTCGGCATTAAATAACCCATTGAGGTTGATATGCTGTAAAACAAAATAAACCAAACAAAAGATTACATATTCTATTCATATGAATCTATCCTAAAAATGAGGCACATTCTTTTCCACACCCGTATAACGTTCAGTTAACGACTTTTCTCTTTATATGTCTAATGACTTTTGAAGTCTTCTTTGATTTTGTTTAGCGGCATATCAACACTTCTATGGGTTCTTTAATGCCGGCATCTAAATATTTTGAACACAATTCTATGCCTTCAACCACAGATAAAATGTATTGTTGGTCATTTTGCTATATAATGTATTGTTGGTAATTTTATTATAAATATGTCTACTAGGGCGCCTAGCTAATCCCTGCTGCAGCCACCTGCGCAGGCACATTTGTATTTGTCCATTTGGTTTATTTTGTTTAGCGGCACATCAACACCTCTACGGGTTATTTAATGCCAAAATCTAAATATTTTGAACACAATTTTATGGCTTCAACTAAATATATTTTCAACGCAATTGTATGCTTTCAACTACTGATAAACTGTATTATTGGTCTTTTTTCTATAAAATGTATTGTTGGTCATTCTACAATAAAATGTATCGCTAGTCATTTTGCTTTAAAATGTATTGTTGCTAATTTTACTAAAAGTGGGTATTTTTGTTAATTATTTTAATTAAAATTGTATTGCTGGTATTATTACTATAAAAATGTATTTTTATACTTTCATAAAGTTTTGTTTTTGTTTGAAAGTTCACTATTTTCACATAGCTGGGTCCCTTACAGGTACTACCATCTCGGGTCAAGGTGGTCCTGGGAACAACAGTAACTAGAGATGGTTCCACGCTGCTCAAAATCTCCAATCTCCCAAAGACCTTTGCTGCTGGATGTAGTTTATCGTCACACCCAGGACTACTTTGAAGCCTGCCCTACTTAGATGTTACCATATTAATTACACCTCAGCTCAGTCTCTGTGTCAACATCCACAAGAGTTTAAAATCAAGACCACTTAAATGTTCATGTTCAAACGATTTTATTCAAAGTCTTTTTTGCTAATGTGCACTGCTTTCATGCAGTTATGAGCGATGGTCTGGAGCAAGGTTTTCCTAATCATTTTGTATGATTTTTTTAAGCGAATCACCCCAAGCAAGGCGGGAGTGCCACTAGCATGTAAAGGGTTACAGAGATTGAGAGCAAGAGCAAAGAGGAGTGTTTGGGAAAAGGATAAAGAGAAGGACAGGGATCAAGGTCAAGGCATCAAAAGATATCGATTGACATTACATTTGAATATTTGAAGATTATCAGGAAAGCAAGTGATAGGAAGGGAGTTCCACTGACTGGAGGTGAGGGATAAGAAGTTTTTGGAGTAGAAGAGATGGCTACATTTAGCCGTTTCGACAGTGAAAGGGTGGGACCGAGATGCCAACCTAGTAGCGCGCTTAAATTCATTCAATTTGGAAACCAGTGAAAGTAGCTCGTCGGAGAGGTTTCCATGAAAGTACTTGTAGAAAAGGCAGAGGGAAGCTACAGCATGTCTGTGAGATAGCGACTGCAGACAGGAGTGTGTTTTGGATATAAACATTATACCTCAATTTCGGTTTGCGCGCTGGTCTTTTGCCGTTGGCCAAGAAACTGCTTAGGGACACTATCAGCCTTCATTTTCATCACATGACCACTCCATCCAAACCAGTGTTGAAGTAGATGAGGCTCTATACTGGTAGAGCAATTGCGTTCAAGGATATTTTATGGTAATTGCCAAATCACCAGATGAGTGCCGCCCCTCACCGATCGCGCCATTATGGATTCCGTCTCGTTTCGGTGTCCATGACCTCTAAGATGATTCTTGAGACCAGAATTCGATTTCATAGGTATCAGACACATATGACAGATAAACTGTGTATGCTTGACTGGGTAAATTGCATCTGCATGCCCTACAACTCGCCTGTGTCCCAACATGTACCTCCTACATCCAGATGATGATCTGCAATTCTTATTGCCAACAACACAGATATTTTCGACAGGACGATGAAGCAGGTTGGCATAGTTGATTTAGTTCTGTGTGTTATTATGTCCTGTCAGATGGTTTGCATAACCTCCCCTCAACAACAGCATGCCCTCACACACACTATATTACCTACTACAAAGACTGCATATTAATTGGCAAATTATTTGACTTAATACAATCATTCCTGTCTAACCGAAGGTCGTCCTAAACGGGTTCTCCACCAGCTCTTTTATTACGAACGCTGGTGTAACCCCAAGGCTATATCTTAGGCCCTACACTGTTCCTGATCTTCCTTAATGACCTTCCCAAGTAGGCATCTACCCGGACGACAATACTATTTACTCCTGTCTCGATAATAAATCTGGTATCGTTGACAAAACAAATCTGGCCGCCGGTCTCGAAAAGGACCTCCAATCTGTGGTTGATTCGGGCAGGAAATGGCTTGTAAACTTTAATGCCTCCAAAACGAAACTGCTCTTCTTTAACCACCACAGAGAATCCCCCTGCCTCCCATCAGAATGGCTCAAGATCAACTCCTCGAGAGTGCCTCGTTACGCCTGCTTGGTCTCACGCTGTCCGCTGATATGAGGTGGAACAAATGCATTGAATCAATAGCTTCATCTACTGCAAGTAAAGTTGGTTCTCTGTGTCGTGCCAGAAGGTTTTTCTCGTCTGAATCTATCCTCCATATCTATAAATCAACCATCCGTCCTTGCATAGAATATTGCTGTCATATATGGTTTAGTGACCCCGCTGTGCGTCTCGAGGTCTTCGACAAAATCCAGAGACGAATATGCAATGTGATAGGTCCTGATCTGGCATCTAGTCTACAGTCGCTTTCTCGCAGACGTGACGTGGCTTCCCTCTGTCTCTGCTACAAGTATTTTCACGGCATCTGTTCCGACGAACTACTTTCACTGCTTCCCAGACTGCATGAATTTAAGCAGAGCTACTAGGCTGGCATGTCGGTCCCACCCTTTCACTGTCGAAATGGCTAAATGTAACCGTTTCTTCTACTCAAACAGCTTCTTTCGCACTCCCGTCTGTAGAACTCCCTTCCTCTTGTTTGCTTCCCTGATAACTATAATTTTCAAATATTCAAGTGTAATGTCAATCGACATCTGACACCTTGAGCTTGTTCCCGCCCTTCTCTGTATCCTCTCCCCAAACACGCCTCTTTACTCTTGTTCTCAATCCTTTGTAAACCGTTACGTCATAGTGGCACTCTTGCCTTGCTTGGGGCGAATTGCTTTAAAAAAATCCGAAAGTGTTTCTTCGGAGATCACGCTTGATTTGCCCATGCGTGATACATCCATCCTCTAATGTGTTGCATCCCTTCCTAATAGAGTGCCTCCATTTCCCATGGCTGCATATCCATGTGCAATGCATTCCGATTATCCTTCAGATGATCTGTAAACCTCATACATACATGATAACTGCGACTCAATTTCGAATAATGCCATCATTTGAACCATCCTCAAACATGGACAACATGAATGTGGATTTTAGTCCTGCTCGGGTCTTCTTCTTTTATTTGCCGTGTCCCTTCAGGACATAGGGGATCATGACTCTCCACAACTTCTTGTCCGTTGTAGCTCTTAATAAGTTATTTCATTTTGTTATTTCTCCTAAACCCTCTTCCGCCATTCATTTGCTCAAGCCCATCAGGTATATTACCCGCTGCTTTCCTCTGTCCCCCTCTTTCTCTCAATCTGCCATATGAGTATCAGATTCTCCAAGCCTTCAGTCCTTATTACGTGCCCCAACTGCCTCTTCCTGTTGTTAAGCATGTTTCTTTTTGTTTCTTATTTTCCATAACCACGTCGTTGCTCACATGTTCGGGCCATGGTATCCTCAGCATCTTTCTGTAGAACCACATTTCAGTTACTTCAAGTCTCTTTTTCATTTTTGTGGAGATTGTCCACCATTCGCTACCAAACAGGAGGACATATATCCCTAACAGTTACACTTTTCTTTTTTCTAACAAAGTTTTTTTTTCTGTCTCTTAATACTTTGGTTAGCTTTTGGAAGGCATCTTTGGCTATCCCAATACGTCTTCGGATCTCAGTGTCGCACTTTCCATCCACTGTTAGAACACAGATATTTGAATTTCTGAACCTGCTTGATTTTCGTGTCCACAATATATTTTCATATACATACACACACACATACATACATACATACATACATACATACATACATACATACATACATACATACACACATACATACATACACACATACATACATACAAATGAGGACACGGTTTGTGGTTTGGATAGTTGAGGGTTTCTAACCGATTACAGTAAACGCGGTTCAAGTCTGATAAGAACAAGGAGTTAGAATATTGATTTGCAAGGCAAACATTCCGACTTAATTTTTTTTAAATTCCTTCAAATTCTTACCGCCAACCTACTCCTACTTTTGTATTCTTCAAAAGATCTATAATATATATATATATATATATATATATATATATATATATATATATATATATATATATATATATATATATATATATTGAAATAAACAGACATTTCGCTTTTAATTGCTTGGTTAAACACAAGAACATTGCGCAAGAAGAAACAAAGAAAGAAATTTAATTGCAAACAACATAAGGATATATATTTTTTTATTTAACAACTTAATTCTATTAAAAACAAAACGCTTCCAGAAATTTCACCTTCAAAAACGCAAAATAGGATTAAATGCATGCCTTGTTATTGCAATAAAATTAGATTCTTGTCATGTTTCTATTTTAAGCAATCGATTAAAAGCAAAATGCTTATGATTAATACTGTATATATGTGTGTGTGCGTGCGTCTGTGTGTGTGTGTGTGTGACAGAGAGAAATAAAGAGAGAAATAGAGAGAGGAAGAGAGAGAGAAAGAGTGATATTTCAGTACACACCCCCTCAGTAATATAGGATCATACTTCAATACACTAGAAGTCACGATTTTACGTGGTAGATTTGCTAGCCCTACTCTCAACATATAGTTTTAAAGTATGTTATATTTATGAGTTACAGGGCTGATATCAAGGATAGAGCGTATAAAAGTAGACATTGAAGTCTGGCCATGTGCCTTATGTTTTGGCTCGGGTATTTAGATATGCTGGCCAGTGGTCTATTATGGGTAGGTCTGTTGTAAAATTCTAATGGTTACTTGGGTGGGCGGCAACGGTTATTTTTCGAATTATTCTAGGGGCTTTAAAGTGACAGTAATTGTGGATCCGTATGTAGATTTGTGGCTATTTTATAGTTTGTTACATTTTGTTATAAACTGGTGTAATCAGCAGTTTGAACAAGGACAGTACACTCAAAACCACCTCGGTCACGATGACTTGTGACTTCGTGCTTGTACGACCATCGACGTCTTCCTAACAGTTCCGCCTACCAAATTTCACTAACAATGCTTCGGTGAAACTAAGATATAGTATGACTTATTAAAATAATGAGTTTGCCGAAAATATTACGAAATTCGGCTTATTTTTATTTATTTATTTATTTATTTATTTTGTTTTATAAAGTAGGTCAAAATGTTTTTTTCTCTAAATAATAAATGGTGTCTATAAGCGAAGGGAAAAACATGTTTCACGTTTCTCGTTCGTCTAAAGAGAAAGAAAATATTTCACATTTCTAATTTGTCCAAATGCAGGAAAAAATGTGTCACGTTTCTAATTCGACTGCACGAAGAAAAACAGGTTTCACATTTCTAGCTCATCTAACCAGGGTAAAAACGAGTTCCACGTTTCTACTTTGTCCGAAAGAAGAGGAAAGCATATTTCACGTTTCTAGTTGACCTAACGAATGGGGAACATGTTTCACGTTTCTAATTCATCTTAAAAGAGGATAAAATATGTTTCACGTTTCTAGTTCTCTTGAAATGTGTTAAATCCACATACACAATACGCGATGCATATACACTTGCCCATTGTGTGCGTATTGTGTTCGTGTTGTATTTTTACAGGGACTCTATACTCGGACCTTTGGCAGAGGACCGGAGACCGACACGTTCCGGTATAAGTGCTTGTCCATACGTAAATATATTTTTCATTTCGGACGTGTATTATGCTAGTATGACAAATAAAACATATTTCACGTTTCTAGTTCATTCCAGTTCCATACATACACAAATGCGAGCAGTATATTGCTTATTGATATTGATCAACTCACTTTTTATTGATTCTAACAAAGGTTAAATATTTCATATTGTGCAAGATTCTAAGATACTGTTAGACATTCAATAGTGTTTTATTCAAATATAAACATCTTTTCAATTTATAAATTGAATAATCAAAGCATACATTAAAATATATTTAAGTTATAATTTATATTGTATTTTCTTCTCGAGAATAAAAATGTAATTGTTCTGAATTGTGATTTATTGGGTGCGATGGTGGTTACTTACTATAGTGGCTCGCTTCATTTGTGTTGTGATTTCGATCTATAATATTACTCCATTTTAGTAGCCTTGTGCCACATCAAAGTTGTTTTAATAAGATCGCTACC
>OZ038487.1:123935550-124005550 GCA_964036315.1 Acanthosepion esculentum
TATATATATATATATATATATAATCCCAGTACCTATATGCAACTATTGTATTTCGTGGAAATAATTAACGCTCTTGTGTTTTATAATAAATGTCTTTCTTGTGGTCAGTATAAATGTTTACTTATACACTCGTTTCTTGTGCGCATGCGTGTGAAAGAGACCAAGAAATGTCCATATATTTATCAAAATAAATATCTATATATTGAGTATATATATGAATTCATATGCAGGCACGCATATTCACACACCACTTCCTACACAGATAAACGCACTCATATATATATATATATATATATATATATATATATATATATATATATATATATATATATATATATATATATATATATATATATATATATAAACACCGAAAGTAAAATGGAAAATAATAAATAGAACTAGAACATGTAAAACCTGGGATGACCCATGCCCTCTGTGCCTACACGAAAAACTGCACATAATTAGATGTCTAAATAGTGAAAAGTTACTAAACCATAGACATGAGTTAACGGTGTTCTGTCGTCATCAAATGATCTTCGCATTAAATAATTAATAAATAGATTTAAAAAAATTAAATCCATAATTTAAAAGCCTTAAAAAACTCAGCCCAATAATTATTGAGAAAAACCCTTTGATAAAAAAGCCATGTAAATAAACAAATAAACAAACAGATCAAATAGATAATAATGAAACATAACCTTCTAGTCACTCAAAGACTAAAGGCAAACCCATAAATAAAAAAGACGCCGTCTGACTAGCATAAGCCAAAAACACTCTGGACATTGTAACTTGATACGCTTCTTTAGAAAGGGACTGGCCTGTAGATAAAAATTAATTCTTAATTCTTAGCCCCTTAAACCACCAAACTTCAACGGCCGAAACTAGCCGTTTCCATAGCAACAAATGTTCCAAATAATACCGTAGTTATAAACACCAGCTAACCAAAAGATAGCTTATTCCCAAATTCTCGCTTGACAAGGAAGCGGGTCCAGACGCCTTAACTCTTCATAACTTAAAAAATTATGTTAGGGGTCTCGGCTCTCGCTTTTGAAACATGAGAACTCTTATGTAGCGGAGGAATCATATTTTTAAAAACTAAAAATATTATTATAATATAAGCTCTACTTCTGTATGGAGCACTGTCCTTTTGAAAATAAAGCTAAATATTAAGGAACACCGGATTATCTAACTAACGTGTTCTTTCCTATTTCACTGCATACCTGCATACATATATATATATATATATATATATATATATATATATATATATGTTTTATGTAATTCTTATGTTTACATCAAAGTTGCACTTTTTTTCTATTCTTTTCCATAAGACTGTAGTATTTTTTCTTTCCACATCGGCTTCGATTTATTTTCAAAGTGTTTGATGTATACATTTCGGTCTATTTTATTATCTCGAAGGAAAAACTTTTTCTTCTTTACTTTTCACTTCTTTTTATATATCAATTGCCAAGAAATACAATTTTCTACCTTACCCCGAAGGTTGCAAATCATGTTCAATTTCCAAGACCTCTTCTCACCTTGCCCAACATGACTTACTGTTACCACTTAGTCCGTTACAGACTTGATGCCGTTCCCACTTTTTAACTATTTTTACCTACCCTATTAGAAACTATTTTTCTGCATTTTATCTTGCCTTACTCTATGCATTGCTATATATTATTATTTTTACATAATTAATAACAATATTGATGTACGGTGATCTTAACAACAGGCAGTGAGACCAAAAATAATCTTCTTTTTTTTTCATCTTTTTATATTGCCATGAATTAAGAACTAAATATCACCAATATCAAAAGAAAAAAACTTAGATTTTATAAAAAATCAAAAAGGGGAGCTCAGTTTGATATTTAAATTCAGATCTTCCTACAGAAGCCAAAACAAATATGTTTATCCGATAATATTTTTTTAAATTCTAGAACTTAAACCTTTATTAATATGTAATTTGGAGTGTTTAATCGACAGAATTATATGAAAAAAGACCTCTCTGTTATAAATTTCAATTTTAAGAAATCACATGGTAAAAGCATATTTTCTCTTGACATCCCCGTAGGAGGATTAATTTACAATGAAATTACTATACAAATTGGACCACTCCCCATTACCGTCTATAAAATGCAATAATATATAAAGGAGGCGGTGGAGAGAAATCGATAGCGGCTTGGGTTGAAGGATCGGAGAGCCGAGTTCGTATTTCAGTCGAGTTCCTTACATTCACTTACGAGCTAATACCCTTGGGAAAGGTATGAATCCTCTTCTTCTCCCTCCAGCTATGAATTAAGTAAATAGCAGGACAGACTGGGTTCTATAGCCTTGGATGGCAACTGGTCTAGAAGAAGGACAACTCTGAATTCAAAACCTGCGGAGAGTCGTTTGCGGACCTTGTGGCACTTAGTTCACCTGGTCTCTGTATTCGGCCCTTCAAAAAGTGTGGATGGTCCTGAACGTAACCTTCATCACTATAGTCAAATCTCATGTGCTGTCGGTTTCCTAGATCTACTTGACCCTCATACGAGAGGGAGAGTCGAGTATATATATATATATATATATATATATATATATATATTTCCAAGAGGATAGAATCCAGGTAGAATTTAATGTCCAGGACAGAGTAAGAATATAATATAAAAGGCTCAAACACTAATATTCCATGGTCATAATTTATTACATTGGAATCGTAAATACGATCCAATTCATCAGACCTACAAATTCAAAAAGAGTTATATTTTCCGATTTCTTTTTGAATTTGTAGGTCTTATGATTTGGATCGTGATTACGATTCCAATGTAATAAATTATAACCATGGAATATTAGTGTACGAGCCTTTTATATTATATATATATATATATATATATATATATATATATATATATATATATATATATATTCGTGATCTGGAATGTTTAATCTATAATAATATGAAAAGATATTGAGAAAATTATTACTTCTGCTTGTAATGTCCGTTATAAAACTCTACCTAATGTTCCTCCTGAGTATGACTATAAAATACATCGGGCAGAAAGACCTCTGATCGGAAGGATTTGAGGAGTGTGGAACCACCCCTTAATTGCTGTTGTCCCCAGGTCCACCCTGACTCGGGGTGGTAGCACCTGTTAGGGTCCCAGCTATAGGCAAATAGTGAAACCATAGATTGACGTTAAAACATTTTGAAAATATAAAAATACATTTTTATATTTAGAATACCAGCAATACACTTTTGAAATAAAAAAAGTATAAAAAATTCAGCAAAGCTCCCAAGAAAATTAAATTTCTGCATTAAATGACCCATGAGGTGTTAATATGCCGTTAAACAAACAGATCAAACCACCTAATGTATTTATTACATCAGTTTATGGATGCGTGGCCGGGTAATTAGAACGTTGACCTCTGATTATGAGACGCAGATTTGAAACTCACTGTAATCGATTTGTCAGATTTATTGATAATATCAACCTGCTGAGACAATCCCAACGGGCGACGCTGCTGGGAAGTACGTGAAGACCATAGGACGGGTTGACCCAAGCCTTGTGAATTTAATTGAAAAGACGGAATTGGCTCTGTGGAGTACCTATGCAAGCGTCTGAAACAGGGGTTAGCCAACTAGCCTCCCTGGCAGATGGTCAATCTCAGAAACAATCTGCCAGTTGGACAAGTCAAATGGTGACCCCCCCCCCGTTGCGACTTGTCAAATGAATCCGACAAATCAAATTCAATATCAAGACGATTTCTAGTTTAATGTTTTTTCTGTTTATTCTCCATCGTCACATAACCTAATGCTGGTCTTGTCCCTGGGATGTCACATCTTTAGACAAAAGCTATTGAGTGAAAATAATGTCGCTAAATATACTGGAAAGCATCATTTTGCGTTTTTACTTTAAATTAAGAAGAGGCTCTCTGTCCTATTCGGAATCTAAAGTAAACCTAAAGCAAATTTATCTTGGGTAAGACGATAAACTACATCCGCGTCCTGTGTAAAACGATAAACTACATCTGACAGCAAGGCCTCTGATCAGGAGGTTTCGAGGAGCATGGAACCACCTCTTAATTGCTGGTGTTGCCAGGTCCATCCTGACCAGAGGTGGTAGCACCTGTCAGGATCCCAGCTATGGACAATTAGCTAACCCCAAAACTAGGATCAAAACTCTATGAAAGTATACAATTGCATTTTTATAGTAAAAATATTACCAGCAATACATTTGACTCGCCAAAACCCTCTTAACAAAATACTTCAATAAAACCTAATCTCCTACAAATTGATTTCTTACAAAGAATATATGTTCTATTCAGGCGAAACTACCCCCCAAATCTTGTCAGGATTAAATAGCCTTTTGAGGTTGTGTCACATAGGAAGAAAATAAGTAACTACCGACACTGAGGTTCGAGCGTAACACTCTGGACTTATGAATATATGTTTTCCGCCAAGTGTATAAATAACGGTGTCAGGCTACTGACTGCAGTGACTATTGAGTGGAACTATCCAGTCGAATTAGTGTGAATTATTGTGCGTCGATGATTTGTGTTTTGATTTAGGATTTAACGGACGTTAGCCGAGCCGCGATACTAACAAGATATTAATTGAAATGGTTAATTATATTTGGTTGACTTTTACTTATTTTTTCTTGTTAAGTATTTATTTGTGGTTGTAATTAAATACTGTTTTATCTTAACATTGAAGTCTTGAGTTATACTTAATATATTAACGACCACCGTACATCACAAAAGGTTGATATACCATAACACAAAATAAATCGAACCAAACCAAAAAGCAAAGGGTTTTAATCCTTCTTTGACATTTGAATAATTTGCAGCTAATTTTCGTACTAGTTGTAGGTATTTGCAGAAGTGGTGACTTTAGATTCATCCCTTTTGTATATCACGAGCGGTCGGAAACAACTTATATCAAGATTAAGTGATCTATATGGAAGGAATTACATTCTCAAAATATTTACCAAATCAAATTGTATAGATACTTGGTAAACAGGAAAGTTTTGCTGGAAACAAAGCGAAGATTGTTCAATTATTATATAACTAGCAGCCATACCCAGATGGTCGATGAGAAAAAGCGTTCAATTAAAATGGAGCAAAAACAGCATCACGTTTAGATGTAACAGAGTCTATCATCGTCAATTAATTAAAGTACTTAAATAACATCTTGAATTGATGCTCTTACTGATATAACAGAAGTAGTCTGTATTTATTCAATCGAAGTTAGCCGAGGACATGAAGGGGTAAAACAGGCAATATGAAGACCCACTTCAGACCACAATTATTTTGGAGTTTTTGAAATTCAATTTGCCAGTGTGCTACCAGGGATGTAAAAGACGATACATTTATAAAGGAATTGTTTAGTTGAAAACTGGTTGAAAGATCAACGAAAAATAAGAAAGAACCGTGTAAAAATCGCCATTTTTCGCTATTTACGTGGGTTTTCACTATATGAGTGGAGTCAATTATAAACTTAAATGACTGTTAAACAATCAACTTATTGTTAGCTACAATTGACTGAAGGTCTTATTAGATTGCTTGAAAATTGAGGGAGTTTTTAGTTGAAAATTTGTGTTGAAATCGATTTGTGTTGAAATCGATTTTTCGTTTTTTCATAGTTTTTGCTAAATGCAGTGGCGTAAGAATAAAAATGAGGTATCGTTGAACTTGTCATGATGTAAGTAACCTATACACCGAGTGAAAAAAGTTGAATTTATCGATTTTGGATCAGCTTTATCGATTATTGCCTTTTTTTTTAAATATCGATTGTATACGCTAAGAACCTGTCTCTTATATTATACAATATGAGTGCCAAGTTTGGTCAAAATCGATTGGTTGAATCTCGAGTGAAAAGGCAACACACAGACAGGCAAACAAACACACAGACATGCTCTGTATATATATATATATATATATATATATATATATATATATATATATATATATATATATATATATATATATATATATATATATATATATATATATATATATATATATGTCACCAGAAATGTCAGTTAATGCTGAACAACTTCCACACAGATAAAGAGCAGGCTTTGAGCGAAAAAAGGGTCAGTTCTCGAGAAGGATGGTGAAAATACAAAATATATGAACAACGAAGAAGATTTAAGGATTTTGGAACAAAAAAAACATAGGACACTTGCTTAAGATCAGAAATCTCAGACAATTGAAATTTCTGGGATATAAATAAGAAAAAAGAAAGCTTGGAGAATCTGATATCCACAGAAAGAAAATTCGAGTAATACACTTAAGTAGCTTGGGTAAATGAACGACAAAATAAGAACAAAGAGGAATAGTAAGGGATCAGGCATTGCTTAGTGATAGGAAGCTGTAAAGAGCCATAATCGCCAATTTCCTGAAGGGAACAGCACACAAAAAAGAAGAAACATTGCTTTTTGTTAAGGTTGCCCGGACAATTTTGATTCGTTTTTTTATTTTTTTAAATTTTATTTTTTTGACGTTCATAATTATTATTTATGGAAGCCTTAAAAATTTATAAAAAAAGCAGATGAATTATTATTCTCAATATTTTGTTTCTTTTTTCTTCGTTAGTTGTCACCATATAAACGAAAATCCTAATATTCTATATATCCTGACATATATACACATATATATATATATATATATATATATATATATATATATATATATACTACAGTTCAAAAGTTTGAGGAAGCCCTTAGGCTTAAAAAGTAGTTGTTTTATATTTTAAATAAAAGAAAAGTATTATACATGGCTAAAAAAAAGTAAAAATTATTTTTCTTAGAAATTTTATCATGACAAAAAGAAAAAAAAGCATTTTATGATTATATTTTGCTCTCGTCAAAATATCCTCCTTCAGCCTTGATTACTGCAGCTCAAGCTGTTGGCATTCGTTGCAAAATCTTCTCAAAGTTTGATAATTGATTACATTCTTTTTTTCAATGATTCTAAGAGCTCTTTTTCAGATTTCCCACTCTTCTGTCAAGTTATATATATATATATATATATATATATATATATATATATATATATATATATATATATATATATAGTTCCCTAGTTCCCACCATATAAGCGAAAATCCTGACTCTCAGGGTAATAATGAAATAAGCTTACCAATTTCCACTGGTTATGTGAATTTTAATCTCAACTGATACGAAATTATAATACCGCCTTTATTACGCGTATTTCCTATGCTCAGCTCTTATTCTCCCTTCTTCTTTATGTGCCGTGTCCCCCTCAGGGCGTAAGCGATCATGGCTCTCCACAATTTCCTGTCCTTTGTAGCTCTTAATAATTTTTGTCTTTCTGTTATCTCTTCTAAACCTTGTTCCGCCATAAATTTTCTCAAGCTCACTATGTTATACGTTGTTTTCCTCTGTCTCTCTTGTCTTAAATATGACCTGTGAGTATAAGATTGCCAAGCCTTCTTTCCTCATTATATGCCCTAGAAATTTCAACTCTCTCTTCCTGTTAAGTATAAGTTTTCTTTTTGTTTCCTATTTTCTCTAACTTCCCCACATCTTCGGTCCATGGTATCCTCATCATCCTTCTGTAGAACACATTTCTGCTGCTTCAAGTCTCTTCTTCATTTTTGAGGAGATTGTCCAACATTCGCTGCCAGGCAGGACAGATACCACGTCACAGTTCAGTGCTCTTTTTCTTTCTTTTTTCTTTTTTCTATTTTCTTTTTTGTTTTGTTTCTAACGGAGTTTTTTCTGTTTCTTAATACTCTGCTTAGCTTTTGGAAGGCATCTCTGGTTATCCAATACGGCTTGGGATTTCACTGTCGCACTTTCCGGTATCTCCGATTCGTAATTTGCATTTTGGGCTACTCGGACAGTGTCATTTCACCTAAAAAATAGTCAGGTTAAATTCATTGATACATAAGGCAACCGACTTTTAACCCCCTTCCCGATCTAGACAAATAATGTTTTTTTACCGAAAGTGTCTTTTTTCAGACACCGACGAATAAACACGTCAAAAACATTAACGTTCAAAAACCAGTTACAGACGTGTTTATACGTCCATCTTGATACTTTTTATGCATTTCTGAGCTTGAAACGAGTCTAAGTGTCAACTCAGACGCCTGGAAGAGGTATTAGTGACCGCTCGGGTACTTCAAGGTACCTCAGTTTCTTAGTTACTATATTAAAAACAAATAAAAAAAACATTCGTCTGAAAATGAAACGTTTTTCAAAAAATAATTGGTGGTGAAGGGGTTAACTCTAAACTCGTCATTATGTCATATTATGTTCGAGCGTGAATGAATGGATAAATACCAAACAACATTTCTTCCCTGCCAGTTTTATGAACGGGCAGAGAACCAAGTTTATTTCTGTATTTAATTTTCAGGTTTTCCAACGGACATGCACACACATTTTGGCCTTTATATATTAGATAAGTGACGTTCTGTTTGAATAGGCAAGGTAGACAGTATCTACTATAGCTGAAATTGTAAAGGTTAATTATTTTTTTTTTTAAATGAAATTATTTCCAATTCATTGTAGATTCGAAACTGAATGTTCAAAATTCAATGTTGAACTCAATAAATGGTGATAATATCCGTCTTAGACATAATTTTCCTATGTCATTCAACTGCAGTCAACAGTAATGCGCGTCACGATGTCTGTGCCACGTACCTTGGAACGCTACTCCGAGGCAAATGTTCTCACCGGCCATAAAGACAATGTTAACTCAAATTTCTCTTGTGTTCTTTTATATAAAAGCGCAAGTAGAATTTTTAAAAAAGAAAATTCCTCACCTGTTATTACAGTATATCTTAAATTTCTTTTTCAAATATCTTTTTAAAATTTACTTCATAATTGTCGACCTGATTAATTATTTATTGTATGTAATGGAGATATACATGAGTGTGGAGGTTTTGCAATGGTTATCGGCACAGAAAACAAATTCGGCGAGCTGAGTTCAAATCCCGAAACCTCGGTGCATGTGTCACTTACAGCAGATTTAGTAAAGGGGATAATGCAATCGTACATAGAATGGGCTGCGTAAGAAATAATGTGGATCTTTTCTTTTAATCACGCTGCCAAATAATATAAAGCTACTTATCGCAAATATTAATTCATCCCAAGAAAATTTAAATGTTTGTTTTTTTTATCAAATGTTTAGCTCTCTTTTGAAATTATAGATTCTAAATCAAAATATCTTGAGCTTGCCTCGCAACAACTCCAACCCTGAGAATGAAAAATTACCAAAAATCAGGGAGTTATTCACATTTCGTAAGTGCGTATCATATTCGAGGTACTTTCAAAGTATTTTTTACAATTAAAAAAAAGAAAAAAAACCTGTTTTTGACTTGTTTATCGATGTGAGCGCGAACGGTAACGCCACAGCCGAGTCGCCCACATTTGGAGCGATCATAAGGTCAGTCCAACTTCAGTGCAATGGAAGGGCCTCGCTCTGGAGGAATTTGGTGTGAATTTTAGTAAATATAAATTCTTTTTTATTTTGGACTGAATTAATATTTTGGGTGAATTAACAAAAAAAATCCGCTAGTTTCAACCAACACCGCAAACTCCCAAGAAAACGAAAACACTAACCTAAGAATTCGATTCATGTTCTTAATCAACAGATTGAGATTTTCATGGGGATGTCATACATGGCACCAAACTCGTTCAGAAATATCTAAACTCTTAGCTGTATGCCTACATTTTCTCAAAATTAACTTTTTATATGTATTGTTTTGTTAACTTTTTTACCCGGACTCACACATGAGTCCTCCAATATTGTTTGCGGGATAAATGTTCCAGGAGCCCAGAAATATTTCAAGTGAGAAGATAGTGATACCCGTAACATAATGCCCATCGTCCAAAAAATGTGTACGAATTATAATTTGACACAAATATCCACGGTTCGGCCAAACCATTTAAAAAAATAAGCCGATACATTTGATAGTTGGGGTTACGTTTAACCCCACACCGTCAAATAGCAATGCAAGTTGGCCATCACCAGTTTTGCAATCAGTGACACGGTTCAACTAACCCAGTGCTAATTTCCACGGGTGCAATTTCAGATCTCTCGTGTCACAACACGGACCTGTCACAACACGGACCTGTCACAACACGGACCTGTCACAACTGTTTTGGGATACTTCTGTCCTTGATCACTTTCGAATAATGTTAAAGCTTTTTGATTTGATCGTTGTGCATTTTTATTTTAATCAGCTAATGTTTAGCCCCAACCATGCCCAAATATATATATATATATATATATATATATATATATATATATATATATATATATATATATGGGCATGGTCATTATTCAAATATATATTGTTAAATATAACAGACAACGAATGTCTGTTATGTTTGATCATGAGCCGTTCTAAACTTCGTATATTTGCTTTAAGTTCGGGTGAAAATAAAGACAAAAATTGTGCAACATTTGGATATTTTTACATTATGCTTTTCCTTGATTTAAGCTTTCGGCTTACATGAGCCATCTTCAGAGTGGTTATATTGACATTTAAACAAAGATACTCACCCTCAAAGATGATATTCTGTTATGTTGACATAGAAGATTGCTATGCAATGATAACGGTCGCGGAATAGCGGATGCATGTCGTAAATTCATGATGCGGTTCTATGACGTCGTACCACGTCAAAAGCCTTAACAAATGAATTCCTCATTTTAAGAGATATATTTACCCAAATTGCCCAAAAGACGTTGAATATGGAGAGTGAGAAGACATATTTTCTATTTTTGTGTAGCTACTCAATTCATTTTCTATCCTTTATCAAGGGGGTATCCCAGTATTATTATAATGTCTTTTCTAAATAGACCTTAGTTCAAAATAGATCCTTGATTCTGTACCTTATCAAATGCTTATACACAATTTCTCAAACATAAGTGTGAAACCTTTTCTGTTGCACTTTCTGATATCACACTGTGCATAAATATCACATTCCTTGAGAAAAATATGAAACTCTTAAATATCTCCGCCATTTTTACAGCACAGGTGAAATTGTACTATATTATGAAATTGATGTAATAGAATAACCCGGCACCCCCATGAATGATTACACTATAGGTAGTAAGTACCTATAAAGTCAACTGGCGACAGAGAGGAAACGAGAACGGTGATATAAAGTGTTCAGATGTCAAACTCTCCTCCTCGGCAGAGAGGAACCCGGATGAGCCTTTGCCGAAGGGCAAAGTTTCGTTCGGGGAGGTAGACAGACCCTGAACCCGTCTATACGAGTTCAATGGGAATATTTTTGGCCGAGCCTACGGGCTCGGAGAAACCCACATTTAACTCGGCCTTGTGCCACATACATTCGTGAGGGACTGTTAAATATGTTAATATTTTTGGCTGAGCCTACGGGCTCGGAAAATCCACGATAAACTCGGCGTTGTGCCACATACGACCTTACTACTAGATTGACCTGTGGGTATAACTGTACCACATTTCATATTGTACTTGTTGTGTACAATAAACCTTTCTTCTAGTATCCACCTGGTGTTAAGTATTAGCACGGAATATAACAGTTTCGACGAGAATTGTCGAAACATAACAGAAATGTAAATAGAGCAAGTCTTATATAGGGTACTTCAGTCTTATATAGGGTACTTCAGTATTCCCCTCGAAATTTCTGTGAAAATCTCTTGGCAAAAGTGCTGCGATATTTTGCAACTGGAGTGAAGGCGAGACAAACAGCTCAAGTTTTCAATTCCTAGAGACGCAAATGAAATAAATGACAATTGGCTGGGCTAGACCAAAATAGACAGAAATATTTTCCAGAATCAGAAAAAAAACATTGTCGATTGTAAACAACTCCTCTTCGTGACCGTTCGCTTGAAAAGAGAAAAAAATATCGGAATTTAATTTATGCTTTAGCGGACGAAAGCAGACGACAAAAAGCGACCTCATCAACTTCCTTTTAGGAAAACATTCAAATATACGCGATTCTTTCATTAGGTGACATTTATATCTTTCATTGCTTAATAATGTAATTATATTTTTCCTTTTTTTTATGCGTTGTGATGGCTATAGGACTTCAAGAAAAATGAATTTAGTTAAGACACATTGGCTTGTACATAGATAGAACCAATTCTGGTACACGCCCGCAGTAGTTGGTCACCTAGTAAAGGGCAAAGTCAATATATTCTCGAACTGATATCAACCTGGCTAACTATCGTACTACAGTAGGCGCCAGTAATTTCCTGAGCTGGAATTAGTACCATATATTGGAAAACAGAAAGAAATAGAGACAGAAAAATTGACCTACGTTAATCATCCAAACGGGAACGTTTTTTCTTATAATCAACATTCGAAGTCGTGCCTTTTTTTCCTTTCTCTTTTTTAATCTGAATTTGAATATCTGAGCACAAGCTCTAATGGGGAATACACAATGACCTCAACCGCCAAGCAGGTGTCAGTTTTACAACAAACTCAGATTAATGCCACAAGTCAACTAGGGTTTAATAGATGAGTAGGGAAACTGTATTGCATTAATATTCAAAGTGCGAGGCGCTTGAGTGGCTTGAAGATTCACTATTCGAAATCTTAACTTTTTACTTCGTTTCAAAGATCAAATACCGACACCATTTGAAAAGACACAATCTTCGTGAAAGCTACTGTTATTTTATAAGTTTAGATTAATTTGGCACAAGGCCACAAATCCCGGGCACTGAATGAGGATCTAGCACACTACTCAGCAATAATGATGAATTACACAAGCTCGTTAACCATTACCCTTCGTCGGAGTCAGCTTAGCATCAGTCAGTCAGTTATGTGACATCACGATACACGCTTAGGCGATCATGTATATTTTGATACATATTGATGAGGCAGAATTTTTCCCGTATTAGGTTGCCATTTCTTTCTTCCGTAGACCAGTTGCCATTCAAGGCTATAGAATCCGGTCTGTCCTGCTATTTACCCATAGGGTGGGGGAGAAGAAGAGGATTGATACCTTTTCCAAGGGTATTCTTAGTTTAGCATAAAGGCTACAAGTATGAGGTACCTAGTAAGGATAGAACTCACGACTCCCTAGTGAGAATCAACTCATTAACCATTACTCCACGCTAAAATGCCTGTCATGAGAGTTATTGACGTGTATAAAAATGGTCTTATACCAATCTTTTATTTTTGCATTTAAACCCACTGTTTTTCCAGTATCTAACGTTCTGAATTGGTGTAATTCCTTAGGACGAAAATTGATACATCGCCAAGAGGGTTCTTAGCCTAGTCAGGTAGAAGGCTATAATAATAGAGCAAAAAACAAAAACACATTCACTGACCTGAAAGATTAACTTAAGCTTCTTTTCCTTTTCACAGGTATTTGTGTTTGTTAATCTGTTTATTAAAAGTCAAAATAATCGACCACTTATGTTGGTGCCATCGCAAAAGATGCTGAAAAAATAGTCGCTTCTTCGAATCGCTTCAGAAAATACCAGACTCCTGCTGGCATGCCAAGATCAGACCAAGAATGGAGTATCACAGACATATATGAACTGTCTTCCTTGTCCATCTTAGAGCAAATAAAAAGCGATTACGCGGCCTTATGAGTGATGAATCATTCTCGACCCTGCATCTTTTATCCCACAGCCTAAAAGTCGATAGGCCCTCACTACTCTATTGCTATTGCTATGGCAAATATTCGGACGAATTACGCTCCTTAGTCCCACAGGCTCAGACTTTCACTGCTAGAACCCTCCATCCCATGTTCAGGGTGGTAAAGTATCCCATTTTCTTCGAGTTTCTTTGATAAGGAGTAAATTCCACTCAGACAGCTTCTTCCCAAGAGCCACTGATTTGTAGAACAGACTCCCAAGATGATGCTTTCTGATATTTTCTACATAATTTTATACTTTCAGAGTAAAGGTATGTTTTTTTTTAATATATAGTTTGTAGATCAGAAAATGTTTTGCTGGTGATTTTATTATAGAGGTATAATTTTTATTATAGAAGTATATTTTATTATAGAGGTATATTTTTATTATAGAAGTATATTTTATTATAGAAGTTATATTTTTATATTATTTAGTGTTGCATTGATTGTAATTTTGCTATAAAAATGTATTTTTCGGCCATTTTATTATAAAAATGTACTGTTAAGTTTTGTATGGAAGTTCACTATTTGCCCATAGCTGAGACCCTAACAGGTGCTACCACTCCAGGTCAGGATGGACCTGGGAGTATCAGCAATTAAGAGATGGCTCCACGCTTCTCAAAACCTCCAAGTTTCCGATCAGAGGCCTTGGTGCCGGATGTTGGTTATCGTCATACCCAGGACAACTGATCTCTTCACGTCCAATATATATCCCACATTTCTTTATAGTATGCAATTCTCACTCCCTCCTTATAACAATATCACCCAGTAGCCCTCTACATTGAGTGGTCCTTGGGACTTTTATTGAGCGAAGTAGCAGTATAGTAAAAGAAAATATCTGTGCACTTAATAAGAATTGAAATCAAAAGATTTGATTTACACGACTTGCTCTATGTTTGATGGCAAAACCAATTTGTACTGCAGATTTATATCAGTATATTCACAATGAATTTTCTCTCCTCTTAAGAAAACATACATTCTACGGAAAAGATGTGATTCGATCTGTAGATATGTGTTGTAGCATACCTACTGGCGATAATTGGGTATGTCCCCATTCACATAAATACAGTAGTAAATATTGTATGCTGGTCTGCAGTTGGTGATTCATTTCCTGTTGTTCTGGCCAGACTCTCTGCCTCCGGGTAGAGGGAAACCCCAGACGAGGCTGTGTCGAGGGGCAGAGTCTCGTCTCGGGGAGCAGCTACTCGACCCCGTTTTATACGGGGTCTACGGGGAATTCTTCGCCGAGCCTACGGTTTCGGATACCCCACATTAAATTCGGCCTTGTGGCACATCTGACACCGTGGGGTGGTTCGTAGATATCCTGCAGTTGGAAATTCACTTGACTCACTTCTAGCAGTCGACGACTTCTTCTACAAAGGCTGGCGAATCTTATATGTGTTGTTCTTGTCCTAAGTATTATCGTTCATTACCAACCTTCGTTTGATTATTCTATTTAGTAACCTTCCCTAGGTTACAACAATATGTATTCATTTTTTTATCATTTCGCTCTAAGCAAAGCAAGACAATAAAGTCGCTAAACCGTAATGACTGAGAGTGAAAGAGGATGAGAAGACATTAGTGAGGGATTAGGGACAAAGAACGGGCTCCAGGGAAACAGAAGATGGCGATTGATGTTGCAAATTACATTTTTGAAGATGGTGGGTGACAGAGAAACAGGAAACTGGAAGAGTGTTCCATAGGCGAAAAGTACGAGAAAAGAAACTATTAGAATATAACTGATGGTTATATCTCGCTAATTCAACAGTAAAACGATGAGACCTAATTTCCAATCGAGTAGTACATTTAAAATCATGCAATCGAGGCACCAAGGAGGAGAGCTCATTAGAATGACTTCTTTGGAAATGTTTATTAAAAAATGGAAGTAACATGACGACGGTAAGAAAGTGACTGAAATCGAGATGACAATTCAGGACTGAAAATATCATAGACCTTTCTTTTGAATTTGTCAATATTTTCGAGACATATCCATATTTAATATTACTTCAGTAGTCTTGAAGACGAACCAATTATTAACCTATACACCCCATGGTGTCAGTTTAAACTGACACTTTCTTCTTTCTCTATATCGTGGCTATTTTGCTTAAAATTTGTAATTTCTTGATTTCAAATAAATACTTGGCAAGTTGTCAGGGATATTTTCAGTTTCCAAAATTATGTTTTATAATAATAATTTAGATATATGTAAAAAAAAAAAACGACGATTTAAATTGACACTAGGTTAATATCTTCACCAAAATCTGAATTTGACTGGTATGTTAAACATAAATATATATAAATATATAAATCTGGATTTTATAAGTATATCTAAACATAAATTTTTGAATGGCTATGAAATGCAAAAAGACTTGGTTAGGTTTTTCGCAGCATCGTTTAAAAAAGATATATCTTGAAACAAAAAAAATCACAATTTTCGATGCATAAATGTGCAATGTCAGAGAGTCTCATTTATAATGCATGCCATTAAAGAAATACGAAACAGGTTTTAGATTATGCAGACAGTAAATTTGCCAAGGGTAATTGATTAATGAAATCAAAGAATGAAATTTAAAATCAAATTTGTCCAAAACTTTGAGACGGTTGAATCCAGTAACCTTAATTTCTAAATGACATGAAAATTAATTTTCAAGTGACCTGAAATATTTTATAATCAAAAAATTCGTTTTCAGATTCCTGCCCAGTGAAAGCAAAAAAAAATTCTCTAGACGCAAATATTATTAATTTTTCGATTGATATTTCTTAAGACGTAATTTCAGTTGTTTTTTATTGCAACTCTCAGATATTTATCTTACACCCAATGGGTAAGCAGCATGGATATAGAATTATAGAATAAATCTACCGAAAAAATTCCAGCTCACATACCTTTTTCTTCTGAAACCAACCTGTCCGGGGCAGCTGTTTTACCAATTAAACTACGAAGACTAATAGTCTAACGCTTTCGCCCCAGCCCCTCAAACTCCGGCGTCTTACTGTCTGGGTTCGGGTGTCTACTCGGTCCTAAACGAACTTAAGGGAGTCGCCATAGGTCCCCTGAGCATCCGTAGATTATTCGACCGGTCTGCTGGTTTAATCCTGCTGCCTGCCCACGTTGTGATTTGTTTGATCCAGAAAGCAGAAGTGATGTCCGTCCATTCACAGTCGACTGAAGATGTAGACATGGCTGGGGAGTCTGTGCTAAGAAATTTAGAATGCAGTAAAAAAAAAATTAATATCTGCAGAAAGCCGGACAAACAACTATTCAGTGGTTGAATTGTTAAAGTTTTTTATATAGCAGAAAAGAATAGTATAGAAAAGAAACGGGTTACAGAAAAGAAAAGTATGTAACGTAAAAACTCATACACTGGATTCTAGACAGAGAGTGTTAGTGATTAACTTGTTAAATCGTCTCAGAACGATATATGCCTCTTGCAATGGAGGAATAAAGATTTCTGTGAGGAGTTTAAAGTTATAGTGGCGTTCCTCCTCCTAACGCTTGCCCGGGCCAATTCTCTCTTCTCTCTTCAAGAATTTTCTCTACTCTGCCTTTTTCAGCATAACTACGCATTTATATAGATAAACCCGGCTGATTTTTACTGACCCTCGGCCCTACTACTTCGCACGCGATTATCACGGGGTTCTGGCTGCTTCAACCAAAATCATGTGAATTCCAAAGTTCCTTCTAGCTTACTCAGCTCTCAATTTTTAATCGATAAAAATTATTTCAATCATTTTAATTGTCTTCTGATGACCCAGACTCAATGGGTACAACTTCTGCCCTAGATCAGATTTCCCCATCAGTAAACAAAATACTCTGATTTAATTTCGCTATTCAAATCTACTCCAATTTCACTAAAAAAATATACGTTGGTGTGTGTTTCCCAGACTCTCTCTCTCGCTCTCTCTCTCTCTCTCTCTCTCTCTCTCTCTCTCTCTCTCTGTCACATTTCCCCCCTACACATCTGTCATTTACTAGTAAATGACACACGAGCTTTCATATCAATAAAATATGAGAAAAGCCAGTCCAACATGCTTCTTACAATGGGGCTAGATGAGGTATTATGTTCACTATTTACATTATTCCGCCTATTGTCCTCATCTTTGTCGCCATATTTATCACAACGTTTCGGTCTTTCAGTATCTGTCTATATTTCTTAGATGAGGTATTATGTACACTATTTACATTATTCGGACTATTGTCCTCATCTTTGTCGCCATATTTATCACAACGTTTCGGCCCGTCACTATCTGTCTATATTTCTTAGATGAGGTATTATGTACACTATTTACATTATTCGGACTATTGTCCTCATCTTTGTCGCCTTATTTATCACAACGTTTCGGCCCGTCAGTATCTGTCTATATTTCTTAGATGAGGTATTATGTACTCTATTTACATTATTCGGACTATTGTCCTCATCTTTGTCGCCATATTTATCACAACGTTTCGGCCCTTCAGTATCTGTCTATATTTCTTAGATGAGGTATTATGTACACTATTTACATTATTCGGACTATTGTCCTAATCTTTGTCACCATATTTATTACAACGTTTCGGCCTTTCAGTATCTGTCTATATTTCTTAGATGAGGTATTATGTACACTATTTACATTATTCGGACTATTGTCCTCATCTTTGTCGCCATATTTATTACGACGTTCGGCCGTTATACGCTCCAGCCTTCTTCAGGTGGTTGGAATGTCGCACTGAACCCTTTATTTCGCTCACTGGGGTAGAATGTTCTAGTTCCACGTGTACTGTGGGGACCTACCTACAAATGGACTCTTCCACACCTATATAATATGGCTACCAACTCTGAGTAAGGTCAGCCACCAAGTGCGGTGAGGACAGTCACCGACTGTCTTTTCAGCTGTCGAACTCTCTGCCTCGGCAGAGATGAACTCGGACGAGGTTTTGCCGCAGGGCAAAGTTTCTTCCGTGGAGGTAGACAGTCCCTGAACCCGTTTATGCGGGTTCTAATGGACATATTTTTGGCCGAGCCTACGGGCTCGGAGAACCCACATTAAGCCGGCCTTGTGCCACATGCGACCCACGTGGGAGGGTTGTTAAATATTCAGTCACCAAGTGAGGGTGTTTTAGCGTGTTAACCCCTCTTTGAAGGTGGTATACGCGCTCGGATACTTACCGGTCATAGGGATCTGTCTCTGTGCTGGTGGTATCATGGCTATGACGAGCTTGGACCGGTTCTGACCAGTTTGGACCAGCTATGACAAGCCAAGACCAGCTATGACTAGCTTAGACCAGCTCTAACCAGCTTGGACAAGCTAAGACCAGCTTAGACCAGCGGCACGAGTGAAAACAGTCGGGCCCCCACGTTAAAAACTGACCTTGTGTCACAACCTGACTCAGTGGGGGGTCAAGTAAATACTGTCACCAAGTGAGGGTCACCTAGTAGTAGTCACAGAGTGAGTGACTGAGTGAGTCGGGACACCAGTTAGAGAAAGTACTCTCCAGTCCACATTTACCTTTGTACTACGTTTCCAAGAATATACTATTTAACCTATATCCGAGTCCGTGTTATCTTTCTATGGTTGTACACCATAACAACTGGCGACGAATAATATTCGAACCACAAAGAGAAACCTCTACCTAAAAGAAAAAAAAATGGTCACGCCATAACTCTAAAGACGTCTAAAGATCCCAGTGTGTTAACCTCAAGTCTGGCGAACCAAAGAGAAATTTTCACGAAAGAAAGTTACACATGCAACACTTGTATGTTAATATACAACTGATAAAAAAAAACCGGACACCAACCGAATAACAGGCAACGTAAATACGAAAAAAGGCACAGATGGGGAAGTCGGATATATTTAGGAAGAAGGGAAAAGTATAAAAGAAATATTAACTCAATCCATTTAAAACCAACAACTTGAAAATACTTACTACTGAAAAATTGTAAGTGAGATTTTCCCCCCCTCCTAAAACATTGCATTGTTCTTCGCTTCTCTTGACCACACAGGGAAAAAAGGAAGAAAGACTATATTTTCTGTTGGCAGCGTGGTTGTTTATGCAAATCTTTGTTCTCCTCCTAGAGAAAAATAGAAGCACTTAGTCTGTATTAGAAAAAACAAAAAAAATTTTTGTTACCAACCAGAGCTGAGAAATATTAAGGAAAGGAATTACTTTCTTTCCCTCTCTTATAGAAGAAAAATTGTCTAAATTCCGTTTTTTTTTCTTTCTCTCTGAAAACACGTATTTGAAGTCATTATGGGGGACTTTAAAGCAATCATTGTTCAGATGATCAAGGCACAACTTGATCATTAACAGAAGACTGAGGAACGTATACTACAGCAGCAACAGAAGTCTGAGGAATGGCAATAAATGTTGGAAGAAAAATTGCTCCTACAACAAAAAGAACAGGAAGAAAAGCAAAAAGAACGGGAAGAAAATTGGCTTCTACAGCAGAGAGAACAACAGTTTTTTTTATTACAAAAACAACAAGAAGAATTACTTCTAAAAACATTAAGTAAAAAGGATGTTAGTGAAAACAACACTGCATTTTCTCACAACACAATTTGGAATTCTATGGAGACATTCAATTATCTTCCTGAAGAAGATAAAACATTTGAAGCTTTTTATAGAAGATATGAAGATCTTTTTGCGGTTGATTGTGAGGATTGGCCGAACGTTAAAAATGTTCGCCTACTTTTGAGAAAGTTGGGAACAGCGGAACATAGTAAGTTCGTCGATTACATTCTTCCGAAGAAAACAAGTGAATTGGCGTTCGATGAAGCAGTAAAACTTTTGTCTGAGTTATTTAGCCTTAATACAACACTTTCACAAAAGATGGAAGTGTTTTAACTTGTCAAAACGGGATGACTAGGATTATCTTACATTTGCGTCCATTGTAAATAAGCACTGTGACGATTTTCGTTTGGCAGAATTGTCAGCTGACGATTTCAAATGTTTAATATTTGCCCAAGGTTTAGTCTCCGCAAAAAAATCGGAGATTAGACGGAGAGTTCTATCAAGACTAGAAAGTGAACCAGGTCTCACATTACAAAAACTAGCTGAGGATTGCCAGCGAGTAATCAGTGTTAAAAGCGATTCCAAAAACATCGAGGAATCAGGCATATCGTATGTTAGGAGAATTAAGTACAAGCCAAAAAATTACTCCCCGGGAAGAGGTAAAGAGTATTCCCATTCACAATCTAAAAGTAGACGGCCCTGTGAGAAACAAAAACTACCCCCAAGGCCATGCGGACGTTGTAGTGGACAACATTGGGTGGCAGACTGTTTTTACCGAAACAAGGCATGTAATTATTGTGGCAAAATGGGCCACAAGGGGGCGCACTGTAGAAACAAAAGGAACAACAGAAACAGAGTCAGACAAACTGTATCAAATGAAAAAGTAGATAAGAATCTACGAAAATACGTTGTAGTTAACATTCTAAACAAAACAGTTAAGCTGCAACTAGATTCTGGCTCGGATCTCTCAATCATTAATCTTCATACTTGGAGGAAATTAAAAAAAACAACGATGAAAAAGGCAAACAAAACAGCCCGTTCAGTAATAGGTGACAAAATCAAATTTGAAGGCGAGCTAACGCTACCTGTAATCAGGCATCACAAATGGGATCACAAAGAAACTAAAAGTTTTCGCCCATAAAAACTCTGAGAATTTCTTTGGGACGGATTGGATGGAGCGATTTAAGTTGTGGGATCAACCAACAACAATTTTTGCCAAAAGGTGGAAAAGATGACAACGGATGCCCAAGACCGGAAAGACGAATTAAAAGAAAATTTCCCGAAGTTTTGTCGGCGGGGTTAGGAAAATGTAATAAGACAAAAGCCAGATTTGAACTGAAAGAAAACGTTCAACCCGTTTTCAAAAGTAAAAGAAATGTCCCATTTGCATCAGTAGGAAAAATTAACGAAGAATTAGACCGACTAGAAAATGCCGGTATACCGTCCAAAGTGAGTTTTAGCGAATGGGCGGCCCCCGCTGTATACGCAAGAAAGAAGTCCAACCAAATTCCGTCTGTGCGTATTTCTCAACAGGCCTCAATTACCCTCTCCCCACACCGGAGGAGGTATTTAATAAACTGAATGGTGGGGAAATATTCTCCAAATTGGACTTAAGCGATGCATACCTTCAAATCCCTGTTAAGGAGGAGTGCGCAAAACTTCTATGTATCAACACCCACAGGGGTTTATACAAGTCTGATAGATTGGCTTTCGGGGTCAAAGTTGCACCTGCAATATTTCAGCAGGTCATGGATACCATGCTAGGCAGCCTTGACTTCGCGTGTGCCTACCCGGATGACATTGTAATAGCAAGAAAATCTACCGAGGAACATCGCAAACATATCCACAAGGTTTTTGAGAGAATTCAGGAGTTCGGTCTCAAAGTAAAAGAATCGAAATGTGATTTTTATATGAATGAAATAAGGTATCTAGGGCATATCATTGATAAGAAGAGAAGACGGTCTGACCCACGGCGGGCAGAAGCTATCAAAAATATGCCTGATGCAAAAAATGTCAACGAGCTCCAAAGTTTTCTCGGACTTGCCAACTATTACCAAGTATTCATAAGAAATATGCACCAGCTACGCGCTCGTCTGAATGAATTGTTAAAATAAGTGAAAATTTGGAACTGGACAACGGAGTGTCAGTCAGTTTTTGAAAAAATAAAACATATATTAACATCAGAACTATTTCTGAGTCACTTCAACCCTCAATTAGATATCGTTGTGGCCTGCGATGCTAGTTCATACGGTATCGGTGCGTGTATCCTACATATTATGCCAGACGGTACACGGAAACACATAGCACACGCATCGAGAACGCTGCTACCCGCAGAAAAAGCGTATAGCCAAATTGAAAAAGAAAGCCTCAGTATCATTTTCGCGGTAACAAAATTTCACAGATATCTGCATGGAAGGGATTTCAATCTACAGACCGATCATAAACCATTATTAACGATATTTGGCTCTAAAAAGAGTTTACACGGCGAATAGACTTTTGAGATGGGGTACCATCCTTCTCAACTATAATTTTAAATTAAATTATTTACCAACTAATAAAATTGGCCATGCAGACGGTATATCCAGACTAATCGCTAATCAAAATCAACCACTTGAAGACTCAGTTATAGCAGCTCTTCGTTCAGACTGTGAAATAAAATCAATAATAGCGAATACCGTCCGAGATCTACCTGTAACGTTGTCGGAAATCAAAAACGAAGCGCTAAGAGATGACTTTATTTGCGAGATAAAACGTAAAATCGCAACAAATGATAATAACGTGTCAGACGTCTACTCACTATGTGACAATGTCTTATTATACAGCGATAGAGTTGTAATTCCTGAAAAATTACAGAAGCGAATTTTAAGACTTCCACGGTGGACACCCCGGTAGAAACCGTATGAAGAGTCTCATGCTGAGCTATGTCTACTGGCCGCCGATGGACAAGGACATAATGGAAATGATTAACACATGCGGAGGATGCACCCTTGCGGCCAAAGATCAACCTACCACTTTCAAACCCTGGCCAAAAACGGACCAGTCTTGGTCATGTATACATATTGACTTTACTGGGCCGATTGACGATTATTATTACTTAATCGTTGTTGACAGTTACTCCAAGTGGCCGGAGGTTTTAAAATGCAAGAGGCCGACAACGGCTGTAACAATCAGTTTCCTACATGAGCTGTTTGCGAGATTTGGAGTAGTGGACTGCATGGTCAGCGACAATGGTACACAGTTTACGTCAGCAGAATTTAAGAATTTTTGCGACATCTTCCAAGTCAAGCACATAACTACGCCTCAATACCACCCTAGATCAAATGGGCAGGCAGAGAGGTTCGTTGACACGCTGAAAAGAGCATTTAAAAAAGCTCAAGGAACTCCTACCGACATAGCATTACAGCAGTTTCTGCAAGTTTATCGCATTACGCCGAACCCGAATACACCATCAACAGGCTCACCGGCAGAAATCATGTTTGCCAGAAAGGTGAGACCAGTTTTTGACAAATTAATTCCCAAACAGTCAAAAATATATAAAACCGAAAAAGGACAAAAAAAAACGATTTCTTCCAGGTCAGAAAATCTTTTTTTTAAGTTTTCAGATGAATATGCCGTACTGGGAGGAGGGCACGATCACTAGAAGGATCAGCGAGATGGTGTATATAATACAAGGACCAAGACATACCCACAAAAGACATATTAATCAAATTAAAAAACAGCATGAAATAGATTCTAACAGCACACAGGATGAAGTGGAAGAACCCATCGAGATCATTTACGACACATTTGACCTCGAGCCCCCGCAGCATATGCCTGAACAACGAAGGTCGGAGAGAAAGAGGAAATTTACCGAGCCTTTAACAATCAACCCCCAAAAGAAAAGGTATTAAATTTCTGGAAAGTATTAAACGTTTTAAACCGAGTAAAAGGCTTGGGAGGGGGTATTGTGGGGACCTACCTACAAATGACCTCTTCCACGCCTATATCATATGGCTACCAACTCTGAGTAAGGTCAGTCAGCCCGTGACTGGAACAGTTGTATAAACTGTTCTTCGCTGTCGAACTCTCCGTCTTGGCCGGGAGGGACTCGGACGGGGCTTTGCCGCAGGGCAAAGTGCCGTCCGGGGAGGTAGGCAGTCCCTGAACCCGTTTATACGGGTTCTAATGGGCATATTTTTGGCCGAGCCTACGGGCTCGGTAAGCCCACATTAAGCCGGCCTTGTGCCACATTCGACCCGTGTTGGGGGTTGCTAAATATCCAGTCACTGGGTGACTGGAACAGTCGTGTAGACTGTTCTTTGCTGTCGAACTCTCCGCCTCGGCGGGGAGGAACTCGGACGGGGCTTTGTCGCAAGGCAAAGTTTCTTCCGGGGAGGTAGACAGTCCCTGAACCCGTTTATACGGGTTGTAAATGCGCATATTTTTGGCCGAGCCTACGGGCTCGGTAAGCCCACGTTAAGCCGGCCTTGTGCCACATTCGACCCGTGTGGGGGGGTGTTAAATATCCAGTCACCAAGTGAGGGTCACCTAGTAGTAGTCACAGAGCGAGTGACTGAGTGAGTCGGGACACCAGTTAGAGAAGGTACTCTCCAGTCCACATTTACCTTTGTACTACGTTTCCGAGAATATACTATTTAACCTATATCCGAGTACGTGTTAATTATCTATGGTTTTACACAATAACAACGTGCCATGTTTAATGGATGTCAGTTATCTCCTGTTAATTCCCCTCTCCAAGTTCTCCACTGCCTTAACCGGGTATTGAACTCACACACTTTGGGTCTTCTCACTAATGGATCTACGAAACGGGAGATGTAAAGTGAAAACCACGTTTTACATCTTTTGGATTATTGCTACAAAAAGTGGGATTGCTGCCTAAATACACAATTATATATATATATATATATATATATATATATATATATATATATATATATATATATATATATATATATATACCGGGAGTACCAGCAAATTGTCGATACCACAAAATGTTTAATATCTAAAAAGCCACTAAACTAATTGAGTTTCTTTTTCCCAGGTTTTCAGCCATCTTGACACCATTTGTTAAAACCCTTTCAGTCATTCAGCCAGAGGTTAAAATCGTTTTGTTTCAATCTGTCTTCCCAAATGGGCAAAAAGATCACTGAGGTCTTCAGTAATTCTACCAACATTCATACTCTGATTTCCATCGTCAAAGTCCATTTAAGAACCATCAAGAAAACGGTGAATAAGTTTTTAAAAGCGGGAACAGTAGAGAAGAAAACTGGATGAGGAGGTCACAACAGAAAGAGGGATCAATTATAAAAGACCCATAAGACGTGAGAGAGGAGTTTCAGTTATGACATTCCAAAGAGCAGTGAAAAAACTTGAAAATGTGAAACGTGTGAGGTACCGTGTTATTCCAGGACAGAAAGTTAGAAGGTTAGAGAGGGCGAAGATCATGCTGAATAAGTTGGAAAAGGATCCTGAATATATATATATATATATATAAAAGTGAACATAGAAGTCAACACTTAGAGGCGACAGTCTGTTTCATGCTAGATGCAATCGTCAGGCCACGAGTGCTGTTATTTTTCTAATAAAATAAAATAACAGCACTCGTGGCCTGACGATTGCATCTAGCATGAAACAGACTGTCGCCTCTAAGTGTTGACTTCTATGCTCACTTTTATATTTACACACGCTCTATCTCTGATATTGAGCACTTTATTCCATAAATATAGCACACTTTAAGACTATATTTCTTCATATATATATATATAGATAGATAGATAGATAGATATTTGAACTTACTTTCAATCTTTCATCAGTTTCCGATCCTTAGCTATGATTAATTAATGATGAACATGCCATTTTCGTTGTGTGATCGATTTCATCACGATTCTTCTGTTAAGCTTGGAGAGTAATTATACCGGCCTATTGCTCAAAGCAAATTCCAATAGGGCTATAAAAACTTCGGAGAATTCCGGTAAGATATCTTTAATCATTTCTAAGATACAACGTTTCCAAGCTTAATCTAACAAATGGACAAACAATCTTGCTTTTACACGATTTGGACAATTTAGCTCTTACACCCGGTTGTATATATATATATATATATATATATATATATATATATATATATATATATATATATAAGTAGTTTTATGAGCTAAAATTTGGTGTTTTATACAAGGCTGTGGTGAGCGCAATTCTCCTTGCAAAAACCCTCTTCTGATATAACGATAAAAGTTTGCAATCAAATAAAGCCGGTTTATTTTTGGTCACTCGTTTGCAAAGGGAAATCTATTTAAGGGAGTTGTTGAGCTAAAACCGTAACAACGGCCCACTTTCTTCTTTCGTATTGCTTCCTTTACGTTCTGCTTCATCGACCGACCCAGGCCACTTCCGAACAGCCAAAATAAAGCAGCACAAGTTTGGTCTTGTCACGAAAATGAGAGAAAAAAGGTGAAACAAAAGAAGGAGCGAGATTAAAACATAAATAATACAAGCATAGTGAGAGAAGGGAAACGTAAGAGAAATGAAAAGATAGGTAAAGGTAAATATTGATTAAAAAAAAGAAATGTAAAGGAGAAAATAACAGAAAGAAGTGAGAGTAGAAGAGAGAAAGAAAAACCGAAGAATGAGAGAGAGAGAGGAGACGAGAAAAAGACAAACAAGGGTGGAAAAGAGTAAAGAATAAAATGTAAGAGAGAATGCGAAATAGAAATGGCGAAGAAAAGTAGAAAGCAAAAATGCGAAATGATAAGAAAAATCGAAGACATAGAAAGAGAAAAAGTTGGCAAGGTCTGTCGTCTGCTTTCTCTTCATTTAAGAAGCAGTGAACTATTTAGACAAACATTCAGAGTCCTCGACGGCGAACTAAAGCAGTTATTTGTCTTAGGGCTTTTTTAATCTACCAAGCCTTGCCAATATCCAACAGCAGTGAAGATAAATCAGTTTTTGACCCGGCACCATCCTCCCGAACCAACAGATTAAAGGGGAAAGAGAATGGAAGATTGGCAGAAGTCAAGGGCTGACAGAAAGTCTACTAAAGAAGAGAAGCAAAGAAAGAAAAAATATTGAACTGCAGCGGTGAACTGGTAGTTCGCTTAGTAAAATGATTGGCTCTTTAATCTAAATGTAAACAAGGACATCTTGGCAATTCGGTACAAACATTGCGATCTTGTAAGAACGGACATTTAAAATTGTAAACTCTACGATGCCCATTTGTATATAGTATCAAGAAATTCGCAACGAAAAAAGGTTTCATGCTTTTTATTGGCACCAACATTTCCATCCCGGTTTCTTTAATAATCTAGAAGTAAAAGCATTTAAAAATAATGAACTCAAGTATTACCAAATGTAACATACACTTGAGAAATACAAGAACGATATACTAAAAATAACAAACAAAAAAGATAAAATCTCTTGTCTAAAGAACTGTGGAAACAATGGCAATGTTTCTTATTATAGCATGATGCCGGAATAGACATTGCACTCAAATTTCACACCAGAACGTCAAAGGAAGCCAAATGCGCGATTATCGCCGAATGCAGAAGTCCGTGACATCATATCAGCATCCGGTATTTCAAGCCAGACAATGTGAATGTTGGTCAGATGGATATATAAACAACAGAACAGGGAACGTCGAGCAGTCTCTCACACGCCACAGACGGAGAATACGGGGGTGGGGCGATGATGAAGCCGTATATTACACAATGACTGAGAGTAATCGAAGTAATATTAAAATGATTAAAATGATAAGTTATGAAGATTCAAGTCTCGTGTTATCAATTAGTCAGCACACTCACTTCATTACAATATTATAGTTCAAAACAATAGGATACGCTATATTGATTGATTCGTTTTTTACGGCTTATCAACCCTTTGCTAATTATTTAAAGCCAGAAAATATTTTTAGATTTTAAGAATTTCTTTGGTGTTGAGGGGAGATAATAATGGTTTGGTGATACAAGACATACCAATCAACCCATACCTGAATGTGGAGAAGAGGTGGATTCATACCTTTTACCAAGGGTGGTTACACATTACACAATGCTTGTAAAATCTGACAGATCGTAGCTTCAGTTAATTCCCCAAAATATTTACTATAAGACAACCACATTGATGCACCTACAAAAAGTAGAAACTTCATTTTTATGCTGGTTCTTTTCAAGGCAATATGAGAAAGACTACAGTATGATTATTAAATGTCTCCTCCTCTTTTTGTCGCGTAAGTCGTTGCTAAACCATTTTGTCGTGATATATAAATATTTGAGGTGGATATTTACAATAGAGTTAATTTCACTTTCATGTTTCAATAAATAGTGAAATTACAAGAGGTTTTCTCCCTGTTACTCGATTTAATGACGCTCCTTGCTAAAAGAAAATCCCACTCTTAAATAAAAATTACAAAATCTCTTCTTCCAAACTTATAATAACTCAGGACTTTAAATAAAAAAAATATGGACGTCTTTCAGAACATTTCTAAACGACTGGATTTTTAATAGAAAATTAGTAACATCTATCGCCCTCCCCACACTATCATTGGCGTGACTGAGCTGAAGGCGGTCCACCGATTTACCTACTTTGGATATACCATCACGTCAGATGCTGGGATCGTCAAGGAGGTCGACAACAGACTTGCAAGGGCGAGCATTGTATTTGGCAAACTGTACAAAGTTGTGTGGTACAACAGACACCTGTAGAATGGGTACTAAGATCAGAGTATATAGGGCTATCGTCCTTGCCACTCTCCTCTACGGCTCAGAGTCTTACCAACGCCACCTGCAACTCCTCGAACGGTTCCACCAGCGCTGCCTCCGCACATTACTTAACATCTACTGGAGTGACTTCGTCACCAATATTCAAGTCCTTAAAAAGGCGAAGATCACCAGCATTGAGGCCATGCTGCTGGAGTCCCAGCTACGCTGGGCTGGACATGTTTCAAGGATTGCAAATCATCGCCTGCTTAATATTTTATTGTACGGCGAGTTCTCCACTAGCCATCGCAGCAGAGATGCAACAAAGAAGCGATTTAAAGATTGCCTGAAAAAAACGTCATATCAACCATTGCCAATGGTCAACCCTAGCTAAGAACAATGACTTCTGGCGTCTCACCACCAACAATGCTGTCAGTGATAATACCTGCTGAGCCGCTCTCAGGCACAAGAGACAGAGGAGGAAGTACTGCAACGCTATGCCATCAAACCCAGACCGGACTTTCAGCTGCAACTTCTGCGACCGTGTATGCCTGTTCCGCAATGGACTTGTCAGTCACAAATGTGCCTGCAAGCGACGTATACAGACTCCCTCTTGATCTTCGTTTTACGTAGATAAGCCTTGATGATGAGTAACATCTATGTGAAATTGTTAATAACAGCAAAGAAAGCATGGGATTATATGAGTAAGTTAGACGACCTATAATCTTGAACCTTCGTTAACTGGGACGAGAAATTCGCTTGTTAATTTTATCCCCGCCCAAACCGATCGCCTTTTTTGCTTTCCGTCGGGGGGTATGACCGAAGCTAGCAGCCGCGCTTTCTCTCTCAAGGCAGCACGAATCTCAGGATCGTTAGTAGAAGTGTTCTGACAGAAGGGTAATATGCTAAGTAGTCCACTACTAGGTGGTTTACCTACTTCACGCAGCTGGCGAGTATTGTATTTTCTTTATATTTTAAAGACTACCATTTCATTTCAAACCTCCGTTTTTGGTTATTCCTCATTCTGTAACCTTTTCTGGGTTACAACAATTTTTAAGGTAATTGTTCTGATGAGCTTTCCTCTTTGGTAATTCGACTTTATGAATTTAAGTCAGTTCTCATCATTTTGCTTTTGGAATGGCTAAATACAAGCGTAACGTCTATTTCAATAGTTTCTTCTCTCACACTTCTCACCTGTGGAACAATTTCTCAGCTTCTTACTTTCCTGTCAGCTACGAACATCAAAAAATTAAAATTAAATGCCACATCAATCGTCATATTCCGTCTCCTTGACTCTTGTTCTTTTTATGGTCTTTTCTCCTAAGTAACGTGTTCTCAGTTTATTTATTCTCAGTAACCCCCCCTTACGTCCAAAATGATTTTAAAAAAGGGGGGGTGGAACAAAGTAAAGGTCTTTGATCACTTCTACTTAGCATTATTTTGGCCCGCCAATTTTATAAGCCCACGCCCCAAATTTTCTCGGCATTGCAAACGCATGTAGAAAATACAGTAGATGAAATGTTAAGATTTTGGCAGTGGGCCAAGTTAAAGGACGTTTGATTAATTTCTTGAGAATACAGTAAGAATGAATGACCAGTAAGATGAAAAGAGTTCCAAGATGTGATAGCTGAAACGATGGCCCATTGGATACGGTTTCGCATCTGATAGCTAAAGATACTGATTTATAAAAGTGTCCCCCAGGAAAATTTGCCTTTATTAAAGAAACATATCTATGAACAAATACCTCTTGATATTTAAGCGAACTTAAAGTTTAGTTGAAAAGCATCAATAAACCATTATGAATGTCCATTAGCAACGGCGGATGGTGCAAAATAATGATTATACTAAAATGAGCTGCGATCAATTCTATTTGATAGCGTATAAGACGCACTTATATTTAAGACGCACTTATCTAATAACAATGTATGTTTCCAATAATCAAGGAGAGTAAATATTGGCTTACAAATTATATCGATGACACAGTAGCGTAAAAGATTTTATTTGATTGGTTCGTTTTCTACGGTTTATCAACTCTTTGAAGGTTATTTAAAGCCAGGAAATATTTTTAGATTGTAAGAATTTTTTGAGATATTAATGGTTTTAGTGATATAAGTCTTACTAATTAACCTATAGTTGGGAGGGGAAGAGCTGGATACATATCTTGCCCAAGGGTATTTACGCGTAAATGAATATAGCGAACCTCAACAGGAATCGAACCTCAGCTCTTTGGTTAAGAATTACACATTTACACCACCTGCACATACAAGCATACAGCACTTTATATTTCCAAGTGGTCACTTACCTAGTTACTGGAAAGGCGTAACGTTGCTTAACTTTGATGACCATGAGGGAACCGGCTTTTCAACGTGATGTGGTCTTAAGTCTAACTTAAAGGAGAAAAAGGTATTTTTTGCCGAATAAATATTTGGGGATCATGCCATCTTTTCCGCCAAGAGAACTTAACACTTATGATGACCGCGGTTTTTGGCACCCTTGGCGTGGACACCTATTAAAAAGCGGTCGAAATTCACCTTTTCGGTTACGCTTTTTTTTTCTTCCATAACAGAACTGCATTTATGGCATAGTTCTATTTCTTAGGCAAAGTGGAGTAATGGATAGCGGCTCGGATTGAGGAATCGGAGATGCGAGTTCGAATTCCAGTCAAATCCATTACATTCACTTACGTGCTAATACCCTTGGGAATGGTATGAATCCTCTTCTTCTCCCCTCCCCCAGTTATGGGTAAATAGCAGGGCAGACTGGGTTCTATAGCCTTGGATGACAACTGGTCTACTGTCGAAAGATATTGGCAACCTACTGCGGGAAAAAATCTGTTTCGTCAGTCATGTATCACGCATGGCACATAACTGACTAACTCCTTTTCTTATGCCGTATTAAGCGGGTTGCTCTCTTTCAAAAATGAATACATACACCCTTCCCTAGAAATGACAGGTAAAATTCCTTGAGAAACTTCTTATTTATGGGGTTTCATATTTGTATTCACTTTAATCTCATTTGGATGCTTTAAACGTGACAATGAATCACGAAAAGACTTATGACTCAACTGCTGAGGTAAACCACACACAAAATTATGATAGACCTGAAATATTAAAATAGCTCTTTTATTTCTTTGAATTATGGCTATTCCCGATCACGCTTATTTTACACAGGAATGGAATTTTAATGGAATTATAAGAAAAAAAAATTAAAACTCTAATAAAAAGTCATTTCTTCCCATTGGACGGTTGTCTTTATGAAAAATCCATGATAGTCGATGAAATGAATAAATATATTGTTCATCAATTCACTGCGAGCAACTGGGAAGGGCACGTAACTCTTGGAACATTCCAGTCGCGCTTCGCTGAAGGATTCTGTAGCCGGCAGCCTGTGAAAACAGTTTCTCTCCAAACAAGAATTTTCTTTCTTTCTCTCTAGTTTCCGAAGATCAAGTCAACAGGTTTGCAACACGTTCGGTTTCGCCATGTTTGCCCCTATGCTCTGCTTCGTGACTTCAGCCCGGAACAAGTCGGCCAACCGATTCGCTAAGCCTCGCGCCGACCAACTTCCAAACGCTGATTACCCCGCACCCCAACTATCGCTCCTGCTATTTCATATTCTGTCAACTGAAGCGTAACAGGCGTTAGTCATTAAGCACAGGCTGCAGACAGTTTATGGTAAACGGAACAGGACGATTCCTAAGCTTTTCTCCGTTGCATTGAGTTTAACTTTTCAAGAAATAATATCGAAAATTTATCCGTTTTCACAATATGATATTTGAAAAGAAAAAACAAGTAATCTTCGACCGCCAGTAGAATTTACAATCAAAAAATTTAAAACCTGTACTTTGAGAAAACAAACTACACAGGCATATATATATATATATATATATATATATATATATATATATATATATATATATATATATATATATATATATATATATACTTTTTGTATGAATGATTCATTGTAATATATATATATATATATATATATATATATGTTTGTGTGTGTGTGTCTCTGTGTGTGTATACGGAATAAATTCCTATAACCAACAAATACTATTGTTAAAAGAGTGCTCAATACAGTGTAGAGCAAATTTAATTATCTATGAGAAAATTATAACATAAATATGTTATAAAATCACTACAAAAATAGCCATTTTGTGTCAACACTTCTGGTGTCTTATCAAATGATGGTGTTGAATGTAGAATAAAGGGTTTTAAAAGGTTCAAATCAATCAAACACCCCTCGCTAAGGGAAACGCTGTTACATAAGCTGGAATGACCAATCAAAATACAAGTATACGAGAATTAAAAAAAACTTGTCAACAAACTAAGGTTATAATAATTATTTAATGCTTTAATGTTGGGTTTAGACTAAAATAGAATTTATTCTAACTAATAAATATTAAATTATACGATAAAATTTGAAATTAAAAATTACCATTTCAAAATTTTAATTTAATCTATATTAAGTTTAAAAATATAAAATTACTGAGGAAAAAAGAAACAAAAATGCATGTTATTCTATTTATTTTGTTTTTATCGAAATTAAGTTGGAATAAACGTTAAGATCAAATGTTGCTCTGAACTTCATGACAACATGGATACATTTGAATTCAAAATATAGGCGGGAGAGGATGACATCTTGCAAAAGGCATACACAATCAGATGATAATACATAAAGACTCAAACGTATTTAGATATATACACACACAAAAAGCGACGAGACAGGAAATATCTCCACGACCCTTTTAAAAAAAAAAAAAACATACATACACAATGAAAGATACACACACATACTGGCCTGAATATTCGAGAAATTTTATTCAAGAAAAATATGTTCTCTCCGGCAGGATTCGAACCTGCGTCCCCCTTTGCACGAAAAAACGTCGTTAGATCTGACGCGCTCCAAGCGAATTCTGTCACGAATAAACGCAACTCTTTCTCAGATTTTCGGAACTTTATATCTGATGAGTTTCATATCCGAACGTAAACAAAGCAATTTCTAAAGATGTAATGCATTTTCCTTTTTAATTTTATTAATCCGATGGGTATGGGTATCCATTAAAATAACGTTTAAAGTGATAAAATGAAACGCCGTTGCCACGGGATTCAACTGGTTCCAGATGGTACGAAGACGCAGGGAATTTTATCGAACCTTGAAAGTTTCTATGTACTGAGAGAGCGTCTTTATTCAATTGTTTTTCAAACAACCATTTCGATTGACGTAATCTCTGATCTTCACATCCATACAGAAATATTTTAGTCATGAGTTCGATAACTTACTCGACTTCCTTCCTTTTTGTCTTGTCCAGCATCTTTCTCAAAAACTGCATTCTCTTTGCCAAACGTTTTTCTTTAGCCAATTCTCTAGAGGGATGCACTAATATCGCCATAAGATGGTTTTATAGTACTGTAGCTTTATTGCTCCTGGCTTAGAATTACAGACGCTGCAATCTCTTTCACACCAACCACGTGATTGGCAAGACGTTCCTTTTTTATTTCTAGCAACACACGCGTCATGTAAGTACTTTTTCTCTTCACAAACGTCAACTGACGACTGGATATGAACATTCGAAAGATTCAAACAATGAATCGCCTTTCTGGTATTGTTATATATATATATATATATATATATATATATATATATATAATGGACTCTCCCGGCGTTTTCGACGGATGAGGATCTGACAACTTAATTGATTCAGTTATGAAATTTTGTGTGATAATCTTAAGTGGCACTTAAGACCCACTAGTGATTTACAAAGGAGGCCGCATATGGGGCAAGAGTAAGGATTGTGGGATAAGATAACTGTTAGATTGGCTGACCCTTCAGATGTTGCTCTCGCTTCTTGAAGACGATTCAGACAAGCTGATTGAAAACTTCTGAATCCACTAATATACATTAATCTCCATTCTACCCGCTCCAAGGCTAAGCACTCGAGGGGGTTATGAGGTATATTGACAGCTGACAAGTTGCTCTTCAGCTTGTCTTTGTATCTTAGCCATGGGCGTCCTACATTCCTGTAGCCCTGATCTAACTGACTGTACATTAGGATCTTGGGTATCCTGTCATCAGACATTCTCAAGACATGAGCAGTCCACCGTAACTGAGACTCTATGAGAAAAGTCTTGATTCCCCCAATTTACACCTGTTAAACAGGTCTACATTAGATTTACTATCTTGAAGGTGATATATATATATATATATATATATATATATATATATATATATATATGAAAGCAATTCTGAATTCTGAATTTCTGCGACGAGTTATCATTATTTACATTATGTACACACGGACTATTGTCCTCATCTTTATTCTAATCGCAACGTTTCGGCCGTTGTGTTCTCCGGCCTTCATCAAGTGTATATCGCTCTAGATAAGCTACAGGGAATTCTGAATTGAGCCCTTTATTTAACCTACCGAGGTTAGACTGTTCACGTTCCAATTCACGTGTCGAGTTCTTTTTATAAGTAAGGCTCCATTATTGCTTGCTCGTTCCCAACGGTTAACAAGTACACACTGCCCGGCCTAGGAATTGAACTCACTATTTAACAATTTATCAATTCCATTAGTGATGCATAGAAATAAGTTCAACAACAACTTCGATATAAAGAATGCCACACTTCGATATAAAGAATACCACACTTCGATATAAAGAATGTCACACTTCAATATAAAGAATGTCACACTCCGATATAAAGAATGTCACACTTCGATATAAAGAATGTCACACTCCGATATAAAGAATGCCACACTCCGATATAAAGAATGCCACATTTCTATATAAAGAATGCCACACTTCGATATAAAGAATGTCACACTTCGATATAAAGTATGTCACACTCCGATATAAAGAATGCCACACTTCGATATAAACAATGTCACATTTCTATATAAAGAATGCCACACTTCGATATGAAGAATGTCACACTTCGATATAAAGAATGCCACACTTCGATATAAAGAATGCCACACTTATTAAAAGCGAAAGTAAGTTACTTAGACGTAAAATTCTTGCGAGTGACGATATTGAATCTTAACAAAATATTAATCTGCACATCGGATTATTTCAAATATTTATTTTCCTAAAAGGTCTACTTTGCCAAGCCAACATATATGACTATATTTTTTTTAAATTAAAAGAAAATGGTGAAATTGAAAACGTTTCATTATTTAAAATATATAATATATGAATTAATTTCTCAAATTAAAGTAATATAAATAATAATTACATTATAAAACAGTTTTTAAAAAAATAAAAACCATTCAACTTCACCAGTAACAATATTTACTCTCTTTTTGTTTATTAGTGATTAAATTACATCAATTAACATCCTTCATAGTTTACCTTGACTTTCATTTAGCCACGAGTATATTCATGAGAAATATAATTATGGAATTTAAATTTTAAAATTGTAAAAAAAATGTAACACATTTTTACTTCTGTTTATAAATATTATCATCATCAAAACTGTTTCGATTTGAGGTCATAAATTAACATGTTTTCTCATCTTCAGTGACATTGTCTACTGATTCTCTGTCTACTGCAAGTTTGCGGATTCGTTGCAGATCTCCCTCGATTGTAAACTTCTCCAAAGGAAAACTAGGAACTTTCTGCCTTGTCCTTTCAATCTCTCGGTTCAGAGTTTTGATTATACTGGTTCTTGGATGACTTTTTGAAGTCAGTCTTTTCAAAGAAAAACTCTATGTCTTTGGTAGCTGGGCATTCTGGATTCATTCTGTTTGTTGATATTCGTATGTTGTTTTCTTGAACAGTGAGCTGTTTTACAGACACACGGTCTGATACTTTCCAACATCGATGTGCATTATTCCTTCATTTACCGTTTGACACAAATCCGTTTCCATAATGTTTGCATTCTGTCTGTGAACATATCAGCTGGCGTTTTTTGGGGTTTTTTTTGCCAATGTTACAGTTCAGACCGGGTCCAATTTTTCCTTTTCCGAATATTGTCTTTCTCAGTATGCAACGTCTTAAATAAGTAGCCATTACATACTCCGCCTATAAATACTTGTTGAAAAATAAAATCCTTATATTTGCCTTGATTAAGTCTATCAGAAGACAAAACGCGTTGGCTAAGAAAAGTTTTCCATTTGTCTTTATTCATATATATATATATATATAAATATATACATATATATATATATATATATATATATATATATATATATATATATATATATATATATATATATATATATATATATATATATGAAGAAATATAATCTTAGGGTGTGTTATATTTATGGGATAAAGTGCTCAATATCAGGTGGCCTGACGATTGCGTCTGGCATGAAACAGACTGTCGCCTCTAAGTGTTGACTTCAATGTTCACTTTTATATATATATATATATATATATATATATATATATATATATATATATATATATATATATGAATCAAATAGTTATTCGTTCCGGATATTGTATTTTAGGATCTTTCTAAATAAGAAATTGTTTTCTGTGGCTTTTATAATTAAATTGTTTAGTTATTAAAATATAATTATTCACATATTGACGATTTCCCTCATCTTTCTTGTTATTATCACAAAGTTTCTGCTGTTGTACCCTGTGGCTTTCATTAGACGTATGGCGATCCAGATAACCCACCGGGAATTCCGAACTGAACGCTTTATTTAATCGACGGAGATAAACTCTTCTCATTCCACTGCCCATGTCTAGGGATATTCTCGTCTCGTTCTTTATTTAGTGCTGCTCAGTTATTGCTCATCCGTTTCCACTTGAGTCAAAGTACACAATGCCCGACCCAAGGATTGATCTCCGTGTGTATTTGAACTTCACGTGGGCCCGACCGTGTGTACTTAGTGGAAACAGAGCAGGCAATAAGGGAACACTAATACAAAATTAAGAACTTGACGAGAAATCCCTAGACACGGACAGTGGAACGAGAACAGTCTACCCCGAAGTTCGGAATTCCCTGCGGTTTACCCAGATAGACATACACCTGATTAAGGCCGGAGGGCACAACGACCGAAACATTGTGATGACGCAACAAAGATGAAGATAGATAGATAGATAGATAGATAGATAGATAGATAGATAGATAGATAGATAGATAGATAGATATGAATACACTTCGATTTGAATTTATTAAGATAGAATATACTTTGATTTGAATTTATTTATTTAGATAGATAGATATATAGATAGATAGATAGATAGATAGATAGATAGATAGATAGATAGATAGATAGATAGATAGATATGAGCAGACTGAAATACATAGTGTTAGGAAGAGTTCATTCTGTAGTTATAGGTAAGGACCCATAACATTTAGATAGATAGATAGATAGATAGATAGATAGATAGATAGATAGATAGATAGTATTGAGGAGTCTCCCCTTTTCACACAAATGGACTCAACCAAGGTATACATATACTACTACCAGTGAATACCCGGACAGTCTGTAATAGAGGAGGGTAGCACAAGAGTCACAGTTAGCGAGCACGTAGACTCAGTAAGGAGACATCCGCGATACTTCAATACCAAGACTGTATATATATTATTGCTACTAACCTGCATTCCTGGATCTACTAACCCGTATTACCAGTTTGTATTATTACGTTAATACATTTATTTTCCTTATCCATTCCTGGCGTTTATTATTCATTGATATCGGATTTATCCCGGAATCCACAACAGATGGATAGATAGATAGATAGATAGATAGATAGATAGATAGATAGATAGATAGATATGAACAGACTGAGGTAGATAGATAGATAGATAGATAGATATGAACATAATGAGATAGATAGATAGATAGATAGATAGATAGATAGATAGATAGATAGATAGAATATACTTCGATTTGAATTTATTTATTTATTTATTTAGATAGATAGATAGATAGATAGAATATACTTCGATTTGAATTTTTGTATTTATTTATTTAGATAGATAGATAGATAGATAGATAGATAGATAGATAGATAGATAGATATCAAATGTCTGTGATAAACATGAAGAGACTGAAATAAATAAATCAGTTTTAGTTGTTTTCGCGTTAGATTTCTAATCTTGATGTAAACTTAAAATTTGTTTTCAACAGAAGGACTAAAATCGTCTCACTTGAAAGGTGATCATTGCCAACTTTCCGACACACACAGAGTTTTGGATTTTGCCCAACGAATTCTTCTTCATCCGACCACAATACATTTCGCTACGTGCTTTCTGAGTCATTCCTCTTTTGAAAAAGCCAATCTCGCCGAAATGTGCTAATTTTTAACAACACCTTCTTTCAATCCAGTTTGTGTAACGTCGTGAAAATTGTTTGAACTCCAACCTTACCAGCAGAAGTCTTTGGTTCTATCGGAGTCATAAATGGATTGGCAAGGTTGTCACACAACAAACAAGTATCGAATTTTTGTATTCTTTTTAAGGCACAGCGATTCTAATAAATGTCGAATAAACTTTCTTCTCATTGGATTCCAAAATTCCTGCTTATTTTAAAAATTCTCAGTCGAGAATTTACATTTATATTGGTCGGTTGTCAAGAAGTCGGAGTAAAGAAGACTATATAACTCGTTAGCACCGTTGTTGGTTGGGTAGGGGTGTTAGAGTTAGAAATAACGAAGTCATTGTTCCTCAATTTCGAATGCATTTTGCTCTCATTTGGTTGATTTTCTAAGCGTAGTTTAGATGTGGCACAAGGCCGAAAGTACTGAGTTAAAAAGACTGATGAAAAAAAAGAAAGACTGATAACAGAAAGAAAGAAAGAAAGAAAGAAAGAAAGAAAGACTGACTGATATGAGAAAGAAAGACTGGTATCAGAAAAAAAAGAAAGACTGATAACAGAAAGAAAGAAAGAAAGAAAGAAAGAAAGAAAGAAAGACTGATAATAAAAAGAAAGACAGATATAAGAAAAAAAAGAAAGACTGATATGAGAAAGAAAGACTGATTTAAGAAAGAAAGAAAGAAAGAAAGAAAGAAAGAAAGAAAGAAAGAAAGAAAGAAAGACTGATTTAAGAAAGAAAGAAAGAAGGACTGATTTAAAAAAGAAAGAAAGAAAGAAAGACTGATTTAAAAAAGAAAGAAAGAAAGAAAGAATGTTGGAAAGAAAGAAAGAATCAAACAGAAGAGAAAGAGGGAAAGGAGGACAGTTGAATAGTTAACAAAGAAAATAAAAATTCTTGTTGATTTTCTGAAAAACGAACATCTTCTGCAAATTGGAAACCATATTAATGAAGCCAAACCGCATCGATGATGTGTTGAAAATGTGGAGAAAAGCAAAGGATTCTAATATCTTACAAACAAAACTAAAACAGAAGAAATGCGCTGGTCTTAAAAGACACTTAGAGTCACATTTCAACCCTGACCACATTAATATAGTGATTTTCTAAGCCGTATCTTAGTTGTGGCACAACGCCAGAAAGATAGGTCTCCCAGTGAGGATCGAATTCACTTTTTAGTCGCAATTGATCTTGCGAGACAAGCTTACTAAGTATCGCAACATATCGAAATGCTCTTGCTTATTCTAAAAGTTGAGCCCCCCCCCCCCACACACACACACACACACACAAAATAAAATTGCAGTTACAAATTTAGTAGCACTTGACTTTAAAAGGTAGCCCAATCTGGTAAGGTTATTTTATTTTGATCGCATCAAAATGTTCTCAGGGATGTGTTCTATGGAGCTAACTCCAGTATCGAACTGATTTTCCTATAGTTAAAGGCAACGCGAAAAGGTTTATCGACAGTTCCTGCATTGTGTTTTTTAATATCTCTCTCTCTCTCTCTCTCTCTCTCTCTCTCTCTCTCTCTCTCTCTCTCCATTTTCTCTTTTTCTCTCTCTCTCTTTCTCTTTTTCTCTATCTCTTTCTCTCTCTCTCTTTCTCTTTCTGTATCTTTCTCTCTCTTTCTCTCTCTTTCTCTTTCTCTCTCTTTCTCTTTTTCTCTCTCTCTACCTCTCCCCTCCCCTCGAATCCGAAGTGCGTGACTGAAAAACATGATACAGGCGGAATAAAGGAATTTGTTGTTACAAAAAATTAATTTATTATGACTACCATTTTAACCTGAAGATTAAAACACAAGCGAATAGCGACGGAAAGCCTATATACATCAGCAAGGCTAATTTCCAATGAAAGTAATTTTGAGGGTTGGTAGGAGGCTATTTTACATGCTTGGGAATAGATCGAAGCAAGAAGTAAATTCTGGTAAATTTGTATCTTATCAGTGTTCTAAAGTAGTATGTCGTAGTGGTCGATACGCACACAAAATGAATAGGGCCAGTCTCTTCTTCCCTGGAATTATTCTCATGAGCTTTTCTCTTTGGTAGCTGGACTTCATGAATACAGGCTCAGAATTAGTTCTCATCATTTTACTTTTGAAATTGTTAAATGCAACCGTAAGTCCTATTCTAATAGTTTCTTCTTTTCAACTGTTGAACTCTCTTCCAATGCTTTTCCGACAGCTACACTTTATAAAACGTTACATGCAACGTCAATCGTCGTCAGCTATCTCCTTAAATCTTGTTCTTTTTATTACCATTTTTCTTCAGTAACACCTTCTCACTTTCTTTCACATCTTGATAACCCCCCCCCCTTGCGTCTTAGTGGCGTTATCGCCTTGCTTGAGGTGAAATGATTAATAAAAATAATAATTGTTAAAATGTGATAAAGCTTCCTGCTACTGCATGGCTTGGTTTGTTGTGGTTTACGGCATATCAACACCTCAATGGGTTATTTAATGGCGACAATTTTTTTCTGGTAATATTTTGTTTTGTCAAAAATCTATTTCTGATAATATTTTTTCCTCAAAAATGTATAGCTGGTAATATTATTTTAAAACATATATTGCTGGTAATATATATTTTTTCAAAAACGTATTGCTGGTAATATTTTTTTTCAAAAATATATTGCTGGTAATATTTTTTTTTTCTTCAAAAAATTATTTCTGCTAATAATTTTTTACAAAGTAAAAAACCTATTTGTACACTTTTATAATGGTTTTTACCTCAGTTTCGGGGTTAACTATTTGTCCATATCTGGGACCCTAACAGGTACTACCACCCCGGGTCAGGGTGCACCTGGGAATAGCAGCAATTAGGAGGTGGTTCCACGCTCCTCAAAACCTCCTGATAAGAAGCCTTGCTGTCAAATGTAGTTTATCGTCTTACCCAGGACGCGGATGTAGTTTATCGTCTTACCCAGGACGGTGCCACTGTATGAATTCAACAAAAGCATTGAGAGACATATTCACTAATTGTAGTCATTCGATTCATTTTTGTATCGAGGAGATTCATTATTCCTTCCATTAATTATTATTAAAATGCATCAACCCACATCCACTTCAATAGCTTTGCTCAATTAGTCCTGAATGTTCTGAAAACCTTCAATAGTCACCTTCAGCTTCGTATAAAATGAAAATCTGCCTCTGGACAGGACCGGAAACCCAAAAAGAAATACATCGCCTATGTAAGTCGAGAATCATGCGATAGTGATAGATAGTGGACTGAGTTACCATTGCCTTCTCCACAGGGATTTTATTTAGACACTACATCGCCGTAGTTTCGTTAAGAGTTCTTCCGCCCTTTGATAGGTTTTATTTTTCATCGTTGCTAACCACTCGCCTCACTCACAATAAATTAAGCATACTACTAGATTGGCCGTTAGTTCTTAAGAACAAAGAAAATATGACAAAAGAGTGTTTCAGCTGTAAATTCAAGAGGTTCTCTTTCCATAATTTCTTTATGGGAATCTTTTCCCTATAATTTTCAACTGATATTTCTGAATGTTATTCAACAATGTTGTCTCATTTCTCGGTCTGCACTTTTCTACACTTCACCCTGCGTATGACTTGACCTTTTCTTGCCACCAAAAACCGTCAGAAAATCACGCTTCTCTCATTTTCCATGCGTAAAAAGCTTTTTTTTTCTTCAGTAAATACGTTTGTAATTGAACGTGATCCAAAAAACAATGTTTACCGAACGTACAATTTAAGCAGTCGTACGAGTCAACAACAAAATAAGATAAATAATGTTGAAAGTCTTAAGCTATTTCTTTGTTATTCAGGGTCAAGTGCGTTCTCTTCCAACAATTCAAAAGACAGATTGGCGCCAAAATCTACAACCAGACTCATTCTTTTTCTACATGATAAAATTTTACATATAGAATACATATATGTATATATGAAGTTTTATATATTCGATACACATACTGGTTTGTCAGATAAATTTGCACGTTTTTTTCTGTTTATCTTAATCCAATTATTCATTAATAATTTCAAAAAATCAGTCAATAAAAAATAAAACGATAAAGTATTAATAGAAGAGCAGTTGTAAAAAAAACATTAAACGCTGCGGTAAAATATTTTGTGTTAATTCAAATAACATCGGAAAAAACGAATTAATTTATGACAAGCCAACACATTATTGTTGTGATATCCTCCTTCTAAAGAGTCTATGTTAGACTCTTCCGCCTTCTATAAGATTAGTAGAACAGAAGTCTTCGGGGAACAGCCGAATAGATTGTTTAACTGTCAAACTCTCCGCCTCGGCGGAGACGAACCCGGACGAGGCTTTGCCGAAGGGCAAAGTTTCGTCCGAGGAGGTAGACAGACCCTGAACCTGTTTATACAAGTTCAACGGGAATATTTTTGGCTGAGCCTACGGGCTCGGAAAACCCATGTTAAACTCGGCCTTGTGCCACATACATCCCTCGTGTGTGGGGGCTGAAAATATTAACAGTGAATAGATTGAGCGCTAGTTCATTCGATACACTCTCACTAGTCGTGTAATATTCTTCTGGTGTACTTACTGTTTAATATACGATATATCTGCAAACCTGATTTTTGTTATTACTTAACCATTTACTTGGTCACAACAATATTTACGTTAACATTGCTTTTAAGCCAACAAAGAGACTCTTTCATCCTTGCATGATTCTCTTATATATATTACTTTTTCTTCATACAGTGTTTTATGAATATTAAACTTATTTATTTTAAATAAATATTATCGCGGAATTAATTGTTGGTATTGAATATTAATGTTAATTATGCTATTTCTACGAATTCTACTGGCAACATTTAAACCTGTTCAGCCCGGTCGTGTCATAGTCGACTAAACCACTTCCCCCGCCAGGCGTTTTTCTGGTGAGGAGAATGTCTAAATAACCAGTAGATTTTAAAATAAAACTTATCAAAGTATTTTATATATGGACACACGCTATATAAGAACTTTGTATATTTACTCCACACATTATATTAAAATATTTGTTGTGGCATCCTCCCTCTAAAGAGTATGTTGGACTCTTCCGCCTACTATAAGATTAGTAGGAGAGAAGGCCTTGGGGAACAGTGAATAGATTGAGCGCTAGTTCATTCGAGACACTCTCACTAGTTGTGTAATACTCTTCTGGCGTACTATTTTTTTTAATATACGATATATCTGCAAACCTAGTTTTTGTAATTACTTAAACAATTACTTGGTCACAACAATTATATACACTATAAGTATATAAAATATATATTATATATAATTATTATATATGTTTTTTAAGCATTTCACCCCAAGCAAGGCAGGAGTGCTACTAGCACGCAAGGGGTTACAGACACTGAAATTAAGAGTAAATAAGGGTGTTTGAAGAAAGTAAGAGTAAAGAGTTATTGAAGAAAGGCATCTTCTAATGCCTTGATCATGATCGCCGATTTTTTTTTGGGGGGGGGGATTTTATATGCACGAAAATGGATCGAAGCAAGAAGTAAATTCTGGTAAATCTGCCGTCTCATCACCAATCAGTGCTACTTCACATTTAATAATGATTGATACAAACACAAATTTGGATTACCAATGGGTTCACCACTCAGTGGAATGATGGCATGTACCTTCTTAGAATTTCTAGAATCCGGTCCTTTCCAAAATAATTTACTCAAGCAATCATCATACTTTCATTATATTGATGATGTTCTACTTATATATCCTCATGATACTGATTTACCTTACCTAGGAGATGAACTAAACAAAGCTGAACACACAATAGAATTTACATATAAAATATCGAGCTACACCGTATTAGCAACAGTTTAAAACTCGATTCCACTGGAAATCAAATAATAAAAACGACCCAATAAATTTCTATTTCCATCAAAACAACAAAATAAAATCCAGTATAATCAGCAGATTCTACTTAAGAGCACTAAGAATATGCAGCTCGGATTATTTACACAAAGAGGAGAAATACATTGCAAACACTTTCAAACTTCTCCAGTGCCCTAATTATTTTATATTCAATGCGAAACAAAAGGCCCATAAAATATTCCATTACAAAAAAGGCCCCTCTTGAGAAACCCAATGAATCAAAAACAAAATATTATCCTGCCTACCAATTCTATCACATCTACAATCGAACAGAATCTATTTAAATTCAACATAAAAGTTGTTACTACTACATCCAAAACAATAAAAGACTTAAGCAAAACAATAATGTAAAACCTGAAGAAGGAGTTTACTCCATCGCCTGTAATGATTGTCACAAAAATACATCGGAGAAACCTCAAGAAATCTAAATATAAGATTATATGAACACAAAAGGGACATTTTATAAAATAATATTAAACATCAAAATACATCAAATGTGTTGGATGCCCAGCGTAACGGGACTGAGCCCAATTTTGACATAGAAAATGCTACTCTGATCAAAGGAGAAAATAATCCACTATGGCGTAAATGTCTAGAGAGTTCCTTAATCACAAGGACATCTACAGTAGATTTGCGCCCTGACCCTTACACTTCATAATTAATTTCGTAACTTGGACTATAATTAGATACACTGTTGCATATTTTATTTTAATTTATATTATTTTATTAAATATCTTTGAATAAAGGGGGTCTCCCTTCTCATTAGTTAACCTACTTAGGGAACACTTCTCCCCCTCCTTTAAGCAAGTGTTGCACATATTTTAATAATTGCGTTAATAATAATCAATGTTATTTTATAAGTATAATTGCTGTAAATTGTTACGAATTGTAATTGCTGTAAAATACTGTTGTGAATAAATATCTTGCGATAAAGAGAGGTGGGGAAAATTCACCATTCCTGGCAGATCTTCTAATATCACAGAGTGGAATACCTACTTACAAAAGTGGCGGAAACAAAAGAAAAAGAAAAGGACTCTAAATGAATTCGATAAAAAAAATCTAAAATTCCCAGCACCCCTCTGTCCTGCGCATGTGTAGTCCTACCAACATAACAAATTTAGTTCGATGAAGTCCTGAAAGACGAAACACGTCACGAGTAAACTTTTTCCATTTTGTCATACATATTTATTTTGTCATACATATATATATATATCAGGTCATCCCATAAGTTCTGTCCGAATTTTGAATAAAGAAAACAAGTGACCAAATGTTACATTTAATTACAGGTTCAATTAACAATGTATTTTCCCTGATTATCTATGACTTCCTTCCATCTATTAACAAGCTTACTAATTTCATTACTGTAAAATTCTTTTGGCTTTGATTCGAAGAACTCACAAATGTCAGTTTTAACCTCTTCCTGTGTTACAAAAGCTGTTTCTTCCAAATAATTATGTAAGCTACGAAACAAATGGTAGTCTGAAGGAGCAAGGTCGGGAGAATAAGGTGGATGAGGAATTTTCTCCCAACCAAGTTCTTCGATCTTTTGTGACGTGATTCTTGCTGTGTGTGGTCGCGCATTGTCCTGATGAGACATCAACCGTTTTCGACTCACTAGAGCGGGTCTTTTTTCCTCAAAGCTTGGTTCAAACGCCCTAATTGCTGACAGTATATTTGAGCATTAATTGTTGCATTAGGTGGGTGGTAAGAATTCAAAGTGGATTATTCCTTGGCAATCCCACCAGATTGAAAGAAGAACCTTTTGCCCATGAAGTTCCCTCCTCGGCTGTGGCTGGGGTCCTTCCCCTTTACCAAGCCACTGTCTACGATGCTTAACATTTCGATAAAAGATCCATTTTTCGTCACAAGTCTATCCAAAAAAGGTGAAACAAGTTGGCGAGAATGGAGAGAAGAGCAGATGTCAACTCGGGATTTGAGGTTGTTTTCAGACAATTCATGAGGAACCCATTTTCCAAGTTTAGGAACTTTTCCAAGTTGTTGAAGATGACGATGAACAGTTGTATGGTTTGAACTGGGAACCACTGCCAATTCCTCAACTGATAAAGCAGGATTTTCTTCAAGGGCTGCTTCAAGAAGCTTTTCATCAAAATCAACTGGACGTCCGGTTCGATCTTCATGTTCAAGGATGAAATCTCCACTTCTGAATTTTGCAAACCATCTTCTGCAAGTTCTTTCATTCACACATTCCTCTCCATAAACTGAGTGAATGTTTCTAGCCGCTTCGGCTGCGGGGTTTCCTTTCTTGAACTCATAAAGCATTATGTGCCTCAAATGATTCTTGGGTACTTCCATGTTGGCAAGGTTTTAATCAAACAAAATTTAATTTTATTGTTCTCTGAAATAAAATTTGATCAGTTTAAATGCATCTAAACATAAAAATAATGTTCAGCTCCATTAGACATTATAAAATATTCTTTAAATTTCGTTCATTTTAACAAAAAGTTAAAATTCGGACAGAACTTATGGGATGACCTAATATATATATATATATATATATATATATATATATATATATATATATATATATATGTTACAGAGAAAGTCCGTGAGAGAACCAGTTGTACATGGTGTTTGTAGACTTGGTGAAGGCCTTTGACACTGTGAGTCGAGAGGATCTTTGGCAAGTCTCGAGGAAACTCGGCATCCCAGAAAACATGCTAAAGACGGTCATATCTTTTCATGAAGTAATAAAAGCTAATATCGTGTCTGATGGTATGATGTCAGAATCCTTTGATGTCATAAACGGCGCCAAGCAAAGGTGTGTGATGGCCCCTGTCCTTTTTGCCCTTTTCTTCTCGGTGATGCTGAAATATGCATTCGCAGACACAGAGAGATGCGTCAAGTTTCATGTTCGAACAACTGATGGTCTCTTCAATCATCAGCGCTTCAAAGCCAAGACCCACCTTCGTACGCAAATTATTTGTGATTTGTTGTTTACTGATGATGCTGCTCTTGTAGCAACATCCTTTGAGCAGGCCCAACATCTACTAAATCTTTTCTCTGCTGCATGTAAAGCCTTTGGTCTTACACTTAGCATAAAGAAAACTGAAGTAGTGCACCAACCTTGTCCTACTCCGAAGCAATTCTGTGGTGAGAAACAAAAACCACCAGTCTACAAATTTCCAGACATACCATTGAAAGTAGAAGACAAAACCCTGAACTATGTAAAGCCTTTCATCTATCTTGGTAGCAAAGTCAACTACAATGGATCTTTAAATGATGAAATCATGCATCAGATTGCTAAGGCTACCAGTGCTTTCGGCAAACTTCGCCATCGCTTGTGGAATGAGCGGGTTATCCGACTGGATACAAAAATTCGGGTTTACAGAGCTCTTGTCCTTGCCATCCTTTTTCTCATAGTCGTGGATTCCATACAGGTGCCATATACGCCAGCTGGATGTCTGCGTGCCATCTGTAGAGTTAGCCTTCAAGACACGACAGCCAATGTAGACCTGTTTAACAGGTGTAATATTGGAGGAATCGAGACTTTTCTCATACAGTCTCAGTTACGGTGGACTGCTCATGTCTTGAGAATGTCTGATGACAGGATACCCAAGATCCTAATGTACAGACAGTGAGATCAGGGCTACAGGAATGTAGGACACCCATGGCTAATATACAAAGACAAACTGAAAAGCAATTGTCAGCTGTCAATATACCTCATAACACCCTTTCGGCAAAGACAAAAATTCCAAATCAAAGATCTAATTACGGTGAATTGCGAGTGCCGAGGGTAACTTGAACTGAGACTTGCTTTCCTTGTGTCAAAGAAAATTAGCCGCGTCTTTTAATAGCCGGATAGCTACTGTGCATGTACCCGTTCATACGCATGCTCTATCGCTATTGATATCCACGTTGCCGGCAATTCTGTCTCATTCCAACGTTAAGATCTGTAAGCCTCCGACGCGAGTGAACCATGGGGTCTCCTAAAAAGGGCAAAGTCACAAAAGAATGCCGTGCGTTTAATGAAGACTGGACCCAAATATTTCTTCTTCAGTAATTCATGGTGTGAGGCAGTGTGTTTACTGTGTCATGAGATAGTTGCTATATTCAAAGAAATACAATTTGAAATGAAACCACCGAAGAAAACATGCTGAGTTTGGTAGCGAAATGTCCCAGGAAGAACGAAGGAAAAAGGCTGAAGGCTGAAGTATATTACATAGCTGAAGAAGTAATAAACCATATTTACAAACCAATCGACACTTCAAGACTGCTAGAGAGGCAAGCTTCATAGTAGCATACAATCTCACTAAAAACAACAAGCTATATTCTGATGGCATGTTTGTTAAGCAGTAATTGGTAGATTGCGCAAACTTCCTGTGCTCTGATGCGAGAAGAAAATTCAAAACCATTTCATTATCAAAAAGGAATATGGCGTGGTGCATAGACTTAATTGTGCAGCGCATAGACTTAATCAGTGACGAACTAACAGAACAGCTGAACTCTGCAAACAAAGATATTGTTTTGCTTTCTTTAGCACTGGATGAGAGCACCGATAATCAAGATACTGCATAATTACTTATCTTTATCTGTGGGATTGATAAAAGTTTCATTATCACGGAGGAACTACTTGGTTTGGAATCGATGAAAAATACAACCACTGGTCAGAATTGTTTAAGCGTGTTGTGGATTGTGTGGAGAAAAGTGCCTTATCATGGAATAGAATGGGGCCAGGGCATTTACTGAAAAAATGTGGGTTTAATTAAACTTTTAGAGAATAAGTTAAAAGCAGAACTCCCAGGAAGTGATAGATTGTCTTTTCTTTGTATTTTGCACGAGGAAAGCCTTTGTAAAGCTGCACTTGACCTAAAGCATGTGGTAGATCCTGTAATGAACACAATCAGAGCACGGGCATTCAACCAATGAAAATTTAAATCTCTGCTTGAGGACATGGAGGCAGAGTATAGAGATGTGATTTATCACCACAGCATTCGGTGGTTGAACCTGGGCAAAGTCCTAAAACGGGTTTGTGAATTACAGAATGAAATCCTCCTCCTTTCTAGCCATAAAGGAGATTTCATGTGATTTTGTGACCAAAATGAGATCTGATGAGTAGAGATATGAGATGATGTTTGCAGCTGATATTTTTGAGAAATTAAATGAACTGAATATGGCATTGCAGGGAAAAGGATTGTTTGCACATGAAATGTTATGGCCTGTGAGCTCCTTCAAAACAAAACTATTTGCAAGTCAAGCAGATGAGGACAAGTTTTGTCATTTCTCTATTTTTAGGAAAACAAAAAGTGCCCACAAGTGTTTCTTCAAAGATTAGGGATCATTTGCTGAGTTTGGAGAATGAGGTCACAAGAAGATTTTAGGACTTCAAGAAAATTGAGCCTGAATTAAATTTGTTACCTTATCCTTTCACTGCTGATATTTTTTTTTAAAGTATTTCACCCCAAGCAAGGCGGGAAGCCACTAGCGCGCAAGGGGTTACAGAGAGTTGGAGCAAGAGCAAAGAGGAGTGATAGAGGAAAGGATGAAGAGAAGGATAGGGGATAGATAAAGGCATCTAGAGATGTCAATTGACATTACATTTGAATAGTTGGAGATTATATCTATCAGGGAAACAAGAAAAGGAGAGGGAGTTCCACAGGCAAGCAGTGCGAGACATGAAGCTATTGGAGTAGAAGAGATGGCTACATTTAACAGTTTTGACAGTGAAAGGGTGAGAGTGAGATGCCAGCCTAGTTGAACGCTTAAATTCATGAAGTCTGGAAACCAGCAAAAGCAGTTTATTGGAGCAGTTACTGTGAAAATATTTGTAAAAAAGACAGAGGGAGGTGACGGCACGTCTGTGAGAGAGCGACTGCAGACGAGATGCCAGATCAGGGCCAATTACATTGCATATCCGTCTCTGGATTTTATCAAGGACCTTGAGACAAACAGAGGGGGTTCCAGACCATATATGGCAGCAATACACCATGCAAGGACAAATGGTTGATTTGTAGATTTGAAGGATCGACTCTGACGAGAAAGATTTCCTGGCATGGCGCAGGGAGTCAACTTTCCTTGAGGTAAACAAAGCTATTGACTCAATGTATTTGTTCCATCTCAGGTCAGCAGACAATGTGAGACTGAGCAGTTACAACGAGGTGCTCTCATGGAGTTGAGCATCATACATTCTAATCCAATTTCTCATTCCGAGTCAGTATCCATTACACCACCCACACATCCAAGCTTATAGCCCTTGGTATTCCCAAGCGGCCACCCAGCTAGGTACTGACCAGGCTCGACGTTGCTTAACTTAAATGATCAGTGCCTATCTCTTCACATCAGTGCCTGTAGACGAGAAGAACAGAGGTAAGCAAATAGAGACCAACTCTCCTCCATGTCGGACTTCTGAACTGGTTTGAAATGTTTGGGTCTTTGAGCCGATATAGTTCTATCAGTATCTGTCTATATTTCTGAGATGAGGTATTATGTACACTATTTACTTATTTGTTCGGACGATCATCCTCATCTTTGTTGCCATATTTATCACAAAGTTTCAGTTCGACATTCCAACCGCCTGAAGAAGGCCGGAACGTACAACGGCCGAAACGTTGTGATAAATATGGCAATAAAGATGAGGATGATAGTCCGAACAACGTAAATAGTGTAGTTCTATCAGATTTAGACATTCACTGTAGTCAGAAGATTCTAACGGTTCCTGGTGGGTGAGAGGAAGAGGTTTCTATTAATGTGGCCACATGCTGTTGTGAGGTCAACATAGAAGGTATATAGAATTTTATATTCCATTAGCATGCGATTTCTTGAAGTTGCTTGATGACAATTTACGAATCCTGACACCCCTTACTAGAGCGAAATCCATTTTTTTTTCACATTTTTTTAATACAATATTAATTAGAACTTTCACCATAATAGCGACTTTCTAAGCGTAACTTAGATGTGGCATAAGACCGAAATTGTCGGGCATCTAGTGAGGATCGAACTCACTACTCAGTCATAATTGTTCAAACGAGAAAAGTTTGTTAATCATTACACCACGTCGAGCTGTCCTATAAATGATTTTCTAAACGCAGCTTAGATGTGACACAAGGCCGAAAGTATGGAGCACTCGGTATAGCTCGAACTCACTATTTAGTTGTAATTGATATTAGCGAGACAGGCTTACTAACCATTATACTACGACCAAGTGTCCAAACATTCACCATAATGGATGCAATTGAAATTCGTCTGTCTATGTGAGGGGACTGCATTTTCGTTTTAATCATACATCCATGATATACGCCCCTCATTACTTTGGAATGTGCTTTAATTCCAGACTTCTTTCATGAAACCAAGAATTTTCATTTTGAATTCCAGAAAAGAGCATGCAAGTCGCAAAGGTCCAACTTCAATATCAAGAGATGCGTTCTTATATTTCATTTTTTATAGCTATCTTCGTTTCTTCATCACTTGATTTGTTCTTGCTTAAATTTGGAGGCGTACTTTGTAATGTTAGGATATATATTGATTTATATTCTTTTCTTTTTCTCTGTTATCTTCATATTAGTATGGGTCAGGGGCACATCGACGTGGTGTAAGACTTAGCAAGCTTGTCTCTCTATATCAATTGCCACTGAATAATGAGTTCGATTTTCACTGGGTGCCCCATGCTGCTGGCCTTGTGCCACATTTGAGATACGCTTAGAAAATCACAATATCATTGTGATCAAGGTTGAAATTTAACTGGAAGTATTATTTAAGACCAGGACATTTCTTCTGTTTTAGATTTGATTATAAGACATTATCAGAATCCTTTGCTTTTCTCCACATTTCAACACAAAATCGATGCTGTTTGGCTTTAATAATATGCTTTCCAAGATGTTCGTTTCTCAAAGCATCAACAAGTTTTTTTTTCTTTGTTAATGATGTGACTGTCCCCCTTTCCATCTGTCTCTTCTTTTTATTTCTTTTTGTTATCGGTCTTACTATCTTTCTTTCTTTCTTTCTTTCTGTCATCAGTCTTTTTTCTTTTTATTACCAGTCTTTCTTTCTTTCTGTTGTCTTTCTTTCTATCATCAGTCTTTCTTTCTTTTTTCTATTATACGTCTTTCTTTCGTTATTTCTTTCTATCTTTCTTTCTGTTATCAGTCTTTCTTCCTTTCTGTCATCAGTCTTTATTTCTTTCTGTTATAGATTGTCTTTCTTTCTGTTAACAGTCTTTCATTCTTTCTTTCTGTTAACAGTCCTTCTTTGTTTCGTCTTTCTTTCTTTCATCTTTCTTTCTTTCTTTCTGTTACCAGTCTATCTTTTTTTGTGTTTATTTCTTTATTTATTTCTGTCATCAGTCTTTCTTTCTGTCATTAGTTTTTCTTTCTTTCTTTCGTCTTTCTTTCTTATTATCAGTCTTTTCAACTCAGAATTTTCATCCCACGTCTTGTTATGTGCTTTAGAAATGGTTTTAAGTGTTTCGGCTTTCCTTCTTTCTGCTATCAGTCTTTCTTTCTTTCTGTCATCAGTCTTTCTTTCTTTCTGTCATCAGTCTTTCTTTCTTTCTTTCACTTATCAGTCTTTCTTTCTGTCTATCGTCTTTCTTTCGTTCTATCTGTTTTCAGTCTTTCCTTCTTTTTTCGATTATATTTCTTTCTTTCTTTCTGTCATCAGTCTTTCTTTCTTTCTTTCTTTCTGTTATGGACTTTCTTACTTTCTGTTATCAGTCTTTCTTTCTTTCTGTCATCAGTTTTTCTTTCTTTCTATTATAAGTCTTTCCTTCTTTTTTGTATTATCCGTCTTTCTTTCTTTCCGTTATCTGTCTTTCTTTCTTTCCGTTATCTGTCTTTCTTTCTTTCTGTTATCTGTCTTTCTTTCTTTCTTTCTTTCTTTCTTTCCGTTATCAGTCTTTCCTTCTTTTTTCTATTATCCGTCTTTCTTTCTTTCTTTCTGTTATCTGTCTTTCTTTCTTTCTTTCTTTCTTTCTTTCTTTCCGTTATCAGTCTTTCCTTCTTTTTTCTATTATCCGTCTTTCTTTCTTTCTGTTATCTGTCTTTCTTTCTTTCTTTCTTTCTTTCCGTTATCAGTCTTTCCTTCTTTTTTCTATTATCCGTCTTTCTTTCTTTCTGTTATCTGTCTTTCTTTCTTTCTTTCTTTCCGTTATCAGTCTTTCCTTCTTTTTTCTATTATCCGTCTTTCTTTCTTTCTGTTATCTGTCTTTCTTTCTTTCTTTCTTTCTTTCTTTCTTTCCGTTATCAGTCTTTCCTTCTTTTTTCTATTATCCGTCTTTCTTTCTTTCTTTCTTTCTTTCTTTCTTTCTGTCACCAGTCTTTCTTTCTTTCTGTTATCGATTTTCTTTCTTTCTGTTATCGATTTACTTTCTTTCTGTTAACAGTCTTTCTTTCTTTCGTCTTTCTTTCTTTCATCGTTCTTCCTTTCTTTCTGTTACCAGTCTATCTTTTTTCGTGTTTATTTATTTATTTATTTCTGTCATCAGTCTTTCTTTCTTTGTTTCCTTCATTCATTCTTTCTTTCTTTCTTTCTTATTATCAGTCTTTTCAACTCAGAGTTTTCATCCCACGTCTTGTTATGTCTTCTCACTTCAGAAATGGTTCTAAGTGCCTCGGCGAAAGAAGATACAATCATATTATGTATTTCTTTGTTGTTGTTTAATATAACTTAGAAAAGACCATCAAAATCTTCAGAGAGTTTCAGAATCATGAATATATTCTTTCAAAAGCGAAAAACCGTAATTAAACTGAGAAAATAGCTAATGAGGAAATAAAAAATGTGACTCACGTTATAATTGCTGACAAAGACAAAACCCCTTCAGAAATGTGTCATGGATCTAGTTCATTCTGGGAGCGATTATAGTATGGCGGCTTGCAGTGTAAATTGAAAACTGAAAGAAAGAAAACGTTTATCAAAAAGACAACGTCATTTACTAACATCAGTGAGACTATCACCGAATACCAGGCTCTGTGAAAATAGAACAAATATAAATTGACAATGTTTATTAAGAAAGTAGCAATTAAAAAAAAGGCGACATCGCAAGCTCAATTTTAAAAAAAGACGACATCACAAGCTCAATTAAAAAAAATCGACATTACAAACTCAATTAAAAAAAGACGACATCACAAGTTCAATTAAAAAAAAGACGACATCGCAAGCTCAATTAAAAAAAGAAGACATCACAAGCTCAATTAAAATCAGGCAGACTAGTCATAATTCCCTAAACTGTTTCAAATACGAGTTATCGATGATTACCGACAGTTTTAACCGGTGTCAAATAAGGAAGAGATCGCCAAAAAGGGAAACGTAATTTTTTTTACCACCCGAAAACTCTGATAGCGAATAAATAATATATGCATACACACACACTCAAACACACACACACACACACACACACACATATATATATATATATATATATATATATATATATATATATATATATATATATCAGATATCGGAGAGCCGAGTTTGAATCACGTCTCTTACATTTTCTTAACACGCAAATACCCTTGAGAAAGGTACGAATTAATCCCTTCTCCCCCGTTATGGTTTGAATAGCAGGACAGTCTGGATCCTATAGCCTTGGTTGGCAACCAGTCTACCGCAAAAAGAAATGGCAACCTACTGCGGGAACATCTTCTGCCTAGTCAGTCATGACTCGAAAGAAATACGATCGCCCAAACATGCAACGTGTATGGCACTTAGCTGAGATATCAGGTAGAAACGAAAAGCAGATTTCCGGTTTTGAGAAATACAATTAAGAAAATCTCATATTATATCTACAAATGGACATAGCAAAGGACACCATGGACAAAGGGCGCAATAGGCCAGCGGATAAAAGAGTTGGTTGAAGTAATCCAAAATCTGACTGGTGAATACCGCGACGTCACTCAGATTTGTGAGTTCAATACCTGACAACAGAAGTAAAAAAAAAAAAAGATTTGTAGAGTTGAGTTACTAAAGGGAATTATCTAAAAACTGACATATCCGGAAAAGGCATGGCACGTGGAACTAGAACAGTCTACCCCCATAAAGGTTTCGGTTCTAAATTTCAATGTATATCACTTGAAGAAGGCTGGAGCGCACAACGGACGAAATGTCGTGTATATGACAATAGAGATAAGGTTTGGTTTGGTTTGGTTTATTTTGTTTTACGGCATATCAACCTCAATGGGTTATTTAATGCCGACAACATTTTTTATTGCTGGTAATATTTTGTTTTGTCAAAAATCTGTTTCTGGTAATATTTTTCCTTCAAAATTGTATTGCTGATAATAATTTTCAAAAAAGTATTGCTGGTAATAGTTAACTATTTGCCCATAGCTGGGACCCTAACAGGTCCACCTAGGTCCACCCTGGGTCAAGGTGGACCTAAGAACACCAACAATTAAGAGGTGGTTCCACGCTCCTCAAAACCTCCTGATCAGAGGCCTTGCTTCTGGATGTAGTTTATTGTCTTACCCAGGACGCGGATGTAGTTTAACGTCTTACCCAGGATGACAATAGACATAAGGACAACAGTTCGAAGAATGTAAATAATGTAAATAGCAAAGGGAGATAACTCAGATTAAAAACTATGACTTATGTAAAAGCAGAGAAATCTAATAGGAAATAGTAAAAATGAACCAATGAGCAAAAAGAATATGCAATATGAGAAAAGGATGATAATTTTGATAAGAGTACAAAATCTACAAAGGCTGAGCAAAGCCATTAAGTCAATTTCTGTGAATAAGAAAGGTGCGTAAAAACACCTCTCGGAATAGTAATTCTACCTTATAATAAAGGAAGATGATAAAGACCTTAACAGCTACTATCTTTTCACATTAATATCGAATATATGCAAACTATTCTCCCCAAAACAAACGAGCACTCAAGATGGAAACGAGGCAAACAGGTTTTATAAATGGATGCTCAAAAATAAATCATCTACAATCAATTGATCAACTAGACGAGAGAAAAAAAATCAAGAGAATACAAAGAAACACTTTGTTTAGCTTTCGTTGACTATGAAAAGGCAATCGACAGCCTACTACGACAGCAGTGACTATGTCGGAACATTATTATTGAAAATCATTGAACATATAAAAAGGAAAAGAGAACTCTGCTATAATTCGACCAGACAATGACATTAGGTAAAATAAATATTGGAAAAAGGAGTAAGACAAGGAGACACGATCTCAGTTAAACTAATTAAAGCGGACCTTGAAAGTATCTTACGAATAATAAACCGTCATGATATGATAATAAATATAAGATTAAAATATACTTGAAAATAAGACAGAGAAATTGTCAAGGTGGACTTAAAGATGAACAGAAATGAAGGAAAAGTAATGTTCTGTTTTAACATTGAGAAAACGATCAGAAGAATAAAAAAAAATAGATACACTATTTACATTATTCGGACTATTGGCCTCATCTTTGTCGCCATATTTATCACAACGTTAAGGCCGTTGTACGCTCCGGCCTTCTTCAGGTAGTTGGAATGTCGAACTGAACCCTTTATTTCGCTCACTGGGGTAGACTGTTCTAGTTCCACGTGCCATGTTTAATGGATGTCAGTTATCAGTTATCTCCTGTTAATTCCCCTCTCCAAGTTCTCCACTGCCTTAACCGGGTATTGAACTCACACTCTTTGGGTCCTGTCACTGGATCTAACCAACACCTTTATCAACTGTGTCCTTGAGGACATCTGTGTATGAGTTTCTGGGTATTATAAACCTAATGTCATCATCATTCATTTTTTTACCAGTGCTCATATTGCAATTTTTGCTGTTATCATTGCATGTTTTTACCAGAGGTCATATTGCATTTTTTGTTGTTATCGCTTTTCTCTGGCACTTCTTATAACTGGTTCCCATATTGCATTCATTTCTAAATAAATAAATAAAAAATAAAGGGTTCAGTTCGTCATTCCAACCACCTGAAGAAGGCCGGAGTGTACAACGGCCGAAACGTTGTAATAAATAAGGCAACAAAGATGAGGATAATAGTCCGAATAATTTAAATAGTGTACATAATACCTCATCTCAGAAATATAGACAAAAAATAGATATACAAGAAGAACACGATTACGTATATTTGGGACGTCTCAGGGAGGCTTCCGCCCGGGCAGAGAATGTGTTGATCAGACCTTCAGCCTGCGGCGCACCATCGAACAACGCTGGGCATACCAACAACCAACAGCCCTCTGCTTCGTCGACTTTGCGCTTGCCTTCGACTCCGTTGATAGAGGCTCACTCTAGCGTATCGTGGAGGCCGATGGCATGCCCGCTAAACTCCTTCGTCTCATCAAGGGCTACTACCGGTCGACGCGAGCCCGTGTTCGTGCTTATGGTGAAGAGTCGGGGATGTTTGTGGTGAGGACTGGTGTGCGGCAAGGGTGTGCCCTATTTCCTAACCTATTCAACTATACATCGTCTACATCCTCAACAAGGCCCTTCGGGGCTACGCTGGAGTTGCGGTTGGTCGGAATGTCAGGGTGTCTGATCTGGCCTACGCGGACGACATTGTCTTGGTCGGATCGAACTGTGACGATGTGCAAGCAGCGCTCAACCGTGTGCAAGCTGCAGCACTGGATGTGGGTATGACCATCAATGCCTCGAAGACCAAAGTTATGCCATCCCTGGTTGATTCAATCAACTGGCAGCCACTGACCTAGACGGGGTCAATCTGGAGGACGTGCAGTCTTTCGTTTATCTCGGTTCAACCATTATACCATCCGGGCAGGCTGCTGCTGAGGTCGAACGCCGTATAGGAGCTGCAGGGTCCGCATTCGTGCGTCTCAAGTGGTCACTATGGGGGCAACGAGAGATTTCCACGGCTACGAAGGGGCGCATCTATCAGACTATTGTTCGGACTATCCTTCTCTATGGCTGCGAAACGTGGCCATTTGGAGCGGTTGACCTACGAAGGCTTGAAGTGTTCGACAACGATTACCTTTGCTGCATTTTACGATGCCGCCGGACCGATCATGTGCCCACAACCACTCTGCGTCGTCGCCTGAGTCTCCGTCCTCTTCCACCCGTCCTGCTCCAGCATCGTCTCCGATCGTTCAGGCACGCTGCTCGACGCCCGGAGGGAGAGCTCATCCGCGATATACTTCTCCCTCCTTCTCTTCCTGGCTGGCGAAAACGTGTCGGTGGGAAGCTGAAGACGTCGGCTAGCACGATCAAGGAAGTCCTAGCAGTACTATCGGGTCCGCAAGTAGTTGGTCTTCGACGATGGAATCGCGAGTGGCTCGCCATTTCGTGTGACCTGGCTCAGGATCGGTGGGCGTGGGCAGCGATGGTCCGTGATGCTGTACTTGCTCGGGAGGAAGCCGGTTTAACCCGACCAGGGTGAAAACCGATACAAGTCAAAAAGACGTGTATTAATATTTTTTTTAAAAATGCGAAAAATATTAAAGATAGGGTTGGAAACGTCTAACAAAGACAGGAATATAATGAAAAGCGTTTTGTCAATAAGCTTAAAACGTAAAGTGTATGAATAATATATAATGTCAGTCATGATGTATGGGTGTAAAACATGGACGCTAACAAAAGCACATGAAAACAAACGCAGAAAAGCAAAGATCAATGGAAAGTGCAACGCTATAGAATATTCCGTGACAAAAACGAAGTGAAGATGGATGAGATAATAGACCAATATATGAGATAACCTAGATATGGATATACGATATATCGAGAAAGATCGCCGAAGATATGTGTTTATAAGCAGTAATGTGAGTTTTGGTAACCGGAAGTTCTCTGTGACTGTGGTTAGCAGCACATGAGGCCTTATGATAGTTTTCGTATGGGATACAGGTTCGATTCCTGTCGGGGAACGCATATTTTGTACCCAATTTTTCGAATATTCAGGCCGGTAAATGTAATTAATACTTTTTAATTAAAAACATAGCATTTACTCAAATAAGTTATATTCATAAAAATCACGTATAAACAGAAAATATATTTATCAAATTTAATTCATTTCATAATATATATATATATTAAGACATTTTTATGTTTATACATTCTTTTTTATAGATACAAATATTTAAGTAAATGCTCTGTTTATAATAAACAGTCTGAATGTCCGAGAAATTTTCATAGAAAATATTTGTCCTATTATGATATTATATATATATATATATATATATATATATATATATATATATATATATATATATTGAATGACGAATCTACACTATTGACATTGTCCTAATCTTTATTGTGATATTCACGACATAGCATTTACTCAAATAAGTTTATCCATAAAAATAGTGTATAAACAGAATATATACATACATATATATATATGTGTGTGTATGTTTGTTGTGTGTACATAGGAGTTAGGTAGAAAGTCAAGAACAAAATCCCTCAGTAAAATGTCTTTGTTGTATGTCTTCCTATGTCCATCAGCACCGAAATTGATCCCATTAGAAATAAACATCCTCGTCTCAAGTGCTAAGCTACATAGAATGTACACCATTTTCCTTCATTCAACAGTTGGAAACTCATCATGAAATGTCTTTGTAAGCAGTTTACGTGCTTCCACCTCGAGAGCAGACAGCTGGTTATCGCAGGATGATTTCAATAGCTTCAGGGTGAAATCTTCTTGCGTTCATGGTTTTCCTGACTACCGAATTCCGAACACAGACGATAGAGTGTCGCACTTTCGACCACACTGAATGAAACTCTTCAAAGACCGTCTTTATATAACTTCTAAAGTTCTTGTCACGATCGTTCGTCTCAACACAAGCTATTAAGCGTCCTTTCAAAACAATGACTAATACAAGTCATTACATGTGTGCGTCTATCAAATGTTGTTGACGTAGACGTCATCGATGTTGGATGCCTTTTCGTGACGTAAGAGATAACACGCAAATTTCGAACACTCTTAATACTCTATTGACTTTGCTAATCACTTTTTCCTGCCTTCTGCTATACTAAAATCAGGTTATTAAAGATCATCGAATTTGCCGACTTTCTTAGTTGCAAAAATAAACTATCGCTACATAACTATTGCACACAAACTGAAATTTGTCTATATTTCTGAGATGAGGTATGTATACTATTTACATTATTCGTACTATTGTCCTCATCTTTGTCGCCATATTTATTACAACGTTTCGGCCTTTCAGTATCTGTCTATATTTCTGAGATGAGGAATTATGTACACTATTTATATTATTCGGACTATTGTCCTCATCTTTGTCGCCATATTTATTACAACGTTTCGGCCCTTCAGTATCTGTCTATATTTCTGAGATGAGGTATTATGTACACTATTTACATTATTCGGACTATTGTCCTCATCTTTGTCGCCATATTTATTACAACGTTTCGGCCTTTCAGTATCTGTCTATATTTCTAAGATGAGGTATTATGTACACTATTTACATTTTTCGGACTATTGTCCTCATCTTTGTCGCCATATTTATCACAACGTTTCGGCCTTTCAGTATCTGTCTATATTTCTGAGATGAGGTATTATGTACACTATTTACATTATTCGGACTATTGTCCTCATCTTTGTCGCCATATTTATTACAACGTTTCGGCCTTTCAGTATCTGTCTATATTTCTGAGATGAGGTATTATGTACACTATTTACATTATTCGGACTATTGTCCTCATCTTTGTCGGCATATTTATTATAACGTTTCGGCCTTTCAGTATCTGTCTATATTTCTGAGATGAGGTATTATGTACACTATTTACATTATTCGGACTATTGTCCTCATCTTTGTCGCCATATTTATTATAACGTTTCGGCCTTTCAGTATCTGTCTATATTTCTGAGATGAGGTATTAGGTACATTATCTACATTATTCGGACTATTGTCCTCATCTTTGTCGCCATATTTATTACAACGTTTCGGCCTTTCAGTATCTGTCTATATTTCTGAGATGAGGTATTATGTACACTATTTACATTATTCGGACTATTGTCCTCATCTTTGTCGCCATATTTATTACAACGTTTCGGCCTTTCAGTATCTGTCTATATTTCTGAGATGAGGTATTATGTACACTATTTACATTATTCGGACTATTGTCCTCATCTTTGTCGGCATATTTATTACAAAGTTACAGCCCCTCAGTATCTGTCTATCTTTCTGAGATGCGGTATTATGTACACTATTTATATTATTCAGATTATTTTCTTCATCTTTGTGGCCATATTTATTACAACGTTTCAGCCTTCAGTATCTGTCTATATTTCTTAGATGAGGTATTATGTACACTGTTTACATTATTCGGACCATTGACCTCATCTTTGTCGCCATATTTATTACAAGGACACATTGGACAGTGGATAAAGGCGTTAGTTAGATTCAGTGACAAGACCCAATGAGTTCAATACCCGGTTAAGGCAGTGGAGAACTTGGAGAGGGGAATTAACAGGAGATAACTGATAACTGACATCCATTAAACATGGCACGTGGAACTAGAACAGTCTACCCCAGTGAGTGAAATAAATGGTTCAGTTCGACATTCCAACCACCTGAAGAAGGCCGGAGCGTACAACGGCCGAAACTTTGTAATAAATATGGTGACTGTTGTGGATTCCGGGAATGGAATCCTGCACAAATAAATAAACAACGCCAGTAATTGAGATAGAAAAATAAGTGTATTAAACGTACGAATACAGACTTGAAGTGAAGATTAGTAGTCCAGGAATGCGGGTTAGTAAAAAGTATATGTACAAGTCTCTATCAGTGAAGCCGTAATTATCTCTCTCGTATAACTCTCTGTGAACACCCTTTGTACTGTCTCCGTATCTTTCACCCTGACTCAACGTATGTCCCTCTGACTCAACATATCTCAACCTACAGGTATTCTGTCTGTCAGTATAAGTATACTTTGGACGAGTAAAAACAACAGTGACAAAGATGACGACAATAGTCCGAATAATGTAAATAATGTAAACTGAAATTTCGAAATTATATATTTAAAACTTAACCTTTTGTCTGAAATTTGCTATTATTTAAATGAAAATGATTTTTCTATAACTAATATTCTATCAGGATATTGCTGCCAAATATGGCCCCTGCTATTTACTTTGAGCTTGATAAAACTCAAAGAAGAATCAGCATTATTATTAGTCCTGATCTGGCATCTCGGTTTCAGTTGCTTTCCCACCGCCGTAAAGTTGCCTCTCTGTGTCTTTTCTGTAAATACTTTCATTGTAATTGTCTGACGTCACAGTCCCGCTCTCAGTCACTGGGCAAGTCCGTGGTCGATCCTTACTGCCAGCCTCGGAGTTGGTTGCCCCGGTCCTCAATCGCATCCTGCCCACGTTGCGTTTGTTTTAGATCACAGGGCAAGCGGAGGCCGAGTTGTATACTCAACTTCGCTGATCCGGCAGCTTTGGTAAGATGACGTCACAAAGAACAAATTAAGTGACAGTTGTGTAACACAACAGCTTTATATCATCAAAGGTTCATACTATGAACGTTCTACTCACTAAATTAACAATATGCAGATTTTCGGCACCTTCCCCCCCCCTGATACCCCGTGACACTATGTCTAGCGACGCTCGGTAAACTGGCAAAAGGTTGAAATCTGATTTCTTCCACTGTGATTTCTTCGGGCCGACCGTTCAGTCTGGAACAAGGCTGGAGTCTGTCCTTTCCGCAGAAGCTGGCAAAGCGGGTCTTGAACCAACTGGCAACGCGTCTCTCTCGCAAACAGCATCTCGAGCTGCCTGCTTCATTCTTATCATCTTTCATCTCACTTGTCTGTATTTATGGACCCTCGCGCAAACCCGGCATGGGCCATGAGGTGGTTGGGAAATTGACTGTCTGACCAAATTTGGGGAGATCCCTTCCCTGGAGAGTGGTAGTAGCAGAATATCGATCCGCCCAACTCCTTTCATCTCGCGTGAGTACCTTTCACCATCACCGTCAGATGGTTGCAAACAATTCTTCAGCCTTCCTTGAAATTCTACCTGGGCCTTTACCTCTCTGTTTGTCTCCTGATAAAACCTGTTCCCAGAGGCTAGGCGTAGTCTAGCCTAAATTGCCAAATTCAATTTTTATCCAAATCTTCCATCAGCGGGGAATTCTTATAGCGTCCTCGTGGGGTTGGTTGCATCTGGGATTTGTCACCTGTCGCTTCCCCACGCTAGCTCTTTGGTCAACAAGTGACAAAAAGAGACAATTCCTTTTTTGTAATGAATTTTATTGCGACTTAGGCATTCTTGTTTTTCTTTGGAAACATGTCGGTCTTAAAATCCAAGTCTTATCAACTGACCGAATTTTGGCTAGAAACTTGTTGTCAGCCTTCGTGAGTGACTTTCCCATTACCCACTTCATCAACGAGTGGACCACTGACGCTTTATCTTGTTCGCTCGTCAGCACTTGAGGTCATTAAAATATAATCTAGTCATCCGCGCGGGGTCGATTAGACACTTAAGAAAATGCCATCACTTAATATTAATTTGACCAAAACCAGATGGCTTCTACGCTATTGTCAGTTTCTCAACCCCGGGGTCGAGAGAGAAAAGAAAACAAATATCCTTTTCTTTTCATTTTTCCTTATCTTATCATCAGTATACTTTCAGTCTATTTAACAACATAAAGATGAACACAAAGTAAATGTTCGTTTTATTACTTAGGACAATAAAGTGAATTTAAGTTAAACTTTAAAACAAATTAACGGCCGCAAAAAGTTAATCCGGGTAAAAATGCTACAAGTGGAATGAGAGGAAAAAATTCCACGACTAATTTCTCGCAGAAAAATCTTTAAATTTTTAAACCCGAAGAAAGCAAATACTTCTAAGATTTTAAGTAACTTTTCGGAAACTATTCAGTTTTAAGTAAATATTTTTTTTAAAAAAGCTTAGCCCATCTCATAATTTCATGCTAAATTATGCGTTTTAGTCCTACAAACTTTAACTCGCTTCAAAATAAATCAAGTGTTTTGGTATTTAAAAATTTACCTCGCCTCATTTTTATAACGAAATCAAGTGTTTTAGTGTAAAGAAATTTCACTCTCCTCCTATCTTCGTATTAAAATAAGTTTTTTTACGTTTCTTTCAATTTTAAATATAAAAAACTCTTTAGTTTTGTTATGGTCCAAGGTTAGGACCAAGGAAGAACAACACGAACACAAGAGTAGAAATAACAAAGATATATTACACAGAATAATAATACAAGATGTGGAAAGTGTTAGTATGACTGTCAGTCTGGTTTGGAGTGAACTACTATTGGCCCGACTCGATTCCGTCTCGTCTTGAGAGGCGCAGTATTCATAGTGTCAGGAAGAGTTCACTCTGTCGTTATAGGTAAGGTCCCATAACATGTTTGAAAATGTAAGACAAGTAAGTTGTTTCTTTTTCCCGTAAAACCTTGACCATACCAAAATTCTTGATTTAGTTTGAAAAAATATGAGGCGATGTTATTTTTTAACACTAAAACCATTTATTTAGCTTAAGATAGCATTTAGTTTATTGTAGCCCTCAGAATTCGTTTAAAACTGTCACTTTTAATATTTCTTGAGGCTGCACAAAAGACCATATCCTTTTTAACTGATATCTGAAAACCTGATCTGATCGGAAAAAATCGATAGCAGATTTGAATTTATGAAAACGAGACGGAATATTTTTTCATAATCTTAATAGGAATATGACGAATAATGATCATATTTGAGTAGGATGACATAAATCAGTGTTTATTGGAAGACTCAGAGTACATCTTACTTCGTTAGAGGACAATACTGAAGTCGTCCTGGGTATGACGATAAACTACATCTGGTAGTAAGGCCTCTGATCGTGAGATTTTGAGGAGCATAGAACCATAACTTAATTGCTGTTGTTCCCAGGTTCACCCTGACCCGGGTTTAGTAGCACCTGTTAGGGTCCCAGCTATGGGCAAATACCTGACCCCCAAACTGAGGTCAGAACACTATGTAAGTATAAAAAATACATTTTTATAGTAAAAATACCAGCAATACATTTTTGGAAAAAATAATTCCAACATTACATTTTTGTAAATAAGCAAAAATATTACCAGCAATACATTTTTTCTAAAAGAAATTACTAATGCTGCCAAGTAAATTAAATTTCGGCATTAAATGACCCATGAGGTGTTGATATGCCGCTATAAAAACATTATAGAAGAAATCATATTTTTATATTTAAGACCAGAAATTATCTACAATCTTCTTAGTTATCAAACATCCATAGTCTACCAGAAACAAATGTATCCCTCAAAAGTTTTAATACTTTTCGTCGCCCCCCCCCCCTCTTACACCCCTCTAACTTTTATCGCTTGTTGTAGAAATTCTATTGATTTAGTCTAGCCGGAAGAAAGTCTCAGGCAACGCGACAGTCAAAGACCAGAAATACAATCGAACTGCAGGAGAAATTTGATTTTCACTGATTTCAACAGACTGACTCCTGACTCACTTTGTCGACTCGATGTGATTTGATAAGCGTTTCACAATCTTTACAAAGTTGTCAGTCATACAGTTTCAATGTTGCCCACAGACAGCGTAGGAAAAAAATTCTTCATGGTGCCAACATCATTGGTGGATTTTTAAAGCCAAATCTTTCGGGTAAAAGGTGCTTGCGTATATTACTATTTAATGAAGTAATTTCTAATAAATGTTTGTAAATAATGGATTTCCGGGTAAGCAAGGTAATAACTGTTCATGTGTTACCCTGGATAAGAACATTAATAACTGTACAAGTGTTACCCTGGTTATTTGTTGAACATTACTGATATGGAAATAAAAACCTATTTCTTTGGTACCCAGTTAATAGGTTCTCGTTCGATAAACATTGTATTAGATCTCTGTATGAATAACGTCTAAATCTAGAGTAAGAAAATATCAAATAGTCATGTTTAATTATTTGGTGGAGTCCTAAATAATTTCCATTTTGGGGGACCAATTTTAATGATGAATGTATCACTCTAACTAATAATGATACGTGACAGGTAAGAATAAATTTGGAAGAAACTAACGTACCTTGCACAATAGTAGTAGTGAATGAAAGGAAAATGTTGTTCTCCTCCATCACCGCGCAAGAATAACACAGGAAAAAAGTTTGGAACTCGGTTAGTTCGTTCTACTATATTCGCCATGTTCATCGAACTTTGCACCAACTGATTATTAGCTATTTCGATCGCTACAAAACGATTTGATAGGAAAAGTTTCCTATAATGAAAATCAAATTCAAGTGTTCGTCGAAATTTTTTCACATCAAAACCTACGGAATTTTACTCAAAAGGTGTTGAAGAGCTGCCTGATAAAAAGCGACAAGCCATTGCAAGTAATGGTGCATATATAATCGAATAAAATATATTGGTACTTTATTTTTTTGAAAAATAAAATTGTTAAAAAAAAACGAAATTTTTTTTATTTCTAATAGAATTTATTTATTTATTAACCTACTTCCGACGTTTCACAATCTTCTTAACATCGTTTTTCTAAAAAAAATCTTTTAGCTTGTAAGAAAATATAATGTCAGTGCCATTTCATTTTTTCGTGTGTTTTAAGAGATAATTCATTAAGATGGTTCTGTAAACTTCAGAATAAATGATAAACAGAAGAAGCAAGAGTTGGAGCATAAGGAGGGTGTGAAAGTTTTTTTTTTCCAGGTGATACTTTCATTCTTTTCAGATGCAATCTTTGCTCTATGAGCAAACTTCTACTTTTGTTGTCTTGCGGTGGGACAAATTTCTAAATCTGGGAACCTTAGCAAGTTGTTGCATGTGACAGTAAACCGTTGAATTACTTGAATTCAGTTTGGAGACTAATTCTTCAATCATTGCCAATGTATATTTGAATTGCTTAAATTCAGCTTGTGGACGAATTTGTTTTAACTATAGCAGCAATATTTGAGACAAAAGCAAAATATCATTTAACTCACCAAGCGCCAAAAATATTTAGTTTATCCACAAAATGACAAGTGCTAATTGGAGGAGAGAGATGAAGTACGACTAAAGTCAGTGGGCAGTTATAAGAGGAAAAATAATGATTGCCTCTGTATACAGCGTTCAAATCCAACCAACGCTAAGAGAAAGCTACAATAATTTACATTATATACATTGTTTAGACTGTTGTCCTCATCTTTATTGTCACATTCACGGTCTTCTTTAGGGGATATTTGTTGGAATTTCGAATCGAACCCTTTATTTAGGCCACGGGGGGTAGATTGTTCTGATTCCACGTATCAAGCCTTTTCCGGATATCTCAGTATTTTACTTAATTCGCCTTGAAAAGCTTTTCTTCTCACCGCCTCCAAGTTTTTCTTCTCTCCACTGAGGCCAGGGATTGAACTCACAACACTTTGGGAACACATGGCCCAGTTTGACAAAAGCATTGGTTGAATGTGAGTTGACTTGTTCCTCCTCTACTCCCGCTCATGAACAGAGATGCACACTGCGTCAGTAGCTAGGAGACATGCCTGACAATTATATTTTTATTATGAAACATAATGATTGACGTAACTCATCCAATATTTTTCAGCTCTTAAGAGAAGGGAGCGAATTAAAGAAAGAAAAGACACAGTGTTTGACAATGTTCAACAATATTTCCACAGTCTGTCTTCGAGTTAATTTTTCAATTGTAAAAATTTATCAAAATTCTACAAAACTTATAAATCTTTGTACAAATGTCACTTGTCTTGAGAGAAACGGCTGTACTGGTAATCAATGCGTCAAAATGAATGAAAGGCAGCCAGCTTGAATGGCATGCAATTGAATGATGCGTATTATGATAATGATTGTGATCCATTTGAAATTATCCGTTTGTAGATCAATTACTAAGAGGAATTAATCAAAGAGCTTAGTATAAATCCTATGGAACTCTCCTGTCATTCTGTTCATTCCTCCGGGGAGGGTAGTTTGTAGTTTTCATATGTAACTCTCCCCATGAAACTTATTATTATTATTATTATTATTATTATTGCTATTTGTTGTATACTTATATATTCAGGGTCCCAAAAAGACTCCGAAGATCAAAAATGGCATCACGACGTTTTCCAACGAAAAAAACACACAAGCAAAAATCACACGCATTTTACATAGATAATGCCCTTCGTAAGGTGTGAGTTGTACTTGTGAGTACATATTTTTTTAATTACATTAAGCCTAGTACTACCAGAGATTCGTTCAATGAGTCTATCAGAACATTTTCAAATCAAATCGAGGGTTCCAACTACAATTAGAATTATTGATATCCTCATGTTCCATTCCAAGATCCTTGTATTTTGATAGTTTTTGAAAACCTTCAAAGAAACATTGCAGTCTGCAATGACTGCCATGTCAATAAAAAGGCATATTTTGTTTTTGCGGTCTCTAATAACGATGTCCGGCCGATTCGCTTTGATTGTTGTGTCTGCGTCTCTTGTGAAGTCCCATATAATTGTAATGTTTATTTGCTACTCGAGGGTACTTGTGGCGTAGCGGACCATAGCCGGATCACGCTAGATATTACTGCAGCGGTTTGGGTTAGTAACCGAGTGTTTCATGGAGTAGAGTTCTTAGCCTCACGTCCAACCGGTTTTGAATTCAGAGTTTTCTTTCTCCTAGACTGGCTGCGATCTAAGGCAAGAGTGCCTGTTATCTAATCCAGTGTTTCTCAGCCCGTGGTCCAAATATTTGAAAATTTCGAAATTACGTAGGTATTATGCAGTTCTATAGTTATTTCATTTTTTATCATATATATTTATTATATATACATATATAAAATGTTATAGATACTATAATAAATAAACTTTTTATTCATATCAAATATTATTTATTTATTTTTGTAGATCACTACACAATATTTTTTTATAATAAATTTGATATTTCTAATTTATAGAAATAAATTATTTATTATTTTTATTATTATTTCAGAAGAATTTTCGCCAGTTGTGGATGTTTTCAGTAGATGTACATGTGGATGTACATTTATTATTATTATTATTAATATATATATATATATATATATATATATATATATATATATATATATATATATATATATATATATATATATATGCACATTTCATTAAAAACGACTGACAAGCTGCTTTTATTTAGTTTTTATACAAAAACTGTCCTTGAAAACGGCTAAATGTATAGCTGAAAGCGCTCTGATAAAAAGATCATTCGGACAGTTTTTATATAATTTATCATCCGAAAAGAAAAAATTTATTAGATCGCACGAGAAATTATATA
>OZ038487.1:124008050-124038050 GCA_964036315.1 Acanthosepion esculentum
GTAGACAGTGAACTTTATAGGTACTTACTACCTATAGTGTTCGTGGGGGTGACTGGTTATTCCATTACCTTAGCTTGTTAAGTATCTGTCTATATTTCTGAGATGAGGTATTATGTACATTATTTACATTATTCGGACTATTGTCCTCATCTTTGTCGCCATATTTATTACAACGTTTCGGCCGTTGTACGCTCCGGCCTTCTTCAAGGACACATGGCACATTGGATAAAGGCGTTAGTTAGATCCAATGACAGGATCCAAAAAGCCTGAGTTCAATACCCGGTTTAGGCAGTGCAACACTTTCAGAGGGAAATTAACAGGAGATAACTGATAACGGACATCCATTAGACATGACACGTGGAACTAGAACAGTCTACCCCAATGAGCGAAATGAAGGGTTTAGTTCGACATTCCAACCACCTGAAGAAGGCCGGGGCGTACAACAGCCGAAACGTTGTAATAAATATGGCGACAAAGATGAGGACAATAGTCCGAATAATGTAAATAATATATCAGCTTGTTAACTATTATTACACGGTAGGAAGTTCATTGTAACATGTAAAATATTGCATAATATAACGGATATACCCGATCATCGTCCGAGGTTTGGGGGATTGGGGGGTTGCTCTATAGGCAGATAATTTTTTTTTGAAGCGATTAGAAATCATGCATTTTTTTATTACTGTATTATACACAGGTATTTTTTCTGGGGGAGTTAAAATTCATGCAAAAAATTCAGAGATTGCACTTTACATGAAATCGACTTGTACACGAATATATACGGAACACATTATTGCCGCTTGCTCTATGTTTAAATGCTACAGCCGATCGAGTTCGTCTCGTTCATGTAATCTATTTCATAATATAACGGATATACCCGAGCATTTTTAGAGATAAAATTCATGCAAAAAATTCAGGGGTTGCACGTTACATGAAATCGACTTATACACGAATATGTAAGGAACACATTATTGCCGCTTGCTCTATGTTTAAATGCTACAGCCGATCGAGTTCGTCTCGTTCATGTTTATCGTTTAAAAGTGAGCAAGTAGTTGGCATAAATAACACCAAATTGCCAGTATTGGACTACTGCCAGAAAACTGCATTATCCTTCGCTTATAATACAGTTAGCACGTTCGTTTTATGGCAATGAGAAACTACAAAGCCTTCCCAATCATTGCTCCTGGTATACAGAAAAAAAATCACTTGCGACAATAATTACGTCGTGATATGTTACTTAGTGTAAACATTTCATTATAAAACTGCAAAACAACAGATAACGACGTAAAATCCGATTGAAACTCATTCTTAGTGACAGAGCCGACGAGCAGAGCTGACGTTGATTTAACAAATTCAGAAAATCTTTGCGAATACCACAATGACATGTTTACATTAACTACTTCTGGCTTCACAAATTACTTCTATGCGGTGTTTTCTTTCAGTACGTTGGCGATCTTAACGTTCCACTATTCCTAGGTATGACGATGAACTTCATCCGGCATCAAAGCCTCTGCTCGGGAGTTTGGAAGTTTTGAGGAGCGTTGGGCCACCTGTTAATTGCTGTTTTTTTCCACATCCCTCTGACCCAGGTGGTAGCACCTGTTAGGGTCCCAGCTATGGGCAAACTGTGAACCCACAAACAAAAACAAAACCTTATGAAAGTATAAAATACATTTCTATAGTAAAAATAGCAACAATACATTTCTATATTTGTCTATATTTCTGAGATGAGGTACTATGTACACTATTTACATTATTTGGACTATTGTCCTCATCTTTGTCGCCATATTTATTACAACATTTCGGCCTTTTAGTATCTGTCTATATTTCTGAGATTTAGGTATTATGTACACTATTTACATTATTCGGACTATTGTCCTTATCTTTGTCGCTATATTTATTACAATGTTTCGGCCGTTGTACGCTCCGACCTTCTTCAGGTGTTTGGAATGTCGAACTGAACCCTTTATTTCTCTCACTGTTTTGTTACCGGGTCTAACCAACGCCTTTATCTACAGTGTGAGTTCAATACCCGGTTAAGGCAGTGGAGAACTTGGAGAGGGGAATTAACAGGAGATAACTGATAACTGACATCTATTAAACATGGCACGTGGGACTAGAACAGTTAACCTCAGTTAGTGAAATAAAGGGTTCAATTCCACATGCCAACCACCTGAAGAAGGCTTTGATGTACAACGGCCGAAACGTAATTAATACGGCAACAAAGATGAGGACAATAGTCCGTATAATGTAAATAGTATACATTTTTATATAAAAAAATTACTAACTATTTATTTATAGTAAAATTACCAACAATACACCGACCAACAGGAAAGACCTCTTTCATGAGATCAATCCATATATTAACCTATGATTTCTTAAATAAAACAAAACGACAACATAAAACACATATATCACTGCCTCTAATAAATAGGTTGACACAAACATGAATATTTTCAAAAGCTGAGTATTATCTACCATGTATTCAACTGTGAAAGCATCACTATAAAGGTAGATTTACTGAAGCCTTCTGATATATCGCCACAGTCATATATTTTTTTTATTAATTCAGTAACCTTGTTGATCTTGAAATTGTCTAAGATTGACAATATTACAATCCCATCTGATCATGTTGTTTTTTTGGTTCTGTTCATCTTAACCACTGCCAATATTACCTCAGAATTTCATGTTGCAGGTCCTTCCATGATTTTATATACTGTGGATTTCTTTCTTGCTTTGGAAAGGTTTCTTTATGCATTTCCAATGCTGTCTATTCTTTTTTGTATCGTCTTGGCTGAGGAGGAAATGACGTAGGTCGTTAATGATTGATCGCTTGTAATTTCAAGATCAGCATCGGCAGTTACTTAATGCGTCCATTTGTTGCATGTTTGGCAGATATTTTGCTTCAGGATCGCCTGCCGGAATAAGTACTGTTTCGGTAGGGTCTCTTGGGCGAACAAGTATGATGTTGCAAGACCTGAAACTTGTGATGACCCTAAGTCATAACATCACTGACGAGGTGATCCTGTGCACCAGTTAGAATATTTTCATAACAAACAATTATTGGAATGTCTCTCCTTTTTCAATAATAAGTGATCCCTACTTTAGAGGTTAAACATTCAGTTGATGATAGTCCTGGGTATGATGATAAACTACATCCAGCAGCAAGGCCTCTGGTTGGGACATTGGAGGTTTTAAGGAGCATGGAACCACCTCTTAATTGCTGTTATTCCTAGATCCAACCTGTGGTAGCACCTGTTAGGAGCCCAGCTATGGGAAAACAGTTGACCCTCCAAACAAAAACAAAACCCTATGAAAATATATAAATACATTATACATAAAAAAAAGTTTACCGACAATACCTATTTATAGTAAAATTGCCAACAATACGTTGATCAACATGAAAGAACTCTTTCATGACATTAAAGCTTATAATAGCCTATGATTTCTTATAATAGCCTATGATTTCTTATAATAGCCTATGATTTCTTAAATTAATCAAACTGTCCTTTAAAATATAACTTCAACAAAACGACAACATAAAACAGATATATAACTGCCTCTAGTAATTAGGTTTACACAAACATGTCTCTACACAAAAACTGAGTATCATTTTCTTCTTCTTTTATGTGCCGTGTCCCTTCACGACGTAGCTCTCCACTTCTTCCTCTTCCTTGTAGCTCTCAATAAGTTTCAGCTACTATATTTTTTAAAACCTTCAACCCCTTTCCCCACAAATCAAATATCGCAAGCCTTTTCGCTACTCCAACGTTATTTACCTGGGAAACGTTCTGACGAGCTGCATTCCATAGTTACACTAGTTCAGACCTTTACAGCTAAGACTTGAAGCATCACGCGTACACGATCGAATCGTCCTCATTCCCTTGGTATGTTATTGGCATTAAGGAAGTCAAATTCGAACAGCTCTTCGCCAGAACTGTTACGTTATGAATTCCACAATCTTAACCTCTTCAACACTCGGATCAGCCGTTATCTACTTTCAACAACCTCCATTCAGTATCCCTCTAACTTACGTGGCTCTTGGGCCTTGTATTAAGGGTAGAACAGTAAAAAAAAAAAGAATTTACGGTTAACAGAAAGAGGTTCAATACCCGCTAGGACGTATAAACGCCCTTGAATTCTGTCAAGCCTGGACAGTGACAATGGAGCAACAATATAGCATTTTTGGTCTTGTGATAAAGCCTGACAAGAGAAGTCAGATACTTTCTGGAACGGTACAAGAATCCGACCATTTTTCCAGCGTCTTTAACCGTGGATCGTATATATGATTTTCACTTGAAGTCTGGAATGAACATGAGTGCCAATATACGTTCCAACCGATGATGATGGGTTGCATTATCTTACTGGAGCCGGCCATCTCCACCGGGACATGTCGAGCATAAAAGGGTATAAATGATCAGCAGCCAGATGTGGAAATGCTGCACCTATCAACATAGACACCGATTTCATTAGTGGTCCTTGCAAACGTCCATATTACATAATCGCCCTCGTCTTTTATTGAAACCTGCTGGTATAGCTTTATACGGTCTCCTCCAGCAACGGCTGGTTTCAATCATTTGGCAAGGCACCGCGTTTGGTGATGTTCTCCAACTAATATGAACTGCAGCAACCGATAAAATAATGTCTATAATGGTGCTCTTGTTGGTCAGCGGCATCAAAACTCCACAATTCTTTGCACCCTGTTCAGCAAATTTACTGATACGCTGAAGTGGGATGTGATTTGATGCAATTTTTACGTTCATTGACTGGTTACCATTCTTGTCAATTGCTGGCGGTCATCTGTGGATGTCCGAAGTTTTCACATGTTTCTGGTGTCTTTCCGGAATTACCATTTTCCTTGTATAATTTTTTCCGCTGCCCGAGACAAATTAGACCAATTGCCACCAGATCAAATACCTAATCTATGGGGTACCACAATCATTCTACGGTTAAACAGGGTTCAAACCTGCCCGCCTCACAGCAAAAGCCGCGTGCGCCATAATTTAAGTTCACTGCTGAGTTGATCGGTACTAGTGCTGAATTGGGATGTGATTTTGATGCCATACTCACCGATACTGTGCTTACGACCATATCACGTTAAAATACCTGTTCTCGTTAAGCAACGTTGAACCTGGTCAGTACCTAGATGGGTGATCGCTCGAGAAACCTAGATGCTTTAAACTTGGATGTGCGAGTGGTGTAATGGGTAAAGTTTCGAATTTTTTAATTGGAGAGCCGAGTTCGAATTTCCCTAGAGCTCGTTATATTCAGTTATATGCAAATACCCTTGGAGAAAGTATGATTCCACCTCATCCCCCAGCTATGGGTTAAATATATCAGAAAATATATATATAAGAAAATCATTATCTCCAAAACATTTTTGCAATCCAAAAATATGTTTGGGTTTTAAACACCATGAAAAAGGTTGATAAGCCGTAAAAAACAAATCTATCAATCAACTGATACTTTACTGCGTCACTTGTGTTTATTTGCTGTTTTCCCGTGTTACTGGTGTCTATCTGGAATTCATTTATCCTTTGTATATCCTTCCTACTGTTGTCCGATAAAAAAGCAGCTAGAACAACCAAAACAAGTATAACGATACTGCAGCGTAGATTAAATAAAGTTCAATTCAGCTAGAAATTCTCTGAATGTTACCGGAATCCATCAACATGCACTTGATAAAAGTTGAAGAGCACAAAGGCCCTAACGTTGTCTTAACAGCAATAAAAACTAAGAAAATAGTCCGCCTTTAAATGCTGTTTCAAATCAGTTTTGCAATTCTAAATTATATATTTTCTTAAAATTGAAATTTTATTCTAGGAAATTTTGAAGAAAATAAACGAATGGGGTGGAATAGGAAGAAAGTTTCAAAAATTAATAAACGGTGTTGTACGATTATTACAGGACTGAGAAAACATTGTTTTTTTCCGACAAATGCCAAGAACGTATGACTTTGCAATCAGCGATCTATGATAGATAGATAGATAGATAGATAGATAGATAGATAGATAGATAGATAGATAGATAGATATGAACAGACTGAGATAGATAGATAGATAGATAGATAGATAGATAGATAGATAGATAGTTAGATATGAACAAACTGAGATAGATTGATAGATAGATAGATAGATAGATAGATAGATAGATAGATAGATAGATATGAACAGACTGAGATAGATAGGTAGATAGATAGATAGATAGATAGATAGATAGATAGATAGATAGATATGAACAGACTGAGATAGATAGATAGATATGAACAGACTGAGATAGATAGATAGATAGATAGATAGATAGATAGATAGATAGATAGATAGATAGATAGATAGATAGATAGATAAGTACTACCTTAGATAGATAGAACAGATTGGTAGAGACAGATTTCCCTTCCATCAATCGATATAATATATTTATTTTGATGTTATTTACCGAATCATTAAATACATAATCGATGACCAATGTCCATTGTAGAATTGTATTCATCCTCTTGGCAAAATCGATCACAATATTCTTCACCTTAACTCGTCAATTGAACGTAGTTTATCGATAGACTCTGTCGGCTGATTTCATTCGATCTTCCATCCGATGACATATCTTCTTCAAGTCAAGGAATCTAGAGGCTCGCTTATCTGATATTCCCAATCAAACTTGTTGTACCCAAGAGCTCAAGAGATCGAAGAATAGCATCGATTACCCACTTAAGATCAATAATACATTACTGGAGGATAGTTGACTTGAAGGATAAGTAGGGGAAGCAATCAGTTTATGTCCATGAATCGAATCTAAAAATATTAAAAATAGATAAATGCAATGCCGTAAACGTTATAAATAAAATGTCGTAAAAGTTATGAATAAAATGTCGTAAAAGTTACAGATCCATTGACTTCAATAAACACGAATCATCTGAATATACGGCTGTCTGTGTTTGTCAACAGAATCAATTTAAATAAAATCTCAGACATCTTTATCTATTTTTTATTTTATCTCTCCCTCTCTCTCTCTCTTTCTCTCTCTCTCTCTCTATATATATATATATACACACATATATATATAGTTGTTGACTTCAATGTTCATTTTAATATTTATATATATATATATACTCAGAGGCGACAGGCTGTTTCATGCTAGACGCAATCGTCAGGCCATATATATATATATATATATATATATATGTATGTATGTATGTATATATATATATGCATATATATATATATGTATATATATATATATATATATACTGATGCATGTTTCATTAAATAATATAGACAAGTGTTGTCTATTTATTTTCTGTAAATGCTTTTCATATCGTCTGATAAGCTTAATAACATTATAACATTACGTCTAGCATGAAACAGCCTGTCGCCTCTGAGTGTTGACTTCAATGTTCACTTTTATATTTATATTTACATACGCTCTACCTCTGATATTGAGCACTTTATCCCATAAATATAGCACACCTTAAAACTATATTTCTTCATATATATATATATATAGTTCGAATTCCAGTCGAATCCATTACGTGCTAATACCCTTGGGAAAGGTGTGAATCCTCTTCTTCTCCCTCCAACTATGGGTAAATAGCAGGACAGACTGGGTTCTATAGCCTTGGATGGCAACTGGTCTAGGAGAAGGAAAACTCTGAATTCAAAACCTGCGGAGGGACGTTTGGGGACCTTGTGGGATCCGTTGCACCAGGTCCCTGTATTCGTCCTTCAAAAAAGGTGTGGATGGCCCTGCACAAAGCCTTCACCACTATAATCAAATCCTGTGCGGGTGTCGGTGTTCAGTTTCTGGGAACTGATCTGTCTGACCCTCATACGTCGAGAGAGTCCATTATATATATATATATATATATATATATATATATATATATATATATATATATATATATATATATATATATATATATATATATATATATATATATATATATATATATATATATATATATATATATATATATATATATATATATATATATATATATATATATATATATATATATATATATATATATATATATGTATATGTCTTGTTTGCTAGGTACACACATATATATATATATATGTGTATGCATGCATGCATGTATGTATATATATAGGGTTATACGGTCAAATCACGCTGAACACAACGGTTCCCGTTCGATCACCGAAGTTAAGCATCGTAGACCCAGGTCAGTACTTAGATGGGGGACCGCTTGGGAACACCTGGTACTGTAAGCTGTGTGGCTGAGTGGTCTATAGGTTTATACGGTCAAATCACGCTGCTTTAGAATCACGAGGCACCGAGTTCGAATCCTGGCTGGAATTAATTTCAGCAGCTATCGGACTCCAAGCACAGGGCACCTTTGGCAAGTGTCTGTTCCATAGCCACGGGTCCACCAAAACCATGAGAGTGAATTTGGGAGAGGAAACGGTGTGGAAGACCTCGTTGGCCAAAACAAAACACCATGATTGCGAGTTGAGGTGGCCAGCCTTGTTCATTTATGATCACGATGGGTTCGCACCAACGCTCTAAAACTGTTAATTGGCTCTGCACACGCCAATAACAGTATAAACTGCAGGTGGGCTCTGTGGGCATTTCCCAGGTGGGAAATTGCAAAATGCCTGTGCAAATGTTGCAATATGCGCTAGCTAGCTGTGCATTGCAACGGGTGTCCTCGATATTGAATGGCCAATTATTATTATAGGGTTATACTGCAGGTAAGTATATGAATCAACATCTGGATTGACGAGGCATATGGTGGTGCACAATTATGACCTAACACAGCAAGATGCGCTTAACCCTGTGAAGACTCTGGAGCAGATCTTTCATCTGTGCTATAGGCCAGGCAAATCAGCTGCTGGTTTGAATAGTCACCTTCGAAGTAATTCGAGGGGAAAGAATGATCTAGATTGAATGTAGGCATTGATGGGCAAGACGTCAGGTATCTGTGAAGATGGGGCAATCAACATAGGATTAGGTAAATGACATAACTAGATATAAAGCGACCGTATACGCACGTGCTGGCGTGCATACCTTGGTAAGCAAATAAATAATTAGCAAATTTAGCCAAGACGTGTAGGCATAAAAGTGCTCAATGTGATGAGACAGAGCTAAGAAATATATGATAATAAATACACGCATACCTAGGGGGGCTTTAGTGGCACACCAAATGGAGGTATATGTGGATTCATTTATATATATAGGCTCCTGAAAAAATTAATTTCGGTTGAGCTGGGAAAGGAAGTGTGGGTTTGTAAACAGTGACTATTAAGGCTGATATAGCAAGACTCTTCGGCAAAAGCGAATTGAGTCCTGTCGGTCACTGTGTGTTTATCTAAAAATAAATACGCTAAAATTCACCTTCATCCCTGCCGTGCGCCAACGGCTTAGTGGTAGAATTTCCGACTGACGCCAATTCAGTCGGGTTTCGATCTTAGCTATAGGCAACCGGACGTCTAGCCACACTGAAGAGCTGCGAAACAGTCTGTCTGTGGATGACTATATATATATATATATATATATATATATATATATATATATATATATATATATATATATATATATATATATATATATATATATATATATATATATAGATAGATAGATAGATAGATAGATAGATAATTATTTATTTAAATATTATAACATAAATACGTTATAAAATCACTACAAAAATAGCCATTTTGTTTCAACACTTCTGGTGTCTTATCAAGTGATGATGTTGAATGTAGAATAAATGGTTTTAAAAGTTTCAAATTAATTAACGATCCTTCGCTAGGGGTAAACACTGTTACATAAGCTAGAATGACCAATCAAAATACAAGTATATGAGAATTCAAAAAAATTGACAACGAAGCAAGGTTATCATAGATATTAAAAGCTTTAAAGTTGGGGTTCTAGTAAAATAGAATATGTCCTAACTAATAAGTATTAAATTATATGATAAAATTTGAAATTAAAATTAAAAGTAAAAAATGACCTATTTAGAAATCTAAATCTAATCTCTATTAAGTTTAAAATTATAGAATTACTGAGGAGAAAATAAAAAATACATATGTTATTTAATTTATTTTTTGATTGAAATTACGTTAAAAAGGATGTTGATAGCTCTAGACAAAAATGTATACATTTTAATTCAACTATGATGATCACCTCTCACGTAAAACAATCCAAACACACTCAGGTTATAATACATATATATATATATATATATATATATATATATATATATGTTAAAGGTAAACCAAAACCGTTAGTGGAACCAACGGACAACTTACCAAAATATCAAAATACACTTAAGCAAGGTAAAATCTCAAAAGAACAGCAAAAAGAATGAGCTACGGGCAAATATCTACCACCTCAGTAAAGTGCTCAATGCCTAGATTACCTAGACAGAGCAAAAACGCTGAACAACGTTAATTCCTACGAAAGGATGGTCCTAGTCCTAAGCTGAGTTGCATGTGATCCCTATACGGCTTGAATGCAAAGGAAAGAAGAGGGGACCACTTTTATATAACACATGACCAGAAACTACATAAGTTAAAACATCACCGGAAAAAAATAAAACAAAATAATTTTATATGTTTTTGTATATATATATATATATATATATATATATATATATATATATATATATATATATTCTTTTCTCCTTCTTGTTTTCTTCCTCTTTTCATATATATATTTTTAGGCATTTAAAACATGCCTGGCCACATACACAATTCCGGAAAATCCCTGTTGACATCACAACTATACTTAAACATGAAAATAAACAAAAACTAAAATTCTTGAACCTATAAATATAAAATGGAAAGCTAACCTGAACAAAATAAACTATGAAATCACCACAAATATTCCTAAATGCCTATAACTGGTAACAAACAGAAGCCATTGGTTTATACCAACGGCTTCCCATACTTAATACTTCTCGTTTTTCACTCTCGCATGGTCATGTGTGACGTCATGAGCTGCGGTGCGATTTTCGCTTCCAGCGTCTTATATGCACGTGTTTATCGTTGCTTGGAAATCATCCATGTAAACAAAAACAGATTATCATAACTGTCTTGTTTGTGTATTGCTTAATATATTGTAATGTAATTGGCATCTTTGATAATGGCTTATGTAAGCCGAAAGCTTAGATAGGATTAAATCCATATGGTGTTTTTCTTTCTTCGTTTAATGATAATGTTATTAAGCTTATCAGACGATATGAAAAGAATTTACATACAATAAATAGACAACACTTGTCTATATTACTGAATGAAACATGCATCAATATATATATATATATATATATATATATATATATATATATATATAATATATATATATATATATATATATATATATATATTTGTGTAATTAGGCAGCAATCCTTCTTTCATGCACATTTCATTAAAAACGACTGACAAGGTGCTTTTATTTAGTTTTTTATATAATTTCTCGTGCGATCTAATAAAGTTTTTCTTTTCAGAGGATAAATTATATAAAAACTGTCCGAATGTTCTTTTTATCCGAGCGCTTTCGGCTATACATTTAGCCATTTTCAAGGATTATATTTCAACTGTTAGAATTAGAAATAGAAATAGTTTGTTATATGTATGTTTTATAAAGTGATTCATTTTTTTGTTTCAAAACACGGTCAAGATATTATGTCCATGTTCAAAGTTAATATTATTAAGTGTTGGTTTGTTTGTTTTTATTAGTAAGGCTTCCATTATTTTTAGCCTGTTTTTGCATGTGGATGATGCTATTATATTAGTGTTGTCGACAAGTATATTCCGAATAGTGTCCGGTAGGTCTCCATGAATATTTAAATGAGATCTAATTGAGCTATTGTCAGAAAGGTGTAGAGTTAATCTGCGTGTTAAACGATTTGTAGTGTGGCCTATATAATTATTTACGAAAGTTGATTCTTGTGGAATACAATTCCTTAATGGGCATTTGAATTCGTAAATAATGTTTGCTCTATTTAATTTTGTTCTAGGAGGTGAATTATTATTTTTAACTATAAGGTTAGAAGTTTTAAGTTTTTTATAATAAATAATTAATCTAATTCTTTTGCTATTATCAACTGGTGCTATGTATTTTTTTATAATGTTATTAATTCTGCATTCATCCTGGATGAATGCAGAATTAATAACATTATAAAAAAATTAATAACATTATAATTAATAACATTATAATTAATAACATTATAATTAATAACATTATAATTAATTAAAGAATTAATAACATTATAAAAAAAATGCATAGCACCAGTTGATAATAGCAAAAAAATTAGATTAAAACTTTATTCGATCGCACGAGAAATTATATAAAAAACTAAATAAAAGCACCTTGTCAGTCGTTTTTAATGAAATGTGCATATATATATATATATATATATATATATATATATATATATATATGTATTCTTTTCTCCTTTTGTTTTCTTCCTCTTTTTTCTTCGTCGACGACAGACAGGCAGATAGATAGATAGATAGATAGATAGATAGATAGATAAACAGATTGAGATAGATAGATAGATAGATAGATAGATAGATAGATAGATAGATAGATAGATAGATAGATAGATAGATAGATAGATTGAGATAGATAGATAGATAGATAGATAGATAGATAGATAGATAGATAGATAGATATGTTTGTGTGATTGTCCCCAGTTTCCTCACTTTTGACAGCTAGAGACTAAATTATCATCATCAGAGGGTTTTTTCAACTTGAAGGCACACTGCAAATCAGTGTAATGACACATCTGCATTCGATGGTGGAAAATAATTTGTCACCCACAAGGACCCGGAGACATTTTTGGAATCTATCGAGACTGGAGAGTGAGGACTGGGCATCTCCCACGCCAAATATGACGACAGTACTCCATTTTAGACCTGACCTGGCTCTTATAAAGGCAGAGGATAGCACGAGATGGTATGTACTTCCCGAATCGGTGCAGGGAGCCGACCAATTTTCCCGCATCTTTCTCCAAAATACTAGCAGCATCTGGAAAAACAGACATTGCTTTGTATTTGATGGGCTATGATAGATGCAGTATTACGAATTTTTGAAGATAGTAGAAACTGTTATCCCAGAAATATGGAGTCGTTATATTCAACGTTTGAATGCTTCAATTGGAGAAACGGACCAGTTAAGGAAAGGGAATATGGGAAGTGATTCTGCTATATGCCAATGCTTATCCGAAAATCAACACAAGAAGTATAATTGACTCAGCATGAGAAGTTCTTTCTCACGTGACATATTAACCAGAATCGGGACCATCAGATTATTCTTTGTTAAAAAAAAAAGTAAATTGTCTTCGATTTCACTGATAAATTGTCTGAGTCGAAACTAGTGTCGTTGTATGAAATTAGAAGTCGAACAAAGACCTCAACAGTTCGCATAAAGTCTTAGAAAAACATAGAAAATATTTTGTTGTTTAATACGTGCTGAAAAGTTTTCTGTTCGACTTTCTTCCTCAAAATCTAATAAAAGAATGAAACATCAAATCTGGGACATTTCATTTCTCTCTTGTAATTATGTGTAACATTTGCAATGGATTAAATATCTTATTTAAAAAAAAACTTTTGCAACATATGTTAATAATGATGCCGGTAGTCTTTGTGTATAGAATCCAGAGGTTGGCAGAGAATATCTCGTTTCAGTAGTAGAGCGTAGTTCTTTCTTCTCTTCTGGTCATCTTTGGTTCTAACAGGTTCGCATTGGACATTCGGAGAGAGTAACCAAAATGGCCGCCTTTATACAAGACGGATTGAATATTTTACGCCTTCTGATTGGTTAACCTTCATTTGGGGGAACTATAAAGTGAGTCCAGTCATTTGAGTTTGCTCACTAGTACACATAATAGTACACAAAAATTGTAACAAAATAAAAAGAGAATGTCTCATATCGAGAATATTTAACATCGAAAAACATAAAGAAAAAAATTAATTATTTTTAATAGTATGCGGAAATTTCCACTTTTTGCCTGATGACGGTCGCGAGACCGGAAACACGTGTAGCAAAATTATTGAAAATAAAGCATAATATTTTTTTTTAAATCCACATTACAACCAAAAACGTTTGAGGATTCACTCTTCTTTTTATTATACACACTTTTCTCTAGTTGTAACAACTATAACCTCTTCCTTATATATATATATATATATATATATATATATATATATATATATATATATATATATATATATATATATATCCTGAAGAGTGGACCGAAAAATTACAAAATGGTTCGTCTACGAAATTCTGAGCTATAACATCAATCAAATAAAGTGATAAATTTTATATTTGTATTAATCATATTAATGTTTTATCTCTTATATCGAGCACTTTATTGCAAAGACTGTATGCCTTAAATGTCCTTTTTTTAGACATCCACTTGCTGACAGTATTTCTGGCTTCCCACTAACTCTGTTATCGCTACTGGGTATCATGCATACATACATACATACATATATATTAAGTTAAATTTCACTTTCTTATTTAACAGTTAATATATTTTACCCTTGAAAATGGCTAAATGTATAGCCGAAAGCGCTCGGAATAAAAGAACATTCGGATAGTTTTTATATAATTTATCATCTGAAAAGAAAAAAATTATTAGATCACATGAGAAATTGTATAAAAAAATTAAATCAAAGCACCTTGTCTGTCGTATTCAATGAAATGTGCATGAAAGAAGGATTGCTGCCTAAATACACAAATATATATATATATATATATATATATATATATATATATATATATATATATATATATATATATATATATATATATATAAACAGAGCAAGTAATAATTAATTAACAAATCGGAGACTTCAGAAAGCCAAAGTAATATTTTATATTTCGCGAGTCCGATAAAATTCGGTTTCGCTTCGTCAGACCTGGCGGTTTCAAATGAGAGGTATATAATGATATATATATATATATATATATATATATATATATATATATATATATATATATATATATATATATATATATATATATATATATATGGAGATATATCGGGTGTGGATTTTCTCATCCAGCATTATTCTTACTGCAAACATTATTTTTAGTCGGTACACGTTTTTGAGTTAACATTCCTTGATTTGAGGGCGGGAGAGAGGAGGCCTGAAAAAGTGAAATTAATTTCAACTGGCCTAGATGGAAACACTTTCTAAATAAATATTTTTCCCAGAAATAATGCCGGATTTTTTTTAAATCTATAAAAAAAAATGCTGTGTTTAAGTTTCAAATATGCAAATGAAGCAAGCAGATATCGCTTTGTAGAAGTCTCACCAAGAGAAGTGAATTACTTCGCGCTCAAACTGATAACGTCAATCATCCGGAAGTGGGCGGGGGGAACATTTAATAGATTTCCCCCATTTCGAGTGGTTATATTCATTTCACTGATTAAGAAAAAAAAAACAGGAAATTCAACTCAATCTGGTGTAACCACTAAAAATAACGTTTATATATATATATATATATATATATATATATATATATATATATATATATATAAAAGTGAACATAGAAGTCAACTCTTAGAGGCGACAGTCTGTTTCATGCTAGATGCAATCATTGGGCCACGTTGATTGCATCTAGCATGAAACAGACTGTCGCCTCTAAGTGTTGACTTCTATGTTTACTTTTATATTTACACACGGTCTATTTCTGATATTGAGCACTTTATCCCATAAATATAGCACACTTTAAGACTATATTTCTTCATACATATATATATATATATATATATATATATATGATAGAAATCAGGAGGATTTGAGAGAATTATAATTAAGTAATTCATCGAGTCTAGAAGAAACCTCGACAGAATGATGGGGTAGCCAATCACCACGGAATATTTGATTGAGCGGCGCTATATCGAGTCTGATTCGCTACTTCATCGTCCCCGAGGCCCGTTGGAACAGTTGGTATGACGTCTGCCTGGTAACGTTACTGTCCGGGTTTCAATTTTCGGAAGTGGATGCGCACTGCTGATGAGTCCCAAATATAGAACGAAACGGCCGTTCAGTATGTTCTACATTCTGTTGAGGTTTCTTCTAGACTCGATGAATTACTTAATTAAATATATATATATATGAAGAAATATAGTCTTAAAATGTGCTATATTTATGGGATAAAGTGCTCAATATCAGAAATAGACCGTGTGTAAATATAAAAGTGAACATAGAAGTCAACACTTAGAGGCGACAGTCTGCTTCATGCTAGACGCAATCTTCAGGACTTATTTATATATATATATATTGATGCATGTTTCATTAAATAATATAGACAAGTTTTGTCTATTTATTTTATGTAAATTCTTTTCATATCATCTGATAAGCTTAATAACATTATCATTAAACGAAGAAAGAAAATCACAATATTGATACATATTTTTTAATCCTATCTAACCTTTCGCCTTGCATAAGCCATTATCAAAGATGGCAATTACATTACAATATATTAAGCAATACACGGACTAAACAATGATGTTTTTGTTTACATGGAAGATTTCCAAGCAACGACAAACTCGTGCATATAAGACGCTGGAAGCAAAAATCGCACCGCAGGTCATGATGTCACACATGACCACGCGAGAGTGAATTCGGGAAGTATTAAGTATGGGAAGCCGTTGGTATAAACCAGTGGCTTCTGTTATAAATAATAACGCTTGGAATTCGAAGAGAGAAGACGTGTTTTTCAAAGCTCTGCTGATTTCAACGGATTTTTAAGAATGTAAAAATGTCGGATTAAGTATTATTTAAGTTAAATACGAATTTGAATAGTAAATGGAATAATTATTATTGAATTAATAGCGGAAAACTTTAAACATTATTATAAAGGTTTTTATAATTCAAGACAGTATTTATTTTTTTTCGAAGATTTGATTTCAAAGGAAAAATGAAATTAATGTCAAACGGAGATTACAAGAATTAACAGAAAAACGTTTTACATTAATTATGGGAATAAGGAGGGAAGTAAAATGTCTCTTCCTTCTTCTTTGTTGGAATGTGATCGTGGCTTTTCTTGTGTCAGCATTAATAAGCGTAAAAGAATAAGAATTTGTTCAAATTGTCAACAGTCTTTTCATTTATCTTGCGTGGGATTGACTAGAAATGCTTCAGCGTCTCTGGTTGTTTGGAGTTGTTCACATTGTCTGTCTCGGCTCTACAAGATAGTGTGATCCATCAACATAATGAACAGACCCAAAGAGATGTCAGTGAAGTTTTGAGGGCAACTTCTCTCCTTAGGCAATTCCGGAAGTTGCCTTTAAAAATCCCTAAATCTGTCAGAATCCCGACAGCCGATGCCATGGCTACTGCCATAGACCAGGCACTTCACTTGAACAGCTCGCTTGACTGGGATCACCTTTTCTCTTTCGCAACACTTGTGCTCGGCATTCCTTACAATAAAAACCCTACGTCATCTGTCTCATCTATTATGAAAAATAACATTTCTTTATTCAATTCGTCTAAAATAAATGCCACCGAATTTTCTAATCTTTCTAATCATAATAGATTTTATCCTTCATCTACAGTCGACGATTCTAAGAGACTCCGTGCCCTCGTCAATGCTAAGTAGATCGAGGGCGATGTCTCAGCTGCAGTTAGAGTAGTGGCCTCATCCGATACTATACTAGCTACTACACCAGAAGTTCTCACAGCGCTCCGTCGGAAACACCCTGCGCCACCATCAGATGTCAGATTTGTTCAGATGGAAAACAATGTTTCAAATATTGAAATCTCAAAGGAAGCGCTGGTTGCCGCTCTGAAGTCTTTCTCGGGAAACAACAGTGGAGGTGTGGACGGCCTTCGACCTGGTCACATCAAGGACTTAATTTCTGCCCACACTGCAGAAGCTGGTGAACATTTGAAAACATCCATTCCAGCTCTTATTAATACCCTTCTCCGAGCTGAGATACCCCAACATGCTCGCGACTTAATATATTCAGCCAACTTAACGGCTTTAAAAAAAAAAGATGGCGGTATCCGCCCTATTGCTGTTGGTAACATTTTCCGTCGACTCGCGGCAAAAATTGCATGTAGAGTTGTTATGAAGAAGATAGGGCATGAATTGCGACCTGTCCAGCTCGGTGTAGGCATACAGGGCAGCTGTGAAGCCGCGGTTCATGCTACAAGATCATTTTTCGAGAATACATCACCTGTTTCCCACAGTATCTTATTAAAATTGGATATGAAAAACACTTTCAATAGCATCAGAAGAGATCATGCCCTGGAATTTTGCCATCAACGGACTCCTTCCATATTTAAACTGGCCTTTCTTTCGTATAGTCATCCAAGTATGTTGATCGCCTCCGATAATATTATCTCTTCTGCTACTGGCATCCAGCAAGGTGATCCACTTGGCCCGCTACTATTTGCGATGGCTATTGACGGGTAGCTCGTTCCATCGCTTCTCCTTTCAATATTTTGTATCTTGACGATGCAACGCTGAGAGGATCTGTTGTGGCCGTAGCTGCTGACCTCCGACGAGTTATTCCTGCTTTATCGCTGCTTGGACTTGAGATTAACTCGTCCAAGTCAGAGATAATAAGCTTGAATTATAGTGCAGATGATTTCGAGAGTGCTATCCGGGATATCAGACTCAACCTTGAGGATATAAAAATAACACCTAAGGAGGAATTACACATTCTTGGTTCTCCAGTCTTTCCAATGGCCATTCGAGAGTGTTTGGATACTAAACATGTCATTCTAACAAGAATGACTGAGAAATTGCAACTAATTGATGCACATCCTGCCCTCTTCCTCTTGAAGAACAGTTTTTCGCTACCGAGTTTCCTCTACACTCTCCAAAGTGCCCCTTGCTACCTCGAACAGGATTTCTTAAATGAGATAGATATCACAGTTAAGAGATGCGCGGAGCTAATTTGCAACGTCATTTTTGATGACACAGGCTGGAGGCAGGCCAAGCTCCCTTTGAGTTTCGGAGGCCTGGGCCTTCGATCAGCGGTAGATTTGGCCCTTCCAGCATATCTTTCTTCACTTTCGTCCAGTCGCGAATTAATTGATGAGATACTCAGTTGATCGTCTCAGTGTTTCTCGGATAGTTCTTTCGAACAAGCTTGCAGCGTCTGGACCCAAGAATTACTTTCTATCCCACTAGACACATCAAAACAAAAAAGCTGGGATAAAATAAAATGCGAGGCCAATTTTACTAATTTGAAGCTCTCTCTGGATCAGCATCGCCTCGCCTGTCTACTATCTGCTTCACAACCGAGTAGTGGCGCCTGGCTCAACGCAGCGCTCTCTTCATCTACCGGTACCCTTTAGATGATGAGTGCACTCGGGTCGGAGTCGCGATCTGTCTTGGACTCAAATTATGTGAGCGACACAGATGCAGATGTGGAGCCTCCATCGATGAGTTTGGTTTGCATCCTCTCTCCTGTCGTCGTAGTGCCGGACGCTTTCCACGGCATGCAGCAATTAACGACATCATCAAAAGAGGTTTGGGTGCTGCTGGGATCCCTTCCCAAATCGAACCCGTAGGCCTCAACCGTGGTGATGGAAAGCGGCCGGATGGCATTACCATCTTCCCTTTTAAAATGGGTAAGTCGTTGATTGGGATGCGACCTGTGCGGATACATTTTCGGCCGGTAATTTGATCAGGTCCGCCATTGAGCCGGGTTCCGTCGCCCGAGACGCAGAGATAAAAAAAAAAATATCTAAATATTCTTCTCTTGCTGATAGGTTTTTTGTTTACTCCTGTGGCAGTGAAGACTTCAGGGGTTATTGGCCCTCGTTCGATGGCGTTCCTTCGGAGGATTGGCGCGATTGCGTCTCGATTAAGGAACGAGCCTCGCGAAACGGAGTGGCTCTTGCAGCGTGTCTCACTGGCGACGGTTCGAGGTAATGCTTTCTCCATCATAGCGGCGGGCAGAGGATAGAAAAAATTGTTTATAGTTACGTTGTTCTGGAATTGTCATCAATGGTCGACTGAACTTGCTTTGTTTCAATGACTTTTGTTTTGTTATTATTTCTTATCAATTATAGGCATTTAAGAATATTTGTGGAGATTTCATAGTTTATTTTGTTCAGGTTAGGTTTCAACTGTTTTATGTATATAGCTTCAAGAATTTTTAGTTTTTGTTTATTGTTTTCAGGTTTATTGTTTTTCATATGATTAAATATAGTTTTAAGCAATGCTGTATTTATGAGTTAAATTGTTTAATATCAGGAATAGTGCATATGTAAATATAAAAGTGGACATTGACGTCAACACCCAGCGGCGACAGTCTATTTCATGCTTAAATGCAATCGCCAGGCCACGTGCGCCGTGACTTGGCTCGACTATTTATATATGCTAGCCAGTGTTGCATTATGGGTAGGTCTATTGTTCTAAGAGTTATTGGCTAGCCAACATATATGAATAGTCTATCTATCTATCTATCTATCTATCTATCTATCTATGCGTGTGTGTGCTTGTGTGTGTGTGTGTGTGTGTGTGTGTGTGTGTGTGTGTGTGTGTGTGTGTGTGTGTGTGTGTGTGTGTGTGTGTGTGTGTGTATTTGTTGCACTGAAGTCAGGGAGATGGTTAGTGAAACGCCTGCTGAGAGTACTAGTTTCGTTTCCAATATATTCGGCTTACGGCCATATGACGTTGAAACACGTCCGATCACCGAAGTTAAGCAACGCCATACCTGGCCGTACCTTGATAGGTGACCGCTTGGGAATCTAAAGTGCTGTAAGCGTGTATGTGCGGCTGATGTAATAGATATTGACACGGAATTGTTAATCGGGGAGCCGAGTTCCAATTCCAGTTGGGTTCGTTATATTCACTTACGCGCAAATACCCTTGGGAAAAGTATGAATCTACTTCTTATTCCTCCCGCTATGGGTTAATTAGTAAAACTAAGAAAGCCCAGATGACAAAACTGTTTACATAGATTTCTGGTGACACATTATTACTGCTTTTCTCATTCGGTTCCATTATGCAAAGTCTAAGTATCTACTCTTAGTAAAACCTAGAATAGAAAGCTATATGAAGAATCAGGTTCAAGCCAACAATCTTGAAATGTGACTTCTTGGTTATGGTAAATTTGAGCCTTATTAAGAATTCAAAAGGTCATTCTGTTGGAAATATAATGATTCTGGGGACTAATACATCTTTTTTTATCTAGTCCAGTAACAATAGTTACCACGATGACTTGTAGGAGTTATTTGACTGTTCCACTTTACAACTTTGGAGGGTCGAGATGCGCGTGAAGCATGAAAGACGTTCTAATTTATAGCTGAAGCTTGTTGGGCGGAACACCAGACAGAACAATAAAATTGAAAAACCCAGATGGCTTCTGATATGTGTCAGTTGAGTTGTGCAGTTGAACCTCAACGTTGGCATTATTTCTTTAGCTGCATTATTCTTTATAACAAGACAGCCTTCCTGACAGAATCAATCGTGTTTCCTGCCGTTTGGGACCATTTTAAATTTTACAAATATCAGGTTTGACGCTGAAAATTTTAGATTTTTTTTGTCTGATGCGGGGGAGTGCAACGTTTTATAAACAAAACAGAAAAAATACATTTTAAACTTCTTTTCGTTTGCATAAAAAAAGTTAATTTAACAAAGATTACAAACCACTAACCTACAGGGACATTGGAAAAGTCAACATCAGTCAACACTTACCATCTTATTTGGATCAAGTTATTCCCAGGAAGCAAATTACCTCCAACGGTGAGAATGTTTACTTGCAATACAAATTATATAAGTTACAAAATAATTATTACTACTTATAATTATTCTACTTCCAGTGACATTCATTGATTTCGGATGTCAAAATTTTATTTTCATTGACCTCATATGCCAGATTTTACCTCCGTTGACCGCGGATATCAAATATAAATTCAACCTCACCTTTTTACATGTTTGCATTTAATAGCGAACACAATATCTCACTTCATTTTACTTCAAATTGCTTTATTTGGCTAAACAGGGCATACTGTGCTCATTGATGACATTTGACAAACCTGAACGACCTCAGAGGTCAAATGCAAATTGCAGATATCCATGTAAAAGACCGGATCACAGGGACTTTTGGTTGAATGTCATGTCAAAATCCACACACGCATACAAACTGAGGTTCTGTAGCATATATATATATATATATATATATATATATATATATATATATATATATATATATATATATATATATATATGACTATATTTCTGAGATGAGGTATTATATTATGTACACTATTTACATTATTCGGATTATTGTCCTTATCTTTGTCGCCATGTTCATCACAACGTTTCAGCCATTGTACGCTCCGGCCTTCTTCAGGTGGTTGGAATGTCGAACTGAACCCCTTATTTCGTTCACTGGGGTAGACTGTTCTCGTTCCACGTGCCATGTCAGATAATTGACATCTATTAGACATGACAGAAACGTTGTGATAAACATGGCGACAAAGATGAGGACAATAGTCCGAATAATATAAATAGTACTTATATATATATATATATATATATATATATATATATATATATATATATATATATATGTATGTATGTATGTATGTATGTATATATCTATGTATATATATGTTCGGTATATTTATATATAGAATTGTTATTCCAAAAACGTTAATATTCCATACCTTGTTACATCAAGATGCGTTAGATTTCCTTTTAAAAAATAACTAGATAAGGACCATCTACTTCTTAAAACACAATTTTCTTTACTAACACCTCACCGCTCGTCCTGGGTATGACGATAAACTACATCCGGCACCAAAGTTTCTGATCGGGAGGTTGTGAGGAGCGTGGATTCCCCTCTTAACTGCTGTTGTTCCCAGGTCCACCCTGACCCGGAATTGTAGCACTTGTTAGGGTCCCAGCCAAGGACAAATAATTAACACCTAAACTCGGATCAAAACACATTAAAAATATAAACATTTTATAGTAAAAATACCAGGAATACATTTTCATAATAAAAAAGAAATTAAAAATTAAAATTACCAGCAATACATTTCTCAAAAGAAAAAAAATTGCAATACATTTTTGTAAAAGAAATTAATAATGCTCCCAAGAAAATTAAATTTCGGCATTAAATGACCCATAAGGTGTTGATATGCCGCTATACAAACAACATTAGAGAAGAAATCCTATTTTAATACTTAAGACCAGAAATTGAAGTTGGTAAACTGGTAAACAAACAAACATCCCACCCCGATGATAACTCGTTTGAATCGAAATTTTAGGACAACGTAACATGAATTTGGGCCAAATTATCCACACACAAGAACCATATTCGCGAAATAATATTCATTTAGAAAAAAATCCTTAAATATATTAGATACAAAATGTCTAGTTTTTAACAGTGTGTGTGTGTGTGTGTGTGTGTGTGTGTGTGTGTGTGTGTGTGTGTGTGTGTGTGTGTGTGTGTGTGTGTGTGCTGGGTAATATGCGCATATGTCTTTACATATGTGTGTGTGTGCACACGTAGACTTCAAGAATATACTAATAAGAAGAATAATACATAAACTGTCTGGTTTCTACCAATGTTTACGCAAATTATTTATAACAACTTTGGTTCTAATTTGAAGATTTAATTAAAATCTTTCATAATAAATTAATGTAATTCTTGTAATTGCAAAATAATTCTCAATTGAACAAGACAGAATGTCAACCCAGTTTATCAATCTGCTTTTCTAACCATTTTAAACACTTTAACTAAAACGTGATTTCTCAACCAGTGTTTCGCAAACGGGACACAATTGGTGGGGGATTTCAAATATAGAGAGAAATATTTTAAGCAGGGATGGGGAGAATTGGAGAAGAATTTAAATCGTGTACATATATATATATATATATATATATATATATATATATATATATATATATATATATATATATATATATATATATATGTATACGAACGCTCACTCGTACATTTACCGATATTTATCTATTTCGTAATATATATATATATATATATATATATAGTTATTTGAAAAAACTGTTATACAACGATAAAAAAAAAATTATTAAAAGATAATATACTACGTTACGCCAAAAATATATAGTGCAACAAATAAATAACAACAAGTATAATAAATTGATCTAAACACATCCAAATATATAAATAAACTAACAACCGATTACGATAAACTAGCCGTTTAGAAAAAACAAATAAAGATACCCAAATAGATAAATTAAAAACTGTTCCGACCAAATTAATAGTAAGAATAAACCACAACATCCCACCCCAAAATTCAACAAATAGACTTAATCAATGACAAATAAACAAATATATAAGATAAAAAATAAAAATGAAAATAAATAAAAACAAGCAAAACAATTTGACCCAAATAAATAAGCAAATAACCGACTTCCGGTAAATGGCCGCCATAATAGACTACCAACAATAAGCTATATAAACACATTTTTACTACGTTAACAAAAAAACACCGATCAAAATAATAAATAAATAAATAAATATATAAGATAAAAAATAAAAATAAAATTAAAAAAAAAACAAACAAAAAAACAAGCAAAATAATTTGACATAAATAAATAAAAAAATAAGCGACTTCTGGTAAAAGTAACCGCCAAAATAGACTACCCATAATGCACCACTGACCCTTATATAAATAGCCGAGAAAAATAACAGCACCAGTTGCCTGACGATTGCTCTAGCATGAAACAGACTGTCGCCTCTAAGTGCTGACTTCCATGTCCACTTTTATATTTACACACGCTCTATCTCTGATATTGAGCACTTTATCCCATAAATATAGAACACTTTAAGACTATATTTCTTCATATATATATATATACTGATGCATGTTTCATTAAATAATATAGACAAGTGTTGTCTATTTATTTTATGTAAATTTTTTTCATATCGTCTGATAAGCTTTTTAATCCTATCTAAGCTTTCGGCTTACATAAGCCATTATCAAAGATGACAATTACATTTCAATATATTAAGCAATACACGGACAAAACAATGATGATAGTCTGTTTCTGTTTACAAGTATGTTAAGGGTTATCATTCAAATGTAGTGTCAAGCGTCATGAAAAATGCTTCCTAAATACACACAATTTAAATATATATATATATATATATATATATATATATATATATATATATATATATATAAACATATATTGTTACAATGAATGTCTATTATGTCTGATCAGGAGCCGTTCTAAAGTTCATATGTTTGCTTTAATTTCGGGTGAAAATAAAGACAAAAATTGACCAACGTCTTCAGACATTCATTTTCTGTTATATTTAACAATATATGTTTATATATATATATATATATGTGTGTGTGTGTGTGTGTGTGTGTGTGTGTGTGTGTGTGTGTTAGAGAGAGGGAGAAGGTTAAAGATGAAAAGAAAAGTTTTATATTACCTGGTCCTTTCATAATTACTTTTCGGGAGTTTATTATATTTCTTGAGTTTTAATTAAATTCGGTTATTACGTTGCTTTAGAGGAGAAGTTAGTGTGTTTGTGTCACATCAATTACTCGACTGAAGAAAGCCTTCCTACTTGCATCTCTAGCTTGAAAATCACTATTGGAAATGCTGACTTGCTCAAGATTCGAACACTATCCCAAAATAGAATTTATTAGATAAAATACTTCATCAGCTGATCATGTAACCTTATTTGAAAAGATGAGACAATCTTATAATGGATCAGACAAATAATGGTAACGTTTTAAGTGAATTGCAGATACAATATTTAGATATTTGTATATAAGTTCATTCAGCCATATAGGTACCATCTTGTTCAACTAAACTTTGTCGGATTCATGATTCCCTCATCTCATAATTTGGCATCTTTCTGGGTTTGAGCTGCTCTAAGTGGTTTTTACAGGCTTCCAGAAAATTGAAGTTCTTCCCATAATAATTTTGTAAAGGTCGAAATAAGTGGCAATCTAAAGGTGCAAGGTCAGTGAGTACGGTGGGTGTAGCAGGGCTTCCCAGACAGCTGTACCAATTCCTGTCAGCCAGGTCTGCAAAAGGACCTGAAATGGTGTCGACCTGACGGTAGACGGCACATTTCCTATTGCCTAATACCATGCACTTTTCATCGATTGCTTTCTTTAATCGGTCCGGCGGGGAAGAATCATTTTCTGAATTGATTTGATTGTTTAACGGCACATCAACACTTTATGGGTCATTTAATGGCGATTTTTTTCTTTGGAACTTTGAAGTAATGAAAATATGATATATGTTATTCTGCTGTCACAATTGAATACATGGTAGATGATACTCAGCTTTTGTGCATATACATGTTTGTGTGGACATGGTTACTAGAGGCAGTGATATGTGTGTTTTATGTTGTAGTTTTGTTGATGTTATATTTTAGAATACAGTTTGATTTCTTTAATAAATTTCAGAATATTATAATTAATGTCATGAAAGAGTTCTTTCATAATATTCGGGTTGATATATTGTTGCTAATTCTAGTATAAATATTATTGTTGCTAATTCTTCTCTAAATATTATTGTTGCTAATTCTACTCTAAATATTATTGTTGCTAATTTTATTATAAATATGTATTGTTGATAATTTTTATATAAAATTGTATTGCTTGTATTTTACTATAAAAATGTACTTTTATACTTTCATATTGTCTTGGTTTTGTTTGGGGGTTCACTATTTGCTCATAGCTGAGACCATAACAAGTGCTACCAATCAGGTTCAGGGTGCACCTGTGTACAACAGCAATTAAGAAGTTGTTCCACCTCCAATCTCCCGATCAGGGGCCTTGCTGCTGGATGTAGTTTATCGTCATACTCAGGACGAATTTTCTGAATTGAACTTCTGGTTTCGCGAAAGGAGATCGTAATGCACAATGTACTCTCAATCCCATCAAAGACACAACATCACGGTTGAAAATCTTGTTTTGAGAGTAGTTATTTCGCTTTTTTCAGGAACTTTTGGCTCTACATTGTCGTAAATAATATATTTTTATAGCCTGTGGTCGTTCATTTTAAGAAATTAAATCGTTTTTGTTGCATTTCAGCAGAGAACTGCAGATGCGAATGCGGTCCATTCATTTTTTTCCGGTACCCATATATCGTAGCGACTTACATATTCAAATGTTTTAAATACGTGACAACGTTCATATATGGAGTATCTCCGCGATGTCCAGCTACGGCAGTTCAGTTATATTCCATGCGTGATACACGCTTTAGCAATCATGTATCTTTCGATATATGACTGACGAGGCAGATTTTTCCCGCAGTAGGTTGCCATTTCTTTCTGCGGTAGACCAGTTGCCATCGAAGGATATAGAATCCGCCCTGTCCTGCTATTTACCCATATCTGGGGGGGCGGAAGAAGAAGTTTCATACCTTTCCCAAGGATATTAGCACGTAAATGAACGTAATGGCTACGGCACCATCTCCATAAGCGGAACATTTATCTTTTGATGATTTTAGAGTGTGTGTTTTATTTCTTTCCGGAAAGGAAACATCAAATGTCGAAAATGCTTCTTATTTTCTTTTATTTTCACTTTTTCGTCATAAAAAATATTTCAAAATCACTATCCTCACACGAATCATTTACAAAGACGCGGTGAAATGTCACCTTTCAGAATAGGTATCTATCTCATAAATTTTAATCAAGTAAGAAAGAAAACCACGTGTTCTTCAAAACGTTACCTGTTGAAAAAGGCTACGGATATTTATTCCAACCCTTTATACATACATGATGGCCTCTTCAGCCGTTTTTCGACTGAAAAGGCCATTATGTATGGCCAACATTCCACAAATAGGACAAGGAACACCATCAATATCAGAGATAAGGCATATGTAAATATAAAAAGTGAACACTGAAGTCAACTCTAAGAGGCGACAGGCTGTTTCATGCTAGACGCAATCGTCAGACTCGCGGCCTGACGACTGTGTTTAGTGACTTCAATGTTCACTGATATATATATATACATATATATATATATATATATATATATATATATATATTTCACACCCAACCCAGTTCTGCGGAATCAGAGTTTAAGCAAGCGAATGAGCAAATTGGAGTAAAGTGCCATGCAGATTTAAATTTTTCCCACTTGTTACGAATACAGCTATCGATTTTTTTAACATTCGTGTCAGTCAGCTGTTGGCTCTCACGCTGGCCAATAGAATCTTCCTGCCTATTCGTGGCAGCCAGTTATAGGCTCTCACTCTGGCCAGTAGAAAATGGCCACAAACTACATGAAAACTGCCGTAGAAGCATGAAAAAATCGATTATTTCCACTATCGATGAGAGTTGGGAAATGCAAAATCGGTCTTGGCCTCCCCACTAACTTGGAGCATGTGCATGTAAATTTTGGTGCAAATCCGTCGAAAATTGCGGCCGTGCATTCGTTACACACACATCCTGCCTTTTGTAGATAGAGATGCCATCCTCTTTCCGAATTTTATTTTTTCTCCTTTATTGTTTTAAATATTTTAATACTGTACACGTAAATATATATATATATATATATATATATATATATATATATATATATATATATATATATGTGTGTGTGTGTGTGTGTGTGTGTATGTGTATGTGTGCGCGCGTGCGTGCGTGTGTGCGTATGTATACGGGCATACGGGCACGTCTGCATAAAGTACTTGCACATTAATTTATTGATTCTCAATATTACATTTTAATGGAAGCCTATCCTTGAGTGGTAAACTGGACGAGAATTTTGACTTGACGTTTTTCCCAGAAAGTGGATATTACGACTTATACTAAGTTAAAACTTTATAAACCTGCATTTTAATATGCTTCATTCAATTGTGTATCCATATATATATATATATATATATATATATATATATATATATATATATATATATATATATTATTTCAAGTTTTCCATTCGTTTGTGGCTGATTGGTTTTTCTTGGTATCTGATAGAAGCCAAAAAAAAAGAAGAAAAGTAATTAGATCACAAAGAAAATTAACCCTTCAGCCACCACCGTACCATTGTCATGTGAAAGATAGTCGTATACTTTCAGCCATGGAAATCCAAAACTTCACTTCAATGTCGCCGTAATTGTACCAAAGCACCGATGTCATTAAGTAGACCTTCTCTGTCCGTAAAAAAAATCCTCTTTAAATATTGGAAAGAAGCACTTGAAGCGATTCTTGTTGGAAACTTACCATGCCTCGTGCCAGCTTGCCGTTTGTAAAGTTTTTTTAATTTAATTTAGTTTTTCTTTATTTTTTGTTTTGTTTCTGATGTTTTCATTTCTTCTTCCTTCTTTGTCACTTGAGCACCACCCCCCGCGCCCAATGTGCTCAGTGGACATCAGAACGAAGTCTTAACTTAATCCTTTCGTGTGTCATGTGCTTCTTTTAGCAGGTTAATAGGAGTAGATAGGTTCACCTATCGCCCGGCACCAACTCCTTCCATGTCTATTGTACAGGAGTAGTGGTTCATCTCTTGTTACCTGTTCAGGAAATGGTCTACCGGTTCTCTCAGGATCACAGTGATTTAACTGTCTTAACTTTTTGGTAATCAGACTAACCAGGTTTTGTGGGTTTTCATTGTGAGAGTACCGAGTTAGCAGTTTGCTGGCAGATGCTTCCGAGTGGTAGTAAGGAGATCGAAGTGTTTGGTAAATCTTAGAGAGGCTGCTCTGGTCATCAGTCGCATAATATCCGGATATTTATAGTGCCATATCGTGTATGAGTAGGTGTCCCTTCATGTATCTCACACTATGCTAAGTTCTAAGACATGCTCTGACTGGATTGTATTACCATTGACGACAGATAGTGACAATTACGGTGGCCTGCCTCTCTCTCTCTCTCTCTCTCTCTCTCTCTCTCTCTCTCTCTCTCTCTCTCTCTCTCTCTCTCTCTCTTAATAATATTAACTTTGAACATTGACATAATATCGTGACCGTGTTTTGAAACAAAAAATGAAACATTTTATAAAACATACATATAACAAACTATTTCTTATTCTAACAGTTGAAATATAATCCTTGAAAATGGCTAAATGTATAGCCGAAAGCGCTCGG
>OZ038487.1:124050550-124058050 GCA_964036315.1 Acanthosepion esculentum
CCTAAACTTGGAAAATGGGTGCCTCATGAATTGTCTGAAAACAACCTCAAATCCCGAGTTGACATCTGCTCTTCTCTCCATTCTCGCCAACTTGTTTCACCTTTTTTGGATAGACTTGTGACTGGCGACTAAAAATGGATCTTTTATCGAAATGTTAAGCGTCGTAGACAGTGGCTTGGTAAAGGGGAAGGACCCCAGCCACAGCCGAGAAGGGAACTTCATGAGCAAAAGGTTCTTCTTTCAATCTGGTGGGATTGCCAAGGAATAATCCACTTTGAATTTTTACCACCTAATGCAACAATTAATGCTCAAATATACTGTCAGCAATTAGAGCGTTTGAACCAAGCTTTGAGGAAAAAAAGACCTGCTCTAGTGAATCGAAAACGGGTGATGTTTCATCAGGACAATGCGCGACCACACACAGCAAGAATCACGTCACAAAAGATCGAAGAACTTGGTTGGGAGAAAATTCCTCATCCACCTTATTCTCCCGTCCTTGCTCCTTCAGGCTACCATTTGTTTCGTAGCTTACAGAATCATTTGGAAGAAACACAGGAAGAGGTTAAAACTGACATTTGTGAGTTCTTCGAATCAAAGCCAAAAGAATTTTACAGTAATGGAATGAGTAAGCTTGTTAATACATGGAAGGAAGTCATAGATAATCAGGGAAAATACATTTTGATTGAATCTGTAATTAAATGTAACATTTGGTCACTTGTTTCAAAATTCAAAATTCGGACAGAACTTATGGGATGACCTGATAGATAGATAGATAGATAGATAGATAGATATGAACAGAATGAAATAGATATGAACAGAATGAGATTGATAGATAGATAGATAGATAGATAGATAGATAGATAGATATGAACAGAATGAGATTGATAGATAGATAGATAGATAGATAGATAGATAGATAGATAGATAGATAGATAGATAGATAGATAGATATGAACATAATTAAATAGATATTAACAGAATGAGATAGATAGATAGATAGATAGATAGATAGATAATACTAATTGGCCACTCGATATCGAGGACACCCGTTGCAATACACAGCTAGCTAGCGCATATTGCAACATTTGCACAGGCATTTTTGCAATTTCCCACCTGGGAAATGCCCACAGAGCCCACCTGCAGTTTATACTGTTATTGGCGTGTGCAGAGCCAATTAACAGTTTTAGAGCGTTGGTGCGAACCCAGCGTGATTATAAATGAACAAGGCTCGCCACCTCAACTCGCAATCACGGTTTGTGATATCGTGCTAGCTTTTGGCCAACGAGGTCTTCCACACAGTTTCCTCTCCCAAATTCCCTCACATGGTTTTGGTGGACCCGTGGCTAGATACATACATACATACATACATACATATGAACAGAATGAAATAGATATGAACAGAATGAGATAGATAGATAGATAGATAGATAGATAGATAGATAGATAGATAGATAGATAGATAGATAGATTGATTGATTGATAGATAGATATGAACAGAATGAAATAGATATGAACAGAATGAGATAGATAGATAGATAGATAGATAGATAGATAGATAGATAGATAGATAGATAGATATGAACAGAATGAAATAGATATGAACAGAATGAGATAGATGGATAGATAGATAGATAGATAGATAGATAGATAGATACATAGATAGATACATAGATAGATAGATAGATAGATATGAACAGAATGAAATAGATATGAACAGATTGAGATAGATAGATAGATAGATAGATAGATAGATAGATAGATAGATAGATAGATAGAATGTGATGGAGAAGGAAAGGTAATGGCTTGTGAGTAATATAAACAAATAATAAACAAATCATATCGACGTCTATTCAATTTTACAGCTAAAATGTCATATGTAAATGTTTTCATCTAATAAAACAATTGATATCATTTGATCAAGCCTCATCCCAAAATGTAAACTTGTCTATAATAATAATAATAATAATAATAATAATAATAATAATAATAATAATAGTCAGAAAAAAATTCTATTTTTCTCGAGATGAAATATGAACGGCCATTTTTTTCTTTCAATGAAATGTTTCGTTTGCGGAAGGTTGGATAACGATGAGGAGAAAACGGGAGGCAATCCAGTTAACCTCGAGGATATTTTCTAGTAAATAACAAATTTTGTTGATTGGAAGGGCAAGTAATCTACATAACTCAATTAGCATCCAGTCAGACTACAGATTCATCGTGCCTCGATGTGACCCGACCTTTGGGGATGGACAATCGAATTAGCGTTGGGCGCTTGCTTTAACATTATTGGCCAGCGAAAAGCGGGCAAGGGAGAGAACTCACCGTCAACAGTATGTAGCCGGCAGAAATTAAATCAGTAGACAACCGCCGCCCCCACAACAATGAGAAAAGAAAAAGAAAGAGAATGACAGAGTAAGATGGGAGGGCAAAGACAAAGGAGCGGAAAGAGAGCGTGGAAGATGAAAGAGAAGGTAAGAGCGAAATGAAGATAGAAAAGGCGTAAAAGAAGGAAAGGAGAAAGAGAAAAGTTAGCAAAAGAGAAGAGGCATAAGTAGATCATTTGCGAAGCGAGAGATAAAGAAAAAGAATCAGTCGCAAAAAAAAGAGAAAAGAAAAAAAGAAAGACGAAAGAAGGAACCGAAAATGGAGGAAATTCACTTTGTCAGATTTTATTATGCACGTCAAGTTTGTTTTTTTAACAATAAAATTAGCATTAACTAAATGGTTCTGATACAACTCTCAGTATATACTAACTTTGATACGAGCAATATACTGTGGGCTTCAGCCTACAATATCTATACTTATTTAAACAAAAATATTGATAACTTTTGGCGGGGTGTGTAACATAAATCATAAATGTCTTGGTATTCTATATCATGAAAAAGTGTTGGCATTCTACTTTCTTCATCAATCTTGTAACCATTGATTTTCTACTGTTTCAAATTATCGTAATTTGACACCAGTTTTTTCACATAAATATTTGCTTGTAGATTGCTTTCCATTCTCCCATATCGCTTCTTTTTTTGATAATGAAAAATTGTATTAATATGTTTTTGTTTTTTATTGTATTTTTTTTTCGTGGCACAGATTCTCAAAAAGTGCGGCTTCAATGCCATCAAGGAGCCCCGATTCCAAATGAAACACGGTGTGCTTAAGCCGGACCTCGTGGCGTGACTGGGGAATACATGGTAGTGCTGAATGTGCAAATCTAATCCGACACTGTCATATGTAAGCGCGACACGTGCAATAGGGAAAATATCGCCATGTACAACCAACCTTACTTCTTGGAAGCAGTTCGCGATGTGCACGGACAGACCTGCCCTATATAGGTCATCGGACTGAAATGTATTTGAAGAGCAGTCAGCCAACCGGGACTGAAAGCGAATAGGCTTGTTGTTCCACTTTACTGGATGCTTTCTCGTATGGTCCTTTGTGAGCCCTCCAGGACGCCAGCTGCCTACTGGAGAGTCCTCTGTAGCAGGGCTGACGTTGTCGCTGGAAATCTTCAACTACTCTGAACAGCCTGAGAATTATCCCAGTCCGTCCAGGACACTTCCGAACGACACGAGATTAACTCACCTAAGCCTGTCAAGGTAAATGCAATTTCCCGCCACTAGCCATTAGGTGACCTCAAAACATGTCAATACGTGTCTTTGGAAACTTTGAAGAACATAAAAATGCGTTCTCTTGCAGGAAAGTCAAACATTCTTGCTTGTGACTTGTACCATTCAAAAAACATCTCCAAGAAGTTATAATAATTTTCTCTGTCTATCCTAACCTTAAACACTGTTTGGGCAACTTCAGTCACCATGGAAAGCATTTGTCCTGCTTTTGCAGTTGACTCCACTCGCCAGATAAGGGTATATTTAAATTTCACGGTTGTGTTGTCACATCCTGCTATAGCAACAGCCACAAACAACCTTGACTTAAATCAAGGTCAAGGCTACTGCCATTTGGTTTGGTTTGATTTGTTTTGTTTTACGGCATATCAACCTAAATGGATTATTTAATGCCGACAAGATTTTTATTGCTGGTAATTTTTTTTTCAAAAATGTATTGCTGGTAATTTTTTTTAATATATACCTGGTAATTCTTTTTCAAAAATGTATAGCTGATAATGCTTTCTTTTCAAAAATGTATAGCTGATAATGCTTTCTTTTCAAAAATGTATAGCTGATAATGCTTTCTTTTCAAAAATGTATTGCTGATAATGCTTTCTTTTCAAAAATGTATTGCTGATAATGCTTTCTTTTCAAAAATGTATTGCTGATAATGCTTTCTTTTCAAAAATGTATAGCGGATAATGCTTTCTTTTCAAAAATGTATTGCTGATAATGCTTTCTTTTCAAAAATGTATAGCTGATAATGCTTTCTTTTCAAAAATGTATTGCTGATAATGCTTTCTTTTCAAAAATGTATAGCTGATAATGCTTTCTTTTCAAAAATGTATAGCTGATAATGCTTTCTTTTCAAAAATGTATTGCTGATAATGCTTTCTTTTCAAAAATGTATAGCTGATAATGCTTACTTTTCAAAAATGTATAGCTGATAATGCTTTCTTTTCAAAAATGTATTGCTGATAATGCTTTCTTGTCATAAATGTATTGCTGATAATGCTTTCTTTTCAAAAATGTATAGCTGATAATGCTTTCTTTTCAAAAATGTATAGCTGATAATGCTTTCTTTTCAAAAATGTATAGCTGATAATGCTTTCTTTTCAAAAATGTATAGCTGATAATGCTTTCTTTTCAAAAATGTATAGCTGATAATGCTTTCTTTTCAAAAATGTATTGCTGATAATGCTTTCTTTTCAAAAATGTATTGCTGATAATGCTTTCTTTTCAAAAATGTATTGCTGATAATGCTTTTCTTTCAAAAATGTATGGCTGATAATGCTTTCTTTTCAAAAATGTATTGCTGATAATGCTTTCTTTTCAAAAATGTATTGCTGATAATGCTTTCTTTCCAAAAATGTATAGCTGATAATGCTTTCTTTTCAAAAATGTATTGCTGATAATGCTTTCTTTTCAAAAATGTATTGCTGATAATGCTTTCTTTTCAAAAATGTATAGCTGATAATGCTTTCTTTTCAAAAATGTCTTGCTGATAGTGCTTTCTTTTCAAAAATGTATAGCTGATAATGCTTTCTTTTCAAAAATGTATTGCTGGTAATAATGTGTGGCTGGTAATAATTTTTCTTCAAAAATTTAATGCTGGTAATAATTTTTTACAAAGTATTGCTGGTATCTGGTATTAAAACTTATTTTTACACTTTCATAGAGTTTTGGCGCCAGTTTGGGAGTTAACTATTTACCCATAGATGGGACCCTAACAGGTGCTCCTACCCCGGGTCAGGGTGGACATGGGAACACCAGCAATTAAGAGGTGGTTCCACGCTCCTCAAAACCTTCTGACGAGAGGCCTTTCTGTCGGAGTAGTTTATCGTCTTACCCAGGACGTGGACGAAGTTTATCGTCTTACCCAGGACACGGACCTAGTTTATCGTCTTATCCAGCATGCGGATTTAGTTTATCGTCTTAACTAGGATGTGGACGAGGTTTATCGTCTTACCCAGGACACGGACGTAGTTTATCGTCTTACCTAGGACGCGGACAAAGTTTATTGTCTTACCCAGGACACGGACGAAGTTTATCGTCTTACCCAGGACACGGACGTAGTTTATCGTCTCACCCAGGACACGGACGTAGTTTATCTTCTTACCCAGGACACGGACGTAGTTTATCTTCTTACCCAGGACGCGGATGTACTTTATCGTCTTACCTAGGACGCGGACGTAGTTTATCGTCTTACCCAGGACGCAGACGTAGTTTATCGTCTTACCCAGGACGCGGATGTAGTTTACTATGAACAATGTAGAGTTCTAAAAGTTAAAAGAACAATACATTTAAAGGGACCTGTAATGTTGCTGGGTGCAATATTAATCCAAATCTTTAATCTATACGCGTGTCTATTGTCTTCTCAGCTGTTTTGTTCGACTATTCCCACGAAGGACCCAACCCTGACCCAGCGATGGAGCTCTACATTCAGCAACTGAGAAATCTATTTGCCTGAATTTCTTTGTGTACTTTATACGTTTCTTTGTCTGATGTTTACTTAAATGTGATATTTTGTTTGCTTTCGTGTGTTTAGCCAATGTTCTTAATATACTCAATCTTTTCTGTTTACATTCACAACAACAGCAGCTTTTTTTTTGGCTTTTTTGCTTTTCAATGGCCTTTCATTGCACTTTGCGTTTTTAGTTTTTCTCAAATCAAATCATTTCTGACATTCTTAAAGACACACGTTTTTATTGTTCTTATCTTGCAAACGTTTTCAATGTTTTCTTTTTCTCTGAGCTCAGTTCAACTTTTTCGCAATTTCCAAAAGTGCGTTCCCATCATTCAATAACTTAACAATATCTTGTTTCTCCTTTGACATTATTTCTTACAACCATGGCAATGTTGATAGATCTGAAATTTAAAAATAAACATATATGTGTGTGTGTTTATTCTTAAATAAACATATATTGTGTGTGTGTTTATTCTTAAAAATAAACATATATATATACATACGTATATATACATGTGTATATTTATATACATACACGAGTATATATATATATATATATATATATATATATGTGAGTTCGCATTCCGGTCGAATCCATTACATTCACTAAATACCCTTGGGAAAGTTATTAATCCTCTTCTTTGCCCTCCAGTAAATAGAAGGACAGACTGGGTTCTATAGCTTTGGATGGCAACTGGTGAAGGAGATGGACAACTCTGAATTCAAAACCTGCCGAGGGTCGTTTGGGGACCTTGTGGTACGTAGTGCACCAGGTCTCTGTATTTGGCCCTTCAATAAGTATGGATAGTTCTGCCCAAAGCCTTCACCACTATAATCAAATCACATGTGCTGGTGTTTGGGCTGTCGGTTCCTAGGTACTTAGCTGCTTGACTCTTATACGTCGATTACGACGGGAGAGTCCACCATATATATATTTTATATTTATACATATATATTTATACATATATATATATAGAAAGAGAGGGGGGAGATAGAGGGTCGAGAAAGAGAGAGAGGGAAGTATGAGAATGGCAAAGTGCAAAAAGTTTTTGTGTGATGAATTTCGTCCTTTGTGACTTCATGTTTACGCTGATGCGACCACGCATGCGCACAAAGGAAAGGGGACGCCGAGAATTTTAAATTTAATTTTTTTTTTAATATATAATTTAATTTAATTTGTTTTTTAATATATAATTTGAGTATATAATTTCATTTAGTTTCTTTTTGTTCAAGTTTCCATGACTTTTGTAATTAAATATCCAACATTGTAATAATAGATCTCCCAAGAAAAGTGAAATGTTTTAAGAACCTGAACATAAATTTACTGTGGATGCTCAAATTAAAGCACTTTCTATACATTATCGTCTTAGTAAATTATTTGTTTCGTTTAATTAAAGCAGCATTTTTTAAATCAAAATTATGGTCAGTCTC
>OZ038487.1:124063050-124073050 GCA_964036315.1 Acanthosepion esculentum
GGCACTTTCCTTTTAAGGCGCCTTGGGCATTAGGAACTGACCCTACCCTGACCCTGTGCATTCATGTCTGTATGTATATGCGAAAATAGTTTTAAACACATATCTATATGATCTCTCTCGACATATATAGTTTAAACAAATACCTTTCTCATATCCCGACATGTGTGTGTACAGAAAGACATGGGAGCTATTGGTCTGAAATATATGTGTGTGTGTGTGCGTGTGTGCGTGTGTGTGTGCGTGTGTGTGTGTGCAAGTAGCTACTGAAAATATTTTTGGATGCAACTCAGGCCGAGGACTTTTCAGCATAGATTTGTGCAATATATATTTTTGCTTATACGCTATTTTTATAGATACAAACATTTAAGTAAATGCTCTGTTTATAATAAACAGTATTAACGACATTTACCGATTGGAATGTCCGAGAAATGTCAAAGAAAAATGTGTGTCTACCGAGAGGAATCGAACCTGTATCCTACAGGCGCTATACCACTTAGCTACAGATGAATCGTCTGCTTAGCAAGGTTAAATTACTGTTTTTGAACTACAAGCTTCACATGATTCCTCTTTTTCCTTGAAATTTCTCGGATATTCAAACCAGTAAATGTCGTTAATACTGTTTATTATAAACATAACATTTACTTAAATATTTGTATCTATAAAAAAACGTATAAGCAAAAATATATTAAAATAATTGTCAGACCTAGTCCATTTCATTATTTATATATATATATATATATATATATATATATATATATATATATATATATATATATATATATATATATATATATATATATATATATATATATATATATATGTATATATATATATATATGTATATGTATATATATATATATATATATATGTATATATATATATATATATATATATATATATATATATATATATACAGGGTGTCCATAAAGTTCGTGTGCACTTTAAAAAATTTATAACTTTATTTGTATTTGCGATAGAAATAATTTGTAAAAAGGATTAGAAAGAAGTAAATCTATATTTTTTAAGGTTTTATTGAAATTTTATTTAAGTTTCCACATGTCCTCCATCATTAGCAATACAAAGGGTAATACGATTTTGCAGTTGACGGAAAACATTTGCCAACTGATTTACAGTAATGCCTGAAATCACATTAGTTATTTTAGCTATACTTAAAACTAGGTACATTAAATTTTATAACATTTTTTACAGATTATTTCTGTCGCAAATACAAATAAAGTTATAATTTTTTAAAGTGCACACGAACTTTATGGACCCCCTGTTATATATATGTTTGTGTTTGTGTGTTTGTTTTAGGAAACTATATTAGAAAAATTATGTTATTATACATACCATCTATCACATCTACAAGTAGGTACCTCCACTAATTCATTAAAAAAATAGAGTATACCATGATTTTTTTTAGTTTTTTACATCAAAACCGTTCTGTTTTTATTAAGAAAGAGCAAAGTATTTTTTGATTATTTAATAATGTTTTTAATCCTTTTTAGAACGTTTGAAATTTTGGTTAAAAATTTTGTTTATCTTGCATCAGCGGACGGACTATGAATTAGTATCGCAAATTTTACCGTTTTTTTTTTTGTTTTGTTTTTTATGAAAAACATCGAATTGCAAATTCCGGCGAAAATCAAATAATTGTCGAATTTTAATAAGACTTTCAGGACAAATTAATTAAATTATTTTAGAAATGTTTTTTAAAAATCTTGGTAAAAATATATATATTCTTATGCATAGTTTACTCCCTCACTTATTTAATTTTGTGAAATTTCGAGAAATTTGTAAAGTTTCATTTTTATATTATTTAAAAGCAGAACTTGAAGAATTTAAATCATCAATTTATTTTTACATAACAGGACCCCCCAGTTACGGAAAAACTGCTCTGAATCGTAAAAAAACTTATAATATGTGTTTAAAATCAGATTAATTAAACTTTAAATCAGTTAATATCCTTCAAATAAAGCTTGAGAAAAGTATATTCTATTTTTGAAAGATTTTTTAATAAAGATAATTATATTCTAATGGAAAAGAAGCTAAAAATGGCGCTAAAATCAACAATTTCGGCGATTTCAGAACGAAAATTTCTTCCAGTCAATTTAAATTAGTTTTGAAATAAAGCAAAAAATGAGCTTGAAATTAAAACCAAAATAAAAGCTTGAAGAAAGAGTTTACATTTTTTTCTTAAATTTATTTTAAACCTTAGGTATGGCGTATCTGTGGAGGTACCTAACTACAAGTGGAAAGAAAAGACTTCTAAAACAATAAAAGAATTAATTATTTCAAAACAAAATAATAATAAGCTAAAACTTGAATGAATTTACTTTATCATCTGTCATGATTGCCAAAAGAAATACATAAGAGAAACCTATAGAAAAATTTAGATAAATGATTATATGAAGACAACAGTGATCACACGTATTGCAATAGTCTGGCCATGTTTTCAATTTAAAAAATGTTACTCAAATTAAAAGAGAAAACAATTTACTAAGACGGAAGTGTATATAAAGTGCTTTAATCATTAGATCCTCGACAATAAATTTGAGACCAGGTTCTTACAGAATTTCACCTATCATGATTGATCTTCTCTTATCACAATCTGGGATACTTAATAACAAAAGTGATAAAACTATGAACTAAAACAAAAAGAAACTGAACGAAATTGGCTAGACTATATTACCCAGATAAATTTTTAAAATTTGAATTAAAGAGTTTAAAAATTCCAGCAACCCTATCCTTCATAGGCGTGTGTAATTACATTAACGGAAACATCACTTGAGTCTGATGAAGTCCTAAAGGGCGAAACACATCACACAAAATTGTTTCCAATTTGTCATGAATTCAATTGCAACTGAGTTCCTTGAACCGCATGGCCAGACCACTCGTACATATTATTTGATTACAATGGCGAAGGCTTATGTAGAACCAAACACACTTTTTGGAAGAGCAGAATACAGAGGACTGGTACAAATGGTGTGATCCACAAACCACCCGCTTCAAATCTTGTATTCAGAGTTGTATTTCTCCTAGACAGGTAGTCAACCAAGGCTAAAGGACTCAGTCTGTTTTGCTATTTGCCCATATGGGGAATAAGAAATGGATTTATACTTTATCCAAAGGTATTTCAGTATTCACGGAAGTGATTGTAATGTATTCGATTAAAATCCGGACTCGGCTCTCCGATTCCTCAATTACTTCACCGTGCCTCCACACACACACACACACATACAGAAAATAAGTGTGCGCAAGTTTTAATTATTTTTTTGAAATTGACCAATCAGGTAATGACACGTTATTTATTTGTAACACATTAAATGTAACATTTGTAACGCATTAAATGTAACATTATTAACACATTAAATGTAACATTTGTAATCCATTGAATGTAACATTTGTAACACATTAAATGTAATATTTATAACGCATTAAATGTAACGTTTGTAACACATTAAATGTAACATTTATAACACATTAAATGTAACATTTATACCACATTAAATGTAACATTTATAACGCATTAAATGTAACATTTATAACACATTAAATGTAACATTTATAACGCATTAAATGTAACATTTATACCACATTAAATGTAACATTTATAACGCATTAAATGTAACATTTATAACACATTAAATGCAACATTTATAACGCATTAAATGTAACATTTATAACACATTAAATGTAACATTTATAACGCATTAAATGTAACTTTTATAACGCATTAAATGTAACATTTATAACACATTAAATGTAACATTTATAACGCATTAAATGTAACATTTATAACACATTAAATGTAACATGTGTACCACATTAAATGTAACATTTGTACCACATTAAATGTAGCATGTATAACCCATTAAATGTATGTAAGCTGGGGTTTGTTTTGCCAAACGATTCACTGGAAAATCTGTCAAAGCTTTGTTTAGACTGTCGCCTGGCGCTTATGAATCAATATTATGCTAATCATATGAGTGAAGCAGCATTGATGAGATCTTATAAAACAAGGAACAATTTAAGACTGGGTCCTTTTTCTCTATCAACAATTACTTGCCTGATAGAAATTTTTTAAACCACAGACACTGCATGATTTTCCTTTAAGGGAGAGAAATTCTTTAGAAGTTTAGCGCACACCTCACGGTTATGAATAGTCAATAATTTGATAAAACAAGCAACCTTGGTTATACAAGAAAATGAAGGAACAATTGAAAATTTGTTGTAATTTCATATCCTATTTCATACCCATTTGTTTCAAAGTATATTTTGTTATTTTCACAATTGCTTACTTTGCATTATAATAGGTTTAAAAATTGCGTTCATTTATTTTCACTCCCTAAATAAATATATATATATAAAAAAAAATGTGTGTATTTAGGCAGCAAATTCTCTTTTAGGTATGTTTAATTGAATAAATTACAGACACTATGTCAGCTAATTCTTAACAAAATCCGTTCATACTCACGACTAACCTTCCATGTATTGATGTTGAAGGATGAGAGAAATGTGCTATAGCTGTTTAAATGTCTTTTATTTTCATTTCCCAAGTATTTTCGATATATATATATATATATATATATATATATATATATATATATATATATATATATATATATATATATATATACACCAGAATTTAAAGACTTACTTAAGGCCGAGGCATTCAAGGATCGACATGATAAATGCAGAAACTCCTCAAAAATACTTTCTAAATAACTAAAAATTGCAGCACAATAATTACACAACCAACCTGACATAATTGTAAAAAAAAAGGCAGATAAGACCAACATTTACGTCATCCTAAACAAATTGGATTACAACAAAAAAAACTTGACCACATACTCCATGATCACAAAAAGTTTAAAAACCTCAGCAAGAACCCGACCAACCAACTAAAATCAAAGCTTAATAAACTCATAAATGCTAATAATGCTGAACAGAATTCTTTAAAATTCTCTAAAATTGTTGGTGATTATAGACCTGGTTACATATACGGCACTATAAAAACACATAAACCTAACTATCCTCTCCGTCCTATCATATCACAAATTCCAACTCCTGTATATCAACTAACAAAATACATTAACCATCTCATTACTCCCTACCTTCCTAGTAAATATAGTGTTAAGTCAATATTAGTAGAAATCTAAATCCTAAAAAGTGAAAAACCCGACAATGAAATCATAGCTTCACTGGATGTTGAAAACTTATTTACAATGTCCCTGTTAGTGAAACTATTGACATAATTATAAAAAATATATACAGTAACTCATTTTTACCCCCATTTAAAATTAATCCTAATATATTACGGAAACTAATATTAGCTTGTACTACTGAAGTCCCTTTCTTAGATCATAATAACAATATATATATATACAAAGTGATGGTGTCTCTATGGGTTCAGTAATGGGTCCGATATTTAGCAATTTCTACATGTCGAACCTCGAAATTAAGATATTTACAGATGTTAAAAAACCTTCCATCTATCTAAGATATGTTGATGATATCCTTATGTTAGTTAAAAATACAGATGAAATACTTCAACTTCAAAAACGTTTCCAAAATAATTCTGTCCTTAAATTCACGTATGAACTCAATACTAATAATAAAATCCTCTTCCTTGACATATTGATAAACACAAATAATAACAAATTTACTATTTCGCCATGCAAAAAAACTACCAGCATAAATTCATGTACACTTAACTACAAGAGCGAATGACCATATTACTACAAAATAGCAATTATAAAAAATCTAATACATCGTGCAAAAACAAATTCATCCACAAAACAGATTTTTTACAGTGAACTAAAGAATATAAAACAAACACTTATTAATAATAGCTTTCCAAACTATATAGTTGATGAACAAATAAGATACTTTCTTAGAAATCTCAATACTAAGCAAATAGTACATAATACTGCTTCTACTAATCTCAAACATATTAATCTCTTATATCGTAATCAAATGCATACTAATTATAAACAAGATGAAAATATACTAAAAAAATTAGTATTAATATATCTACAACAGATCCTAGCAAAAAAATTAAGTTAATCATATACTTCACTAAATCGAGTATATCCAACTTAACTATCCGCAATGATTCTCCCCCCTCCCTGTTAGTGATTTGCAAAACACCAACATAGTTTACAAATTCGAGTGCCCTTTGGGAGATTGTATCTCCAACGAATTAATTAATATTTATGTTGGTCACACCACAAACTCGCTTTCACGACGCTTGACACTACATTTGAATGATAATTCTAACATTTTTAAGCACTTAAAACAACATGCCTGGCCGCATACACAATTTCGGAAAATCCTACTTTACTTAAACATGAAAACAATAAACAAAAACTAAAAATTATTGAAGCTATATACATAAAACAGTTGAAACCTAACCTGAACAAAATAAACTATGAAATCTCCACAAATATTCTTAAATGCCTATAATTTATAACAGAAGCCATTGGTTTATACCAACGGCTTCCCATACTTAACACGTCTCGTTTTCACTCTCGCGTGGTCAAGTGTGACGTCACGAGCTGCGATGCGATTTTCGCGTCCGCGTCTCGTATACACGAGTTTGTCGTTGCTTGGAAATCTACCATGCAATCAAAAACAGACTATCATTATTGTTTCGTCCGTGTATTGTTTGATATATTGAAATGTAATTGTCATCTTTGATAATGGCTTATGTAAGCCGAAAGCTTAGATAGGATTAAAACATGTGTCAATATGGTGATTTCCTTTCGTCTTTCAATGGTAATGTTATTAAGTTTATCAGACAATATGAAAGGAACTTACTTAAAATAAATAGACAAAATTTGTCTATTTTATTTAATGAAACATGCATCAATGAAAAATTGTTTCTTAAATGCACACATACACATACATATATATATATATATATATATATATATATATATATATATATATATATATATATATATATATAAAAGTGGACATGGAAGTCAGCACTTAGAGTCGACAGTCTGTTTCATGCTAGTGCAATCGTCAATGACGATTGCACTAGCATGAAACAGACTGTCGCCTCTAAGTGCTGACTTCCATGTCCACTTTTATATTTACACACGCTCTATCTCTGATATTGAGCACTTTACCCCATAAATATAGCACACTTTAAGACTATATTTCTGTATATATATATATATATATATATATATCCTTTCTCGATCTAGGTTAGATGTTATTAATTTCACTGTTTAAGTGAACTTAAAATCAACTATATAAACTTTAACACGTGTACCGGCTAAAACAAATTCTAATAATAATGTCGGATTAAAAATGCATTTCAAATCTTAATGTTGTTTATGTTTCAGGGACAAAAATCAAGCTGCCATATACCGATTCTTAGAAATCCCAACAAAAGATGTACGTTTCTTAAATAGGTCATTTGAAGTTTTCCTAGGCTAGGTCATTACTCGTAGTGAAATTGGTAAGGGTACGCTTTTGCAAGAGGAGTTGTTTCCATGGTATAAAAAGGGTTTCAGGTTCGATTTCTATCAGAAGTGGCAAATTTTCTTTAGCGAGCCTTCTCGATCTAGGCTTCTTGCTTTTTACTGTTTAAGAAAAAGAGCAGGAATAGCAACCCAAACACGTATACCCAATGAAAAATAATGTTTATATTAATAAATAATGTATTAAAAAAAATATTTTAAAACTATGTACAGTGAGCCCCCCGCCTATTCGCCTTTCAGCATTCACGGCTTCACACATTCGCGGATTTTTCTTTAGAACATATGTACTTGTTATTCGTGGAAACCCTGAATATTCGCGTGTTTTTCTGAAGAACATATGTACAAATTATTCGCTGAGAACTCCCTCGATTCGCGTATTTTTTCGATAGAACATATTCAAAATATTCTTGTATTATTTTCCTGTTATTTAAGTGACTTAAAACATATAACAGTCCATTTTTATGGCAAATATTGGCAGAATTGTATATCTTCATTGTAAAAAACAAACGCAAAAACATGCATAGAGCTTGGACTTTGTTCTTTGTTAGGGAATGCGGCTGGGGCCTTAAAAGTGGCTTCTGCCTGAGTCTGGGGGGCATCATTACGGTTCTGTTTTTAGAAAATGTTTTAAACTTTATATTTTATGTCTTGTTACACACATTTTATACAGTATTTCCAATGGTTGTATCGATCTATGTATAATTAAAAACGGTTATTGTACGTATGAAAGAAAATTTACGCTAAGTGTATGGTCACCAATACTATTTTCACAAAAATGTTTTTAAAAGGGTTTGAAATGTTTCTAAAGCGTTTAGGGTGAAAGTTTAAGACATGTGGGGTTTTAACAATCCAAATAAGTACTTATAAGCACTTTTAGGGGGGATTCTAACTATTCGCGGCCGGTTCTGGTCCCTAACCCCCGCGGGGGACTCATTGTATATGTGAAAAACGAGGTTCATCATTTAGTACCCAAATATGCAAATTTAAAATATTTCTCTGAATCAAGTCAACGTGATAATGTTTTCTTCTTTCTTTCATTTCACGTATGCAAACGCAAGCGCATGCGAACATGTACATACATACAGTCATTAATGTACTCATGTACACATATACATACTTTTGTAGAGGCACTCATACATCCTTATATGTACAGCATACACTTGTCTACGACGATGTGCACATGCGTACGCACACTGACAGATAAGCGCGTAAAACCATCTATAGAGACATAATATGAATTCAAACTCACACATGCCTACACAAGCACACACATATATATAGAATAACAAAGGCGCGTCTACTCGGGCACGCATACACATATAGATCAATACGCACAGCAAAAATATATATGCTAACGCTTACAGGAACACGCATGCGCCAGCGTATATACATATGCGCATGCGCACACAGTTTTTTCTTTTGTTCCGCCTTAAATTAAAATCGTCCTTCCCATTGTCTTTCTATATAGATTAAAAGAAAAAAGGCGAGAAAATTCAGAAAAGACAAGGAATTAGGAACACACATAAAAAGCAGGAACAAAGCCAGAATGAATGAAATGTTGTATGTGAAAATGCCGAAATAAAAACTTTGGTCGGCGGGCATCGTGCCAAGCATTGAACAGGAACCGGGGTCCTACCCTCTTAATCTGTCTGGCAGGCACTTAAGGCGGTATGGAGAAACGAGTTCCTCTTCCGACTGAGGTTAAAAACGTCACCCCAGAACGACACCACCCGTTTCGTTCACCTGACTCAACCAGCGACCAGCCCGAAGACAAGACATGGTGCGCAAACACAAAATGGTCTAACAATGAATCAATCACATCGTGTCCTCAGATGCACGCTTAAACAACGGCAAGCGATAGAACTGACCGTAATGCCGCGAACGAAACGTCAGGCTATCGTCTGGACGTTTAGTCAATGAACGGAACTGTAGACAATATATACAAGAGAAGAATAACCATTTCTGACAGCAATGGTGCAGGAAAATCTATTCTGGTCAGTCTATCACAATACAGTCTCAGAGTTTCCAGTCATTCATGTAAGCGACAATTTAAAATTGTATTTCCAGCTATCAGAACGAACGGAGGCATATAACTATAAAACGACGCAAATGTTACCTCCCATTTGGGATTAGAGGTTACACAATACCTTAAAAAGAGTATTTTCTATTAACTTAGCGATTTAAAGAGAGACAAAGAGATAATCGCGATTGGAAAGAAAGATAATTAATTTGGTTTTCAGAACACAGAATTCAATGGTAATAGCAACTGACGCCCAGGAGCTGACACTCTAAGCATTTGATGCAGAAGTTAAGCAATGCTTTGCATAGATCATGTCAAATGAGTAATTACTTTAATATATCGATCGGTAATTATTAATTATTACAATACTCTTTTTTCCAATACAATATGAACACTGATTCTATTTTGACCAAAATCATCATCCGTATTCTATTCACGGGGGTCAGAGTTTAGAGCGAAATCTACAGATTATGTTTCCTGGTGC
>OZ038487.1:124075550-124245550 GCA_964036315.1 Acanthosepion esculentum
CTGATTTCTCAACGGGTTTGAACGCAGCGATAAAAGATTACCACATTCCTCTACCCAGTCCAGAAGAAGTATTCACTAAATTAAACGGCGGGAATTTTTTTCAAAAATAGATTTAAGTGAAGTCTACCTACACATTCCAGTCGATGAGGAAGGTTCAAAATTACTTTGCATAAACACACACAAAGAATTATACAAATACCAAAGATTACCATTTGAGATTAAGGTCGCGCCGGCTATATTCCAACAGACAATGGATACTATGCTCGCCGGACTAGAGTACACGATTGCATACCTGGATGACGTATTGAAAAATAGCGAAAGTGTTGAAGAACACTGGGAACACGTACAAGGGGTGTTTAAGAGAATACAAAGCTATGGGTTCAAGGTAAAAGAAAACAAATGCGATTTTTTCATGAAGGAAATTAAATACCTGGGCCATATCATCGATCAAGAAGGAAGACGACCAGACCCTGAAAGGGCAACGGCAATAAAAAAAAAATGACAGTTCCTAAGAACATAACAGAATTACAAAGTTTTCTAGGCTTAGTGATTTACTACCAGGAATTCATTCCTCACATGCATAAACTTCGCGCACCACTGAACGAACTTCTGAAGAAAGAAAAAGTTTGGCAGTGGACAGATGAATGCCAGAAAAAGTTTGACAAAATAATTAAGACGTTAACTTCGGATTTATTTTTGGCTCACTACGATCCTAAATTAGAAATAATTGTAGCAAGTGACGCGAGCGCCTATGGAGTCAGGGCGTGTATACTGCATAAAATGCCGGATGGGACAATAAAACCCATCGCACATGCTTCTCGAACTCTATAACCAGGGGAGAAAAATTACTCACAAATAGAGAAAGAAGCTCTTGAAATTATTTTCGCAGTCACAAGATTTCATAGATATATCTATGGTAGATTTTCTTTACTGTACAGACGGATCACAAGCCGTTACTAACAATATTTGGTTCGAAAAAGGTCTACCGGTTTAAACTGCAAATAGGTTACTAACATGGGGTACAATTCTTCTGAACTACAATTTCAGATTGGAATATCTAACAACGAAAAACATGGGACATGCGGATGGTCTGTCGAGACTTATACCAACGAAAACAGAGCCATTGGAAGATTCTGTAATCGCAGCCCTACGACATGAAGAAGATATCAGGACAGTACTATGTTGTACATTTCGAAACCTCCCCGTCACACTACAAGAGATAAAAAATGAAGCTATAAATGATGAATTCATAAAAGAAACAAAAGCAAAAATAACAATAAAAAATAATCAAATATGGGACAGCTTTTCTCTATGCGATAATGTGCTACTTTATAACGAAAGTGTTGTAATTCCCAAAACACTACAAAATCGAATCCTAAAGGATTTCCTCATGGGCCATCCAGGAAAAAATAGAATGAAATTGCTAATGCGAAGCTATGTATATTGGGAAAACATGAACCAGGACATTACTCAGATGGTGGAAATATGCAAGGGTTGTTCCTTAGCAGCCAAAGCACCACCAATCATCCATAAGCCATGGCCAGAGACAGATCGTCCGTGGTCAAGAATACACGCAGATTTGCAGGTCCAATTGATGGTTTCTACTATTTGATCATAGTGGACAGTTATAGTAAATGGCCGGAGGTGTTTCGTTGCAAAAATCCTACTTCGGAAACTACCATAAATTGCCTCCACGAGCTGTTCGCTCGGTTTGGAGTAGTGAATTGTCTAGTCACAGATAATGGAACGCAATTCACATCAGCGGACTTCCAAGAGTTTTGCGAATTTCATCAAGTCTAACATATAAAATCCCCGCCATATCACCCAAGATCAAATGGGAAAGCGGAGAGATTTGTTGATACACTCAAAAGAGCGTTAAGAAAAGCATATGATGTGCCTACGGAAAAAGCATTACAACAATTTCTTCAGGTATATCGAATTACGCCAAAACAAAGAATCGGGAATATGGTTTACATAGTACAGGGACACAAATTCTCACATAGAAGACACGTAAACCAAATAAGGAACAGACTGTTACAGTCCACCTCAGGAAGAAGTGATGGATACGATTTTTGATACATTTGATATAAAAAGGCCGCAAACAATGCCAGAACCACGAAAATCGTCCAGAAAAAGGAAGTTTACAGAACCTTTGGAAATAGATCCAAAGAAAAAAAGATATTAAAAACTCCTGCTACGCAAAAGCTTCAGAAGGGGTTGTTATGGGAACTTACCCATAATAATAATGGACTATTCCGGACATTATAAATACTGCGCCTCAAGAGGGAGCAGAGAGGATTCTTGTAAGAACATTGGAATGTATACTTTTGTTTTTAAAATATCTAAGTTACCACGAAACTGTTTGAAAACAAGTAAATTATAATTTGTATTAATATTTCAATTATTAACTAATTTACCTCCCGTAAATTATTTTTTAAATTATGGTACACGTGATTACGAAAACATTTTATTGAAAATAAATAAACACAACATGACTAAATTGTTTAATCAGAAATATTTAAATGAAAGTTGACTTCTATGTTCACGTTTATATTTACACACGCTCTATCTCTGATATTGAGCACTTTATACCATAAATATAGCACACTTTAAGACTATATTTCTTTATATATATATATATATATATATATATATGTGTGTGTGTGTGTGTGTGTGTGTGTGTGTGTGTGTGTGTGTGTGTGTGTGTGTGTGTGTGTGTGTGTTTTCTGCGCATTGGGCTCCACGCACCACGTCCAGTCTACAAAGTGAACTCCAACGGTGGCCAATCACGAACATTTCCACCGATAAAAGTGACGCCCCTGCTTAAAAGCAGGCTCTGAGGACTACCAGAGACAGTTGAAGCTCGGCCGCCGACCGTCACGCAGGGCGTTGCTGCTGCTGCTAATACAGCTGCTGCTGCTGATACCGCCGCCATGACCTTGTCATTATGACAACAAAGTTGCGGACCGGCCACCACACAAAGCACTACTATCGCCACCGTCGCCGCCTTCACCACCACCACTCAACATGACCGCACATTTCAACGACTGTTAACACTTCCTGACTTGACCTACCACCTCAGCTATCCAGTTTCGACTCAACATTTCAACCTCGATTCCTCTCAGCTACAAGCCTCATCGATATCAACCCACGCCGTCACCTTGGCTTACCTCGATTCGTTTACAAGGCATTCCCTTCACAGTCGACATCAGCGACATCCGCTCCACAGAACATCTCTGCCTCGACTCGTTTTCAAGGTATTCCCTTTACTGTCAACGCAGCGACCTCCTTTCTACAGAACCACTCCACCTCGATTCGTTTACAAGGCATTCCATTCATAGTCGACGCAACGACCTCCATTCCACAGAACAGACCTACCTCGACTCGTTTACAAGACAGTAACCTCCGCTTCACAGAACAGCTCTACCTCGACTCGTTTACAGGGAATTCCTTTCACAGTCGACGCAGCGATCCCCACCGTCAGTTTGGCCTACTGCGACTAGGTTTACAAGGCATACCCTTCGCAGTCGACCTCTGCGACATCCGCTCCACAGAACAGCTTTAATTCGACTCGTTTTCAAGGCATTCCTTTCACAGTCAATAGAACTTGCCTCCCGACACCTGCCGTCATCTCGGCCTACCTCGTACCACCTCAATCCGACGTCACCCCTTTTTACCACAACAGGTCAACCCGTATCCTGTGACCTCGGCATAAGAAATGGCTCAACTCCCGACACGACGCGTACACTCGATCACTATTCCTGTACTCTCTATAAACAATAAACGGTGTTTCACTCTAATCCTCGTTATTTCTTTCTTTCGCTACCATACGATTAATAAAACAGATAGATAGATAGATAGATAGATAGATAGATAGATAGATAGATATGACCAGACTAAGATAGATAGATAGATAGATAGATATGACAAGACTGAGATAGATAGATAGATAGATAGATAGATAGATAGATAGATAGATAGATAGATAGATAGATAGATATAACCAGACTAAGATAGATAGATAGATAGATAGATAGATAGATAGATAGATAGATAGATAGATAGATAGATAAATAGATAGATAGATAGATAGATAGATAGATATGACCCGACTAAGATAGATAGATAGATAGATAGATAGATAGATAGATAGATAGATAGATAGATAGATATGACCAGACCGGGATAGATAGATAGATAGATAGATAGATAGATAGATAGATAGATAGATAGATAGATATAACCAGACTGAGATAGCTAGATAGATTGTGTGTGCGTGCGTGTGTGAGTGTGCGTGTGTGTGTGTGTGTGTGTGTGTGTGTGTGTAGTTGGCCACTCGTATTCGAGGATACCCGTCTACTAGGGCGGCTATTGCAGACTAATTACATTTGTATTTATTCAACACCCATGGAGCCCACCTGTGGTTTACACTGCAACTATGCTGAGCAGACCTTAGTTACAGTTTCTGGGAAAGACCCTGTCATCTAGCGTGATCAACAATTTCAACAAGGCCAGCACACTCAAAACCTCGGCCACGATGACTTGTGACTTCGAGCTAGTACAGCTATCGACGACACCCAAGGATTCCGTCTACCCAAATTAAATCACAAGGCTTGGGTCAACACGTTGTATGGTTTCCAGTCAGGCACTTCTCAAAGGTGCCGCACGCTGGGATCGACCCCCTCCAGTCTGATAACCTCAGGAATTCTCCTTCCGGACAAATCGACACGGGTCTCATGGTCAGAATGCGATCGTTCTGACCACGTGCCCATATATATCATGTCTCGTTGAATATGAATATGACAGACAAGACAGATTAATTTTTTATTAAGTTTTTCTCGGATTCCATTTCCGGTTTGGTGTGGTAAGGGAGTATAATTGTCTAGTGTCTATTGTTTCAGACAATTTCGGTCATTCTTTAGCTAATTTTTAAATGGTTTATTTTTAATTGTTATTAATTTCTTTTCCCGGTTGTCTTTTAAAGTTTAATTCAATGATGCATTTTATTCAGTCTCTACAGTGACTCGAAAGAATCTGCGTTTGAGGTTGTCTAGTCGATTAAATTTCCAGATTGCATCCATTTTATTCAAGGCGGTCCAGGCTTTAACTTCGCGAATTTTCTCACCCTTTTCCGTAGAATTTCTTTCGCTTTCTAGGTATGGAAAAAATTCGACAGATTGATTCACCTGGGACGGTTTATATTGAACCTTGTCAGTTGAAACTTACGGATTCAGACGTTGACATTGTGTCTAACATCGTTAGCAGTATTTGGTTTGGTTTACGGCATATCAACCTCAATGGGATATTTAATGCCGACAAGATTTTTAATGCTGGTAATATTTTTTTCTTCAAAAATGTATTGCTGGTATTAAAACTGTTGTAACGTAGGAAAAGGTTACTGAATAAGAATAACGAAAACGAAGGTTGGAAATGGAACGATAATATTGATACCAGAACCAATGTACAGGATTGGCCAATGGAGTGTAGTAAGTAATCAACTGCTAGAAGTGAATCAAAGTGAATCCCAAGTGGAAGACAAAATGGGTGCCACATAGAATATATTCTACTGTATTTATACGGAGTGGGGAATAGCCATTATAGTCCATGGGTACAGTATAACAAAAACCTATTTTTATACTTCCACATTGTTTTCAGCCCAGTTTAGGAGTTAAGTATTTGCCCATAGCTGGGACCCTAACAGGTGCTACAACCCCGGTCATGGTGGACCTGGGAACACCAGCAATGAAGAGGTGGTTCCACTCTCCTCAAAACCTCCCGATCAGAGGCCTTGCTGTTGGATGTAGTTTATCTTCTTACTCGGGACGCGGATGTAGTTTATCGTCTTAATCTTTCTTAACTGCTATAAATTATAATGTAGTAAAGGTATATATTTTAGGCGTGTTTGGTTTGGTTTATTTTGTTTTACAGTATATCAAGCTCAATGGGTTATTTAATGCCGACAGGATTTTTTAGGATAGGTTCGTATGAATAGAATATATATTCTTCATAAGGAGTTTGTAGATCAGGTTTCATTGACATATTTTTGTAAAGAGGGGTTTAGTCGAGAGGGGTTTATAGTTTACTTCTTTTAATATTTTTTTCCAAAATGTATTGCTGGTAATTTTTACGATAAAAATCTATTTTTATGCTTTCATAGTGTTTTGACCCCAGTTTGAGGGTTAACTATTTGCCCATAGCTGGGACCCTAACAGGTGCTACCACCGCGGGTCAGGGTGGACCAGGGAACACCAGCAATTAAGAGGTGGTTCCACGCTACTCAAAACCTCCCGATTAGAGGTCTTGTTGTTGGATATAGTTTATCTTCTCTTTGTCAAGTTTCTAATTCTGAGAAAAAGCGTCGAGTCCCAACATTGCTGAGATTTTTTTTTTTTTTTAATTTTTGGAAGCCGACCCAGGACACGGATGCAGTTTATCGTCATACCCAGATCGGGTTAGCAGTACTTTCAAGATGATGTTGGAGAAACTTGGTAATGCCGTCTGCACTGATAGCTAGGTCATCTGTATAAATTATCGGTCAACTTTTTTGCAGGATATCGACTTGAGAGCATTAGTGATAAAGTAAAACCTAGATGATGATGTTTATCAAGTGAAGTTCTCAATATCTAGTCAAGGGTGATAAGAAGGAGAAAAAAGTGCAAGGGTTTCACTCTAAATTAACCCTGCTTTAATATCGAAGCAGCTAGTGTCTCCGTATGGGGATCTCATTAAATATTTGACAGCTACTGTCTCAGAATGGATGCCATATGCCAAAAGAAACTTCTCCATTTTCATCTGTAAACAGAGTCGAAAGTTCTAGAAAAATCTATAAAAAGTAAGTTAGATTCTTTGCTCTGACGCATTCAATAATCTGCGAAACAGTCAAGATTTTTACAACAGTTGATCTATTTTTACGAAAGCCATTTTGATCTTTTCGGACCTCCTTCACTACTGGTTGTATTCTCTTCAGAAACATTGAGCTGTAAATTTTTGCTGCAATAGAAGTAAGTCTGATTCTTTTATAATTTTTCTCTGATCTCAGATCTCTTTCTTATTTTTTGGTGTTTTTACCTCCACTTCAATTTCCGCATTTGTAAAGTTTCCCTGATTAATGTCAAGAGGAGGTTCAACGATATGCTCGATTTCAGTAGGTACATTTCCCAAGAGATTTTTTAAATGATCTTACCATTTATTCAGCCTGATTCCTGGCATTTAACTTGGATTTATTTGATGATTCTTTGCCACTGATCTCATTGACAGTTTTCCAAGCAAAAGCAGATTGTTGTTGACAGCATCAGAGTTAATGAGCCGAATTTTTTTCCGGATGTATTCAGTTTACTCATCTTCATAAAAGTTCTCGTGTTGAGCAAGCGCCTCATTAAAGTCTTGGATAGATTTAAGGGATTGATTTGAATTTCTTATAGCAGCTTTTTCTTTCGCATTAGCCCTTTGGGATTCAATACTATTTGATTCCCAAGGAATATGTTGTTGATTTTTAAGTTTTGAAGGTACGACATCTGCTGCAGACTTTTCATGAGAAGTAACAAAATTATTGTAGTTTCTATTAGGAAATGGTTTCTTGAAACTGGGTAGATGGAACTGTTCCGAAACCGTCGATGCTTGTGTTAGCACGAAGTAACAAGTCATCGTGACCGAGCGTTTGATCATATTCACCTTGTTCAACCTGTAAGTAAGGTATGTTCAAGATAGCAGTAGTATAAATCAGCAGTTGGCTTTGTGGATATCAAAGTTACACAAACGTATCAGTGCAGGTGCCTGCAACAGTGATTAGTTAACCGACCTAGCAAACCAGACTGACCGACAACATATATATATATATATATATATATATATATATAACACGATGACTTGTTACTTCGTGCTAACACAAGCATCGACGGTTTCGGAACAGTTCCATCTACCCAGTTTCAATCACAAAACTTTGGTCAAACCTTGGTATAGTTTTCAGACATTTCCAAAACGAGCTGCTGATCCTGGGATACTCTTCCAGGGCGACATTACCAAAGTCACTTCTTTAACAATTCGACAACGTTGGGATTTTAACCCAGGAATCACCTTTGAAACATTAACTTTGTAACAATCTACTTGTATGTGTAAGTATCAATGTAAAAGCAGAATTATCCTGCATAAAAATGAGCTTGGTGGGGTCGATTCGCACCCTTTCAACAGAAGGGAGCAGACAAGACTCTAAAATTCTCTTGTACAGCTCGCTCCTGAGGGTCTTTTCAATAGGTTTTAAGAAATCAGTTCCATGAAAAGAAAAGCATCCCCAGAACATTATACTGAACGGATGCTTGACAGTACTTACTGCTAAATTCAAAGAGCTTTCAAAGGTTCTTCTTCGGATTTTAGATCGCTTATGCTTTGAATTTCGTTTTATCGGAGAAGAGAACATTTAGTAAAAGAAATCAGGTGAGTCACTTTTATAGAACAGCACTGTACTTGAAATAGTTCAAGCTTATTTTAATAGCTTATAAGAACAGCACTCTCACTTCTCTTCTTACGAACTTTCTGACAAGACAACTGACACATATCTTCCGTAATCTGTTTAAATTTAAACGGAACTCGTGAAATCATAAGTCAAAAATGAAATCCATAAAAACCTCCACAGAGAATAATAGCATCTTGATGTAGCGGCGTTCGTGAATATCAATTAAAAGCCCAAAGTGGGTGCAGCGAAACACGAACAAACTTTATTGCCAACTTAACGAAACGCCACTTTCAATTTAACGACTTTACCGATGAGAGTAATTGAGAAATTGTGATATTAAAACGATTAATTCCAGTTGTAAGTCATTCTATGCTGTGTTTACAAGAGAACTTAGAGATTTGAATGGATGGGGGGGGAGGCAGATAATCGCAGTGGTTGGTGAAGTGAATTCGCTTAGCTTTTAAAATAGACGACCAAAATGGTAATGGCTGCTGCTGATGCCTGGCAGAAGAACGACTGATATAAAACCATATCAAAGAAAACTTCATTTGAACTCTTCTAAAATCAGCTCTACTCTATATGGTTTTCCATAAAACTAGTAGCCGTTCTGTACGCGTACAGAACGGCTTTATCCCCATGTTGAGGTAATTTTTGTTTTTTTTCTGTAAAAAAAAATACATATGCCCTGTTATAATAAATAGGTGAAGCTCTTTGTGGATCAGTCTTAAAAATTAATATTACTAGGATCCACCCGGATTATATACTAACGGATCGATTACCCGTACTATATATATATATATTTATTTTCATTTTTCGTTTCAACCTTTGGAAGTAAAGTCTGATGATCCGCAGTCCTTTAAAAGGGCTGTGGGGAAATAATTTATTACATGGAATCTTAGAGTGGTCTGTTTTTATTTAAATTATTAGCTCTGGATTTACATTGAGCTCTCTGGATTTTATCCTCCTTGGGTCTACCCATACGGATTACCTAGTTTTTCGTAAACTATATATATATATATATATATATATATATATATATATATATATATATATATATATATATATATATAGGGTGCCCATAAAGTTCGTGTGCACTTTAAACAATTTATAACTTTATTTGTATTTGCGATAGAAATAATCTGTAAAAAATGTTATAAAGTTTAATGTACCTAATTTTGAGTATAGCTAAAATAACTAATGTGATTTCAGGAATTACTGTAAATCAGTTGGCAAATGTTTTCCGTGAACTGCAAAATCGTATTACCCTTTGTATTGCTAATGATGGAGGACATGTGGAAACTTAAATAAAATTTCAATAAAACCTTAAAAAATATAGATTTACTTCTTTCTAATCCTTTTTACCAATTATTTCTATCGCAAATACAAATAAAGTTATAAATTTTTTAATGTGCACACGAACTTTATGGACACCCTGTATATATATATATATATATATATATATATATATATATATATATATATATATATATATATATATATATATATATATATATGTATTGAGGTCTTGAGGAGCGTAGAACTAATTCTTAATTGTTGTTGTTCCAAGGTCCACACTGACACACAGTGGTAGCACCTGTTAGGGTCCCAACTATGCGTAAATAATGAACCCCCAGACTAAAATCAAAATACTCGGAAACTATAAATATATATTTGTCTAGTAAAAATATAAGCAATACATTTTTATTAAAAAAATTAACCAACAATACATTTTTGTAGTGAAATTGACAGTGATACATCTTTAAAGCAAACTGACCAGCAATATATTTTATACCAAAATGACTAATCATACATTTTATACCAAAATTAGAATCAATACATTTTATAAGAAAATTGATGTCTTGGCACTCATTGTCAAAAAATTAAAAAAAAACAATTTGCTATGATTAATCTCATTTCTTGTAAGGAGAAGCAAATTTTCATTTCTTGTTTAGTTTAGTCAGATTATTTGGTGAAAATATGCAGCTAAGTGTTTATAATTTAATCATGAAATAATCTTATTCTTTTGAATTAATTATAAAATTTGAATTTTCATATTTAGATTTCGACATTGAATAACTCATATGCCACTAAACCGAACCAAACTTAGCAGAAAATCTAGCAAGTTCGTTCGCTAAGCAGCTACCTAGCTAACTAGATAGACAGATATGAATAGGCTGAGATAGATAGATAGATAGATATGAATAGACTGTGATAGATAGATAGATAGATAGATAGATAGATAGATATGAATAGACTGTGATAGATAGATAGATAGATAGATAGATATGAATAGACTGAGATAGATAGATAGATAGATAGATAGATAGATAGATAGATAGATAGATATAAATAGACTGAGATAGATAGATAGATAGATAGATAGATATGAATAGACTGAGATAGATAGATAGATAGATAGATAGATAGATAGATAGATAGATAGATATGAATAGACTGTGTTAGATAGATAGATAGATAGATAGATAGATAGATAGATAGATAGATAGATATGAATAGACTGTGTTAGATAGATAGATAGATAGATAGATAGATAGATAGATAGATATGAATAGACTGTGATAGATAGATAGATAGATAGATAGATAGATAGATAGATATGAATAGACTGAGATAGATAGATAGATAGATAGATAGATAGATAGATACATATGAATAGACTGAGATAGATAGATAGATAGATAGATAGATAGATAGATAGATAGATAGATAGATAGAAATGAATAGACTGTGTTAGATAGATATGAATAGACTGAGATAGATAGATAGATAGATAGATAGATAGATAGATAGATAGATAGATAGATAGATAGATAGATAGATAGATCAGTGGCTGCTGATGATGTGACAGACGAGACATATGAACTCTGGTGGCTACTGCACTCCGGTCTTTTTTAGGGACTCACAGCTCTCCACTCTTTCTGATGACTTAAGCATCGTATTCATGTCAAGGGTGAAAAAGGTAGTAACTGATTTAGCTAGAAGAAATGTACACTTACATCTATCGATGAATAGAAAATATGTATAGAAAATATATATTTGATATGTGTATGTGGTGGCGTTAAAAAGTTCTCAATCTGACCAAGAAATAATTCTAAAAAAAAAAGTTGCCATGTGTTTATTTACTTTGTATATGCTTATGACGGAGAAATTTATTTAGGTCTGTCGGCTAATGACTAAAAAGCATTTCGAGGTTGAGCTGAAAAGTTCATAGGCTGACTATGAAGGAATGACGCTAGTATGAAGTCTTTTCTTGTATTTGTAGGTAAGAGTAAACGGCATTTTTATATATTCGCATAATTTTAAATTTCGCCACACTCATGAAAAATATACATAGGAAAAACTGAAAGAGACTGAAAACAAAGAAACTACGCACACAAAACACTCTTTACAAATAGTAAATACACGAACAGCACAATGTTTTATAAATTAAAAACAAAAATTAAATTATACGAAAAATATTATGGAAAATAAGGAAAACAGTAACAGCCTACAACAATAAATCCAAAAACTGTAAACTCTGTCTGGAGGAGAAAATATCTGTAATTACCTTCCCAGACCAATACGAATTATATAAATATATATTATAAAGAAGTAATCATCCAACGAATTAATCATTGAAGTTAATGTAATTAAATGGCGAAATCACTTCGCTAACAGATGAATAAAACATTAACTTACTAGCAGCTCTCTGAATGACGCGATCCTTATGTTTAAAATTATGAGATGGATTAGATGTTCTGTTACAAGGACTTTGAAAGAAACTCGCTCCTTCTTCATCAGGTATTAATATTGTTTTCATTTCAGGTAAATTTCAGTTAAATTTCCAAGCTGAAAATAAATGTATTGCAAGACGAAAGATTTTAAACAGAAGCATCGCGTCATTTTCAGAGTTGTTAGTATGCTAATATTTTATTGACCTGTTAGCGAAGTGATTTTGCAACTAGTTACATTAACTTTACTGATTAATTCTTTGGATGATTACTTCTTTATAATATTATATATACTGCACCAATTAACATACATATATATACATATATATATATATATATATATATATATATATATATATATATATCAAATATGTGGTGCATTTCAATTTATATTACAATGAATCATTCATACAAAAACAACTGAAACATTATTCTATTTATTGAACAATTTAGTTCATGCCACATTGACTGATAAACTCCTACAACAACAAAAAATTTCTCAAATTGCCATATTAGTAAAAAAAAAAAACGCACTCTCTTAAATTTTCAGAAGAAAAATTCAACCATAGCGTTACGACTGCACGCTCCAAAAGTTTATATCCGTTATCAATAACACATTTAAAAAAAAAAACATATTTCGATTCGCATTTAATTTTTTCGTCTCGGATGCTACCTGAATTTTACCAAAAACAAAATAATTTCCATGCCTGAAGATGACTGAATGTACAGTCGAAAGTACTTGCGTATTAAAGAAAGATTAAATACAGCTTATAATTTTTAAAAACAAGGATCATAACATTCATCGAGGGATTGGTAGGTTAATGCATATTTAAAAATTTTGTTAGCGAAGGGATTTATATCATTATATATCATTAACTTTACTAATTTACTTTTTGTCTGAATGATTCATTGTAATATATATATATATATATATATATATATATATATATATATATATATATATATATATATATGAAATAAAGAAATAAAATAAATTTTCTAAACATATCTTCCCGACTTGAATTTATTAATAGATACAAGTTATTGCTTAAAAGTTTTTAAAACAATATTTGATTCGATAGCTGTTAATAAATTCAATTTAACTATTTAACCTTCTGATGAGCGGATACCATCTGAGAAACTATCAATTGGAAAGGTGAGTTTTAAAAATTTTTTATCTGATTTAACTATCTATTTCCTAATATTGAGCACATTACTTGCAAAGACTGCTTTGCTTTAACAACGTTATTCTCCATAACTACACACTCGTCGGAGTTTTATTTGTTTGTTTCTTTTTTAGTAGTGGTTGGGGGGGCGAAGCACTATCTTTGTTAATGTACTCATACATTTATATGTATGCATGTGTGTGTGTTGCTATGTATCTCCGTCTGCGTAAATTTTAATATGAATGCATATGTTAATGAAAATGATTGAAAGAAGATGTGTGTGTGTGTGCGTATGATTTGTAATAGTCGCATGAGTGCGTGCATGTGTTTTCCCTGTTTATCTCTAGGTCTCTGATTACGTGAGTGTGTGTGTGTGCGCGCGCGCACATGAGGCCAAAGGCTGCTCAGGGTTGTGGGTGGTGGCGCGTTTGTTACTAAAGATCGATTGCCAAAAGAGAGCATAGGTCAGCAATAATTACCGAAAAGCTACCGGGTGCGTGGGCTTAAATATCACGTTGTGTCCGGCCTTCTCCATGTGAGTGACTATTTCCTGATTACAGAGTAAAACTTGGGCAAACCTAAGCAGGAGACTTACGCCTCGGCTATAAGTGGCGCCCGTCTTCCCGCTTTCCATTTCTCTAACCTCGCTCGGAAATCATGAGAATGAATGCAAACGTGTGTGCCCGACCCGGTCCAGCCTGACCGCACTTGCATCGACTGCCGAAGATCAGACAGCAACCGACGCGATATGGATGGACAGAACCAAAAAGGAAAAAGAGAAAGAGGAGAGGAGGAGAGAGATAGAAAAAAATTATAGAGAGTGTGAATGAGAGAGAGAATGAGAGATAGAGAGAAATAAAAAGCCAAATTTCAGACGGATGGGTAATGCTCTTCCGGACAATTGATTATGTTCGCCTGGGACTTCGTTGACTAAAAGAGTTCTAGCACGTCGCTAACGGAATTGGTTAAGACGAGGCGTAGACAGAATTTCAACCTCTACTTTTTCTCTGTGTAGGTATATCGGGATGCTTCCGGAAGAGTTCCAACAGGGTTTAATCTTTGCTTTTTGTCTAGTGGTGATTGACATGAGCTTCGCTTTTGCACACAACCCCCTCCGCAACTAACCCACCAGTTTATTTGGTTTTGTCCATCACGTGTTTAACTTCAAACCCCACCTGCTCAGCGAGAATAATTTGGGGTGTGGTCACGCAGTATATATGACCATTCCATCAAGCGAAAATATTCATATAAGTAGAAGCTAAAAATTGTGTTTCCTTTCTTTTCCATTTTAATTTCCAAAATCAGATTCACAGACAGGACTAGTTTAACACTGATGCGATGTGGGCGTTGCCTACGTCAGGCGATCGACCAATGAAATATTCATCTACATTTGCGTACAAAATACTCACTTATTACATAGATGATGCAGGTTTTTGGAAATGCACGGACGGGCTAACGACTAAAGGATAGAAAGACTGTGTTGCGTCAGTATTTTAATTGGGGGAAGGATGTTGTCTGCTTTGAAAATCAGTATCTAGATATTTGAATTTAGCCTGGACTCGAATACAGGTTGAAGGGATACCGACGAACTCACCGCACACTGCACACATGAAATGAACAAAAAAAACAGGTTTCAAAAATAAAATTTAAATTTATTACGTCCCTTTGATTTTGTTTCTTTGTTTTATGTTTTGTTTGTTTTTGCTTTTTGCTGTTTTTACTTGTTTTTTGTTTCAGTTTTGTTTTCAATCAACCAACACCTTCAGTAAAAAAAAAAAGAAAAAATGTCTCGTGTAAAGTTGACAGTGAAACTTTGCAATTTAAGATTTAAACACGACTTCATGATTATTTTACAGCGAAAAATCAATCATTGAAACGTTACGTTTTAAATCGCGTCTTATTTTCCAGAAAATCAATATACAAATGAAAAAAAAATGATGTTTATCCTTAATTTTCAACAACTTCCCGAAAGACATTACGTCTAAAAAAATAATTTCTCTTCTTCATCTTCTTCGTATTTCTTCTCAAAGAAATTTAACTCTTCAATTTTTTTGATGCTTTCATTGTGAGAAAACATGAAATCGCCGGTGGTTAGATATTGTTTGTACCAAGTACGTATTTGCAAATCTGATTGAAAATCTATCTTTTCTTCTTATTCTCATTACATTCCAGATTTTCCGTCGCTGTAAAATCGTTAATGGATCTCTAAATAGTGAAGTAACGTGTGACAGTTACGTCACTTTACTTCATCTATCAAATGTATTATATTATGGCATGACAAATAACTTCAAATAATAATGAACATATAATTAAATAAAATATAATTGTAATGATGAAGTTGATAATCGAAGACGGAAATTATTCATAACTCAACCAAATTGAAAGCAATTTGTACAAAGTGGGATGGAAATAATGATGAACAAATGGATAAAGAATAATGTTGTTGGCATAGGTTACTAAGGAATACATTTTATAATTATGGCAATATTGGATATGTCCCCATTCTCATAAATACAGTAGTAAATACTGTATGTTGGTCTGCAGTTGAAGATTTGTTTCCAGCTGTGCTGGTCAAACTCTCTGCTTCTGGGCAGAGAGGATCCCCAGCCGAGGTTATGTCGAAGGGCAGAGTCTCGTCTTGGGAAACAGCTACTTGACCCCGTGTTATACGGAGTCTACGGGGATTTTTTGACCGAGTCTACGGGCTCGGATACCCCACATTAAATTCGGCCTTGTGCCACATCTGACCGCGTGGGGCGGTTGGTAGATATCCTTCAGTTGGAGATTCGTCTCTGGTTGTGCTGGTCGGGCTCTCTACCTCCAGGCGACGAGGATCCCCAGACGAGGCTATGTCGATGGGCAGAGCCTCGTCTGGAGAAACAGCTACCCGACCCTGTTTTATATGGAGTCTACGGGAATTTTTGGCCAAGCCTACGGGCTCAGTTACCACACATTAAATTCGGCCTTGTGCTACATCTGACCGCGTCGGGCGGTTGGTAGACATCCTGCAGTTGGAGATTCATTGTGGAATTCACTTGACTCTCTTCTAGCAGTTGACTACTTCTTCTACGCACCGCTGGCGAATCTTATATGTGTTGTTCTTGTCCTAAGTATTATCGTTCCTTACCAACCTTCGTTTCAACAATTATGATTTATAAGCTGACATATGTTATTTCCGGTGATTACATACGTTATTATTATATATATGTATAATAAACAATTTGGCGGCAAGGTGTCATCATTTTACAGTTGAAATGGCGAGATGAAACCGTAAGTTCTATGCTAACAGTTTCTATCATAATCTACTCTGTTCTTAATTTGTGTTCTTTTATTGTTCTCTCTCCTTAATAGTGATTTTTCTCATATTCTCTCACACCCAGTAACCCCATACGTCTTAGTGGCTTTATTACCTTACTTTGGATGAAATGATTAAAATTAATCCAATCTAATTTATTCGGTTCTTTTAGTATCACAAACCCATGATTAATCTTATATATATAGGTTCTACATTGAACATCATCACTTGATAAGACACCGGAGGTGTTGAAACAAAATGGCTATTTTTGTAGTGACTTTATAACATATTTATGTTATAAATAATTATATATATATATATATATATATATATATATGAAGAAATATAGTCTTAAAGTGTGCTATATTTATGGGATAAAGTGCCCAATACCAGAGATAGAGCGTGTGTAAATATAAAAGTGGATTTATATATATATATATATATATATATATATATATATATATATATATATATTAAATCATAAATAATTTCCGTTTTTTAATAATTTTATTCTTCAAAATATAAAGTACAATTATATTTTATTTAATTATATATTCAACCTTACCTGCAAATAACTTGTTGTCACTTATCAGGCATCTTTTCCAGACATTTTGAGTGGAATTTTGGGGGTTCTGGAGGTTTTTCAGGTTTTCCTCATCAAAGTAATAATCGGTTGGTGCAAGATCAGGTGAATATGGCAGGTGGGATTGAACAGATCAGCAGAGTTCCAAAATTTTTGTCCTATGTTATATCCTTACTTTGTTCCACCTTGCGTTGTCATGGAGAAAAAAAAACATTTTCCTATTTATGATCCCAGGGTGATTTTCGACAAAACTATTATTGATACTTTGCAACTGCTGGACAGATAAATGTGCATTTAGTGTTTCATTGCGTTTCAAGAAATCCCCATTAATAAAGGAAGGGGCGCTGAAAGACTGAAGAATATAAAACAAAAATAACAGTTACAAACACATGATTATTTGGTGGGGGGGATTAAAGTTTCGACCATTTTGAATCTTGTATGGAACCATTTTTAAATCCAGTTTCAGAATCTTCTGGAGATGCTTAGTTGAGCAGAGCGACGACGAGTAGAAGCTGATAGTGATTTTACAAGCATTGATTAGAGGTGGCACAAGGCCGAAAGTAGGGGGCACCCTGTGAGGATCCAACTCACTACTCAGTCGTAATTGCTTTAGCAAGACAAGCTTGATAACGATTACACCGCCTCAAGGTGCACTAATGATTTTCTAAGCATAGCTTAGATATAGCATAAGGCCGAAAGAATGAGGCACCCAGTGAGAATCGAACTCACTACTCAGTCGTAACTGTTTTAGCGAGACAAGCTTGCTAACCATTACACCACGCTGAGGTGCCCGAGTAGAAGCTGATAGGTCGTCAAGGACACTCACCATACACCTTCCACCGCTAGGTCAGTGCACACTGCGCGCTTAGGATCTCTTCCCGGAAGATCGCCGACTGAACGAGGTCTTTCATGGTATCACTAGGAGATACACACATTGTATATGTTTCCGGTATTTTCTCTGAGTTTGAATAATTGGTCTTTAATTGGAATAGAAAAACTCAATGAGTTTTACTCGTTACTGGACATCATACGGAGCCATTTTAATCCCCAAGGGATGCTCTATAAACAGTTTTTAAAAAGAAAAGAAAAAAGATTGAAAACGAACAAATTATGACATTTTCAAAACCTTTCGTTTTTCAGTGGCCACACTATACTACTTCGACGGTCAAACCACATTACCTTTCTTTCACAGAGCTCAGCGTTTCATATAAGTTCTGTAGATTTATCCGTGTCAATCCTTTTACGTCGAACATTGTTGTATGCAACCTATGTTTCATCACCTCTAAGGATATTTTCAAGGAACGGGTGCTATCATTATTACAACTGGTTTCCCCAAACAGAAATTACTTATAACTCAACCTAATATTTCTATGAATTCAAATACATTTTTGAAAAATTCGTCGTAGTTTCTATCTCGGGCAAAAATGTCTCTAGAAATGTTTTTAAAAATCCCTAATTTCCCCTGAAAATTAAAAAAAAAAGTTGACCTCTGAAAATCACAACAATCTGTTATGCTCTCTTAAAAGACTAAAACTAGCGATGTCCTTTAACAATGCTAAAATCGGCAATGTTCTCTAAAATGCAAAAAATATGCGATTATGTTTGAAAATGCTAAACATCTGTGAGTGACTCAAAGTTCAGAGAACGTGTGATTCCATCTGGAAATGCTAAAATTTGTGAATTCTTCCGAAAGTATAAAAATTGGCTATTATCTCTTAAATTGATAAAATCCAAAGAAGAATCGGCAATATTATTGGTCCTGACCTGGCTTCTCGGCTTCAGTCAATTTTCCACTGCCGTATAGTTGCTTACCTGCGTCTTTTCTTTATAGATACTTTCATGTCAATTATTCGGGTGAACTTTCTGCTGTGGTACCCAGACTTTATGAATGTAAGCGCAGTACTAATTTGGCAACTAGGTCTCATTAATTTAACTTTGAATTGGCTAGATGTAACCGTAATTTCTATGCTAATAGTTTCTTTTCTCGCACTCCTTGCTTGTGGAACCCTCTTCCGGCTGCATTCTCTCCAGACAAATTTAATCTTCAAAAATTTAAATGCCATGTTAATCGTTTTCTACTATCTTCAGGATTTCTCTTCTATTGTTTTCGCTCCTTAATAATATTTCGGTTTTCTAATTCTTTCACACTCATTAACCTATTGTGTCGTTATGCCTTAAATGGGGTGAGTTTGATCAAAAAAAAAGAAAAGAAAAAGAAAATCTATGATTTCTTTTGAAAACAATAAATTTTGTGGAATTGCTAAAATCTACGATACCCTTTTAAAAATTGTCAAAAATGTAGAATTTCCTCTAAAATGCCCACAAAAATCACCCAAATTGTGTAAATCCGTTTGGAAATTCCGAAAGTCTGTTATTCCCTCTGAAATTGCCAAAGATCTGTGATTTCTTTGTAAATACGAAAGTGTATATTATGCCTTCTGGAAATGTTAAAAATCAGCGATGCCATTTAGAACTTTTAAAAATACCAAAATCTGCTGTCTATACTCTTTTGAAATAACAATTTGATTGAATCTATAACACTCTCCCGAATTTTAAAGAAAATTATCTTCCATAATTCATAAAGTTATTTAGGAGTTAAAACTGATTTTTGAAAGTTTACCAAGTTTGGTACCGTCCGCGTGTCAGAATATGGCTGAATCTCAAAATGATCGTCATCCCAGTTTATACAGAGTTTTAATTTCTTGTTTCCATTTCCACTGTCGTTTTTAAAACAAATGCAATATCTGCTGTCATAATTATTTTGTAAGCAAGGCAATTTTATGACAGATATAATTGGCTTTTTATATTTATAACAAATTAAAATCAATGATTGTAATGAAAGAAAACTTAAACTGATATTTAAAAAAGATTTGAAAATAAATAGAAAATTCGTGACGCCATCAAGGTGTGCGCAAGAGATAAGAGAAAATTTGAAAATGTTTTTTATGGTTTTTCGTTCTTCTTGTAATGGTGTCAAATTTATTCTCGAAATCGACATGATAAAGTACAAATTACCAAAGATTTTATCGGTTGGACGCATCTATTAATTGATTGCAGAAAAAAGAGCCTAAAGAAACGAATCATTTTCCAAGTGGGCGGCAGATTGCTTGTCATGAAATCAAAATTTCGATTTTGTTTCATATATTGACGGTTGCTGTTGTTGTTATGGCATTTATAAAAATACGATGATGTTTCAACTAACCTTTAAGCTGGAGTCTATTCTTTTAGGTGTGGATCTAAACTTCCTACAAAAGTGCACTTATACGAGTTCAAAAGAATCAATTTAAAGTTAAACCATAACAACATCGACAAGAGTGGTTCATTGCACCTATTTGGACTAACGCTTTCGGAAAGTTGGTTCACTCGGTAGCACTAGATAGTTTTTTACACCAGAATCTTTCTTACACATTTCTAAGTCTACCCTTCGTCTATGCATTGGATATTCCTGCCACGTCTGGTTTGATGCTTCTGCTAGGTATTGACAGATTCTTGATGAAATACAAAGGAGAATCTGCATTTTTATTGGTCCTAACCTGGCATCTCGGTTTCAGTCTCTTTTCCTCTACCGTAACGTAGCTTCCCTATATACCTTTTTGTGGTAATTGTTCTGATCCATTTTCCTCTGTGATAAAAGTTGCTATTTTTATCACATCCCCCCAAGCAAATTATACATATGGAAACTAGTTCGAATTTTCATAGAGACACTGAGGTATTACGGTGACTGTAGTAAGCATGGTAAGTAAGAATGTGTTGTTTTGGTGTAAGGAATACCCTGACATGTTTGGGTCAGTAATTGTGGCTAACATTAATTTAAGATAAGCTAGATTAAAGACCAGCATTCCTCACTCCCTCTTTTGGCCTTGTGCCACTTTTTTTAAAAATAAATATGACTTTCCTCTATGGTAATAATTGAAAGGGCTAGATGGAACCGTAAGTTCTATGCTAACAAATTCTTCTCTCATGCCCCTCGGTAGAACCGTCTTCTTGCTTTCCAGTCAATTTTGATCTTCAAAAATTTAAATGTAGTGTCGATCGCTATCTACTTTTTCCTGTTTATTTATTGTCCTCTCTCCTTAATGATTTTTTTTCTCTCGTATTCGCTAACATTCGGTAACCCCTGCGTTTTAGTTTTTGCTTGGGGTGAAATTATTAAAACAAAAAATACAGTCAAGGAGAATCCGAACTTTTGACACAGAATCTAAATCGTTTGTGTTTTTTATTTTTTGTTATTGTTTTTTGTTTTGTTTTTTTGTTTTTATTCTCTATGTATTTAAAAAATCTGATTGTTTCTGATGAAGAGCAAATCATTCATCTTATTCGCTCTCAAATCGCGCAAACTTTTTCCTTATTCTTTTTATTTCTATGTCGTAAAAAGATTATGCGCCTGTGTCTAAACTGTAATATATCTGAAATGGCGCTAATCTTCCCCAGATAATTTCATTACTGAGTCACTATAAAGATAAGAATAAAAGTAGAAGTGATAGGGAAACAAAAGAAAAAGGTTTTATATTCAATTATGCACAAACGGATAATAAGTTTAACACGTTGGAAAACGATACCGATTTTGAGTTTGGTTACGTTAGTAAATATTCTGATAATTTTTTCAAGGTCTTCAGCTATTGTGTGACATAGTAGCATACTAATACACCACGTGTAACTGATTTTTAAACTTTGAATCATGCTGCGATAAGATTATGTGGGGTAATAGAAAATAAATTCACAGGCATTCTTTATTCAATTACAGCCGCTTAAGAGGGAACGAAATTATGAGTCATCGTCGGTGGTACTTTGATGTTGAGAAGAAGAGTCAAAGGAACATTCTTAAACCTGAAGACCAGCTTCTGGACGGCCACGTAATACAGACACGCCAAATCGATACATTTTAATGGTAGTAGCGGCAAACAGCAAAGTGCCCATATTCAATCAAATGGTTGTGAAATGTTTGCTTGCAGCAGGACTACAAAAATACAGTCCTCTAGCAAGACTTTCCTTCTTACACGACAACATGGTTGAGCACATTTTCTGTGGTGATATAAGAAACAATCTGCCGAATAGCACGCTGTAACATTAAGAAATGCGAGCAGATTCTGCCTTCATGAAATTAATGATCGTTTGCGTGTGTGACAAAGACTTGGAGAGCTACATTTACTTAAGAATATTCACACATGACCTATAGACCAAGCCAGTGACATCATGATGCACGACACTGTTAGGGAAAGCTAAATTCCTTCCCCTGTAAAGAACGATAACTCAAAATGCAATTGAGTTACTTCCCTTGTCTTTGAAGAGGAGCGCGGCACTTCTGAATTGAACATGGCGACAAGCTGACACGCATGTGGAATTCATGGTTTTAATGCAAACAGCTGTTCTCATGCAGTGAATGAAAGTTGATTGTTTATCTATTAATATATACTTGTCTTTTATTTTCATTCGCTTGTGTGCATCCCAACAACCAGAGATAAAACAAATTTCAAAATCAACATAGCAATTTCACCTGAGATGCTTAAGGAGATTTTACGCTTTCAGAAGTCACAAGAGCAGTTATTGACATCAATGACTGCACAGTTCCAGAATCAACTCGAAATTTTCCCCACCGAAACAGATCAAAACACGAATTCAGCAGAGATCTTGGCCAACAGAAACATAACAGAATTCCTCTATGGCCCAGCAGGCGCGAAAATATTCGCTTCGTGGTTTAAACATTGGGTGGATACCATTCACGAAGATTTTCACATTAAGATGAAAACTCGAAAATTCGCTAATTCGTAAACTGGGTACTAAGGAACATGATCGTATTACAAATTATATATTACCAAAGAAGGAAACGGATTTCTTCTTCGCTGAAACAGTTGAACAACTCAGTGAAGTATTTGGAAAAAATCAATTTTTGTTTAGCATTCGATTCAGTTGTTTAAAGTTAACTCAAGATGACAATGACGTTTGCTAGTCACGTCAATCGGGAATGCGAAAAATTTAAATTAAATTCCTTCATAGAGGAACAGTTTAAATGTTTGATTTTTATCGCAGGATTAAAATCTTCTACCCACGCTAAAGTTCGCACCCGATTTCTTTCAAAACTGAAAAAGGACAAAGACATTACGTTAAAAGCCCACACCGCTGAATACAATAATTTGTTAATAAATAAAAAACGCTTGCATTCGACAGTCTTCAGCGAAAGGTGGGTGAAAGAGGCGAGCTTGGTTCGTTTGAACGGGTTTAGCCTTGATTTTCTCTTTTAGGTCAACCTACGTCACATCGGGGTGGTTTCATGTGGAGCCCTCCCCTTGGTTAGCTTTAGTGTACCTAGTTAATGTAAGTGTTGTTCCTGGCCTGTTCCCGGCTGCCTCTTTGGTTATGATTCAATTTAAATTCGAGATTCCCAACCCCACCAGTTTGTTTTGGCCCCACTTTTTTCATCTCGACTAGGTCAGCTTTATATTTTCCCATGCCCGTATAATTTTTTATCCTTTTCCCACACCCGTAATGAGAGAGCTTCTTGATTTTGTCCAATGGGCAGAATACAGCGGCCTCTCCTTTTTGAAGGTTGGACGGGCCCTACTAACATCAGTTATGTTTAGTTTACTTTGTGTTGAGTTTTAGTTTATTATTGGGTTCATTTCCCTCCCCCCTCATTCTTCATTATTAGAATTGTATATATATAATTATTATCATTAAAATTTTAAGGCATGAGGGCGCGTTTTGTAGGTTCCCCTTGAGAGGGTGCGGTATTGTGGTGGATGGAGAATTGATTGGTGACGGACGAGTTCTTATGGTGAATGTGGAAACTGTAATGTGTGAATGGGTCGTAAATCAGATTAGCTAGGAATAAGGTAGTTAGTGACGACCAGACTCAACCCCTCCCAATTTTGGCCTTGTGACTTAATTGTATTTTATATACAATAAATATAATACAATAATTTATTAAACATAAAAAGAGACACAATGCTGCTTCAAAAAATAAAGGAATGTATGAATAGGCAGCAACATCCACGGGAGATAACTTCGTGATGAAAAGAATCCTCCTTAAAAATTATGCCATTTGTGGCGACATTTGCCCGTTCAAAAGACAAGTGCAATATTTGTCATAAATAAAGAAAGATTCACACAAATATGCAACCGAAAAAAAACTTTAAAAAACAAAACGGGAAAATGTCCTAAACAAATGGAGTGGTTGCTATGTTCAAAATGGAATCCCAAGGAAAATATCTTGTTGTTTGTGTAAACAACAAACCAGTTTGTTTCCAGTTTGATAGATGGTTGTACATAATGTTAATATCGCATTCGACTTGGGAACAAATTGAAAAGCCATGTGTGGCTGAAACAAATCATTTTGCAATGAGCACGTCTGGAAGTATAATTCCTTAACTGGTGAGTTAACTTGCAATGTTTCCTTTCGAAATAGAACATTTTTAGTCGGTGTTACGTCACAGATAATTCGGAATTGAATTTAATTGGGCTTGACGGGGTAGAACAACTCAGCCATTTTGAAATTCCTCATTTAACCTCACATTGGTTTCTGATATTGAAAATCATTTCATAGACGAACTCAAAAATAATTTTAGTGACGTTTTTCAAGATGGACTTGGGTGCTGCACAAAAATTAAACTTACTCTGAAATTAAAATCAGATTCTAAGCCAAATTTTAGACAAAGTAGGCCAGTATCCAATGCTGCTCTGAATATGGTTGAAAACGAATTGTAATGTCTTCAGCAAGAAAAGGTGTAATAGATCCTGTTAATTACTCTACGTGGGCAGCGGCTATTGTAGTTGTTAATTGGCAAATGGAAAAGTCCGGAAATGTGTTGATTACTCGACCGATTTGGATGATTGTGTGAAAGCACATCAGTATCCACTTCCAGTTCCAGAGGATCTTTTCACTAAACTAAATGGCGGAATTTGCTTTGCCAAAGTTGATCTTTCTAATGCTTTCCTTGAACTGGAAATTGACTTGGAGTCCAAAGAACTCCTTACTATCAACACACACAACGGATTATTCAGATTTAACCGTCTTAGCTTCATTTTCCAACAGACACTGGTCCCCATGCTGAGCGGATTGACAGGAATTGCAGCATTCATCGATGACATCATCGTTGCAGGAACAAATTTTATTTTCCGTTTTCAGCCAAATTCGACAAGACGTATTCCGTGTTAAAACTGAAAAGTGTGAATTTCTTTGAGACCAAATCAAATATCTTGGGTTTATTTCCGACAAAAAATGGTAGACGACCAGACCCGGAAAATATCTCAACAATAAAAAAACATACCAGCACCGACAAATGTAAAAAAATTACATTCTTGGCTTGGTTATCCACTACAGTGAGATTTTGCCTGAACTTCATCGAGTTCGTGCACCCCTGAACAATCATTTGAAAAAAATGTTGGATGGGTGTGGCCTGATGCATGCCAGACAGCTTTCAAAAAGATAAAATCCTTACTTTCTTCCAATCTTTTGCTGACACACTACAACCCATGCACGGATATTGTGGCAGTAGAGCTGCCATTTCTCACATTTTTATTGATGGAAGCAAAAAGGTAACAGATCATGCATCTAGATCATTAATAGTTGCAGAGCGTAATTATAGCCAAATGGAAAAAGAAGCATTATCAATAATCTTTGTGTCGTGGCCTTGTTAGAAATAAAAAACACAAAGAGAGGAACTGAGTTAAACAAATATATTAACAGAAACAGTAATACAAACATATACAAACGAGAGTGTTACAGCAAGAATGTTCGTTCCGACTGTCAGAGCTGACTGCAACGAATTTCCCTCTAAAAGGCAGTACCTGCTCCTATTTATAGCTGCTAGAGTCCATGCGTGCGTGGGTAAATTACCATAACACTTTGCAATTAAAAAGTTCCACCAAATTCTGCACGGCTGTCATTTCACTCTTATCACAGATCACAAGCTTCTTGTTAGTATTTTTGGATCTAAAAAAAGCCATCCCAGTGTATACGGCAAACCGTCAGCAAAGATGGGCTACTATGCTGTTAGATTAGAATTTTTCTATAAAATACAATACAGCCAATACAATGGGACATGCCAATACATTATCTCGGCTCATGACTACACAAAATAAAGTACCTAAAGACTCAGTTATCGCAGCAGTATCTCTTGAGCTAGAAGTCACTTCATTCCTTACATCCACTGCAAGAGCATTACCAATGACTTCTACAATTATCCGTGAAACCACAGCTTCGATCCAGTGTTACAAAAAGCGATGTACTTTCATCGTACAACAAGAAGTATTCACTGACAAAAGAATTCATTTATTCTTTCATCGTTGATTTTCATTGTTAAATTTCGATTCATGTCTTCTTTTTGTAGAACGCGTGATTGTCGATCTTCATTACATGAAAGAGTGATTAAGCAATTCCATTATGTCCATCAAGGTATTATTGGCCGTGTGAAATCCGTAGCACGTAGCTATGTTTATTGGCCAAACATGGAGAAGTATTGTATTTGGAGGAATTAGTACGTGCATGTTCCAATTGTCAACTGGCGGCAAAATATCCCAGGAAATTTACAATGAGTTCTTGGCCTATACCCTGGTCACGGCTTCAATTCGATTTCGCTAGAAATTATTATTTTATCTTCGTTGATGCTTACAGCAAATGGCCAGAGATTTTCAGACAAATCGAATCACCACGGATGAAACAATAAGGCTAAAGCAAACCTTCAGTCGATTTGGAGTCCCAGTTTTTGATAACTGCACTACTTCATTTCAGCTGCATTTTCAACTTTCTGTGCATAGAATAGTTTTCAACACGTTAGGATGCTACCTTTTCATCCACAATCAAATGGACAAGTGGAGCATTTTGTAGATTCCTTTAAGAAGGCACTCCTCAAACTCGAATGGGAGGGAACTACACAAGAAATATTAAAAATATTCCTCGCATCTAATGGAAATTCAGCAACAGACGTGCCGTCGCCTCCCTCTGTCTTTTTTACAAATACTTTCATGGTAACTGCCCCGATGAGCTGCTTTCGCTGGTTCCCAGACTTCATGAATTTAAGCGTTCTACTAGGCTGGCATCTCGCTCACACCCTTTCACCGTCGAAACTGTTAAATGTAGCCGTCTCTTCTACTCCAATAGCTTTATGTCTCGCACATCTCGACTGTGGAATTCCCTCCCCTCTTCTTGTTTCCCTGATAGCTATAATCTCCAACTATTCAAATGTAATGTCAATTGACGTCCCCAGATGACCTGATCTATCCCCTATCCTTCTCTTCATCCCTTCCTCTATCACTCCTATTTGGTCTCACTCCAACTCTCTGTAACCCTTTGCGTGCTAGTGGCTTCCCGTCTTGCTTGGGATGAAACGCTTAAAAAAAAACAGAAGCATTGATGATTCGTAAAGTTCATTTACACATACATGTCATCCATTCAACTAGAAATCATTGCCTAAAAAGGAACACGGTGATAGAAGAGCAATTTATCCGTCATCATGAAGCAGTAACACGCTAAAATGTACCAGGGCAGCCTGTACTTGCAAAGGTTTACCGCAACAGTAAAAAAAAAAAAAAAAAGATTCAAGAACGCATTATAAGTCGCTCTGTAAATGTTACATATGATGTGGATATACTGTCTTCAGTCTAGGTTCGACATCAGAACCAATGACGACCATCCAAAAGTCAAGAGATCAAATCAAACTCCACTTTACTGCTGGACATTCTATTGAACAACTTCTAACTGCCTCGACAAAGTCCCTAAGTAATACCAAGAGACAATCATAGAACATCAGAAAAAAGTGCAACAGGAAAGTCACATCGACTACGAAGTAAGCTATACCCACTGCAATTAAATCATCAACAAAACTCATACGAATACAAGCCTAAAAAGTGGATGTGTTAGGGGAAGCTAATTTCCTTCCCCTATAAAGAACGATAACTCAAAATACAATTGAGTTACTTCCCCTATCTTTGAAGAGGCGTTCGGCACTTCTTAATTGAACATGGCGACGAGCTAACACTCACATAGAATTCATGGTTTTAATCCAAACAAATCTTTTTCTGTTCTCAATGAATGAATAAAGATGTTAATTTATGTGTTAAAATACACTTTTCTTTTTATTTTCATTCGTTTTTGTTCATCCCTGGGACATAACAGACACCGTAAGGTATATCTTCCGCTTGCGTTGAAGGGGGGGGGGGGCAGTTTGAGAGCGTCATGTACATTCATAATTTATATCAGGAAGCTCTGCTGTGATTCCTGCAACAAGAAAGTAATGTGATTGATGGAATCCTTCCCCTGTGGTAATTATCATCACCATCACACACATACATACAGATCATACGACAAGTATTCATTGGCTAATTTCCTCAAAACGAGCTCGCTGATTGGTCAATTCCGACCAATCAAATCGCCTGCACGCGACAAATCTGTTTTTCCCGCGCATTAAGCTGGAGCCTGTCACGTGATACACTATCTTATATAAACAAAACACGAGTAAGCCTTCTCTCTCCGTTTTCTCTTGCGTCTCATTCTTTGCTGCCAAAATGTGACCTTTAAGAACTCTCGTCTTGACCTTGTGGTCAGACGTTAAAGAATATTACCAACATTCACGCAAGTACGAAATCTTAACTCTTCTGAACTCTTACCAACTTTTTCAATACACATCTCCTAACACGCAACAGGAACTTTATTCTTCTAAAACTACAGTATTAGTAATTAGTACAGTAATAATTAATTCAACTTCGTGAGCTCCGGTACAAATATTTCCCAAATCTAAGAGACGTAACTCTATCAAACCTTTAGCTTATATGCATGTACATTAAAACAAATATATTCAAATGTTATGTTTTGAAACATTACGTTCTTTCTTGTATTATTTGTTGTGGATGAATATTAAACGACCATACCCATTTCTAAGCCTCCATACAATTACACCTTCTGACACATCCAACTCATCACAAATCCGCAACATGATCTTACAGAAAGATAATGCCCACAAGATATTCAACTTGCTGGCCTGCATGAACACTAGACATTTTTTATTCAACATGTATATTAGTACAGCATTATGAGACGAGGCCTGACTCGTTCAATTAGCCCACCTGGGACTCTTGCTGCATGATGTCAAGGTGAAAGAGACGTAAAATGGTGCATTGCATGGCGGTATTTGTCTTTATTATGATCGTATACGTGGCCGACGATGAGACCCGGGTTCGAATATCACCATGGTTGATTTGTCAGAAGGAGACTTCCTGATGTTATCCTAGAAGTGCCGAAAACCATACCACGGGTTGACCAAAGCCTTTTGAGTGAAATTGCATAGATGGAACCATGGCCGAGGGCTTGAGTGTGCTAGCCTTGTTCAAATTGTTGATCACGCTAGATAACACACTCTTTCTCAGAAACTGTAACTAAGGTCTGCTCAGCATAGTTGCAGTATAAACCACAGGTGGGCTCTGTGGGTGTTGAATAAACACAAATGCGCCTGAGCAAGCGTCTGCAATAGGGATTGGCTAGCTGCCCTAGTAGACAGGTATCCTCGAACACGAGTGGCCAGCTATACACATACGTGCAAGGAAACAAACCTGAGAAAGATATACATCGTGTATTAATATGAAAGGTATCTTTCGTATAGACGTGAACCATCGATTTCCCGCCATACTTGTTCCTAAACCGTACCGGATTATCCACTTAGCCGAACAAACAGAGGCCATGTAACAACAATTCCATAATATAAATTTGACCCACAATTCATGTATGTCTCGTATTTCTACAACATAAAAATGCAATGCCAAATTTACCGATTATTTGTGCACATTTTGCAGTGAATTTCTTAAAAATAAAAAAAAATTCCATTTCCACACCCACAGAAACGTAGGAAAATGCAAAATGGATTGGAAAACATGCTTTTAAAAGCAAAAATTCAAAACAAACATCATCACAAAAGTTCGGTTCATTTTATATAAACTACCAAAGCAGAATATGAGGAAAAAGTTTCACAAAATTCTAAAAGGGTTCGTGTTTCATAGCAGTTGTGAAAGTGGGATTTACAACTGGCCATATTTATTGGCGAAGGAATTATTCATCAAGAAACAATTGGGTACAAATTCACAGACTGAATCTAAAAAGATGATGACACTTATGTAGGTAAAATGCCTTATGTACTTCCCACCTAACTTGGCATAAGGACAGTAAATTTTGGAAATGTTCAATTTTGTCGCTATCAAAATCTAATTACGAAACGACGGACGGAAGAAAGCCTAATGTGTGAAAATGCACATATCTATTCTCTCTCTCTCTCTCTCTCTTTAACTCTCTCTTTATCTCGTTCTCTTTCTCTCTCTATTTCTATCTTTCGCTCTTCCCAATTCTCTCTCTCACTCTCACTCTCACTCTCTCTTTCTCTCTCTCTTTAACTCTCTCTTTATCTCGTTCTCTTTCTCTCTCTATTTCTATCTTTGTCTCTCCCCCAATTCTCTCTCTCTCTCTCTCTCTCACTCTCTCTCTCTCTCTCTCTTGTTCATGGCTATCAAGCAAGATAGCCATCCTGGTCTTAAATTTAATTTAATTTTTGTTTTTGTTTCTCTCCCTCTCTCTTTTTAATTCTCTCTCTCTTTCTTGCTCTTATTTATTCTCTTTCTCTACTTTGCCTCTGTCATTCTCCCTCTTTCTTTCTCTCTTTTTCTCTCTCTCTTTCTTGTTCATACTTTCTTTTTCCTTCACTTTATCTCTTTCATCTGCTACTCTTACATTATATATATATATGTATATATATATATATATATATATATATATATATATATATATATATATATATTAAGACATGTCTCATTAAATAATTTAGGCAAGTTTTGTCTTCTTGTCCTCATATTTACGGACGAGTTTCTTATTATCCTTATTAAAGGAAGAAAGAAAATTACTATGTTGCTATATATCCATCTTATTCCCGAGTACTTTCCACGTTAGCACAATGTCATCTTCAGAGTTTTGTTTTAGCGAAGCCAACATTGCTGTGTTCATTTGAAAATTAAATTTACTTGTGACATGAAAAATGCTTAACTTATATACTGTACATTCTTTTTAATTTTATGATGTAAACCTACACGTGCAGTAACGTCACGGGAGATAACAAGTTATTGATTTATCTATTTTTTTTAAATTTTAAATCTATTAGTTATAACTTAGATATTTTAAACTATTTGCTGTAAACATTTCGAAACATTTGTGCAGTATTCATAATTAATTTTATTAAAGGTTGGTTTCAATTTTTTAATATTGATAGCTTCAAGAATTTTTAGTCTATGTTTATAATGTTCATGAAAATGTAACGATGTAGTTTCGACAAGAATTTTTCTAAATACCAAATGTGGACAGGTATGCACTTGTAAATGATGAGTGATATTAGATGCATCATTCAAATGACAACTCAACCTTCTTGACAACGTAATTGTGGTGTGATCAACCGATATATTTTTTCTGTTGGCTGAAACAGCCTGTCGCCTCTAAATGTTTTCTTCAATGTTCACTTTTATATTTACACACGTTCTACCTCTGATATTGTGCACTTTATCCCATAAATATAGCACACCTTAAGAGTATATTTCTTCATATATATATATATATATATATATATATATATTTGAATAAATTATGTGAGGTACAAAACTTACAAATAGCTAGAAAGACATAAAATTTATTACTAATGGGCATAATGAGAGAGAAAGTAAAAAATAAAAATGAAACAATCAAAAATTACAATTATTTTCTAGTCTTCTCAATCTAGCCTTGATTAGAAGTAACTTATCAAGAATTTTGATAGTATCTTTGGGGTACCTCTTTTTAAAATATTTGAATAAATTATGTGAGGTACAAAACTTACAAATAGCTAGAAAGACATAAAATTTATTACTAATGGGCATAATGAGAGAGAAAGTAAAAAATAAAAATGAAACAATCATGATTGTTTCATTTTTATTTTTTACTTTCTCTCTCATTATGCCCATTAGTAATAAATTTTATGTCTTTCTAGATATATATATATATATATGCGCGGTGTTTATTTCAGAGGTGGTGGAGAAGAATGGTGATAAAAGTTATTTAAAATAATAATGTCAATATTTTCATCGTCTCGATCATCAGTAAACAGATTTTCAACGTCTAAGGATGTCAAGAAAGTCATTTACCTCCAAAGAAAAGCGATATCTAAGGTTTAAAATTAATTTTAAAAGATGAAAATCTTTTTAAAATTTTTTTAGTTTTAATTTAAAGCTAATAGATTAAATTTAATATTTCCAATAAGCAAAATACTTTGCTGTATTTCAAAACGACTTTAAATGGATTGAAATGAGTTTTTAAATGTCTGATTTTAGCCATATTGACAAATTTGTTAGAACAACGTAATTGTCTTTACTAAAAAAAAATTTCAAAAATAAAATGTACTTTTCTTAAATATTATTTGGGAAATATTAGCTGAATTAAAGTTTAATTAATCTTATTTGAAACGGATATTACTTACTTTTAGTTTTAAATATCACAGAAAGGCATTTTTTTAACAGGAAGGGGGGTGTTTTTATAAGGCGTTGACACCTATCTCGATGGACATATTTGTAAAAATTACTTGACGAATATAACATGAGCGCCTTTTCTATATATTTTTAACTACCCATTAACCTTTAAAATTTAAGAAAATTTTCTAAGTAATCTAATGTTTTCTAAATATTAAGTACTTTGGCTCTAATTTTAATATAGTTACCGCTCTTAATTCCTGATAGTGTCGTGTATGGACCTCCGTGTTTACGTTTATACACGCACAAAAAAATTCAAAATTCTTTCTAAAATACCAGAAGTCGCTGAATTTTAGTAAAAGTTTCCACGTATGGTTAATAAATTTAGTTTTTACTTAATAACAATATTAGATAACTGACCTAAATTAATCCATAATTTTAAAAGATTTAAAACTTTATAAATTATTCTAATTAAAATTTTTAAAAAATGAAAACAATTCTTGTAAAAATTCATTTTTTAACGAAAAAATTGATTTAAGAAAATATCCATATTATACCTTATTCATAAAAGCAATTAAAAACTTTTTCTAATTAAATAATGTCTTAGTTTTATTGCATATTTTAAGATTCAAAGCAGATTTTATGGTAACTGGCGTTCCTGTTTTACAAAAAATTGATGATTTAAATTCTCCAAGTACTTATGCTTTTAACTAATATAAACATTAAAACCTAGAAAAAAGAATTTCTCGAAATTACATAAAATTAAATAAGTAGAGGGTAATAAATGCAAAACAATATTTTTACCAAGATTTTCTGGGAAAGAATTTAAAATATTTGTGTTCATTTTTTAATAAGTCCTGAAAGTTTCATTAAAACTCGACAATTATTTGATTTTTGCAAGAATTTCCAAATCAATGTGTTTTTCACTTCAATAAAATGCTAAAATTTCATATACTAATTTATAGTCACCCGGTGAGGCAAGGAGAAAACATTTTAACCAAAATTTGGAAGATTCTAGAAAGTATTAATAAATACAATTTAATAATAAAAAAAATCCTTTGTTCTTTCCTCTTTCCTCAGGCCTCTCAAACTGAAGTAAATTTCTATCATATGTATATCATTGCTTGCTTCTAATGCTTCTAATGTTTGAGCGGCTTGGTGATAGTAGTCGTGGCTCCGGTGGGCACAATCCTATGGTTACAGAGAATTTCAGTTGAGTTCCACCACGGAATATGTGCGCGAGCGGCGCTATATTGAGTCTGATTTGCTAACTCTTCGTCACTGAGTCCCGTTGGAACAGTTGGTATGACGTTTGCTTAATAACTCGACTGTAGTGGATGCGCATTGCTGATGAGTAACAAATATAGAACGAAACGGCCGTCCAGTGCTTTCTGCATTCTGTTGAGGTTTCTCTCAGACTCAATGAATTACATATATATATATATATATATATATATATATATATATATATATATATATATATATATAGCCCTTTCTTTAATTTGTCCCTGTCTTTCACTGTATCTCTCTATGATGATGATTGCTCTCTCTCTCATTTTTCTCTCTTTGCCTGACAGCATTACTTGCCATTGTCTCCCTCTTTCTCTTGTCCTATCCGTTGCTCTTTCTTTATTCTCTCTCTCTCTCTCTCTCTCTCTCTCTCTCTGCTCTTACTTTTTGTTTATCTCTCTCTTTCTTTCTCCTGCTCTTATTCTCTTTCTCTACTTTGCCTCTGTCATTCTCCCTCTCTCGCTTTTTCTATCTTTGCATTTACGTTTTCTCTGTTTCTCTCTCTTTCTCTTTCATGCTTTTATTTATTTGTCTTTTTGTATTTTGTCTCTGTTTCTCTCTCTCTCTCTCTCTCTCTCTCTCTCTCTCTCTCTCTCTCTCTCTCTCTCTCTCTCTCTCTCTGATACTATTACGCTTTTTATTGTCACTGTATGTGTTCCTCTTACTTTTTTCTCTCACCCCCTCTCTCTTTATTTGCTACTCTTACATTCTCTTTGTATAAATCTCTCTCTTGCTCTTTCTTTTCTCTTTCTCTACTTTCTTTCTGTCTTCCTCTATGTCTATGATGATGATACATTTCTTGCTCTTTCTCTCTCTTTCTACTACTCTTTCTTTTCTCTTTCTGTCTTTCTCTTTATCTTTTTCGCTCTCTCTCTCTCTCTCTCTCTCTTTCTATTGCTTTATCTCTTTCTCTTTGTCTCTCTTTCTCTCACGCTTTGTCGATTGACCTTCCCTCCAACGGATGTAAAGAATGACAATGCTGTTAAGCACAATATATCTTTGTCACTACCAAGACCCGCTGAATGTCACGAATTCGTCCCGACACCAACCACGTCTGCTTTTACTAATTGAGACGCGGACAGCTTTCACTATAACGGAACCAATGAAAAACACCATCCTGGGAAGCCTCCTGCCCTTGACATACGTTTATAGTAAATTTAATCCTAACTATCTGCTCAAATAACATAACCTTGTGCCATAGCTTTAATCTAAATAAAGAAAATACGTCTCAAATTTGCACGAAAGATTTTTAAAAGAAATTTGTTCCTGTTACTAATTCTTTGTAATAAATGAGATTAAAACTCACAAAATAAATACAGTCAAATACATAGAAAGCTTTTTTTATTTTTAGGAAAGCCTGCAGAGCGGATTAATACATTTGCCTCATTTGTAATGATCGCCTCGAGTCACGAAACATGATACTTCTTGTGCACCATCCTTGAGTAGGGTTCTCATATCATAGCCAAACACTAGTACGATGTAGGTAACGACTGCCTAACGTCACGGAAAATAGAATCGGTAAGCAGAGTTAATGTTCCCTTGGCACTTGAGAAATATAAGCGTCTATCTCTTCTTCCTCCAGCACCTTAGGTCAGACAAACAATATGGCTTTCGCCTCTCTAGGTCAACTGTTAATGTTTTTACCGATTATTACTAAAAGAGTGAAAGAATAGGACTTATGGTTACATCTCGCCAATTCAACCATAAATTGATGAGACCTTGTTGCCAATCTAATACATCGCTTAAATTCATAAAGTCTGGGTACCATAGCAAAGAACTCATCCGAACAGTTACCATGAAAGTATTTATAGAAAAGACACAAGGAAGCAAATTTACGGCGGTGGGAATGAAACTGAAACCGAGATGCCATTTTATCAAGAATCTCTAGATACAGCAGGAGCACTGGACCATATGTGACAGCAATATTCAAAGCATGGATGAATGATAAACGTATAAATATGTAAAATAGATTCAAGAGATAAAAATTGTCTAGCATGATACACTGAACCAATTTTCTTAGCAGCAGATCCAGCTATAAATCCAATCTAATTTTTCTCCTTCATGTCAGCCAAGAATGTTAGCCCGGTCTGTTGCTTTGGACATCTCGAAAGCGTCTGACAGAGTTTGACACAAGTAGAAAGGCTATGGAATTCCGGACGAATTATTTAACTGACTCAGTCTTTCTTATCAAATAGCGAAATGAAAGTTGTCCTGAACGGCTACACTTCTAGATCTTTTTCTACCAATGTAGGTGACCCCTGGTCTCTATTCTTAGACCTACTTTATTCTTAATTGCCATCAATGACCTTCCTGAAGGCATCACTTCTCAACTTGGTTTCTATGTTGATGACACTACTATTTACTTTTGTCTCAATAGTAAGTCTGATCAAATAGCAACTGATCTAAAAAATGACCTACCATCTGTTGTTAACTGGAACAAGGAATGCTATGTTCATTTTAACGCCCCCAAAATGAAACTTCTCTTTATTAATAATCTGAGAGACCCCTTTCTGCCCCACATCAGCATAACCGATGCTAACCTCCAAGAAAGTGAGTTGATGCGCCTTCTCGAGCTAACATGAAGTGGAAAGACTATATTAAATCCATTGCCGTATCGGAAAATTTGAATATTGCTGCCACATTTGGTCTGGTGTTCTTGCTATATATTTAGAGATTCTTGATAAAATCCAAAGAAGAATCTGCAATATTATTGGTCCTGACCTGGCATCTCAGCTTCAGTCATTTTCCCACTGCCATAATGAAGCTTCCCTGTACTTTTTCTATAAATCAAATTTTCTATAAATCAAATTGATAGCTGATTTAAAAAAGATTTACAGTCTGTTGTTAACTGGGGCAAGGAATGGCTTGTTAATTTTAATGCCTCCAAACTGAAACTTCTATCAATCATCTGAAAGACCCCTTCCCACTTCCCATCAGCATATGGAGTGACTTATTGTGCTTTCTTGGGCTAACATTCTTGGCTGACATGCAGGGGAAAATTTAGATTGGATTTATAGCTGGGTCTGCTGCTAAGAAAATTGGTTCAGTGTATCGTGCTAGACAATTTTTATCTCTTGAATCTATTTTACATATTTATAAGTTTATCATTCATCCATGCTTTGAATATTGCTGTCACATATGGTCCAGTGCTCCTGCTGTATCTAGAGATTCTTGATAAAATCCAAAGAAGAATCAGCAATATTATTTGTCCTGACCTGGCATCTCGGCTTCAGTTACATTCCCACCGCCGTAAATTTGCTTCCATGTGTCTTTTCTATAAATACTTTCATGGTAACTGTTCGGATGAGTTCTTTGCTATGGTACCCAGACTTTATGAATTTAAGCAATGTATTAGATTGGCAACAAGGTCTCATCAATTTATGGTTGAATTGGCGAGATGTAACCATAAGTCCTATACTATTTTCCACCTAACACAAGGCCCAAGAGCAAATGAAGGTAAATGGTTTCTGAATGAGGTTGAATATGGAGATGAGGTGTGCGGATTATGAGAATATGTAGTTTAGAAAACGGTTTGGCACTAGACTTGAAGAGGTTAAGATTATAGTGATCGGGAAAGCATCCTCTCAGGAGTCTGTTTCGTAAAGCAGCGGTTTTTGAGAAGAAGCTATCTGAATGGAACTCCCTCCTTACCAAAGGAATACGAAAGGAACAAGGACAATTCGACCTTGTGTACGTGGTGTGGCTGATCTTTGCTGTGAAGGTCTGAACTGGTGGAACTAAGGAATGTAGCATTTTGGAACCATTGATAGGTTTGCTGCTAAGAAAGTTGGTTCAATGTTTCATGCTAGATAATTTTTCTCTCCTCAATCTATCTTACATCTATCTATAAGTTTACCATCCGCACATGCTTAGAATATTGCTGCCGCATATGGTCTGGTGCGCCTGCTATATATTTAGAGATCCGTGATAAAATACAAAAAAGAATCAGTAATATTATTGTTCCTGACGTGGCATCTCGGCTTCAGTTATATTCCCACCGCTGTAAAGTTGCTTCCCTGTGCCTTTTCTATAGATACTTTCATGGAAATTATTCTGATGAGCTCTTTGATATGGTTCCTAGGCCTTATGAATTTGAGCGCAGTACTAGATTAGCAACTAGGTCTCATTAATTTATGGTTGAATTGGCGAGATGCAACCGTGGGTTTTATACTAACAGTTTCTTTTCTCGAACTTTTCGCTTGTGGAAATCTCTTCCATCTTCTTGCTTTCAAGTCAACTTTGATCTTCAAAAAATTAAATGCACTGTAAATCGTTATCTACTGTCTTTCTGATCAGTCTTTTATTTTTTCGTTCTTTAATAATGTTTTTCTTTTCTTAATCTTTTACACTCAGTGGCTTTACCGCCTTGCAAGGGGTGAAATGAGCCCAGGTTAGTAGCTAATCTACAAAGAAAGAAAGAAAGAAAGAAAGAAAGAAAGAAAGAATATTTAGAGAAAGAAGGAAGGGTTTTGAGAAAATGTCAAAGATTAAAAAAGAAAATTTCAAAGAATGAAAGAAAGAAAGAAGAAAATGTAAAGAAAGAAAGAAAAAAGAAAGACAGAAAGAAAGAAATAAAACAGGAAGGTTAGAAAATAGAGAAAATGTCAAAAGAAAGAAAAAAGGAAGTTTAAAAGAAAAGAGAATGAAAGACAGAAAGAAGAATATGTAAAGAAAGAAAGACAAAAAGAAAGAAAGAAAAAAGGAAGTTTAAAAGAAAAGAGAATGAAAGAAAGAAAGAAGAAAATGTAAAGAAAGAAAGAAAGACAAAAAGAAAGAAAGAAAAAAGGAAGTTTAAAAGAAAAGGGAATGAAAGAAAGAAAGACGAAAATGTAAAGAAAGAAAGAAAGACAAAAAGAAAGAAAGAAAAAAGGAAGTTTAAAAGAAAAGTGAATGAAAGACAGAAAGAAGAAAATGTAAAGAAAGAAAGAAAGACAAAAAGAAAGAAAGAAAAAAGGAAGTTTAAAAGAAAAGAGAATGAAAGAAAGAAAGAAGAAAATGTAAAGAAAGAAAGAAAGACAAAAAGAAAGAAAGAAAAAAGGAAGTTTAAAAGAAAAGTGAATGAAAGACAGAAAGAAGAAAATGTAAAGAAAGAAAGAAAGACAAAAAGAAAGAAAGAAAAAAGGAAGTTTAAAAGAAAAGTGAATGAAAGACAGAAAGAAGAAAATGTAAAGAAAGAAAGAAAGACAAAAAGAAAGAAAGAAAAAAGGAAGTTTAAAAGAAAAGAGAATGAAAGACAGAAAGAAGAAAATGTAAAGAAAGAAAGAAAGACAAAAAGAAAGAAAGAAAAAAGGAAGTTTAAAAGAAAAGTGAATGAAAGACAGAAAGAAGAAAATGTAAAGAAAGAAAGAAAGACAAAAAGAAAGAAAGAAAAAAGGAAGTTTAAAAGAAAAGAGAATGAAAGAAAGAAAGAAGAAAATGTAAAGAAAGAAAGAAAGACAAAAAGAAAGAAAGAAAAAAGGAAGTTTAAAAGAAAAGTGAATGAAAGACAGAAAGAAGAAAATGTAAAGAAAGAAAGAAAGACAAAAAGAAAGAAAGAAAAAAGGAAGTTTAAAAGAAAAGAGAATGAAAGAAAGAAAGAAGAAAATGTAAAGAAAGAAAGAAAGACAAAAAGAAAGAAAGAAAAAAGGAAGTTTAAAAGAAAAGGGAATGAAAGAAAGAAAGAAGAAAATGTAAAGAAAGAAAGACAAAAAGAAAGAAAGAAAAAAGGAAGTTTAAAAGAAAAGAGAATGAAAGAAAGAAAGAAGAAAATGTAAAGAAAGAAAGAAAGACAAAAAGAAAGAAAGAAAAAAGGAAGTTTAAAAGAAAAGAGAATGAAAGAAAGAAAGAAGAAAATGTAAAGAAAGAAAGACAAAAAGAAAGAAAGAAAAAAGGAAGTTTAAAAGAAAAGAGAATGAAAGAAAGAAAGAAGAAAATGTAAAGAAAGAAAGAAAGAAAGACAAAAAGAAAGAAAGAAAAAAGGAAGTTAAAAAAAAGAGAATGAAAGAAAGAAAGAAGGTAATGTAAAGAAAGAAAGAAAGACAAAAAGAAAGAAAGAAAAAAGGAAGTTTTAAAAAAAGAGAATGAAAGAAAGAAAGAAGAAAATGTAAAGAAAGAAAGAAAGACAAAAAGAAAGAAAGAAAAAAGGAAGTTTAAAAGAAAAGAGAATGAAAGACAGAAAGAAGAAAATGTAAAGAAAGAAAGAAAGACAAAAAGAAAGAAAGAAAAAAGGAAGTTTAAAAGAAAAGAGAATGAAAGACAGAAAGAAGAAAATGTAAAGAAAGAAAGAAAGACAAAAAGAAAGAAAGAAAAAAGGAAGTTTAAAAGAAAAGAGAATGAAAGAAAGAAAGAAGAAAATGTAAAGAAAGAAAGAAAGACAAAAAGAAAGAAAGAAAAAAGGAAGTTTAAAAGAAAAGAGAATGAAAGACAGAAAGAAGAAAATGTAAAGAAAGAAAGAAAGACAAAAAGAAAGAAAGAAAAAAGGAAGTTTAAAAGAAAAGAGAATGAAAGACAGAAAGAAGAAAATGTAAAGAAAGATAGAAAGACAAAAAGAAAGAAAGAAAAAAGGAAGTTTAAAAGAAAAGAGAATGAAAGACAGAAAGAAGAAAATGTAAAGAAAGACAAAAAGAAAGAAAGAAAGAAAGAAAAAAGGAAGTTTAAAAGAAAAGAGAATGAAAGACAGAAAGAAGAAAATGTAAAGAAAGAAAGAAAGACAAAAAGAAAGAAAGAAAAAAGGAAGTTTAAAAGAAAAGAGAATGAAAGACAGAAAGAAGAAAATGTAAAGAAAGATAGAAAGACAAAAAGAAAGAAAGAAAAAAGGAATTTTAAAAGAAAAGAGAATGAAAGACAGAAAGAAGAAAATGTAAAGAAAGAAAGAAAGACAAAAAGAAAGAAAGAAAAAAGGAAGTTTAAAAGAAAAGAGAATGAAAGAAAGAAAGAAGAAAATGTAAAGAAAGAAAGAAAGACAAAAAGAAAGAAAGAAAAAAGGAAGTTTAAAAGAAAAGAGAATGAAAGACAGAAAGAAGAAAATGTAAAGAAAGAAAGACAAAAAGAAAGAAAGAAAAAAGGAAGTTTAAAAAAAAGAGAATGAAAGACAGAAAGAAAATGTCATAAAAAGATTTTAAGAGAAAAAAGAAAGTTTAACAAAAAGAAAGAAAATGTCAAAAAGAAAAAGTTTAATGAAATTAGAAAGATGAAAATTTCAAAGAAAGAAAAGGGAACTCTCAAAGAAAAAGAAAAAAAGAAAATTTGAAAATAAAAAAAATAAAAAAGTAAAAAAAATCAGAAAATGAGAAAGAAGGAAATTTAAAAGAAAAAAGAATGAAAGTAAGAAGAAAATTTCAAAGAAATAAACAAGGGAGAAAGAAGTTGAAAGAATTCAAATCTAATATTCATTCAGGCCAATCCTCTTAATTATTGTACTTGTGCCGTTAATAAAGATTAATTCAACAGGTTAATTAATGGTCATCCTGCGTCCCTTTCAGATGTTTTAACTCTTCGATCGCTTTATTTTTTGGAGGCGAGCCTAATTGGCAGGGGCCTAAACTATTCCATCGAAGAAAGTCACCCAGAAATTCTTACAGAAATACTTAATGTAAAAAATGCTTGGCTAAAAGTCTAAATTCTTCAAGACAGACATAAAGATTTTATTGCTTGTCTAATATATTGAAATTCAGTAATTAGGATCGATCATTGCATTCGTTTTCCAACAAACACCAGTCAATTCTAAGGAAATATGTAATGTTATGTGAAGAATTTATTTCAGATTTCCTCTTCTGTGACTTTTAAACAACCATATCTATTTATCTAAGAAGACGCTGCTAGTGTAACAGATATCGACAGTGAAACGGGAATCGACGAGACGAGTTCAAATTCCGGGTTAGTTACGCTTACTTTCACACAAAAAAAAAACAGGAAATATATGACTCCGTTCCTCCCCCTCCAGCTATGTGTTAAACAGAAGCGTAAACTTCATTCTCTAGCCTTGATAGGCACCGAGCCTAATAGAGATAAAATTCTGAATTACAAACCATGTAGCCGGCACCGGATAATCTCTCCACTATATTTCCTAAGAATGAATGGTAATTCATAGATAATAAGGAAATGGAACGTATGGAGAGTCATGATCGCCTATATTCTGAAGCGACTTGGCATTAAGAAATATACATTTATCTTTTATGTCTAATACCGAGATCGAAAAATGAATGCCAAATTTAATTATGTTTACCGTTTTTATACTAATGTTTACTCTCAACTAAGCCTAAGAGCCTATCAAGCTAGAGGCTTACTGAATAAGGTGTGTGATATGAACATAAGAGGAGGAAGTGTGAATTTAGAGGATATGGCGGATAAATAACGATTGACTTGAGACTTGTAGTGTTCGGGAAAACATACACGGGCATTCGGCTTCCCCAAAGCAGCCGAATGCCGTTCTTACCAAAGGAATACGGACAGAATGAGATCGATTCAACCCTGGGGTCGTAGCAAGGCGTCTCTGGGAAAGAGGCTGCAAGAAGGAAAATATCATCCCCCACCACAGGACCGCATGGACGCTTTTTGAACTCTATCAAGGCTGCATATTCAGGATTTGGCAGCGACAATCCACTTACAGATTTATACACCTTCCTCGAATTAATTTCTTTGATCGCTGCAACAGTATCCTGATGAGGGAAATTCGGAAAGACATAATAATAATAATAATAATTATTATTATTATTATTATTATTATTATTATTATTATTCAATTAAAAAATAGGGTCGTGAGAAAAATGTTAAAAAACGGAATTTTCGGAGAAGCCTGTCTCCTTTCTCTGAGAAAAATAAAATTAAGTTGCTGTAGACTAAGATTCTGACTAGACACTGAAATACAAACGTTACTCTAGTAATAGTTGTACATTGTGTCTTTACACAGATTCTTGTTTGTTGCCATTATTACAGCTCTTTCTTGGTTCTTTATACTAAGGAACAGTGTTTCTAAACCATTTTTTTACTTCATTTTTTACTTGTATTTTTTACTTTTTTATTTTTACTTATTTTTATTATTTTTATTTTTATTACTATATATATTATTATGTATATATTATATTATGCTTTATATATTATATTATATATTATATTACGTATATAGTATATTATGCATTATATATTATATTATTTAATGACATTTTTATGTTTAACATTCTTTTTATAGATACAAGTATTTAAGTAAATGCTCTATTTATAATAAACAGTATTAAATAACATTTACCGGTCTGAATGTCCGAAAAATTTTCATAGAAAATATTCGTCCTTCGACAGGATTCGAACCTGTATCCTATACGGAACGGTCATATAGCCTGATGTGCCTTAACCGATTCGGCCACTGAGGATCGCTCGGTTGGCAAGGTCGAATTTACTTATAAACTTCAACGCCATGAGCAGTTATGAATGTACGTGAGAGATTCATGGAAAATTTCTCGGACATGCAGGCCGGTAAATGTTATGGAATACTGTTTATTATAAACAAAGTATTTATAAAAAGAATGTTAAACTTAAAAATGTCTTTAAATGTCTTTAAATAATTGTCGGACTTTGTCCATTTCATAATATATTATATTATGTATATAGTATATTATGCATTATATATTATATTATATATTATATTATGTATATATTATATTATGCATTATATATTATATTATGTATTTATTATATTATGCATTATATATTATATTATATATTATTTTATGTAAGTAGTATATTATGCATTATATATTATATTATATATTATATTATGTATATAGTATATTATGCATTATATATTATATTATATATTATATTATGTATATATTATATTATGCATTATATATTATATTATATATTATGTATATAGTATATTATGCATTATATATTATATTATATATTATATTATGTATATATTATAAATATATATATTACTATGTATATATTATTTTTTATATTTATATATTTTATTTTTACTTCATGTTTCATTCATAATTACTTTTAGAATAACTAAAACTCTGAGGTGCACTTTCAATTTTAACAAGGAAAAATTAATCATAAAATTTGAAAAACGGAAAATAATAATCAAGTCTCCTGAAATAAACATTTTTTTTAAATCATTAAATTTTATATTTAAATGTAATTGTGTGGAAGGAGTGCTTGATGTCCTTTAGCAATTTTTTGAATGGTACGTCTTATAAACATATTCACATTTCTTTATGAATGTTACGTCTTATAAACATATTTTCATTTCTTTTTTAATGTTAAGTCTTATAAACATATTCTCATTTCTTTTTTAATGTTACGTCTTATAAACATATTCTCGTTTCTTTTTTTAATGTTATGTCTTATAAACATATTCTCATTTCTTTTTTAATGTTATGTCTTATAAACATATTTTCATTTATTTTTTAATGTTACGTCTTATAAACATATTCTCATTTCTTTTTAATGTTAAATCTTATAAACATATTCTCATTTCTTTTTTTAATCTTATGTCTTATAAACATATTTTCATTTATTTTTGAATGATACGTCTTATAAACATATTCTCATTTCTTTTTGAATGTTACGTCTTATAAACATATTCTCATTTCTTTTTTAATGTTACGTCTTATAAACATAGTCTCGTTTCTTTTTTTAATGTTATGTCTTATAAACATATTCTCATTTCTTTTTGAATGTTAAATCTTATAAACATATTCTCATTTCTTTTTTAATGTTACGTCTTATAAACATATTTTCATTTCTTTTTGAATGTTACGTCTTATAAACATATTTTCATTTTTTTTTAATGTTACGTCTTATAAACATATTCTCATTTCTTTTTTAATGTTACGTCTTATAAACATATTTTCATATCTTTTTTAATGTTACGTCTTATAAACATATTCTCATTTCTTTTTGAATGTTACGTCTTATAAACATATTCTCATTTCTTTTTTTAATGTTATGTCTTATAAACATATTTTCATATCTTTTTGAATGTTACGTCTTATAAACATATTCTCATTTCTTTTTGAATGTTACGTCTTATAAACATATTCTCATTTCTTTTTTTAATGTTATGTCTTATAAACATATTTTCATTTCTTTTTGAATGTTACGTCTTATAAACATATTCTCATTTCTTTTTTTAATGTTATGTCTGATAAACATATTCTCATTTCTTTTTTAATGTTACGTCTTATAAACATATTCTCATTTCTTTTTTAATGTTACCTCATATAAACATATTTTCATTTCTTTTTGAATGTTACGTCTTATAAACATATTCTCATTTCTTTTTTAATGTTACGTCTTATAAACATAGTCTCGTTTCTATTTTTAATGTTATGTCTTATAAACATATTTTCATTTCTTTTTGAATGTTACGTCTTATAAACATATTCTCATTTCTTTTTGAATGTTACGTTTTATAAACATATTTTCATTTCTTTTTTTAATGTTATGTCTTATAAACATATTTTCATTTCTTTTTGAATGTTACCTCTTATAAACATATTCTCATTTCTTTTTGAATGTTACGTCTAATAAACATGTTTTCATTTCTTTTTCAACGTTACGTCTTATAAACATATTCTCATTTCTTTTTGAATGTTACGTCTTATAAACATATTCTCATTTCTTTTTTAATGTTACGTCTTATAAACATATTCTCATTTCTTTTTTAATGTTACGTCTTATAAATATATTTTCATTTCTTTTTTTAATGTTACGTCTTATAAACATATTTTCATTTCTTTTTGAATGTTACGTCTTATAAACATATTCTCATTTCTTTTTGAATGTTACGTCTTATAAATATATTTTCATTTCTTTTTGAATGTTACGTCTTATAAACATATTCTCATTTCTTTTTGAATGTTACGTCTTATAAACATATTTTCATTTCTTTTTGAATGTTATGTCTTATAAACATATTCTCATTTCTTTTTTACTGTTACGTCTTATAAACATATTTTCATTTCTTTTTGAATGTTACGTCTTATAAACATATTCTCATTTCTTTTTTAATGTTACGTCTTATAAACATATTTTCATTTCTTTTTGAATGTTACGTCTTATAAACATATTTTCATTTCTTTTTGAATGTTACGTCTTATAAACATATTCTCATTTATTTTTGAATGTTACGTTTTATAAACATATTCTAATTTCTTTTTGAATGTTACGTCTTATAAACATATTTTCATTTCTTTATGAATGTTACGTCTTATAAACATATTTTCATTTCTTTTTGAATGTTACATCTTATAAACATATTCTCATTTCATTTTGAATGTTACGTCTTATAAACATATTTTCATTTCTTTTTGAATGTTACGTCTTATAAACATATTTTCATTTCTTTTCGAATGTTACGTCTTATAAACATATTTTCATTTCTTTTTGAATGTTACGTCTTATAAACATATTCTCATTTCTTTTTTAATGTTACGTCTTATAAACATATTTTCATTTCTTTTTGAATGTTACGTCTTATAAACATATTCTCATTTCTTTTTGAATGTTACGTCTTATAAACATATTTTCATTTCTTTTTGAATGTTACGTCTTATAAACATATTCTCATTTCTTTTTTAATGTTACGTCTTATAAACATATTTTCATTTCTTTTTTAATGTTACCTCTTATAAACATATTCTCATTTCTTTTTGAATGTTACGTCTTATAAACATATTTTCATTTTTTTTTTAATGTTACGTCTTATAAACATATTCTCATTTCTTTATGAATGTTACGTCTTATAAACATATTTTCATTTCTTTTTGAATGTTACGTCTTATAAACATATTCTCATTTCTTTTTGAATGTTACGTCTTATAAACATATTTTCATTTCTTTTTGAATGTTACGTCTTATAAACATATTCTCATTTCTTTTTGAATGTTACGTCTTATAAACATATTTTCATTTCTTTTTGAATGTTACGTCTCATAAACATATTGTCATTTCTTTTTGAATGTTACGTCTTATAAACATATTTTCATTTCTTTTTGAATGTTACGTCTTATAAACATATTCTCATTTCTTTTTTAATGTTACGTCTTATAAACATATTTTCATTTCTTTTTGAATGTTACGTCTTATAAACATATTCTCATTTCTTTTTGAATGTTACGTCTTATAAACATATTTTCATTTCTTTTTGAATGTTACGTCTTATAAACATATTCTCATTTCTTTTTTAATGTTACGTCTTATAAACATATTTTCATTTCTTTTTTAATGTTACCTCTTATAAACATATTCTCATTTCTTTTTGAATGTTACGTCTTATAAACATATTTTCATTTCTTTTTGAATGTTACGTCTTATAAACATATTCTCATTTCTTTTTTAATGTTACGTCTTATAAACATATTCTCATTTCTTTTTTAATGTTACGTCTTATAAACATATTTTCATTTCTTTTTTAATGTTACGTCTTATAAACATATTCTCATTTCTTTTTGAATGTTACGTCTTATAAACATATTCTCATTTCTTTTTGAATGTTACGTCTTATAAACATATTTTCATTTCTTTTTGAATGTTACGTCTTATAAACATATTTTCATTTCTTTTTGAATGTTACGTCTTATAAACATATTTTCATTTCTTTTTGAATGTTACGTCTTATAAACATATTCTCATTTCTTTTTGAATGTTACGTCTTATAAACATATTTTCATTTCTCTTTGAATGTTACGTCTTATAAACATATTCTCATTTCTTTTTGAATGTTACGTCTTATAAACATATTCTCATTTCTTCATCAATGCATTTCGTATTTGCTCTGATTTGGATTTTAACGTTGGTAAGTGCAGAAAATCCTAATTCACAAAGGAATGATGTGAAAAATTGCAATCAAATATTCAATGCTTAACGAACTACTGAAGGATATTCTTCTTAAATGAAAATCCAAAATTGATCAATGGACGCCTCTTCATGTTTGATTTGTAAACAACAACCAACAGATAACGGTGACTACCTCTTCTTCTGTTAACGATAAGTCAACGTCACTTGAGTTTGACATGAAAGGAATGTGCTTAATGTCTCTAACTTTACAAAAATTTTAAATAATTTATAAATTACTTCTATATTAACTTAAGGCTCAGCTAGGTAGCTTTTCGGGCGCATTAGTTCGCCCAGGCGATTCCGCTGAGAAACGCTACTACTAACATTAAACACTGTTAGTCTTCCCTTAAGGTAGGTCACTGATTCTTTTTTACAGGATTTGTATAGGTTTGTTTTTTGTACTTCCCTTTATATCTGACTTCGTTTATTATTTTATTCTCTTTTATTGTTTATATATATTTAATTGGAATCACCCTAAGAAATGAAGCAATGCCACTGAAACACAAGGAGTTACACGGTGTGTAAGAATTAGGAACAGAAACATTAATGATGAGCAGAAAGAGAAGAGAGTATTCAGGTGGACAGTAGATAGCGATTAATACTGCATTTAAATTTTTGCAGATCAAATCCGGCTGGAAAGCAAGGAACCGGAAGGGAGTCCCACAAGCGAGAAGTGCAAGAGAAGAAACTTTTAGCATAGAACTTACGGCTACATCTATCCAACTCAACTGTGAATTGATGAGATCTCGACGCCAGTCTATTGCTGCGCTTAAATTCAAAAAGTCTAGGTACCATTGCCTTGAAACGATTTATAAAAAAGACATAGAGAGGCAACCTTACGGCGGTGGGAAATTGACTGGAGCCGAGCCGCCAGATCAGGACCAATAATATTGCAGATTTTTCTTTGGATTTTATCAAGGAGCTCAAGGGGCAGGAGCACCTGACCATATGTGGCAGTAATATTATGAACATGGGCGAATAGTAGACTTATAGATATGTAAGATGGATTCTGAAGAGAAAAATGTCTCGCCCGACATTTTAGCAGCTGACTTAGCAATGGATTCAATATCGTCTTTCCACTTTATATCGACAGAGAACGTGAGCCTGAGAAGGAGAAACTAGTCACTTTCCTGGAGGTTAGCATCAGCCATGCTGATTGAAGGCAGAGAGGAATCTCTCAGATGATTAATGGAGAGATGTTTAGTTTTGGAGACATTAAAATTAACAAGCCATCTTTTGCCCCAGTTAACAATGGACTTGGGGTCGTTTTGTTCATCAGCTGCCATTATCACCTTTTGGGACTGATCTGCCTTACTATCGAGGTAGGAGTAATTGGTTGTGTCATCAGCATAGATACCAAGTTGAGAGCTGATGTCATCGAGAAGGTCATTAATGAAAATTAAAAACAGCATAGGACCAAGGATGGAGCCCTGGGGGACACCTGCGTTAGGAGGAAAGGATCTAAACGAGTGGTCATTAAGGATAACTCTCATTTCACAATTTAATAGAAAAGACTGGATCAGTTCAAATGTGTCCAGAGACACCATAACTTTTCAGCTTGTGGAGAAGACCTGAATGCCAGACCCTGTTAAAGGCTTTTGAGATATCCAATGATACAGCCCGGGCTTCACTGTTTTTATCTAGAGCATGATAGACTCTTTCCGCAAATATTGTCAGGACATCAGTTGACCTGGAGAAACGAAAGCCATATATATACTTCGAGGGAATCTTGATGAAAATTTTAACAACTATAAACACATATCAAAAACAGATCACCAACGTTTATTAAATCCATTCTAAATGGATCCAACATATGTTTATCTACCACAACCGGTGTTTACGGAAAATACGTCCCCAAACCAACATGCGGATATCCATCAAACATAAATAATCCCTACTAGACGCACACAAACATACTTACGAGTATACATTAACATCCGATCTCCACATAGAAAAAATATAATTATGTTATGCTTACATGCATAAAGCGATATTTACGTTTTTTTCAGTTAGACTTGGAATTTTGGAGCTTCGAAAGAACGTGTCATCTCTCCTTGAGTTCAGAATGCCATAACTTATACTAACGCTACTTAACAAGTCAAATACTCTTTGAAGCCTGCTTAACCAATGAAAGTCAACCAACAGAAAAATAAAAATACTAGAATTTTTTTCTTCCTACATATTTCATTCTCTGATGAAGCTTTAATAAAACAGAAACATGTTAGATTTAGAAATGCTTCCTATTTGTTCTTTATCCTATCATTCTGTCGGATTTCAACTGATATTTGATCAACGCCTGTGTGTGTGTGTGTGTGTGTGTGTGTGTGTGTGTGTGTTTGTGTGTGTGTGTGTGTGTCTGTGTGTGTGTGTGTGTGTGCGCGAAGTAAACCTCGTTAACAAAACTTTATTATTTCAATAATGATGATTTATACTGAAACATTAAAGAAAATATGACAAAGAAAATGAACAGACAGTGAAGCATTGTTTATACCTTTTGTTTGGGGTCAGGAATATCATGGGTACGTGTACAGGTGTATTTATGACAGTCTCCCTAAGCAGACGTCGGCGATAAAGCCGAAGATTTCTTCTCTAACCACAAAGCGACATACTCAAGTGCTTTTCAACAGTAGGTAGAAATTCATCTGGACAGAAACGGATTTCGTGAATGTGTTGTTGTTTTTTTCTTAACGTATCCAATTCAACTCTCCATCAAATCTTGTCCTGTTTTTTAACGACAAAACCATTTATTTAATCCAAAATATTTTCTTCTTAAGGCTTAAACTGATCAATTTCTATCTTTCTCCTGACACGATTGTCTTTCCAACAACAAATACAATCATTAATTCTACACTGAACGAGGATCCCCTAACAGCAAATATTGCTTCTTTTCCCACTTCTTTCTGTTCTTCTCAATTCTTCTTCTATGTGACGTGTCTTTTCAAGACCTAGGCGATCATAGCTCTCCACTATTTCCTGTCCTTTGTAACTCTTATTAATGTTTGTCTTTTTTTTTCTATTTCTCATAATCCCTGTTATGCCAAATATTTACACAAACTTGTTAGGTACATTATTCACTACTTTCCTTTGTACCGCTTGCCTTCAATATTTATTGTGAGTGTCAAATTCTCCATGCTTTCTTTCCACATTCATGCCCTAGAAATTCCAATTGTCTCCTTCTGACCGTACGTATAAGTGTTCTTTGTGTTTCCATTTTCCCCAGAACTTCGTCGTTGCTCACATGTTCAGTTATTCTCAGCATCCTTCTGTAGAGCCTCATTTCAGTTGCCTCAAGTTTTTGCCTCATCTTCTATATGGCAACATTCATTGCCATATAGAAGGACCCGTATTAGACAACAATCCAGTACTCTTTTCTTTGTTTCTAACGAAATTTTCACGTTCCTTAATACTTTGCTTAGCTTTGGGGGGGCATCTTTCGCTATCCCAATGCAACTTCGGATTTCGGTGTCGCATTTTCCGTCCTCTGTTAAAACACTTCCCAGATATTTAAATTTTTGTAATTGTTTGGTTTTCGTGTGTCTAATTCGTATTTTTCACCTTGGACCGTTCCGTTTGCTAAAAACTATACATTGTAACTTCTTAGATTTCAGTATCTGTCTATATTTCTGAGATGAGATATTATGTACACTATTTACATTATTCGGACTATTGTCCTCATCTTTGTCGCCATATTTATCACAACGTTTCGGTCCTTGTACGTTCCGGCCTTCTTCAGGTGGTTGGAATGTCGAACTGAACCCTTTATTTTCGCTCGCTGGGGTAGACTGTTCTAGTTCCACGTGCCATGTCTAATGGATGTCAGTTATCAGTTATTCTTAGAATTTATATTTAGTCCTTTCTTCTAGCTTTCCTTAGAAGTGCCTGTAGTCTCCCTTCTGTGTCTGATATTAACAGTGTGTCATCTGCATATTTTATGTTGAGATTGTGGCCGCCATTAATGAATCTTGGTAGAAATTCCAATTCTCTCATGACTATTTTATTGTAAAGGTTGAATAAGTCTGGCGAGAAGACACGTCCTTGCCTTAAGCCTCTTTATATTATTTTATAGTTAATGAATTGATTTCTGCTTGTGTACAGACCCACTATAAATTCTAGATTATAAAAAATCAAGCTTACCTAAGAGTTCAAGTAGTTCTTTGTGACATACTTTATCAAATGCTTTTGCATTAACTATAAAACATAGGTATACTTCCATTGCCCTTTCAGATATCATTCTGCGCATAAATATCGCATTACTTGTTCCAGTTTCTTTAACGAGACCACACGGTTCCTTATCCTATTTTCCATCTAATACTGCTACGCGTTCTATTCATCAGAATTCGAATGATTAGTTTTGTCACGTGACTCATTGGGTTGATTGTCCGATGGAGTTCGCATACCTTTACACATCGCTTCTTAAGCAGCATTATAAAAATAGATCTTCTAAGATCTTCCGGTATATGTTGTGGTAAACCCTCCTACAGTAGAATGAACTCTTCCTCCTCTCATAAATACTAACTTGAAGAATCGGTTGGGAAACGGAAGACGCAGTGGTACTTGGATAGTCTTCTGTCCAGAAGGACCGTTTACTGACCGGTTTTTTGCCACGTCGGTTTTGCGATATTACTTGGATTCATTTGTGATCTCTATTTCGTTCTGTTAAGTCTGTTTTTATTTTACTTTTTCTTACGTTTTCAATTTTGAACTGACTGATTTTTGAAAAGTTTTTCATTTTTTCTTTTTCAATTTCTTACCCTCCTCATTTTTTATTTTTTATTTTTTTCCACTCTCATTCTTTTATTATTAGCTTTTTGATTTTCTTTTATTTTTAAATTAATATTTTATATTTTCCGTTTCCTTTTTAATTTCTGTAATCCCCTGCTAAAGTTTATCATTTTTTATTAACGTCAGACTTTATTTTTTTCATTGTTTACGTTATTTGTTGTTCTTTGTTTTTCCCTTTTTAAATATCCGTTAAGTTTTCTGTGTTGTACTTGTGTAATATTTTCTGTACATATTTGTTTTAATTGTTTTATATTTGTAATTTTTGTCTAATCTGTTCGTTTTTTCCGTTTTTGTTTTTCTTCGTTAACGGCCAGACTTGGTATTTTAGCGGCCATATTTGTTTTTGTGATTTGTTAGTTTCGTATTTTTTCTTGAACTTTCTTTGATTTTCTAGTTTTATTACTGTATTATTTTATTGCTGTTTGACTTTCTTTGTGTATTTTTTTTACCTTATTGTACGTGCAACCTTTTTTGTGTATCGTCCTTTTAAGGGCATTTTGTGATTGTTTTGTATATTTAATTTTTGTCCGCATTTTTAAGTTAAACGTTTTATTCTTGTCTGTATTTTGCGTAAGGTTTTGTCTTTAGCACGTCTAACTGTTTTATTTGTTTTAGTGATTTATTTATCTTTTTATTTCCTTAATACTTCCTTTTTGTAAAAAGGAAAAAAAAATTTAAAAATGTTTAAGTATAAAAACATGGCTGCCAAGAAGAACGTTAAAAAAAAGACTGAGCCACAAGATAAATCGAAAGAAAATAAAAATGCTGATATTTCTAATGATTCTACGACAAATATGGTGGCCGATAATGGCCAAAAAATACAAGAAACATGTTTAGCGAAAAAGAGTCCAAATTCTCCCACTTTTGCTGAAACTATGGAGGCCGAATCAGGCCAAAGTACACAAAACCATGAAACTATTACGGAAACCGGAACAGGACAAGACACTAATACAAGAATAGACCTGACAACAGACCTTACCAAGAAAGATGAGAATGTAGCAGTCGGAGACGTCCTCTTGCTGGTCGTCCCCTCCTAAATGCAGTATCAACATCACTGAGTTCCTTGAGAAAGCTAAAAGCTACGTCCATCTTGTTACAAAAGATGGGCTCTTGACAAAGCTTGAGGGGCTACAGAAGTTTGAAAAAAAGAATTGTCGGTCTTTATGGTGGACAAGCGCTCGCGCAAAATTTGTCGCTCCACTAAAGACACCGTCATAAAGTCATTGACGTCTCTGGGGATTAAACCACAGTCATTAAAGGCAAAGGCTTCTTCATGTGGGACATACTGTTACCCACGTCTGCTGACTGTGAAGCAGTGAGCACTCAGGACCTAATTACAAAAGATCTAATACTAAGGACCGAATATCAAGACAGGAGTAGGACTATTGTTTTAGTTTATGAGGTCCCTCCTCAGATTGTCGGCGAGCACTTGGCCGCCTATCTGTGCCAATTTGGCCAGATACTCAGTGCGTCCTCCGACGATCTGACTGGGGGATGGAGAATTGAATTGATGGTGGATCAAAAGGTCTTCATTTCCATCCCCATCTGCCTGGATGTTGAAGGCCAGAAGATGCCGATCATAGTAACAGGTTGAAGGCCGATTGCTGGAAGTGTGGACAGACTGGTCACCTGTCCTCTTCCTGCCCAGAGATGAAGGCCTCTGGAGTTCTGGCCCCTACCGACCCAAATCCCCCTCGGGCTGAGACTGTTGTTTCCGTATCGCCTGTAATGGGCATGCCAACAGCCGGGACCGGTGTGGTAATACCCCCGGTTGGATCCGTCTCACAGCCCCCACTCCCCGAAAAGTCTTCGCCCACCGCTAGTGCGGTTGTGGAGGAGGAAAAGGGGGAATGGCAGGTTGTTGGTAAAGCTAGAGGGAAGCTCCGAGCAACGGGTCCTTGTGCCAATGAAGCCCCAACGGGAAAAGACACAAACAGTCCCACTCCCTCAAGCAGTACTAAGGGTGTCTCCCCGACCAGCTACTCAGAAAAGTTACGGCAACAAAAGCAAAAATATGAACCTTCATTCGAGAAAGCCGAAAAACTGCACCAACTCAAAGAGTCACTGAAACTAAACAAAGAAAGAAAATCTGACACTAACTCCTCGGCACCGCCTTCCCCGTCAGCCAAACAACACATAATGACCCCTCCTCCAGTCCTAATATCCTCATCTCCATCTCCCACAAAAATGACAACATTAAAAAAGGACCCCATCAGAGCTTCACATTAGTCGGAGGTGCGAGGGAAGGCCGAAATCGCAATTAATTTGTGGTCTCGGAGGAATCTTTCCTTAAAGGGGAGGACGGAAGTATGTGTTTCACACATCTACCCGATTCTCCTTTGCCGACTCTCTGTACTTCCACTTCCGTATACCACACTAATGTCATTAGTATGGCTTTTGTTTTCTTTCTTGTGGAGAGGCAAAGCCGCTATGGTATCTCGGGAGATCTCTTGCCTTCATCCATCTGAAGGCGGTCTGAGTATGCCTAGCATTGAGATTCGTCAATATATGCTTGGCATCGCGTTCCTAGATCGAATGTGTCGCGATTCGGATGAGGATGGCGCCTTCTGGAAGGAAGACGCCCGCAAAACTTTTCCATCCCTGAGAAGTGTGCACTCGAGTGAGGAGGAGGCCCATCGTTTGCCCCGAGCCGAATGCTCCTTCTATCGTCAGTGTCGTATTGCTCTGAAACGCCTCTTATGGGCGTCGGATGGCCTCTCCAACGTCCAGGCGCTGTCTCATAGGGCATTATATCAAGTGTTATTCAGGGGAGGGGGCGTGGTGAGCTGATTGACGAGCTCAGTCATACGAAGCAGGAGGCTCGCTCAAAATGACCTTGGGCGCCCGGGTTGAAATGCCTCAATCACGATGAGGCATCACTCACCTGGCTGATGATTCGTGGAGCCCTCTGGCTCACCAAAAGACTTTGTTCAGCGGGCTAGGAGAAATCTCCAAACTGCCGTCGCTGTAGTCACGCCTTTTTTCATTGCAGTGTGGTAGCGCTGTTGTGCAGGTTTGTTGAAGGTCTCATAGTCCGCATGCTGCAGGGAAAGTTCTTGAAACCAGTTCTGTTTGTAGCAATGTGGTGCCGCAGATGACGAAGGCTGAACAATGTGTTCTTTTGCTTACTAGGGATTATGAGAGTTGTGGTTTGGACGACACGTAAGAAAGAATTCTATGAGGGTGAGAAGTTCACTCTTTCCCAACTGATCAGCCTAAAGTCAAGATTAGGACGGAAAAGCGGCGGCTCACCTCATCAGAATTTGGCAAAAGGTGGGTGACTTTTGCGCGGTTGTGCCGAGTAAAAGGGGCTGACCTAGAGTGGCATTTTGATGCCGGTTAGGCATCTGGATATTGTTCTTCCTGGGTTGAACTTGGGCAACCCATCCCGAAGTTAGGTTAGTGTAAGTTTTGTTTTGAATCTTTAGTTTTTCCTTTTTTTCCAGTAAACTTAGCTAGGGTTTGTTTGCTCATTGGCCCCTTTTATTTCTGTCCCTATTTTTTCTTTGGTCTAATTCCCTATCCCCTCCCTCGTTACGTGATCAGTGATGTCAGTTCTCTGGTGGATGTAGGGCGCTTTTCATTTCTTTTTCGTCTGTGTGTTTTTCGTTTTTGTTGTTGTGTGTGGATGAGTGCGTGTCTGTGTGAGTGCTAATGATGAATGAATGAATTTTATATTTTTATAGGCCCGCATTGATTTCGTCCAGTGAACTGATATTTCTGCCACATTTAAGTATTGTGTTTTTTTTATTACTAATAATGATTTTGTTTAGTTTCTTGTAAATAGATTAATTCATATTGTATATACACATTGGTGATCTTTTTAATATGTTGTTTTTATCCCCCGCCCACATACGATGATTTGTACATATGGGGGACTATTTAGGATTTTCATAGAGACAATGAGGTATTATGGTGAATGTAGTAAGAAAGGTTAGTAAGAATGTGTTGTTTTGCTGTTAGGAATATTGTTAGTATGCTTGGGTCAGTGCTTGCGGCTAGCTAAGTTTAAAATTAAGACAGATGAAGACCGTCCTCTTCCCCATCCCCTTTTTAGGCCTTGTGACACATTTTCTGTAATTTCACAGAAATAAATATTGCGGAAGACGCAGTGTTAACCTACCGTTCGGACGGACACTTCTATCTGCTTATTACTAACACTCTTGCTTTGTATATATCTGTTATTTCAATACACTTGTTCAACCTACCTTCATCTTCCTTGTCTTTCTTTCTGGCCCCTAAATAGGCCACAACCGTATAGCACCACTGTCGTAATTTTGTCAATACCGAAATCATCTAAGCTCGTTAGCATCTCCATTACAATTCCATCTGGTCCTGGTGATTTGTTCCTCTTCAATTCGCTTAGTGCTGATTTCATTTCAGCCTTTAATATTTCTGGTCCTTCCGTATTTTTTGTTTTCTCTTCTGACTTCTAACCAGGAGAAAATAAAATAAATATGAAAACAAAAAAAAACACAAACGTCCTCGGCAAGATTCATTCTTTAAAGGCTATAAGTTTGTCTTTAAGAGAAACCTCAACATTAGTACCACAATACCGAAAAATAGAAGCGGGTGGTGATAAAATATTTTAAATAATAAATTTCGTTAAAACAAAAGATTTTATAATAATAATAATAATAATAATAATAATAATATCCAGAAACAATTGAGAGTATATTCTTCATATGTGTATATACACACACACATATATATATATATAAGAAATATAGTCTTAAAATGTGCTATATTTATGGGATAAAGTGCTCAATATCAGAGATAGAGCGTGTGTAAATATAAAAGTGAACATAGAAGTCAAAACTTAGAGGCGACAGTCTGTTTTATACTAGATGCAATCGTCAGGCCACGAGTGCTATTTTTCTCGGCTATTTATATATACGAGTCAGTGGTGCATTGTGCGTAGTCTATTTTGGCGGTTATTTTACCAGAAGTCGTTTATTTGCTTATTTATTTGTGTCAAATTATTTTGCTTTTTTTTATTTAATTTTATTTTTTATCTTATATATTTTTTTATTTTGATCGGTGTTTTTATTAACGTAGTAAAAATTTGTTTATATAGCTTATATAAGGTAGTCTATTTTGACGGTTATTTTACCGGAAGTCGTTTATTTGTTTATTTATTTATTTGGGTTAAATTATTTTGCTTGTTTTTTATTTTTATTTTTTATCTTGTATATTTATTTTTTTTATTTTTTTTGTTTTGATCGGTGTTTTTATTAACGCAACAAAAATTTGTTTATATAGCTTATTTAATAGTTTTGTTTTTGTTTGGGAAGATAATTAAAGCTATTTGTTCAATTTTGGGGTTGATTGTTGTGGTTTGTGTAAAACATATTTAATGTAGTTTGAATGTAGAAATCCGACGTAGTAAGTTGTTCAATGAAACAGCACCAATATCTAGTAGCAGCTATTCAGGAATTCTTAAGGTCTTCCATATCAAAGGTTGGCAGTGGATATTCAGAGAGAGTAGGAAAACGTAGTCTGACAGGTTAGCAGTAAATATTCCGACAAGAAAAAAAAAACAAAATGACTGCCTTTATACACATCGGGTCGAATATTTCAAGTCTTCTGATTGGTTAACCTTCTCTTGGTAAATTATAAAATGAGTCAGCTCATTTTGTTTTGCTCACTAGTATATTATGTACACAAAATAACTTAACAGTTTGTTCTGACTATTATTTTGGCAGGAACCGTTTTTAATTTATTTATTTGGATTGATTATCTTTATTCGTTTTTTTCTGAACGGCTAGTTTATCGGTATCGGTTGTTAGTTTATTTATATATTTGGATGTATTTAGATCAATTTATTTTACTTGTTATTTATTTGTTACACTGTATATTTTCTCTTTTTGGTTTTCGATTTTTAAGTAACGCAGTATATTACTTTTATTTTTTATTCTTTTTTTATCGTTATATAACAGTTATAGTTATTTTTCGTCCGATTTTTTGTTTTGATTTTTTTTTGGTCATAATAGTTTGCTAATTTGTTTATTATTTACTTTGTTTATTGATTTTTTTATTCTATTTCATCTATTCTAACAGGTGTAATTTGTTTGGATTAATTTATTTCGCTTATTTTATTGTCATTTTGTTTGTTTATGTATTTGTTTATTTTTTTCGTTTTCGATATTTAAGTTACGTAGTAAAAATTTGTTTTCATGTCTGCATTTGAGCTTAGCTCGGATCTTTTATTTAATAATTTATTATGGTCTGGGAAGGTAATGATAACTATTTTATCCTCCAAACAGAGTTTGCAAGATTTTGATTGGTTGTTGTAGGCTGATGATTTTTTTCATTATTTTCCAAGATATTTTTGGTGTGGTGTGCTTTTTGTTTTTTTATTTCCCAGATATACTTAGAAAGCATTGTGCTGTTCGCATATTTACTATTTGTGAAAGATATTTTGTGTACATAATTTCTGTTTCCAGGGTCCTTCAGTTACTCCTATGTATACTTTTTCTTCATCTGGTGATTTTATCGTGGCTTGGTAGATTACGTTGTTTTGTAAACAATTACCGTTTAAGGGACATTCGTTTTTTATTCTGCAGTTGTACGTGGGTTTAATTTGTTCGTGTGGTTTGTTGATAATTTTCCTGTTGTGCTTTTTTATTTTTTGTGCCATGTTCTCGGTGCAACTGTAGCTGATTTTTACTGTGTTTTTGTTGAATATTTTGTGTAGGGTGCGTGATTCCGGGAAGTGTTTGTGTAAAAGTTTGAAGAATATTTTTCCTACGTTTGTTTTTACGTTTTTGCTGTACGGTGGGTTGAGCCATATAATATTTCTTTTCCTGTTGGCCTTTTTTTTTGTGTTCTGTGGTGAGTATGTGATTGTTGCTGGGAATCCGCTATCTTTTATGGCTGTTTCGTAGTCTTTCTTAGCTTTGTTAAATACAGATTCATTGTAGGAATTCTCGGAAAGCCTGCGGTTAATCGATTTTGGCATCTGTTTGATTATAGAAGGCGGGTGGTTGGAAGATGTGTGTATATAGAGTGGTTTATCATTGGGTTTTCTGTATGGTTTGTATGTGCCTTTTCTTATGTTGAAGGTAACATCTAGAAAATCTAGGTTAGTTTTTATATCTATGTCGAATCCGTTATTTTTGAAAATCTTTATTATTGCTTTACTAGACTACCCACAATGCACCACTGACCCGTATATATAAATATCCGAGAAAAATAACAGCACTCGTGGCCTGATGATTGCATCTAGCATGAAAGAGACTGTCGCCTCTAAGTGTTGACTTCTATGTTCACTTTTATATTTATATATATATATATATATATATATATATATATATATATATATAGGTTGACCCTTGATTTTTATCAAGTACAAGTAAGCCTAAAACACATTGTAGCTTCAATGCCAATCCATCGCAATAAAGTGATCCCAATAAAGCGAGTCATAATATGTTTTACATAAAAACTATGTCTACTCAAACACGTCCTCTAATAAAATTTTATAGTACTAAAATCTATTTTCGGGTTAAAAAATATCCAATAATTGCTGTGGTAAATAGCATTCTTTTCTTATTATTCTTTTATATAACGTGTTCCTTCAGGACGTTGGCGATCAGGGTTCTCCACAATTTCATATCTTTTGTAACTCAAAGTAATGTTTGTCGCTTTAATACCCCCCCCATTCCCTATTTATCCATTTACATAAACTCGATTTTTCCTTCTGACCGTCTTGCTTACAATATATCCTGTGAGTGTCGGATTCTCCAAGCCGTCTTTCCTTGTGTCACAGAATTTTCAACTATCTCCTTCTGATTCTAAGTATAAGTGTTTTTTGTTTTTCCCATTTTGCTTAAACCCCTTTGATTGTTCACATGCTCTGTCCATGGGATACGCGTCATCCGTTCCGTCTTCATCTGTTGTCCAGGATTTACTGCCATATCGGAAGGATTGATATTACATACAAGTTTTGCAATCTTCTCGCATGAAATTTTCCTACTTCTTAATACTTTGCTTAGTTTTCTGAAGGCAACTTTCACTTCTCCAATGCGCCTTAAAATTTCGATGTCACATTTTCCATCGTTTGTTAAAACATTTCCCAATTAGTTAAATTTCTGTACTTCCTTGATTTGGACATCTCCATTTTGTAGTTCGTAACTTGAGCTGCCACACTTGCTAACGACCATAGATTCTGTCTTAACATTGATGTTTAGTCCTTTCTTCCTGCTTTTCTTTATTGAAATTTCTCGAGTGCGCAGACCAACAGATCTAATAAACACTGTTTATTTTTTTTAATGGGGCATCTATTTCAAACACGGGTATCCACTAAAATAACGTTTGAATTCATTTTAAAAGTGAGTCAGGTCGGGAACTTTTCAGCACTCATCGTATAGTGAGTTTCCAAGCGTAAATTGGATGTGACACAAGGCCTAAAGTAGAGGCACCCAGTGAGGATCGAACTCACTGCTCAATCGTAATTGTTCTAGTGAGACAAGCTTACTAACCATTACGCCACCTCAAGGTACCCATTATGTTTTCCTAAGCGCAGCTTAGATGTAGCACAAGGCCAAGAGTGTGGAGCACCCAGTGAGGATCGAACTCACCTATTCAGTTGAAACTTCTTTAGCGAGACAAACTCGTTAACCATTACACCACGCCGAGGTGCGCCAGCAATCCTCGTATATACCAGTAATTTTCTAAAAAAAATTGTGTATGTGTGCGCGCACTCACGTGTATGCGTGTGTGTCTGTTTGTGTGTTTGTGTGTGTGTTTGCAAGCCGGCCTTTCAAATTCACCGGTATATAATTTATTAGTTAATATATCGGAATATATATATTTTTAAATAAAGGTTGAACACGCACACAGACACACACACACACACACACACACACACACAAACATGCCCATGTACACATACACGCACGTGAACGCACTCACATAGACATATATATCTATCAATTTATTTGTGTATTAGTTGCCGAGTAAATTCAAGTGTTTGCGTCTGAGTAAAGTGTTTCGTCAACAAATACTTCCCTGCTAACCTCATTATCGGCAGAAGGAATAAAATTGACATATGCGCTTTTAAAAAAGAAGGAAAACAAAAACAAAAAAAATACGCAAAATGTTTAGGTTAATTCTGGAAAAATAATCCGATATCTTTCCCAACGGGAATCGACACGTAATGTGCTTCAATCTGTTCAGGGCGTTCACTTTGTCCATCGTCGGCAAACTGAGACGACAGAAGCGGGAATGGAAGGCCAGCATTTCAGGCAGATTGTGTTTCCATGCAAAAGACCACTTTCAATCTGATGTGGTTTTTGGCACCCCGTTGTCGGGGCGGGGGGCGGTTAAAACTCTTCATAGAAATAATCAAAATAGCTGCAAAATCAGTCTATCGTCTTCTCTGGTCGCAGTTCAAGAAAAACTTTGATATCTATTGATCTGAATTGGACTGCAGTATCTATGATTATCGTGTTCATGAACCTAACAACTTAAGCCTGTAAAATTCGTATGGTCAAAATTGCATGGCAACATTTTAGTATTGCTCATAAATTTGGTCATCTTAATACCATTGCCTATCGAAAATGATTTCAGCAACAAAATCTGGTTAGCATTCTGAGTGACCTATGACTATGCAGCCCTATATATAATAAGTATTAATGTACTGTGTTGTGACGCGTTCTTATCTGTACCTTAATTGATGTTCTCTGCAATTTATGCTACAGTAGCCCTTCAGTAGGCTCGTACTTAAAAAAAAATATTTCGCGTTATTCTCCCATCGAGAAGTATTGGCCGCCCGGTACCTTAATAATGGTTGTTGACGTTTCTTTCCTCGGGCCACTGCCACTAGGTACGAAACCGTGACATTTTGGAAATGCTTTGACAATTCTGTTGAGCATAATAATTTGATCTTTACGAAAGTTACTGAAATATTTCTTCGTGTCCATAATTGCGACATCAAGCATACTCGAAAACGGCTTACTAGCTCATATTTCTTGGTACGATCTAAAATCTCTCATCATCTCGAACATTTTGAACTCTTGATCCATGAAATCCAGAATTATTCCTATGAATGCTTCTTTTTTTTTAGACCTCGCTTTCATATGGAAGAGTATTGTTTTGGGCCCAAACCTGTTGGTTGCACAAGATAAATGAGGCACGAATTTTCTGGAAGCACTTTTAATTTTCAAATTTTCTGTTAATATTTGCTGGCCTAAACTTCAAGACAAATCAGTCGCTTCAGATATCTCAATGGACCGACGATTTTCTTCACGGTGTGCTTAACTTTATCAAGAGTTTCCTCAATTCGTCATGTTGAAGATCGGCCAAATCCTTTTTGGCCTTCAAGTGGCATTTCGTCACGTTTAAACGCGAACACTACTTTTACACTTGTGTTTTACTTAAAGCGTTTTCATTAAAAGATTCTCCAAACAAATCACGGACACTGTGCCATTTTTTATCCTGCATCGCTAAAACAAATCCAGAAACACGCCAAATGGCAGATTAATTTAAAAGAGTCACGTGACTCCTAATGACTCAATGCCAACGACATACGGTTTGCAGGTCACAATAGAACTATAATTATTTGCACTCTCTCGTATAAATTGCAACATCTATATGTGGGGAGCCGATTCGTTCACCTCTAAGACTCGTAACTCCCAAACGAACATTTTAGGGATGATTCGATGTTTCCAAGTATTTGCAAACATACATTGATGCATATAAATACGCGTTTATGTCTTACGAGGAGGCAATGGATAACGGCTTGGATTGAGGAATCGGAGAGCCGAGTTCGAATTCCAGTCGAATCCATTACATTCATTTACGTGCTAATACTCTTGGGAATGGTGTGAATCCTCTTCTTACGCCTCCAGCTATGGGTAAACAGGACAGACTGGGTTCTAGCCTTGGTTGCCAACTGCTATGAGGAAGGTGCTGCCACAGGATTGGAATCCCCAGGGTTGAGCAACTTCTCCCATCTAAAATGAGGAGAATCATAGCTCCACATACAACAAAGGGGGGCGTTAACCACGACCGTCATTGGCTAATGGCTAACTCCTGTTACTCTTCTGTCAGTATTTGGTTGAGATGAGTATTTGTCAAAATACTTTAAGTGGTTTTATTGGTTCAGAAGGAATGAGCAATTGGTGGCTTCACAGTGACAAAATAACACAATAATAATCGAATATGGACAGTGGACAGCTGATGATGAGCAGAGGGTACTTAGCCGAAACATTGTCTCAGTAACGTCTATAGCAATCAAGTTGAGAAATAATTTATTTCATTTTTACAAAAATGTGTAAATGTTCAATAATTTAATTTCATAATCTGTTTCTGGGATCATCCAACGCCGTTGTTCAAATTGTAGCAAAACACAGTTCGGTGGGAGGGTGGAGATACAGAACTTGATGCATGAGGAAGGACACAAATAAGTTATGTACGTCCGAAAAATTCTCGGCAAACTCCGAAAAGTGACCATTTTGAAAAGCTTCTTAATCGAGCCAGGAACATATCTACATATGTATGTATGCATGACTGTGTATGATCGTGTGTACTCGAGTGGTCAGAACATTAGACCCGGGTTCAAATCAGGGTGGTGACTTTTCGAAAATATTGGCCAGTGAAGACAATCCCAGCGTGTTTCACCGTTGGGAAATACCACGGGTTGAACCCAGGCTAAAGAGTGAAATTAAGCAAACAAAAATCCTTGTAAACCCTTGATGGTTACACTAGCACGAAGTCGCATGCTATCATGGTCAAAGGTTGGAGCGTACTGATCCTACCAGATTGTGTACTCTGTCCCAAAACTAAGGTCTCCCCAACATTATATCCTGCAGTATGAACCACAGGCTGGCTTCGTGGTTGCCGTTGTAGCAGGGACTGGCCACTGTAGCAGACGGTTCTGCCCGGAAACGAGCAATCTGTCATTATGTATGTATGTATATGCATGCATGGGGTCGTAAAAATACTTGGGTCGGTGTCCAAGGGCGCAAGGTTAACCCACTGAGAACGATGAACCGCAAACGTTTGAGAAGGTATCCGTCTAGGGAAAGAAAAATGTACCATCCGCACAAAATGAATCCACTTCGCATCTGTCTGTCTCAATTTCTTACCATTATTCGTGTAAGATATTTTGGTGTTGTGCAAGCTGAACGAAACTATAATCTCAACATGGACATTGCTAACATCTTAGCATATATTGTTGCTCGGGTTTTATTTATCAAACTAGTCAGCAATGGTCATACTCGTTAAATAACAGCCATCACATATATATATATATATATATATATATATATATATATATATATATATTTGTGTATTTAGGCAGCAATCCTTCTTTCAAGCACATTTCATTAAAAACGACTGAAAAGAAAACTTTATTAGATCGCACGAGAAATTATATAAAAAACTAAATAAAAGCACCTTGTCAGTCGTTTTTAATGAAATATATATATATATAATATATATATATATATTATTATTATTATAAATTAACTCATTTAAAATATGTTTTTTCGCTACACGGTAATGACCATGTTTCAAAAATGGAAGCTAAAAACTTCAAATTTAATTTTAAATTAAAAACCTTAGTTCCATTTTATCTTCAAGCGAATATTGGAGACTCCAATATTCGCTTGAAGATGAAATGGAACTAAGGTTTTTAATTTAATTACAAAATTAAATTTGAAGTTTTTAGCTTCCATTTTTGAAACAAGGTCATTACTGTGTAGCGAAAAAAAACATATTTTAAATCAGTTAATTTATAATATTATATATATATATATATATATATATATATATATACACGCCCCGTCTGGTTGGTTGAAAACGTTTGAAGAAAGAGAACTTGTCGGCTACTGCTATTAACGCTAAAAGCTCTTCGCAGTGAATTGAGCACTCTGGTGGTCGATAATGCTCATATATCATATGCAAATTGTTAAAAATTACCTTTCTCCACTAAGTGAGCAGATAGCCTAAGGGTGGGAGTCTTCGACTGATGTCAAAGAGGTCGAGTTTCGATCCTGGCTTGAAGCAATCGCATATCTAGCCGCAACGATAAGCTGTGATACAGCGGAACAGCCTGTCTGTTGATGACTCAATTATATATATATGTGTGTGTGTGTGTGTGTGTGTGTGTGTGTGTGTGTGTGTAAAAGGAAGAGGGTATAGTAGTTCCGCCGATAGGAAAGTGTGTATATTAAAAAGAAGAGAGAAACCGCAAACGTTTTTGGTTGTAATGTGGATTTTTATAAAGCATAATATTTTTTTTAAAATCCACATTACAACCTAAAACCTTTCCGGTATCTCTCTTCTTTTTAATATACACACTTTTATATATATATATATTATACATTTTTCAATAGATAATGTGAAAAGGAAAAACCGAATGTGCAGAGCTAAATATCACGGAATACTAACCACTTACGCTACCATGGTTTCCACCGGTAAACTTTCTTCAGGTAATGCAAGTTAATAGTGATTCCCAAACGTTTTGTTTATCATCTGAACATTCCCAACGGGGATTATGGTTGAAGGGGAGGAGTAAAGCAAGTGTAGTGTAAGGAAGGGGGGAGAGAGAAAAATTAATATGCAGGCATCTCGACTTCAGTCAATTTCTCACCAACGTGATGTGGCTTCCCTCTGTCTTTTTTACAAATATTTTCATGGCAACTGTTATGACGATCTTTTTCTCAAATACAGGAATTTAAGAGTGCTACTAGATTGGCATTTAGGTTCCACCGTTTTACTCTTGAAATAGCTAAATGCAACCGCCATTTCTACTCCAAAAGCTTCTTTTCTCGCACTTCCCACCCTTCGGTTTACTTGCTTACTCGATAACTACAATCTCCAATAATTTAACCCTAGAACATTACCATCAATTAAAGTTACACCACTACTAACCATGGGTATATCATACCCGATTTTGAAAATATCAAAAAATATATTAAATATAAATCTTTATTTGAAATATTTTACATGCAGGCACTTCAAACTTTGTACTTTGAGTTAACATTAATATGAACTGAAAAACATATCATTTAGGTAAAAAAATCAGGTACTAAAAGTTCTAATTAAAAATAGGAAGATTTGGCCTGGGTACTATACACCCATGGTTAGTGTTCTAGGATTAAATGCAACGCCAATCGCCATCTTCTGTCTCCTTGAATCCCGTTCATCTTTTGTCCTTTCCTAAACCCTCCCTATTCTCAGTCTTCTCTTTCACTTTCACTCTGTGTTACCCCATGCGTACTAGTGGCATTCCCGCTTTGCTTAGGAATCTAATTAAATTTCATTAAAATGTCACAGTCTGTACTAAGTTCGATTATCACTAGGCTCCCCTATAATCTAAAAGCGACTCGGTGTGGGGGTAATCGTCAGGGAAACTCGCCTGTTTGACTGTTACTGATTAGTGACTTCTATCTTTAGTTAGTATCCTATACTTTGAAGGAGCCTCGATGTGATGTAATAGTTAACGAAACTCTTTTTGATTGCTTTTTTACGGTATATCAACCTTTTGTATGTCATTTAAAGCCGAAATACATTCTGGATTGTAAGAATAATGCTTTTTTTGCCAGTGAATATTACATTAATTTTTTTTTTTTTTTGAGAATAACAATGATTTTTTTCAGATACAAGTGACAAGACTATTCTCATTGACTTTTGCTGCTGGATAGCGGGTTCAATTCTCACTACTTTCCTCATATTAATATTCGACTTTAAATAATCCAACGCTTGAAAGATCATAAAATCAAGCAACAACCGAACCTTAGGCATTGAACCAAAACTAAACTAGACTTAACAAATATATAGACGTGCAGCAATTTTTTTTTTGTGAGTCGAGTCTCGTTTACTACTGACTAGTGAGTTCGATCTCTCGTGCGTTTCCCATACTTTGGTCCTTCTGCTAAATTTAGCAGTAGCTATAGTCTACGAACACTGGTCTTGCAGATCGTAACTAGTGAGTTCGATTCTCGCTGGGTCCCTTGTACTTGTGGCCTTAGGTCCAAACTATGCGTGGGTTATTACTCGTTATCAGATAGGGGGTGTCGGGGGTAATTAAGAAGAACCTGAGGAAGGCTTTCTCGTCCCATTCCCATTAAGGTCAGTCTTGCGAAGCACGAATACCGACAAAACCAAGCGAAAGCTATTGGTGTCGTAAAAAGGTCAACCATCACTATGGCGTTTCGGACTAGGCGTCTGGGAAGGCAGTCAATCGAAATGATAAATTCCCCAAGTGAGATAAACAAGAAATTGAGAGGGTGGTGTTCACTTTTTCTGCAATCTCGTTTCCCGTCGGCAATTATAGTAATTATTTATTTTTATGTAAAAGTTTTTAATAGAATTCACATCCGCTATTGGGAGGGAAAGGTATGATTGTCAGACTTGGGTCATGTGACTAGATTGGACCAATCCGAATGCGTAATTTCCTGTTAACGGCAGCAAGTAATAATTTTACAACGGAAGTCTGAAAAAACTTTGTTTCTTTTTTCTTTTCTTTTTTTTTTAGGATGTGTGTAATGGTGGTGTGGTTAAGTTATAAACTGAAAGAAAATATATTTCCATCTGTGCGAAAAATGTCGAATGTATCGTCGTCATTGAAAGGAAATGTGGATGTTTCTCTGTGTTACAAATTTAATTCTTACAGAAAATATGTTGGTAATTTAATACTGGAAGATAATCATCTACAGGTCCATCTCTTTATCTCCGGGCTTGACATCATGCACTACCGCCCTAGAAAGCTATCTATCTATCTATCTATATATATATATATATATATATATATATATATATATATATATATATATATATATATATATGTGTGTGTGTGTGTCATTGTATTCATATCTGTCTGTCTGTCTATATACCTGCCTCTATCTATATCCCTGTAAATATATATATATAAACATACGAGTATATATATATATATATATATATATATATATATATATATATATATATATATATATATATATACAGGGTGTCCATAAAGTTCGTGTGCACTTTAAAAAAATTATAACTTTATTTGTATTTGCGATAGAAATAATTTGTAAAAAGGATTAGAAAGAAGTAAATCTATATTTTTTAACGTTTTATTGAAATTTTATTTAAGTTTCCACATGTCCTCCATCATTAGCAATACAAAGGGTAATACGACTTTGCAGTTCACGGAAAACATTTGCCAACTGATTTACAGTAATGCCTGAAATCACGTTAGTTATTTTAGCTATACTTAAAACTAGGTACATTAAACTTTATGACATTTTTTACAGATTATTTCTATCGCAAATACAAATAAAGTTATAAATTTTTTTAAAGTGCACGCGAACTTTATGAACACCCTGCATATACACACACACACACACACACATATATATATATATATATATATATATATATATATATATATATATATATATACACCTCGGTTTGTTTATATTTATATATCGATCTACCTATCTGCTTGCCACTTAATTTATGTCCCTATATTCATATCTATCTATCTAGCTAGCTGTTTGTCTGTCTGTCAGCTATCTGCCTCAATCTATTCGTATCTATCTAACTATTGATCTCAGTCTGTTCATATCTATCAATATCTATCTATTTATATGTACCTATCTATCAAGCTAGCTATATCACATCTTTACTTCCGTTTGCTCGGATCTATCTATCTATCTATGTATATATCTATATATTTCTTGTCTGTCTGTTTATGTCTATCGAAATATCTCATTCGTTTCATATTAATTTAAACATAGCTATATATTTACTTAAGTCTGTTAATATCTAGCGTTCTGTCCTTTCTCTCTCTCTCTCTCTCTCTCTGTCTCTCACTCTCTCTCTCTCTTTCTCGTTCTCTTCCTATCGCTTTCATTTCTCTATTCCTCACTTTCTTCCTATTTCCTATTTGATTCTTTTTTTCCTTCACGATCTTACATTCTTCTTTTTCCTTTCTTTCAAGTTGGCTCTTTTTCTTTCATTTTTCTTTTTTTTTACCTGTATTCCCCTTTCTCTCTTTTTTCTTGCTGTCTTTTTGTCATATATATATATATATATATATATATATATATATATATATAGTGAACATTGAAGGCAACACTCAGAGGCGACAGGCTGGTCGCAATCGTCAGGCCGTTAATGCTGTATTTTTCCTCAGCTATTTATATATATTGGTAGTGGTGCATTGTGGGTAATCTATTCTGGTGGTTATTTATATTTACCCACCCTCTATCTCTGATATTCAGTACTTTATCCCATAAATATAGCATAACTTAAAAGTATATTTCTTCATATATATATATATATATATATATATATATATATAAATATAAATATAAAAGTGAACATTGAAGTCAACACTCAGAGGCGACAGGCTATTCATTGCTAGGCGCAATCGTCAAGCCGACCTGGCGATTGAGTCCAGCATGAAACAGCCTGTCGCCTCTGAGTGTTGGCTTCAATGTTTACTTTTATATTTATATTTACATACGCTCTATCTCTGATATTGAGCACTTTATCCCATAAATATAGCACATCTTAAAACTATATTTCTTCATATATATATATATATATATATATATATATATATATATATATATATATATATATATATATCGTTACCACTTTGACATTTCACCCCTAAAAAGGCAATAATGCTACTAAGACGTAAAGGGTTACTGGAATGGATTCGAAAACTAGATGACTTTAGCAGCAAGAACCGAAAATCTATTCCTAAACAGGAAACAAAGGATAAACGCCTATTCCTGTTCAAAAGACGGTGAAGAAGTGTGAACTGGGCGATAAGATTGAAAATGAATCTCGGCCGACTAAAATTGATCGACTCACTGTGTAATACGACTTTTGTGCTTGGTCAGTACCTATTATTTCCTATTTGTTTACGACTAGAAAGTATAAAAATTACTTTTGTGGCCAGGATAATGATATTTCGAAAATTTACCTATTCCCACTGGGTTAACTGGCGAATATGAACATTCCCGTTCACTCAAACTAGGAACAAAACGAAATATGATTCATGATTAGCATTTATTTATTCTAGGATTACACAAGAACATTCTCGTTCACTCAAACTAGGAACAAAACGAAATATGATTTATGATTAGCATTTATTTATTCTAGGATTACACAAGAACATTCTCGTTCACTCAAACTAGGAACAAAACGAAATATGATTTATGATTAGCATTTATTTATTCTAGGATTACATAAGAGAGACTACAAGCAATTTAGAAGTGAGTTGGCTTTCGCGATTTACGTTTATACTGTAACTTACTTTCAGGAATCAACCCCCAAATATTGTCTCTCATCATGTTTTTGTTATACGATCCTTGGTAGCGGCGTTCGCAGTCCAGTATATCCTGATGGAATCACTCGCCTTACTCCTCTGGGTACGCCCCCATATTCTCCTTGAATTTATCAAGATCAGCAATCGAGGATATGAACTTTGGAAGACATCCTGCAACCCGTTTTGCCGTAGTTCTTCACCAGGGTCTCAACAAACTCCACATAGTTTTTGGCCTAATGATTCTCCAGGAAGCCCCGAACCACTGCAACAAAACTGTTACACATTGCTTTCTCCGTCCTAGTGAGTTTCTTGGAGAATTCCTTGCACTCTTTGATGCTCTTTATTGGGGATCCGACAAAGACACTGGCTTTGGCTTTTACCGAAGACAGTTTAAGGAAGAAGTCTTAAAGGTACTTGAAGGTTGAAGACTCTTTATCTAAAGCTGTTACAAATTGTTTCATAAGTCCCAATTTTAAGTGCAGTGGATGAAACAATACTTTTTCTGGTGGGGGCAACAACGGCTCCCATTTTAAGTTGTTCCTCTCCAAATTGAACTCGGTCCGCTGTGGCCAATCCCGCCTGTGGTAGTGTGCCGCGGTTTCGCTGTTGTCCGATAGGCAAACATAACACAGAAAGTTGGTAATGTCATCTTGGAGACCCATCAGGAAGGTCACAATTTTTTAAGTCTCCGATAACCTCCCAAACGTAATCTTCATATTTCATCCAGCATCCATCAAGATTTTGACACTGTTGTATTCTTGGAGCTACACGGTGTGAGTCAGGAAAAGATAGATACATGTTCTATGAAGCAGCGCGGCTTTGAGCCACCTGGATGAGGTGTCGATGAAGAGGCGCCACTCGCTGGGGTTATAAGCGAGTCCAATTGCCACGAACAGACAGATAACATTGCATGAGAAGCAAAACCCATCTTGATGAGTGAAAAAGGTTGAGAAGCACTGGGAAGCTTTCGCTGATCTACGACTTGCCCACTTTCATTTAAGAAATTCCTCTGCTTGAGTCTCTACGTCAAATGCTCGGCATTGGACTTTGTGAGACCAAGATCTCTGAGCAGGCCGTCGGGGTCTTTTTTGGTTGGGTTAGTATGGATTTCTCTCCTCAGCTGCGCCTCTGTAATCTACTTCAAAGACTTGATTCCTCTTCTAAAGATGCCTGATCTCTTCTAAAGATGGTTCCTCTCTCTTTGAAGGAGTGAGTACCGGAAAGTCAGGGCAGTATGTCACAGGGGTGATCGATGATAGGTCTGGATATATGATAGCAGGGACATTCTCACCAGTCCGACGTTTGCAAGGGTCCACCATGCAGAAGAAGCCTGAACGGTCAGTTGGTTCCCTCCAGATTTGTAGGATTGAGAATTTCACGGCTCTACTTCCCCAGGTTATAAAAGCAGAGTTTAAAAGGAATAATGGTAATTCCCTTGCTTTCTCGATAGAAGTAATCAGGAAACAACTCTTATTGATCAAAACCAAAAACGTTTAAATTTTGTTACACAATGTTATTAATGTTTGGCTAATACTATTTAAGCATCATTTCAGTTGCTTTTTATTGCAACTATTCAGCCCGTCAGTTTGCAAGCATAAGTAAACGGTGCTCATTGGGAATAATGTACAAGCCCCAAGCAAGAATCGAACTCACATCCCCTTAGCCTGCGTAATTGAACTCCTCTGCCAATTAAAAACTACACCCTTTACGGTTAACAGAAGATGTTTAACCCTTAAACGGCTGGCATAATCAACTGATACCATCCCAACCGTTTATACCTACCCAAAAGTTAACGGTGATTACCTAGGCCGTTCTCCCAAAATTAGACCCTTCTATTGCACTCTGGGTTTGACCTTTGCGACCGCCCCAAATATGGCGGACTTGTCCACTCTTCTTGATATTTTTCCATCAATGCAGGTGTCCCCCAGGGCTCTATTCTTGGACCGACGTTGTTCCTAATTATCATCAACGACTTTCCCAATGTCATCAGTTTTCAACTGGATATTATACTGATGACATAACTATTGCACCTGTCTTAATAATAAGTCTGATCGGTTTGATAAGGTAAGATTGGCAGCTGTTCTCAAAAATGATATATAATCTGTTGTTAACTGGGACAAGGAATGGCTTATTCATTTTAACGCCCCAAACACGAAACTTCTTTTAATCGTCTGAGAGAACCATTTGTGTCCAACATCAGCATGGATGAGGCTAACTTCCAGGTGAGTGAATCCTTACGCCTTCTCAGGTTAATAATTTCCACCACCATGAAGCGGAAAGATTATATTGACTCAATTGCTGTTAGGAATGTTGGTTCACTGTGCTAGACACACCTTTTATAGCCAGATACTTTCTGGCACATTTATAAGTCTACCATTCGTCCATGTATTGAATACTGCTGCCATATCTGGTCTGCTTTCCTTGCTATATATTTAGAGATACTTGATAAAATCCAAAAAAGAATCTGCAATTTTATTGGTCCTAACCTGGCATCACGGTTTCAGTAACCTTCTTACCGTCGTAACGTCGTCTCCCTGTGTCTTTCCTATAAATCATTTCATGGTTATTGCTCTGATGAACTTTTCTCTATGGTACCCAGACTTTATGAATTCAAGTACAGTACTATCCCCCATTTACTTTCATTTACGAAACCATTCACTACAAATAAACTCTACTATTTTATCTAAATTTCCTTCCCCGTTTTGTCATTTACAGACTTAAATAATTCGATGGCCTAATAACAATAAATAAATAATTATGCTATCTACTCAATTAAGTAACCTATACATATATTTACAATCTGATACATATTCCTCAAAATAAATCTACTCAATTAGTACTCGCATCAACTCCCTAAATTTCCAGACTATTATTACTGTGAAACGATATCTTTCTCCTCCATTCCATTCATAATAAATATGTAATTAGGTTTTAGATAATGAAAGCGAAAATAAGTTTGAAAAGTATCCTTTAAAAACATGATTTTCTCGTTTTTTAACTCTTTGGGGTACACGTTTTAATATAGTAACTACTCTACGTAGAAACTTATGATGCTTTATTTGACTAATTCAACTTTAGCGCTGAAAATGTTTATTTTATTATTGTGAATAGATACAAGCGAAGTGGGGAGATGGCATCTGCTTATTTTATTACCACAATGTTCACGAAAACCTTTCCCTCGTTTTAAGGGCTAAACTCATTCTCTATATTCCTGATTGTGTATATTATTTTACATGCATTAGTAGTATTCAATTTCTGATAAAATTACAATATTACAACGAATATTGACCCGCTAGTAAAATAAACTCCTAACCAACCCCATGAAGGTTTGATGAAAGTTGATGATAATCCGAAATAATGTTTGCAAAGTAAACAAATATAAAAAAATATATTTCTGTCATCTAAAAATCCGTACAAGTAGTTCATGATATTTTTAGATAAATTTTCTTTGTTTAATGAGATATATTTTTAGAGAACGGTTGATTCGGTCTATGATATTTCAGCTGCTTGAAATCGATGTTGAAATATTGATCCATAGAATTCTGAGCACGGTGACAACTCCTTCAACTCCTTCAATTTAATGATTTATTAAAACAATCCGGTACATATATATATATATATATATATATACATACATATATATATATATATATATATATACACACACATGTATATATATATATATATATATATATATATATATATATATATAAACTTTTGTTTAATTGTTGTTTAACGAAAAGACAAGAAAAGAGACATTTGTTTTTTTAAAGAAATAAAAACCTTGTCGTTTTCATTTTTAAATTTGTCCTTTCGTATTTCAAACTTGAATACAAGAAAATCATTAAAAATACAAAGAATAATTCTTAAAGAATGGCCGCTATTAGCATTTATCCGTGAAGTTATTTAAAGCTTCATTGCGACACAATTTTTCCTATTTTTGTATAGGAAATAGAAAGATTGTGTTGCGCCAATATTTCTGATAGAGAAGTCCTACATATGCAATCCTGACTTTAATTTACTTTCGGTCACTGACCACTTATGCACTTAGCCACTGTATATTGCCCAAGATATGACGAGTGTCTTGTAACGATTAAAGGTTTTAGAGACAAGTCATTTTGTAATCGATTTCGCCTCAAGCAAGGCGGTAAATCACCGGAGATCCAAGGAGTTACTTGGTATGGAATATTTAGAAACAGAAATATTGCTAAGAAGTAAGAACAAAGCGAAAAGCAACAAGGTGGGCAATAGAAAGTGATTGACATTGCATTTAAATTTTTGCAGATTGAAGTTGGCTGGTAAGCATGGAGCCGGAAGGGAGTTCCACAAGCAAGTAGTGCGAGAAAAGAAACAGTTTTCATGGACACTATTTACATTATTTGGACTATTGTCCTCATCTTTTTGCTATATTTATCACAACGTTTCGGCCATTGTACGCTCCGGCCTTCTTCAGGTGGTTGGAATGTCGAACTGAACCTTTTATTTCGCTCGCTAGGGTAGACTATTCTAGTTCTACGTGCCATGTCTAATGGATGTCAGTTATCAGTTACCTGTTAATTCCAAACTCCAAGTTCTCCACCGCCTTAACCGGGTATTGAACTCACATTCTTCGGGTCCTGTCACTGGATCTAACTAACGCCTTTATGTGTCCTTGAGGTTGTGATAAATATAGCAACAAAGATGTGGACAATAGTCCGAATAATGTAAATATGTGTACATAATACCTCATCTCAGAAATATAGACAGATACTGAAGGGCCGAAACGTTGTAATAAATATGGCGACAAAGATGAGGACAATAATCCGAATAATGTAAATAGTGTACATAATACCTCATCTCAGAAATATAGACAGAGACTGTTATCATGGAATTTGCAGCTACGTCTCGCCAGCTCATCTGTAAATTGATGATATCTCGTCGCCAGTCCAGTACTGCTCTTAAATTTTTTTTTTAAAGTCTAGGTACCATAGCAAAGAGCAAATCCGAAAGATTAACAAGTAAGTATTTATAGACAAGGCACAGGTAGGTCACCTTACGGCGGTGGGAAAGCGACTGAAGCCGAGATACCAGAACAGGGCCAATAATATTGCCGATTCTTCTTTGGAATTTATCAAGGAGCTCTAGGTAAATAGCAGGAGCACCGGGCCAAATGTGGCAGCAATATTTTAAGCATGGATGAATGGTAGACTCATAGATATGTAAGTGAAACCGTAGCAGAAGTGTGTCTTTCTAGGTCAAGGTAGCTGGTGGGCCGCATATCTCTATTAAGGTTGGTTTTGAATTCAGAGATGTCCTTCTCCTAAACTGGTTGACATTCAAGAGTATTATATTCCTGACCGCGAGACCCGTAACCCATTAGGGTCGTTGAGGTTCCAATTGTTCTACAGCTGCAATAACAATGGGTGTATCTAGAGCAAGATAGTCTGACGGAGACCTTCTTCAAGCTAGTTTTGAATGTCCTACAAGAGTGACTACCACCACAGTCGAAATAATCCAGTGTTCCCTAGTATTTAAGATGGTTTGAATTCAGAATTTTCCTTCCGCTAAATTGGTTGCCATTTCATGACTAAACAGTCCAGTCTGCCCGATTATTTAAGCGGGTCTGAATTCAGTGTTTTGCTTCACCTAGACTGACTGCCACCTAAGGCAAGAGAGCCTAATGCGCTTTGATATTTAGCTCATAGTTTAACTCAGACGCATTCTTACCTTTTCCTAATTCATTAGTGAAGTGAAAGAAACCGACTCGGATAAAAATTTGAATTCACCACCCTGATTCCCTTTTCTACGACGACATCTTGCACATCGATAACATGTTACGGTACCCGCACGTCCGTATGGTCTCCTGAAAGTAGGTGAAAACGGTGAGAATTCAACAAGAGGAAAAAGAATAAAAATAGAAAACAAGCGAAGAAAAATACTTATCTACCTGATTCTACTAATCGATGATTCTATCGTTAGTAACCTTTGATTACAAGAGAACTTTCTGGCGAGAAAAATATTCAGATTTTGCTAGACTTCCCTGCTGTTAAAATGTATCTTACAACCCACAGACCTATTAATATAACATGAAAATGATGTCCCTTAATTATATTCCACGGGCCTTTTTCAGGTCCCATACAGCCCTGAGATAACATCCTCTTTTCACTTTTCCTCACTTACGTCTCTTCCTCCAATTGTCTTGAAGATGGCCAATAAGAAGATTTGGAATTTTAGTTTCCACTGTGAGAGTCAAAGATAAGGGAATAAATAGCAAGAACTGTTAGTTGGGAAAAAAGCTTGTTGCTATTGATGATTGTGTTCGTTGCACGATGCCCATCCAGTTACGTAGACACGATTGATAACCATTCTTGCGTCCATTTTAAATTGGCTCATCGGAAGGAGGGGTGCTTTGATTTTGGCTCGGAACTTTGGATATGCATTTAATTTGCGTCTTTCTTTCGATATCACTTCATCACACAAATATATATATATATATATATATATATATATATATATATATTAATGCATGTTTCATTAAATAATATAGACAGTTTTTGTCTATTTATTTTAAGTAAGTTCCTTTCATATTGTCTGATAAACTTAATCACATTATCGTTGAAAGACGAAAGGAAAACACCATATTGATACATGTTTAAATCCAATCTAAGCTTTCGGCTTACACAAGCCATTATCAAAGATGACAATTTTAATAAATCAAACAACACACACATGACACTACAATAATAGTCCGCCCTTGCTGGTTGAAAAATTTCAAAGTAACGACAAACTCGTATTTAAAAGACAAGGAAGCGAAAATCGCGTCGCAGCTCATGACGTCACACATGACCACGCGAGAGTGAAAACGAGAAGTATTAAGTATGGGAAGCCGTTGGTATAAACCAATGACTTCTGCTATAAATTATAGGCATTTAAGGATATTTGTGGAGATTTCGTAGTTTATTTTGTTCAGGTTAGGTTTCAACTGTTTTTTTTAGTTTTTGTTTATTGTTTTCATGTTTAAGTATAGTTGTGTTTTCAACGAGGATTTTCCGGAATTGAGTACGCTGCCAGGCATGTTGTTTTAAATGTCTAAAAATGTTAGAGTTATTGCTGCCGAAATATATATATATAAAAGTAATTATTTGTGTGTGTGTGTGTGTGTGTGTGTGTGTGTGTGTGTGTGTGTGTGTGTGTGTGTGTGTGTGTGTGTGTGTTACGTATATCGACCTGCGGATTCGAGAAATGCAAGTGAAAAAAAATTTGTTCCGCGGTAAGGATCGAATCTCCATGCTTTTTTGTACTCGAAATTACCGCTTCATCCAGTGTTCTTTACCGCTCGGCCATGGAGAACGACGCAATAGATGCTATGGCAATGATGAGGCATTTTTATTTATTCAATTTTTGTCTAAGAGTATATATATATATATATATATATATATATATATATATATATATATATATATATATATATATATATATATATATATATATATATATATATATATATATATATATGGGCAGCGCGTGGCCGAGTGGTTAGGACGTTTCTGGCCACGAGACGCGGGTTCGAATTTCACCACAGCTGATTTGACAGGCAGGAAGGAGAAAAATAGAAGTGAAAAGAAAGATAAATAAAATAGGAATATTTCTTGATTTTAACCTGGAGTAATTTTTTCCATTTTTATTTGATTTTCTTTGTAAGTCTGAAAGATTGAGAGCTGTTTTTTAAAGCCCGCATGAAATAAAAATTATTACCTATGCGATTTCAAGTGTTTGATATTCTTTAATTAATAATTTTGCTCTGTCTTTGACGTAGAGCTCTTCCTGAATCTATATCCTCCTAGAAATTCCATACAGATTACCATATTGTATCATTAATATATATATATATATAACAATATATTTTTTTAGAAATCAAGAACAATTTTAACGGAAAGTATGACAAAGTATGAAAAAGAATTATTTGAAATTTTAAATTGTCAGCGTTTCTCTTTCATTCATTTTCATCATAAACATAAACGTAGCCTGATGTAGTCCTAGAAGACGGAAATCATCCCACGAAAACGTTTTGCATATAATATATATATACGAGGGTCATTCAATAAATCAGGTGAATTTTTCGGTATAAGGACTTTTAATACAGGTAGAAGCTTACTCTTTTTTTTGTTTTTGTTTTACTTCTTTTCCACATGGATTTAATTTCTTTTGCAGATTAAAAGAAATTTGAGAGTTTTGGCGATTAACAAAGATGGCCGACGAAGAAGCATGCTCCAGGATTGAACAGCGGTCAGTTATCAAGTTTTTGGTTACTGAAGGGTGCAAACCAGTTGAAATTCATAGGAGAATGTCAACTGTGTATGGTGCCACATGTTTCAGCCAAAAAAATGTCTACAACTGGGCTAAATTGTTTAAAGAAGGACGGAGCCGTGTTGAGGATGAAGAGAGGCCTGAGAGGCCTACAGAAGTGAGGTCTCCTAAGGTGATCGAATCAGTCAATGACCTCATTCAGTCTGACAGAAGGGTGACAGAGGGTGACATTGCAAGGACTTTGAGCTTATCTGTTGGGACAAACGCAGGGGTTATCAGTCGGAAGGAGACATCTTGCATCATGACAACGCAAGGCCTCTCACAGCAGCCCAAAAGGTGCAGACCATCAACGAGCTGGGCTGGGAACTGCTCCCTCATCCTCCTTACAGCCTAGACCTTGCCCCTTCAGACTCTCACCTGTTTGGTCCCTTGAAAGCGTTCACGAGAGGCACGAAGTTTAAAAGTGACGATGAAGTCAAAAGTGTTGTGAGCGACTGGCTGAGACATCAGCCCAAAGATTTTTACGTTGAGGGAATACGGAAGCTTGTGCACAGATGGGAATATATATATATATATATATAATGAACATTGAAGTCAACAGTTAGAGGCGTCCAAGAAGGTTATCATCATGTCAAGAGGTTGACAAATTCACAAACTGACTGGTAAACTCTAGAAAGAAGGTAAAATTTACAGGAAAATTTCAGACAAACTGAATATTCCATTTACTAAAATTAGTTCATTTATTGCAAGGTATAAAAAAAACCCTCAAAACTGTTGAAAACCAAAGAAGAACAGGTTCTCCGCGGAAGATTTCTGCAATATCTTCGAGGAAATTAATGCGTCAAATTAAACAAAATGTAATGGTTGCTCGTCAAGAGTTGCAGGATGATTTGCTTTCATCAGGAATCTGCGTCACTAAACAGACAATAAGTTTGTTATAAACAGAGCATTTACTTAAATATTTGCATCTATAAAAAGAACGTATAAGCATATAAAAATGTCTTTATTATATATATATATATATATATATATATATATATATATATATATATATATATATATATATATATATATATAATCAAGAATCCCTTTCTAAAAAGAATTGTTTGGTCAGATTTAAGGGTAAGTGTATCGAGCCATTGCAGATGTTTTCAGCACTCACTCTCATGGTGCTTTTCCTTTTTAACACAAACCTTTTCATTTTCACTTTTGAAATACAAATTCCGTGGTCTTAAAAAAATATTATGGCAATATAGCATGTGCTTTAATGAAATTTCATGTGGGAATGTTTCCACCTGCGAAAATGCCTTATAGACATGCATGACTTTTTTCTGTCACTCTCTTTGACATATTCTGAAAAATAATTGCTTCCATATTTTCGAAAATAGATCAGGAGAAAAAGCAAAGGAGGGTTTTAGGGACAATAAAAATTATAAACCTAATCAATATTTTTCTGTAATTTTTTTTCCGTTAATGGCATACGGAAAAGATATTACTACAACATTCACTGATCTATAGGCAGCTGTTCATCATGAAGTAAATGCCATTCGTGTCTGGTTTTCTTGATTATATTATTTATATATTATGATTTTTCTTTTTCTGTTTTTTAATATTTTTTTGTTTGTTTATTCGTTTAATTTTACCGAATATTTACAACAAAAACAAAGTTGAAATTAAAGTGACGAATATCATACATTGAATGATTTTGGGTTCAAGACATCTGTATATCAAAAGCCAACCTTCATCGAATCATATCAAAATTTCAATTCCAACTATCTATAGAGCGTAAAGAATGGATCGCTTGATGCAGAAATCATGATTGGCGACTCAGATGCACACCAAGGGAAAATGATCAGCATCAAAGATACCCTTCAGATTAACAGCTCCCGCTGCAATATAACATCAGTTTCTGCTGACAGAAGCAGAAAGGTCAAGGACGGGGAGCGGGGAAACTATCACGGTTTGTCCCCCTTACATCAAATATTTGTTCGTGAATTCGGTAGCATAGTGATTAGGAGTTCAATCCATGAGTTGGGTAGTACAGACTCAGTGAAAACAGGACAAGCAATAAATGACATGTCTAGCAGAATGAGAACACTGTTCTTACAGAGTAAATTCTCTAAAGGTTACCCGAATCGGTAGACACCTGAAGAAGACCAAAGAACATAATGACTGAAACGTTGTGATAATAACAACAACGATGAGGATATTAGCCGAATGTAAATAATGTAAATAAGAATGGTTATTTAACTGGCAGAATCAGATCAGCCTCCATCTGAAACGTATGTTTTTATTCCTGTCTCTTTTTCTATTCAAACTTTTCACTTACGCGCAAATACCCTTCGAAAAGATATGAATCAATCTCCTCCCTCAACTATGGGTTAAATAGCAAAAGATGTGTCTGGAAAAAATCATTGTTATTCTCAAAAATTACTTACTGCAATACACATTCACAAAAAAGGAAGGATTATTCTTGCAAACTGTTAGGACGGACGTTATAACAAGGGAGCTAACTCGCTCCCTAAATTGGAACCAAGTTATGCCCCTTGATTAGAACTCTCCAGGAGAACAGAGAAAAAAAGGGTTTCAAGATAGTGGTCACACATTCTTACATGTTCCCTATCGAACTATTTAATCTACCAGTAATCCACTGGCCATGTTCTACATCTATTGTTATTCATTATGAAATGGACAAAGTCCGACAATAATTTTAAGACATTTTTTTTATGTTTATACGTTCTTTTTATAGATACAAATATTCAAGTAAATGCCCTGTTTATAATAAACAGTATTAACAACATTTACCGGCCTGAATGTCCGAGAAATTTTCATAGAAAATATGCGTCCTCCGACAGGAATCGAACCTGTATCCTATACGAAACCATCATATAGCCTGACGCGCCTTTAACCGATTGGGCCACAGAGGAGCGTTCGGTTAGCAAGGTCGATTTTACTGTTTCTAAACTTCAATCTTCCATTATTCTCTCACATACATTCAAATCTGCTCGATGCGTATCCAGATGTAAACAAATGACGTCACACATTATGAAATGGACATGATATCCTATATCGAACCGTCATATAGCCTGACGTGCTTTTACCGATTTAGCCACAGAGGAGCGTTTCCCTTATCAAGTTTCCGTATAGGTTCGGATCCTGTCGGAGAACGAATATTTTCTATGAAAATTTCTCGGACATTCAGGCCGGTAAATATCGTTAATACTGTATATTATAAACAGAGAATTTACTTAAATATTTGTATCTATAAAAAGAACGTATAAACATAAAAAAATGTCGTAAAATCTATTGTTATCCAATAGTGAATAGTGAATGCATAAGTGTTCGACTTGTGTGTTCTTTCTTACTTGACAGAAATAAACCCACGCATCGACACAACACAATCCAAAACATGTTTCGACTTGAAATAGCCCACAAAGGGCAGATAAGCCGTATATGTCCGTATATGTCCTGTAACTATTCTGTAAGGAACATGATACAAATTCATTTTCTTTCTTCGATACCAAACTCTAGTGCAACACATATTCGTCCAAAGTTGTCAATATTACAACTGATAAATGGAATTTTGGTGGCACCTGGTAAACAACATCCTGGTATTTACACCCATTAAGTGATGTTGTATATGCAGTTATGGGGAAATGTTGCAAGTTTATGGTCTTCTTACAGGACAGAATGTCTAGTACAGCACATAAAAGACGAAGGGTATTCGTAATCTGGCAGTGAATCGAACAGCCTAAAGACGGAGATTGAAATGAAGCCAGTAAAAGCAATAATTGTTCTGAAGTGGCTGATGAGTTATTTTGCCAATAGGATGTTACAAATCGATATAAATAATATATTGCGACCCCCTGCGTAAAAAAGAGTTCTGGTCAAATGCCTTCTGCGAAGAAATCAAAATAAAAGCATAAACTATCCCAGTTGTAAGTAGATAACCGATATTAATCTAGATAAAACTGATTCCAGACACAAGCAAAGAAGCTCTTTCACTGAAATGAGTTTTGTGATTTTAAAAATCCTCATCATCATCATCATTATCATCATCATCATCATCAGTCCCTTGTTTGCTTCAATCGCCAGGTTGTGTCCCAATAGCATAAGAAACCAGACAACCTCCTCTAGGATGATCTCTTTGGAGCTGGCTCTCAGGAGTTCCGGCATTGTCATGTCCGTCCGATCTTTGATGATGTCTGACTCGCTTTTGCGTTGCTGTCCCGCTCCGCTTGCGTCCTCCTTCAACAGTGCCTTGCGTGATGGTCTTGCAGAGGCCATTATGCCGTGTGTAGCGTTGCAGCTCAGACCAAACATCAGGTTCATTCTCAAGATGCAGCTACTTCCAGTCAAACACTTGTGGCTTAATACGTGGAAAATAACTCTTTGGCCAGATCGTTACCCACGAATTAAAACCATGAAACAAAAATTGTAGCAGTCGGCAAATTTTATTTGGTTGTAATCTTCTGCTGTAGACGATCGAGGCAGAGTGGGGCGAGGTGAGGAGACGAACGGTCTAACGGGCGTGTGCCTTCCTTTTCGCGTCGCTGGCGCGTGCTGCTAGAAACCGCTGTCTTATAGAGAAACAGCGTTCTTTGTGCTGTCAGAAATCTCCACTCAGCTGATCTTTTTAGTCAGGGTCGTTTGACATGGTTCTTGTGAGGTTCACTTCACTCAGATGACCTCCTTTGTCAAGACGATAATCGTTAAAACGATTTCTGTAACATTCTCCCGATGTCTCCTTAAAAAGAGTCAGCCAAGCTGTCATCCAAACCATGGCATCTTCCGACGCTTAATAGTGGCAGCGAGAGATTTTTGACTGCCCACGAGACTTTTGACATTACTCCGTACAGAGACATTTTTGCCGGTAGGAGATGCGGGAGTATTTTCTCGAGCATTTGTTATCGAACGCCTGTATGCTTTTTCCTGGCTCAACCAAGATTGTTCAAGTCACACAGCGGTAGAGAAGGATGGTTACGACCAGCAATTTGTAAGGCTTCAACTTGCTCTAGAAGCTAATGTTGCTCTTTTATATCCTTTTCAGTCTTGCCATCGTTTCTGTGGCTGTGGCGATCAGTGTACGCTGCAGGTGCCATCTTTTGACAGCGTTACTCCCAAGTATTTGAAGCTGGACTCTTCCTCCAGTGATTCACCGTGCATGTTAATGCTGGTACTGTGTGTTCCTTGCGCTATTCTTGATTACTTTCAATTTCTTTGGATTTTTATGTGTTGACTTCCGGTTCATATGCGCCATATTTTAAAATTTCATATTTTAAAACTACTCTATGATATACGCATATAATTAAAATGAAATAATTTAATAAAAACTTTATGAAGTTTTATCTCTTCAATTCTATGAATCTGTTTCATTCGTTTGGAGCGAAAAAGTCAAAACCAGAAATATCTAAAGGCGACAGCATGTAACACTATACTTGAAACAGTTTGGCGAACATCTCAACCAAAATGCAAAAAGCAACAAAGGCAAAGATACTGGCTTAAAAAATATACTACGGGAAGAGAGTTTGAATTTCTTTCTATGAAATTTGTTTCGAAATCAGTCAAACAGAAAAAAATGTTAGAAACAAAGAAGAAAGTACTGAAAGGTTACGTAATACCAGTCTTCCTGTATGGCACTGAATGCTGGACAATCTCCTCAAAGATGAAGGGGAGACTTGAAGCAACGGAAATGTGGTTCTACAGAAGGATACTTAAAATACCATGGACCAAACATGTGGGCAAAAACGAAGTTTTAGAGAAAATGTAAACAGAAAGGACGCATATACTTTACACCAGAAAGACATTTGAAGTTTCTAGAGTACATAATGAGGAAAGAGGGCTTGGAAGATTTGACACTCACAAGACAGATTGAAGACAAGAAAAAGAGAGTAAAACAACGCATAACCTACCTAGCGTGTAAAGAGTAAATGGATAGTAGAACAGGGTTTAAAAGAGATTGTCAACATTTATTAAGCGCAGAAGGGACAGAAAAATATGGAGAGCCATGATCGCAACGTCCTGAAGGGACACGGCATATAGAAGAAGAATTTTCAGCTTTTAATATGAGTTTTAAATAAAGATAACTTATTTCGTCGTGTAAGCTTTTTTTATGCAGCTAGAGTGTTAATCATTTTCTAGATAAATTTAATAGCAAAATAAGTGATATTTATTTTTAAAATTTCACATATATAAAGTGTGATATGGGTTGTACAAAATATATAATCTCAAAAGAGAAACAAGATATTGTAAAATTAGTGAAGGGAGAAAAATTATTGGAAATCGTAAAATTATTGACGAATGATTTAAAAAATCCGTAGATAATTTGACAGAGAAGAAGAAAAAAATGAGATTAAGAATTTTACAAAAGAGATTAGTGAAAAATGAAAAGCAAGAGAATTGATGGGATTAGTGAGAAAATATCAAAAAGAAGCTGATGTTGTGGATAGAAACAAAACAAAACATGCAAAGTGTATTAAGACCATTGGCTAAAGGCATGAAAACAACCAAACCACTACCTTCAAGTAAACGTCACAAACGAAAATATGTAATTTGAGCGAACTACATGATTCCTCAATTGCAATTCTTAGTATTAAATATAAAGTTACACGAGTTGAACCTGGGACAGATGTTGAATTTTTCATTGACTTAGAAAGTAGCAGTGCGGAGGGGGAGTAATATTGTGCGTTAATAATGTAGGCATTAAAAATAAAGGTCCTGTCAGTTTTTTTTTTTTTTGTGTAGTCCAGGTCAAAAGCGAGAAATTTTAAGCTAAATAACGTCTTCATGTAAGTCGATATTCCTTCACTTTCTGTACTTCACGAAAAAGTTTTAAAGACCCCAAATTAATGGCATTAATCTCAGATAGAATCCAATAAAATATTGTAAATAGTTATATATATATATATATAATTACAGATATTATAAGCGTAAACTCGGGATATTTTGCTCAAATAAATATTGATTGATTCGTTTTCTACGGCTTTCTGGGTCATTCAGAGCCAGAAGATAAATTTTTTAGGTTGTAAGAATTTTTTTTTTGTCAATAATAGTTGAATGATACAAGTCTTACTAATTAACCCCATAGACGGGGCACAAAAGGCGGATTCATACCTTTCCCAAGGGGATTTGCGCATAAGTGAATTTAACGAACCCGAGTGAAATTGGAACTCGACTCTCCGATTACGAATTCTGTTATCCATTACCCCAGCCGCCCATCCAAGTTTACAACACTTAGTTTTCTCAAGTGGTCACCCATATAGGTACTGACCAGGCTCGACGTTGCTTAACTTCAGTGATTGTACAGGAATTAGTGTTAAAACGTGATGTGGCCGTCAGCTTAAGTATAGTATTTGAGTATCCTGAAATATCCTTGGTTGACCAATATAAATTTTATTATGACTTGCCTTATAAATAATGATACAGTGTATGAAATAGTAGCTTTTCCAGCGGAAACTGAAGGAAAGTAAGAAATGAATAATGGGGAGATAAAACATGGCGTACTGGGTATAGTCTCAAAACCATTACGAGAAGACTGAAAAAAGTAGAATAGAATAGATAAATGTTGAAGGAAAAAAGACTTGTTGTCACTCAACTTCCGGTGATAACTGTCGGGTTCCTTTAATAATAATAATGATGAAAAGAAAAAAGAACACACACACACAGACATACGCACAGACATATATATTCGTTAAGGGAATAAGATTTTTTATCTCTTATTCTCATTCTCAGTTTTTCATTCTACTGAAACAAATTAATTGATCAATTTTACAATCCAGTTCGTTTTTTTAATTGTCCCATTGAATACCTTGTCAGGTGAATCCTAATTATTTACGTGTAATCAGGCAGAATTACTTAGGTAATTAAAGAAGCTTATTTTCTTTGTAGACAGTGGGACAAAAGTTGATCGACAGGTGACAGGTAGGATTGTATTCTCACGGAAAATGTTTGCAATGTAAAAAGTCAGTTAATTGAGAAAATGATAACAGGTTTCCCTTATGATTGCTGAAGCAAAATGCAGATGTCAGGAAGTCTTTTTCAATTGCAACTGGAGATACGAAGAACTTGAGAGGCTTTTGTCAAAGTTGTTGAAGGAAATGGAAGAAATTGTTTCTCGCTTGTAGGATTTTTAACAACTCAGTAAAAGACTGGATTCTACTTATTTTATTATTTATCAGAGAAAAATTTGTTTCCGAACTATTTTCATTGTCCCGAACAATTTTAACACTCTCGTCGATTTTTTATATTTTCTTTAATTACTCAGTCAATGAAAAATTCAACATCTGTCCCAGGTTCAGCTCGTGTAACTTTATATTTAATACTAAGAATTGCTGTTGAGGAATCTGTTTTCATGTAGTTCGCTCAAATTACATATTTTCGTTTGTGACGTTTACTTGAAGGTAGTGGTTTGGTTGTTTTCATGCCTTTAGCCAATGGTCTTAATACACTTCGCATGTTTTGTTTTGTTTCTATCCACAACATCAGCTTCTTTTTGATATTTTCTCACTAATCCCATCAATTCTCTTGCTTTTCATTTTTCACTAATCTCTTTTGTAAAATTCTTAATCTCATTTTTTTCTTCTCTGTCAAATTATCTACGGATTTTTTGGATCATTCGTCAATAATTTTACGATTTCCAATAATTTTTCTCCCTTCACTAATTTTACAATATCTTGTTTCTCTTTTGAGATTATATATTTTGTACAACCCATATCACACTCTATATATGTGAAATTTTAAAAATAAATATCACTTATTTTGCTATTAAATTTATCTAGAAAATGATTAACACTCTAGTTGCATAAAAAAAGCTTACACGACGAAATAAGTTATCTTTATTTAAAACTCATATTAAAAGCTGAAAATTCTTCTTCAATATGCCGTGTCCCTTCAGGACGTTGCGATCATGGCTCTCCATATTTTTCTGTCCCTTCTGCGCTTAATAAATGTTGACAATCTCTTTTAAACCCTGTTCTACTATCCATTTACTCTTTACACGCTAGATAGGTTATGCGTTGTTTTACTCTCTTTTTCTTGTCTTCAATCTGTCTTGTGAGTGTCAAATCTTCCAAGCCCTCTTTCCTCATTATGCACTCTAGAAACTTCAAATGTCTTTCTGGTGTAACGTATATGCGTCCGTTTTGTTTACATTTTCTCTAAAACTTCGTTTTTGCCCACATGTTTGGTCCATGGAATTTAAAATATCCTTCTGTAAAACCACATTTCCGTTCCTTCAAGTCTCCCCTTCATCTTTGAGGAGATTGTCCAGCATTCAGTGCAATATAGGACATATATCTTTGCTTCGAACAAATTTTTTACTGTTTCTTAATATTTTGCTTAGATTCTGGAAGACACCTTTTGCTATCCCAATGCTCCTTCGGATTTCAGTACCGCAATTTCTGTCCTCTGTTAAAACACTTCCCAAATAGTTAAATTCTTGTACTTGTCCAATTTGTAATTTGCATGTTGGGTTGTCTCTTTTGATAACAACCAGCCATTGCGTTTTCTTGTAATGTTTTGTCCTTTCTTCTCGCTTTCCTTCGCTACCATCTGTTATAAGCGGAAACTTACGTGGTATATTTAATTTATAATATAAGTAGATCCTAAAAGTTAGGCTTAATATCAATTTTATTGTAACCTAGAAAAGGTTACTGAATGAGGAATAACCAAAACGTATGTTGGAAATGAAATGGTAATCTTTATAACATCAACAAAATACGATACTCGCCAGCGGTGCGAAGTAGGTAAACCACTGCTAGCAGTGGACTACTTAGACAGCATATTACCCCCACTTTACGTAATTATGAGGACTGTGACATAGCCATTAGTGTTCATAGGTACGGTATATAACAGAAATAATAATAAAAGCCGAAATTTTGGTCCTCTGGCCAAACGAGTTATATCCTTTGACCTCTATAAAACCAATCATTTTTATCTCAAAGTTCGAGAATGCTTTATTTTCAACATCTTCTGGTTTGCCTACATAATATTTACTCAAAGGTGAAGAAGAGACTCGAGGTGACGGTGATGTGGTTCTACAGAAGGATGCTAAGGATATCATGGACCGAATATGTGAGCAAGGAGGTTGCAAACAAAGAGAAAGCTTATACTTAACATCAGAAAGAGGTAGTTGAACTTTCTAGGACACATAATGAGGAAGGAGGGCCCAGAGAATCTGATACTCCTGTGTCGAATAGCGGGAAAGAGAGATAAGGGAACGCAGTGCGTGACATACCTGACGAGCCTGTGCAGGTGGACAACAGAACGTGGTCTTGGGGAGGAAGCAGAGGGAAAGTGCTTCCTGAGAGCTGCAAGGGATAGAGGGAGGTGGAGAGCCATGATCGCCTACGTCCTGAAAGGGCATGGCGCATAAAAAGAAGAATATTTTCATGACTGTACTTAAGCCTTTTGCATTGTTCCGGGTAAACCTCTAATCCCACCCTATCCTATTTTTCTCTATTTCTTCTTAGATGATTTATTATTCGTTGTTTTTTATTCGAATTGTTTCTCTTTTTTTTCCTTTTCTCCTCTTTCTGTTTTCCTTTTCTTTTTATATTTTTAATGTATTTCTTCCTTTTTTGTTTCTCCCTCTTTTTCTTTCTTTTTCCTTCTCGCTTTCTTCTTCTATATTGTCATTTTCTTTTACTTTTTCTTGTTTTTCTTCTTTTCTTTTCTCCTTCCATTTTCTTATATTCATTTTCTTCTTCCTTTTCTATTTCTTCCTCTTTTCCTTTCTTTTCGACTCTTCTTTTTCGCTCCTTCTTCTTTCAAACTGTCATAGCTTCACGCATCCATTTTTCACGATTTTTTTTTTCAAAACATCTCCAATTATTAACATTGTGAGATGTTTCGAAACTCACCAGGGAAATTGTTTCGACGCTTTAAGCGAAGCATTTGTTCACATGCCGCACCCAAACTAACCATTCCGAGACCGGAAAGAAAATTTGTATACTTTTCTGTTTTTTTCTCCTTCTTTTATACTTCATCTTTTTTTTTGCTTCTTTTTTTTCCTTTAATTTTAAACTTTTATTATCCACATAAATTTCCCAACCTTCATTTTATTCGTTTTCTATCATTCCTTTCCTTCTCTTTCTTTCTTCATTTTTCTCCCCTAAAGCTGGTCACAATCCACAACGCGCCAAAAACCTCTTATTATTACCCAACTGCTTATAAAAGCAATTCGCCCAGAGTCGGTCGAATACTTTCAAAGAGAGCATAGTGTTACAGACAGCCGTCTTATTCCTGCACACCTACATTTCTAGTCGATATCTCGATGAGTTATGGTGAACCGATTTAACTCAAGTTAGGAGGGAACATTTTGCAAATCCCCAATGCCACAGACTCTGAAATGACTTCAATCAGGCACAAACCATGACAAAGTATGAAAAAAAGGTAAATAGGGAATAAATAAGAGAAGAGGGGGGCACAAGGTGAAGACCTAATTTACAAAACTAGCGAAATGGCTAGATAAACGAGTTTGCTGACCATTGCAATCGATATATATACAATAAACTTAGATAGATAGATAAATAGATAGATAGATAGATAGATACGAACAGACTGAGATAGATAGATAGATAGATAGATAGATAGATAGATAGATACGAACAGACTGAGATAGATAGATAGATAGATAGATAGATACGAACCGACTGAAATAGATAGATAGATAGATAGATAGATACGAACCGACTGAAATAGATAGATAGATAGATACGAACCGACTGAAATAGATAGATAGATAGATAGATAGATACGAACCGACTGAAATAGATAGATAGATAGATAGATAGATAGATACGAACCGACTGAAATAGATAGATAGATAGATAGATATATGGATAGATACGAACAGACCTAGATAGATAGATAGATAGAGAGATGGATAGATACGAACAGACCTAGATAGATAGATAGATAGATAGAGAGATGGATAGATACGAACAGACTTAGATAGCTAGCTAGATAGATAGATAGATACGAAGAGACTGAGATAGATAGATAGATAGATAGATAGATAGATACGAAGAGACTGAGATAGATAGATAGATAGATAGATAGATACGAAGAGACTGAGATAGATAGATAGATAGATAGATACGAACAGACTGAGATAGATAGATAGATAGATAGATACGAACAGACTGAGATAGATAGATAGATAGATACGAACAGACTGAGATAGATAGATAGATAGATAGATAGATAGATAGATAGATACGAACAGACTGAGATAGATAGATAGATAGATAGATAGATACGAACAGACTGAGATAGATAGATAGATAGATACGAACAGACGTAGATAGATAGATAGATAGATAGATACGAACAGACGTAGATAGATAGATAGATAGATAGATAGATACGAACAGACGTAAATAGATAGATAGATAGATACGAACAGACGTAGATAGATAGATAGATAGATACGAACAGACGTAGATAGATAGATAGATAGATACGAACAGACGTAGATAGATAGATAGATACGAACAGACGTAGATAGATAGATAGATAGATAGATACGAACAGACGTAGATAGATAGATAGATAGATAGATAGATAGATAGATAGATAGATACGAACAGACGTAGATAGATAGATAGATAGATTTGTTTGATTTGTTTTTTACGGCTTATCAACCATTTGTGGGTTATTCAAAGTCGAAACATAATTGGATCATCTACAATTCTCGGCGTTTCCATGTTGTCCCCCATCTAATAATGGCTGGGATTGACACTACTTAACTTCGATGATCAAATGAGATATTTGAGATATCACATTTTAACGTAATTTAGCGGTAAGCAGATAGAGTGAGAGAGGATTGCAATGTGAGGTATTGCAAACTAATTCGGTCCTCACTGGGTGCCACAATATTATATTCTGATAAAAGACTAACGCCCATGTATTTTTTGATTAGGCGTGCGCGTTAGTATCGGTAGACAATAGAGCGGAGACACCAGAAGCAGTGTAGTTATTAATCAGGATTTATATGTTCTACTAAATTTTGCTTTTGTAAATAAAACGTATTTACACCAAAAAGGGGCCGCAAGAATGAAAAGGTTGAGAAACACTGCTGTAGATGATGTCTTTTTGCCACAGCGTAGCTTCATAAACTGTTACTTCCGCTTTCTCCAATGCACAAGGCCTTAGTAAGTAAATATGGAAGACAAACTGTTACCTCTGAAACATTTCACCTTCTCAGCTTCATTGGAATGATCCAATAAAAAGATAAATACCTATATATCGCTCCCCGTGCCCTCACAAGAGTAACCAGGATATTGATGCATATAGCCACGAATTACCTGACAAGCTACGACTTCAGGTTTTCTTTCGGGCTTGGCTTGACGAAGCCATTCTCATCAGTGTGTTTTGTTACAAGTCAGCGGAGATTTTGCCATATATATAACTCTGACTTCACAATTACGGGTCTCAGGGTTATTCCACGTCTCCCCCTATACAACTGAAGCAAAAGACTCCATAATATATGTGGATACCCCTACAAGAGATATTCGTTTCTAAATGAGATATAATGCAACGCAGAGGATCACAAAGGGCTGGTTTCAGTGAGAGTCGAACTCATCACATCAGATAGGATTTGACGAGTTTATTTACTACAATCACGCCACCTGTGCATATATATATATATATATATATATATATATATATACACACACACACATACACACCCACTGACGACTGGACCTATTGATTTCTGGAAAGTCCTCTACGTAACTCAGAAGGGATAAGTGACAAATTTTATATTTATATTAATTATATATATATATATATATATATGTGTGTGTGTGTGTGTTCACTAAGTATAATCTTTGTTGTTCCACGATTAGAAAGAGCAAGAAAGGTACCAGGGTTGTATTTATTCATTTTTATTTTTCCGAGTACTTTCGATATATTCCAATATCATCTCCAAGGTTATGATGGTTAAGACAAATAATTGTTTTTGTCGAAGTAAATTTTTGTTTATGTGGTTAAAACTTTATATATATATATATATATATATATATATATATATATATATATATAAAGTGAAGTAAGGATGACAAAGTGGAAAAAGTTCTTCTCTCTCCGAAAATTGTTCTTGATATATAAAATAATGCCCCTAAAATTGCCTATATGCAAACGAGGAGGAACAAATTGTATATTTATTATTGTTATTATATATATATATATATATATATATATATATATATATATACATACACATATAAAAGAAATAATTATACATTTTGTTCCTCCTCGTTTGCATATAGACTATATTGTTATTATAAATATATATATATATATATATATATATATATATATATATATAATAACAATAATAAATATACAATTATTTCTTTCTTGTTTGCATATCGACAATCTTCAAGGACATTATTTTATATATCAAGAACAATTTCAGAAGAACTTTTTCAACTTTGTCACAGTTCTTTCTCTCTCTCATATATATATATATATATATATATATATATTAGGTTGGTGCAAAAATAATGTCGTTTTCTCACATATGTTAGAACGTCAAAAAACGACATTATTTTTGCACCAACCTAATAACAATAATAAATATGCAATTTGTTCCTCCTCGTTTGCATATAGATAATCTTCAGGCACTGACTAAAGACTGACAACGTTTGGTACGTCCATAAAAATCAGAATTTACTATTATTATAGATTTTAGCTTTCCTGTTGAGCACTGTTTTTTTCAACCTTCATTCATCTATATATGTGTGTGCGCTCGCGCGTATGTATGTGTGCGTGCGTATGTGTGTGCGCGTGTGTGTGTGTGTGTGTGACTGATGGGTCGTATATGTAATTCATCAATAAAACCATTATTCGTCTGAAGAATTCTAATTTTATTTGGTTATAAATAATGTAGTTCTCCCAACCACATTATCGACAACCAAATAACATCATTCCTGCAGACATTAAATGCCACAACAGAACATTAATTGCAACAAAATGCATAAAACTTATAAACAAAACGAATTGGCCATGCGACGATAAAACAATGCAACCCAACTGTCCGCTTTCATAAGAAAATTCCTCGTAGATATGGTCACTTTAAAATCCCCTAATTGTAAAACCATTTCTTGCTTTTAAACTTAAAACCCTAACATAATTGATGTTTTATGAACGCTCAGCAAAAGGTACGCCAACAGGAAATAACTTCTACTAATCATAGAATAGAAAGACAAAAATATACTATAAAATATAAGATGAAAAACAAAAATGTACTGAACACCCCCATTTGAAATGTACTTAACCCCCATTTGAAAATGTACTTACCCCCCCCCATTTGAAATGTACTTACCCCCCACATTTGAAAATGTACCCCCCCCCCGCATTTAAAAATGGTTTAAGAAGGAACTGAAAGTGCACCAGACAATAATCACTGCGGACACTTTCTATACACGTTTAAAAAGAAAAAAATGAAAGCTAGAAAAACTGGAAAAAAAATTTACATATTCAACGAAACTTGCCTAAAAGAAGGTTTGCTGCCCAAACATACGATGTGTGTGTGTCTGTGCGTGCTTGCGTACTTGCGTGTGTGTGTCTGTGCGTGCTTCCGTGTGTGTGTGTGTGTGTGTGTGGTAAATCAATAGCAAAACGGAAATTTGTCTTGTGATTTGTGTCGTTCAGGAAAGAGTGTCTTCTAACAACCGTTTTATTGATGAAATCAAATCCCGTACACAAAAAAAAACCACCGCTTGCATTGTTTCTGATACACTGACGCTTAACTTTAAGTTTAAATTTTGATGACCAATGTATCTAAAGTTGAAACAGACAAAATCTTATTCAAAGCAACCCACATTCAACAAAATTATATTTCAAACCAGTCACAACACATTACATTGCATCTAGACATATGGCTCTTTCGTTCTCTCGCGTGGTATGACGTCACAGAACCGCATTTTGAACTTACGAACTGCGTCTGCTATTCTGCGACCGTTATCGTCGCATAACAATCTACTATGTCAACATAACAAAATATCTTCGATGGTGAATATCTTTGTTTAAATGTCCGTATAAGCACTCTGAAGATGGCTCATGTGCGCCAAAAGCTTAGATCAAGGACCAACTTAATAAAAAAAATCCAAATGTTAGACAATTTTTGTCTTTATTTTAACCCGAAATTAAAGGAAACATACGAACTTTAGAACTGGTCATGATCAGACATAATAGACATTCATTGTCTGTTATATTTAGCATTATATATATATATATATATATATATATATATATATATATATATATAGTGTGTGTATGTGTGATGGGTAAACTGTTGCCATTTTATATTTTTATATTTCGCGCATGTGCAGTTGTGTGGTTTTTTTTTAATTTGGCAACTACACAGTAAAGTAGGGGTGAGTTGGGTACGTCTGTGAGAAAAAAAAGTACTATGACGCAACTCACTCCGCCAGGAATTCGGAAACGACATGCTGTACAGCTTGGCATTCGCGCCGGGACCTCCATTTCAGAGAGTTTGGGTGTCAATCTGAGGATAGTGCAGTGAATTCGGAAAGAGTTGGATGAGTCTAATGATGATTACGACAGTACGGAAGCTCGGAAAACTCCCTCTGGTCGTTCTGATGAGAAAAGAACTCCCGAATCTGCTGATGAGGTCTTCAGAAACAACATGGAGGCCTACACCAAGTGCCTTGAGGGGGTATTGCCGACCTGGGTCAAGAGGTCGGCTGCTGGAAGTCCCTATGTCTGGCAACAGAACTTTGCACTAAGCCACACAATCAGGAGAACATAGCTGCCAGAGAATTTCTGCGACCACATCAGCTCCACATCTGGCCACCTAACCCACCCAGACTGCAACCTCCTTCATTATCATGTATGGGGCGCAGTTGAGCGAGAGATCAACAAAACACATTGTCATAGCAAAGATGAACCGAGGCCAAGGATTATGGCATCATTCATCACTTAAACAAGGAGACAGACCAGAAGATTTGCAGGAGATTCCGAAGTCATCTGAAGGTCGGGGTTGAAGTCAATGGCGATTTTATTGAATCGTATTCAGTATTTCAAGATATTATTGTATAATTCTGGTAAATATATCTGTTAAAATGAGATGTCAGTGTTATTTTCCTTTTTGTGTAATTTAGACCATAATTTATCCATCGCACCATATATATATATATATATATATATATATATATATATGACCTGATGTGCTGTTGACCATTCAGTCACGGAGAAGCGTCTGGTGAGGAAAAACCTGAATTACTGTTTATAAAGACACATTTTCGACGATTTTTCTTTGATCGATCATTTCTGCTCACGAAATATATCTTAACGTAAACAAGGACAACATATTATGAAATGGATTTAGTCCGACAAATATTTCAATATATTTTCTGTTTATGTGTGCGTGTGTGTGTGTGTGTAAATAAGATGTATTTCGGCAGCAAGAATTCTTTCAAAGCTATTTGGTTAAATAATATCGACAAGTTCTTTCTATCAATTTTTCTATTAAATTTTGCAAATTTCCCAATGATTTGTTTTATGTTATCGGTAAATTTTGACAAAGTTCATATTTATTTTTATTTATATTATTTTTTATAAATATCTTATATTGAAGTGTTTTTATAAAAAAATACACATAAAAATTCCAGTTTGACCGTTTAAATGACGTTGCCTTGAGTGATTTGAAATTGGTTCCATCAAACGTAAGAACACAGGAATTGAAGACAAAAACAGTTGCGTAAATATACACAAGAACAATCCTTGAAAATGAATGGAGCAACACGCCCGATATTATTATATTATTTAACGAAACATCTTTCAATATATATATATATATATATATATATATATATATATATATATATATATATTGAAAGATGTTTCGTTAAATAATATAGTACTGCCCGTCAAAAATGTGTAAATTTCTTTTCATTTTTCGTTTCAACCTTTGGAAGTAATGTCTGATGATCCGCGGTCCTTTAAAAGGGCTGTGGTGAAATAATTTATTACATGGAACCTTAAAGTGATCTGTTTTTATTTAAATTATTAGCTCTGATTTACATTGAGCTCTCTGGATTTTATCCTCCTTGGGTCTACCCATACGGATTACCTAGTTTTTCGTAAACCTATATATATATATATAATGTCTCCAAAATCACATGTTCGGATCCTCCGGTGCAATCAGATTCTTTACAACTTCCAATTTGAATTTTTATATATATTCTGTCATAATATTATTGTGTTTGTTGATAGTGTTGTATACTGTAATGTTTGCAAGAGTAACAAACGAAAAACGACAAAGTTTTGCTAGTAAGGCAGAGAGAAAAGATATGTTAATATAAAACTATCTGTATTGCCAGTATAATGGTTCGAGGCGGAATGTCTCCTTGTGGGCGATGGGGGCGACCTGGAAGATGGAAGTATTGATTGTGTACGGGTCTGGCGTTGAAGCTTGTGTTGGATCGGTTAACCGGGAATGCACCGGAAAATTCTGTGAACTACCTGCGTACTACATTCAGTGTCGCCAGATGGGTCCTTTTAAGCAGTCATGGTGGATACGTTTTTTATCATGCCTTTACTTTATCGGCAACGTTCGTGATTTTCCGTATGTTCTCGATGAACCATGGTGGGGGTTAATTTCGTCGATTAAACCGGCTATAGATGCACCTCAATATTAGTCTGATGACAATTTTCAGGTCACTATCGTGTGGAAAGAAAACTCCAACTGAACTTTATACATTTAGGTGTATGGTAGCCATATTTGATATTTTGGAATAAGACTCACTATCTACAATTCCTTTAATCGCTTCAATTGATACTATTCGCAGACATACAACCCCAGACAATAACACATACACACACAAACACAGACACACACACTCTCTATCTATCTATCTATCTATATATATATATATATATATATATATATATATATCTTTCTCTTTCTCTCTCTTTCTCTCTCTATCTCTCCCTTTCTATCTCTATCTCTTTTTCTCTATCTCTCTTTCTCTCTCTCTTTTTTTCTCAATCTCTTTCACTCTTTCTCTCTATCTCTTTCTCTCTATCTCTTTCTCTTTCTCTCTTTCTCTCTCTCTTTTTCTCTTTCTCTCTTTCTCTCTATCTCTTTCTCTCTCTTTCTCCCCCTCTCTATCTCTCTCTAACTCTCTCTTTCTCTCTCTCTATCTCTCTCTGTCTCCCCCCTCTCTCTCTCTCTCTCTCGCTCTCACTTTTTTGTATCTGAGGCTCTGAAGACGTATACCTGGAACTCCTCGCCTAGACTTGGTTCTCAGATCCAAAGATCCAAAGATTTCGATTCCTCATGCCATATCACTTTACGCTACTCTTCAAACTACCATTCCTCATGGTTTCTTGCCCGATTATACACGTGAATGTTCCTCACCATTTTTCACAGTTATCCACTTAGCCACCGGCTGTGGGTTGTAGATCTTGCATGGTATTGTAAACATCATCGTTTGTATACCCCGACCTTATGACAACTTTTTATTTACTAAATTTCATGAGCCACTCAAGGTAGAGGTTTACTGTCCAAAATAGTAATGCTGAATGATGTGTATGATATGAATGGAAGAGAAGATGTTAGGAAGAGTGGATTATGAGGATAAACGAATAATTATCGAGTGACCCTTGACCTGAAGATGACAAGTTTTTCGTATACAGACAAACACATACGGGGTGGGGCGGTCCACAATGTGATGATTCTTGAAAAAGAAAAGACTCATCTGAAATTCTTTTTTACACTTGAAATACGAAGGAAACAGGGGTGATTCGACTCCGTGAAAGTAGCAGGGTATTTCCTAGTTGTAAAGGTCTGAACTGATGGAAATAAAGAGAGCTCATCTGAAAATTTGCCACGGAAATCACAATCGGGTAATGACGTGTTTACATTGTTGTGTCTATGAGAAAGAGGATGTAGAGTGGGAAATAAGTTTTCCCCCTACACGTCTACATAAATGATTTTAAACTTTCTCAAGCCTGGGAAGTGAGCACGAAGCCTCTCCGGCCCAAATATGTCATAATACGCCAATGTTTTTATATAATCAGACTCTTGCAAAGATAAAGCAGAGCAAAAGGAGCCAGACATTTATTGAAGCGATAAAATGATTCTTTCATCTTTTTCACTAATGGATGTTATATATGAGTTCCACTTAAGGCCTGGAGTGAACACGAAACCCCAATAGATACATTATTTACATTATTCGGACTATTGTCCTCATCTTTGTCGCCATATTTATTACAACGTTTCGGCCGTTGTACACACCGACCTTCTTCGGGTGGTTGAAATGTCGAACTGAACCCTTTATTTCACTCACTGAGGTAGACTCTTCTAGTTCCACGTGCCATGTCTAATGGATGTCAGTTATCAGTTATTTTCTGTTAATTCCCCTCTCCAAGTAACCGGGTATTATCCACTGTGTCATATGTCCTTGAGGACACAAGGCACAGTAGATAAAGTCGTTGGTTAGATCCAGTGACAGGGCCCAAAGAGTGTGAGTTCAATACCCGCCCCCATTGGGTTGTTACAGCCAATGTAAATACACGGTCTTTACGCAAAGTTCTGGTGAAAAACTGCATTCTCTAATCATTCTAACGAAACCTCACTTAGAATAGAAAACTCAGGAAACCGCACTTTTAATTGAAAACCCACGAAACCTCACTTAAAATAGAAAACCCACGAAAACCTCAATTATAATAGAAAACTCACGAAATATCACTACTAATAGATAACTCACGAATACCTCACTTTCAACAGGAAATTCACAAAACCTTATTTCTAATTAAAAAAAACTCACAAATCCTCACTTATAATAGAAAACTCTTGAAACCTCCCTTCTAATAATAAAAACTCACGAAACCTCATTTCTAATAAATAAAACTCATAAAATCTCCCTTTCAGTAGAAAACTCGTGAAACCTCGCTTATAATAAAAATCTCACGACACCTCACTTCTGATAAAAGTCACAAAACCTCGTTTCCAATAGAAAATTCACGAAACGTTACTTCTAATAAAAAAAACTCTCGAACCTCACTTCTAATAGCAAACACACGAAACCTCACTTCCTGTATAAAACTTACGAAACCTTACTTATATTAGAAAATTCATGAAACCTCATTTCTAATAGAAAACTATTCGCCTATATGATTTTATTATCTGACTTTTGGCAAAAAAAGCCTGAGACATTCTCTTGTTCACTTTTCGAATGATAGGACGGGGGTTCAAAAACAAATAAGCAACAAAACAAGATTTCACTGGACATATATGCGTCTAAGTAGATTTATTTTGTAAAGGTGTAGAATCTATTTTTATTCTTGTTCTGTTAACGAAAGAAAAATATTTTCTACTTTCTGTCACGATATGATCAACTCTACATCCCAATTCGTAAACCTTTTAACATTCAGATCATTTGTAGAAAAGTATTTCAAATAAACCCATGAATAAAATATCGTGAAAAATGACCTAAGATTTTATCAATAAACACACAAGCAAAAAAACAGGTAAGAGAAAATCGTATTACTGGTTAGGAACCTTTCCTTCGACATTATATCTTACCAAATCTAAAAGGACATATTATGTTCTCTATCGACGTTCCTCAATAAACCTACATGTCATATGTCAAGGAAAATGAGAGAGAATTGATTTTGAAGAGTTTCAGAAGTATTTATATAAGTAGATTGTCAGAAGGTAGCATAGAAAATGCCAGGTACAGGTTACTTATATTTATATTCTGATTGCGAACGTGTTCTTTCTCATTGATCTCCCTCAACAAAAAAATGTCCAATAGGAAAAAAAAAGGGAAGGAAAGGCCTTTTCAAAACAGCTGGAAAAGTCCTACTCCATGACGCCGTAAGAACTTTTGAGATATTGAGCTGGTAAAAGTGTTCTCCCTTAACCAAAATGGAAAACGCATTGCAATAGCAAACAGCTGCATAGAAGAAAAAAAAATCTATGGGACCAGTTCTTAAGGTTGCCTTAGGCAAGTTTACAAGTACACGAGAGTGTTGAAAAGTACTCAGCCCAACCGGTTTCCCAAAATCGGTATTTTAACAGATCAAATATCAGAATACTCCTCTGGGAAAAACGGATTGGCCAGAGAAATTTCCATCACCCTCTCAGATTGTTCTGGCATTTCAACTGAAAAAAAATATATCACTTCTTTCTATCGATCTCTCAGCCGTTATAATATGTTTAAATTTATTAAATCGATCTTCAGAACGACCTGATATAGTGAGGAAACAAAGTAGATATAGATACGCATGAACAGATTGCGAGAGAAAGTATTAGAAAAATATTTACGGACTGGTATATATTGACGGAGGTTAGAAAGGTTGGTAATGAACATTAGAATTGGACAACTGAATAATCAGGATCCGAAAGATGAGGGTGATTAACACTAAGCTTCGGAGGTGGCACTTCAAAAGGGTATTTCTTTTCAGCGTAGACTAGTGTGACACAAGGTCGCAGCAGTAAGGAACACAAAGAGAATCAGATTTTCAACACTATGGAAGTTTTCTAAAAAAGATCGACAGATAGATAGATAGATAGATTTGATATGAACAGAATGAGATAGGTAGGAACAGAATAAGATAGATAGATAGATAGATAGATAGGAACAGAATGAGATAGATATGAACAGACTTAGAGAGATAGAGAGATATGAACAGACTTAGATAGATAGAGAGATAGATAGATAGATATGAACAGACTTAGATAGATAGAGAGATATGAACAGAATTAGATAGATAGATAGATAATGAACAGAATTAGATAGATAGATAGATAATGAACAGAATTAGATAGATAGATAGATAGATAGATAATGAACAGAAGTAGATAGATAGATAGATAGATAATGAACAGAAGTAGATAGATAGATAGATAATGAACAGAAGTAGATAGATAGATAGATAATGAACAGAAGTAGATAGATAGATAGATAGATAGATAATGAACAGAAGTAGATAGATAGATAGATAGATAGATAATGAACAGAAGTAGATAGATAGATAGATAGCTTAGGTATTTGATAATAGGTATCCTATATAAATATCAAGCGACTCCTGTTGCTCCCTTTCCATTTCAGTGCGCCTGAATTCTTAGCAAATGAAAACGTCCAAACAAGTCGCTGATATTCGATGATGATTGATAAAATGCGGTGGCGTATTATTTACTCGGACCAAAATCATCTGACCTGCAATTGCCTTCGTTAGAACAAAATTACAATGAAGAAAGGGATGAGGAACACTTGTTCGCGCGGGAAGTTTATTTCATACGAATACTCACAAGCACCATAAAACTGTACATTTGCAGTGCCCCTGAACACAACAATCTATCAAATAAACACACATTCGGCTACACACAGACGCGCACGCACACACACACACACACCGGATTATGTATGCATACGATCGTATGCCTACAAACTATCAAGGCTGCCAATGGATGTGACAGCTTTTTTGCTTACTTTTTAATCCACCCAATACAAGGCCTAAGGGCAACGTAAGTGTGTGATGTGTGTGTTATTTATAAGTATCTATATGTTACGGCTTCTAATATTTAAATTTATTTAACCCTAGAACACTAGGTATATAGTACCCAGGGCAAATTTTCCTATTTTTAATTATAATTTTCAGTACCTGATTTTCTTACCTAAATAATGTTTTCCAGTTCCTATTAATGTTAACTCAAAGTACAAAGTTTGAAGTGCCTGTATGTAAAATATTTCAAATAAAGATTTATATTTAATATTTGTTTTTGATATTTTCAGAATCGGGTATGATATACCCATGGTTAGTAGTGGTGTAACTTTAATTGATGGTTAGTGTTCTAGGGTTAACTACGGTTTCATGACTTTATCTTTGTTGTTACTATCAGACCGTTTCGACCGTTGCGAGCTCTGGTCTTCATCAGGTGTATATCCATCCAGGTAACTTTCAGGTACTTTTGAACTGAAGCTTTAATTTATCTACTAAGGTAGAGTCTTCCCGTTTTTCTGTCCACATGTCAAGGGGGGGTAACTCGTCTAGTTCTTATTTGATACTGCTCAGTTATGTCTCGCCCTATTGAATCTAAGTCGACACTGTTTGTCTCAGCGATTAAACTCACAATAATTATGTAACCAAATTCATTCCTAATATTATTCTAATATTAATGTGGAACGCCATCAATATAAAACAGTGAGAATAAGATCCTCAAGAATGATCCTGGCCAAATCTTCTTCTTCTACGTGCCGTTTCCCTTCATGACGTTGACAATCATGGCCCTCCACAATTTCCTGTCCTTTGTAGCTCTTAATAAATTTTGTCTTTTTGATACCTCCGCCATCCATTCACTGAAGCTCGCCAGAGGTTATACGTTGCTTACTTGTGTCTCTCTTGCCTTTAATCTGTCCCGTGAGTATCAAATTTTCCAAGCCCACTTTCCTTATTATGTGCCCCATAAATTTCAACCCTCTCTTCCTGAGGTTATGTATACGTGTCCTTTTTGTTTCCCTTTTCTCTACAGCTTCCTCGATGCTCACATGTTCAGTCCATGGTAACCTCAGCATCCTTCTGTAGAACCACATTTCTGTTGTCTCTTCTTCATCTTTAAGAAGATTGTCCAGCATTCACTGCCATAGAGGAGGACTGATATTACATACAAGGGGTGAAAGAAAGCAATTTGGTTGAGTGTGGATTCGTCTCCCTAACAACATTTGGGAAGAGAATTGATATAGCAACAAAAGATGATCTCGGATTGTCATTGTTTAATTGGAAACCGAATATCAGAAACTGCCGAGAACCGCCAATTTCAAAGACCCCATTAAATCTGAAAAATAGTTTAGTTTCATAAAGTCATTTAATTTCTATATTATTCAGTCTATCGGAACATTCAGGCTTTATTGGTGTTCAATAATACATAATTCTATTGTTATTTGTACAGTGTAACCCGGATATGAGAGACCCGGATATAAGAGAAACCCGGATATAAGATATTTATTCTCCGGTCCCGACAACTCTCTTATATCCGGGTTACACTGTATTTAAGTGAATCCTGGTAACATCTGAGAACAACTCTTAAAGGGTTTTTCGTTTTAGAAAAAACATGGAAGAAAATGACACGTCTAAACGATTTTCTTGGCTCCGTAGTAGTAGCAGTGGTAGCTTCATTGAAATACAGAAATGAATTAGATTATTCTATAAATTAGGGACAAGAATACTGTTAGCCGTGTGCTCACTCAAATGGAATATGGCACAAGGCCAATTTTAAATTGAGACTCCCACGTGTACATGGGACTAGAAACCGAAAATAGCCCAGAGCTTGGCACTTACCCTTCTGGGGATGTCTCGGGCGCCAGGGACTCACCGGAGGGAGAATTATTGCCTGGAGGGACGCCCCCACCCGCAGAACTGGACTTAATTAACCAAGACTGAGAACCATTAATAAAATTCTGACAAGTCTCCATGCATAAAACGCAATATATATACATGCATATATATATATTATATATATATATATATATATAATATATATATATACATATATATACACACCCACACACACACACACACACACACACACATACATATATATATATATATATATATATAAAACTTTTCTACAACACAGAGGAATTAACTGAATGAAGACAAGCAGTTTGATGACACGAAAGAAATAAAATTTTATATCAACTCTGATCAATAAAACTTCACGATTATTCAGTATTTGTCAGTTTGGGGGAAAATACCATTTTTAATGGAAATCAACATTGACAGATAGATGTAAACAAACGGAGATAGATAGATAGATAGATAGATAGATAGATATGAACAGAATGAGATAGATAGATAGATAGATAGATAGATAGATAGATAGATATGAACAGAATGAGATAGATAGATAGATAGATATGAACAGAATGAGATAGATAGATAGATAGATATGAACAGAATGAGATAGATAGATAGATAGATAGATATGAACAGAATGAGATAGATAGATAGATAGATAGATAGATAGATAGATAGATAGATAGATAGATAGATAGATCCTATCATTTTTTTTTACAGTTGAGGCTCGTTCTGCAAACTTTTACACTTTGTTCAGTATTATTGTTGAAATTTTGAAAATTGCAGTCTTCGATTAGCGCTTGGTTTGTGGGGCATAAATATGACAAGTGGTAATAATTCAGGAGATTTATCGGAGCCTATCACTCGGGAGAGCGGTGTGACGCGAAACTCAATAGTCGACCAATAAGTCACCTGAACTTATATTTATTCATTCATAAACCAGTGTCGCTTTAGTGATATTAAACACATTATTTCACAAACCTGTTGACTTTAAAATAGTTCCAATTCTAGTAATTTTTACGTATTTTGGTATGCATCGAGTTTTATTATTATTATAACATAGATAGATAGATAGATAGATACGTACATACATACATACATATGAATAGACTGTGATAGATAGATAGATAGATAGATAGATAGATAGATAGATAGATAGATAATGAACATGCGGAGATAGATAGAAGAGTCCACCTGAAGAAGGCCGGATAAGTACAACGGCCGAATCGTTGTGATAAATATGGTAAGAAAGATGAGGACAATAGTCCGAATAATGTAAATAGTGTACATAATACCTCATCTAAGAAATATAGACAGATACTGAAAGGCCGAAACGTTGCAATAAATATGGCGACAAAGATGAGGACAATAGTCCGAATAATGTAAATAGTGTACATAATACCTCATCTTAGAAATATAGACAGAAAATATAGACAGAAATATAGACAGAAATATAGACAGATACAGATAGATAGATAGATACGAATAGACTGTGATAGATAGATAGATAGATAGATAGATAGATAGATAGATAGATAGATAGATAGTGATTTTCCAACGTTAGCTTAGATGTGGCACAAGGCCGAAAGTATGGGGCACCCAGTGAGGATCGAACTCACTACTCAGTCGTACTCGGGGTGCCCAAGATAGATAGATAGATAGATAGATAGATAGATAGATACGAACATATTGAAATAGATAGATAGATTGTTATTTTTTGTTTTGTTTTGTTTTTGTTTTGTTATGGGGTTGTTTTTGCTTCGGGCTAGTGATTTTTCATATGGTAAATAGCCTGAAGTATTATTCCTAAACAAAAGAACTGTGACAGACTTGTTTCTTCCTTCCCCATCTTTACTTAATACACCGGTCACCAATATAGAGAACCTAGAAAAAGGAGTGGCCACCCGTGGCGGGAACATCGCACTACGGCTGTTGAGGCCACACTGTCAATATTCACAAGTGCTCTATAACTAATGTTGAGCTCCTTTTCTTCATAAATATTGCAAATCTACACGTACCCACACGCACCCACACACAAACACCCATATATACATATATATATATATATATATATATATATATATATATATATATATATATTAGGGTTATGACTTTTTTAACCCCTATGTTCCTGTGTCATAAATCGATTAACTTTTGTTCAAAAGTAATGAAAGGGACACTAATTGTTTTGCTTCTTGAAAAAGGTCACCTGAAACTGAAAATTCGATTGTACCATATTTATCAATTTGTTAATGATGTAACTTGATCGTACACATGTATTTTAACACATTTAATAGTTTATAGCTATAACATAACATACAATCTTAAATATAAACAAAAATTTCAAACTTACTGTTGTGGTAGAATCCACCTAATTTGCATAGTGGAGTACCGACTATATAAATATGGTTGGTACCGGGAAGACATGAGAGGCGAATCAAGAGATTCAACTAGTGACTCTGCCCGACTGCGACTTAGTCAACACATTCTCCAGGAACGGTCTTCCCAGGAATATACAAAAGACTATATGTAAATATTGTGTACACTTTCTTGTTTCAATACATTTTGTTCTAAGTACATTTTGTGTTGCATTATTATTCCATGCATTAGTCAAGTTTCAACACTTACATATACAATTAGAAACTCATACCTACAACTATGAACAGGTATATAAAGAATTTAATGCTTTTTTGTGAGTGTGCAAGCTCTGATAATCATCTACATTGCAGATTTGGTCAGTAGACCAATGATCCGCCCATGTGTAAGAGATGAATCTACAAATGTTGATTAAATTAGTCTCTTTTATCTGGTAGAAAAATAAATGCCAAAAGAGCTACTATTGACCTAGACTTCCATCTTAAGTTAGGTATTTTTTTAAATTTTCAGTTGAGTTAATCTTCATATCATCACGCCATCCTGCTGTTTACCAGTCCTGAAATTTATTTACAAGCTCACAGATAAATGGATTTTCGGTACTGGGCGATTTGTTGTTTCCTCCAAGTTTGTCATCTATTACTACGCGAAGCACTCGGTCAAGAACATTCTGCTAACAGTCTCTGAATTGTAGTTCTTCCATTTTCTTTTGAGCAAATAGTATTTGTAATTGAATGGCAATCTCATTCCTGCTTCCAGTGTTCAATTTCATAGTGTCCTCAGCAATGATCATTATGGTCGATCATAAATTGTTTTCATATAGAACAGTTTTTATTCCTTTGACAACATTATCCGCTTTTCCCGTTTGTTAGATGTAACGCTTCTAACTTAAGTTCTCTTCTTTCATTCTTCAAAACAAGCACTTGATATTCTTGGCCATCAATTTGTTTACTATCAAAATACAATGACCAATTTCCTAAGCGTAGTATTCATCTCTCCTTGAAATTTAACGGCTAATAGTAGTTCTATAAATACCAGATTGAGAAGGTGTGTCAACGTCAGTCCTTACTTGAGATTAACTGATGACAAACATTTGCTGCTTTGCTGGTTCATAAGTTTGAAGATGTTACGAATTAGGTTGCAGTTTTGAATTTGCTATACTTTTTTTCTTGTGGATTGTTCTTCAGAACATTCGGTCTCTTCATATCCATTCTCTGATTGTGTCTCTGATTCAGAGATTGTAGTCTTTCCAGTCGTATATCCAACATGTCCTTTGCTTTCAATCAGATGCTGATATAACCGTCTCTCCTCACTACAACATTTTCTTTTGTGATATCAAATGTTTAATTCAATACATCAGTTTCCTTGTTTCACACATTCAGCGAAGGTGTTCAACACTTGAACCAAGATTGCTTCTATGACTTGAGTTGGCAAATTTGGTAAATTTAAATTTTTTGGCCATAAACTTGTCACTCCTTTAACAAATTCTTTTATACGTTCATTCCTTCCCCTGGTGGATGCTCCAAGGAACATATAGCGACAACTAATTTGGATTTTGAGTGATATCATGCTTTTGTTTTTCAATAATTGTTCTTCTAGTGAATCAGTTCTTTTCTTGCGTGATTCTTGAAATCTTATGAGATTCTTCATCCGGATATTCTTCTTTCTTTCAGTGGCAGAAGTACTTTTTCATGAGATTTTATAATTAAATATGAATACTTGGATATCTTTCAGCAAATTAATCAGCGTTGCTCAAACAAGAAGCTTATATACTTTGAAACAAACAAAAAATATTTATTCGCAAACACAACATATTTTTTCCATTTGCTTTATCTAAATGACGACACAAACAGCTTATATATTCCTATAAAATACACGTCATAAATTTACAAAAAGTTCTAGAAGGCTCCAGAAAGTTCTAGAAAAATTCCAAAAAGTTCTAGAAGATTCCATAAAGATCTAGAAGGTTACAGAAACTTTAGAAGATTCCAGAAAGTTCTAGAAGGCTCCCGAAAGTCATAGTACTTCTCTACGTATATACGATTTAAAAGATTTCATGTTGAGTGTGACTGAATTAAACCCGTCTTCAATATTTGTTAAAAGTTTATCGAATTATGAAAAACAAATCAATTATTTTACAAAAAATCATAACCCTAATATATATATATATATATATATATATATTTAAAGACATTTATGATATGTTTAACGTTCTTTTTATAGATACAAGTATTTAAGCTTAAATACTTGTATCTATAAAAAGAACGTTAAACATATCATAAATGTCTTTAAATAAATTGTCGGACATTGTCCAATTCAAAATATATATATATATATATATATATATATATATATATATATATATATATATATATATATATATATATTTAAAGACATTTATGATATGTTTAACGTTCTTTTTATAGATACAAGTATTTAAGCTTAAATACTTGTATCTATAAAAAGAACGTTAAACATATCATAAATGTCTTTAGATAAATTGTCGGACATTGTCCAATTCAAAATATATATATATATATATATATATATATATATATATATATATATATATATATATATATATATATATAAAGAGATAGATAAAGAGATAGGTAGATATGTGTGTGTTTGTGCATGTGGAAGAACAGCACTATACATATATATATATATGTATTTATTTATTATAATTTTATCATATAGAAAAAACCATTTTACTCACTACAAAGATGCAACTTGGTTTCAGTGCATTTCAACTGCACATCTACGGGTGAGGGTCGAAAATCGTTAGAACAATCCTGTTTGTAGGCAAGCCGGATGTAAAACGTCACTTCCTTTTTTCATTTTTTTTAGAAGAAAAATAAACATACAAAATATATATAAAGTATCTGAGTGGAACAATAGTGGTTGATATATATATATATATATATATATATATATATATATATATATATATATATATAAAGATATTACACCGAAAACATGTGAAAATCTCTACACGATTGCAGTCGTCTTTCGATGTGTATCAAAGTGCATCTCATCAGGCGATTGTAAATTACTGGCGAGTGAACGATTTATCTAGATTTAAAATTTAATACAAACCTTTTTTACGAAAAAAAAGGGCGGGTAATAAGTTTTATGGGCTTTATTCTGATCAACCAATCAAATATGAACTGCGTTAAATTTAAACTAAGCAAAGAAGCAAAAATAAAAAAAATTATTTTTTATAAATGGTTCATGACCCGTAAATTGGCAGCTAACGATGTTACAATAAACTAAATAGAACAAATTTAGAATACCTAAAGAGCCAAAACCTATCTACCTAAGAATCACCTACTGGTTCGTCAAGATAATTCTAACTAAAGCGGGTTGGCCCAAACGTACTAATATCTGGGAAAAAATTCAATCAAAAAGCAAACACTAAAAACATCAGTACTGCTTGAAAATAATTAACCAGTACTACAAGGTCTAGCCAAAAGAAAAAAAACCGACAGTGTTACCTAACCTGATACGTAAAAGTCAAAAAGTGTATTCGCGTCCTTGTGGGTGAAGAATTATTTTACAACCCGTTTCTCACAGACAAAACGTCCCAAGTCTCCCGCTGCTCTGTCGCTATTTCAAAGGTAAGTGTTCAGATGTACATACATTAGTTCCACCAGTTCGATCCTACATAATTAAGATCTGCCATGCCACGCCCATTGAAGCGAACCCGCTTGTTCACTTCATATTTCATTGGTAAAATACAACTTCCACTTGAGCAGCTTCTTCCCACGAACCGCTGCTATGTGGAACTGACTCCCAAGAGGATGCTTCTCCGATTAGTACAATCTTAACCTGCTCATGTCTAGGATCAACCGTTATCTTCCCCATATATTCCTATAAATTGTGCCACTAACTCTGTAACCCTCTCCCTCGAATGACTCCCAAGAGGATGCTTCCCCGATCACTACAATATAACATATTCCTATAAACCGTGTTTATTACTCTATAACCCTCTACCTCGTGTGGTTCTCGAGCCTTGCATCATTGTAAAAAATCATTTTTCTCTTATTTTAAACTTGACAAATAACACGTTATAATCTTTATGTCCTAATTTGTTTTTGGCTCGAAGATTATTTTACTTAGAAGATAAATCGTTTGTACTTACATTGTACGCATAAACTATCAAAACCTTAAATATTGCTGCTATGTTTATGGTACTCGTAAACTAGTAAGTAGAAACGAATCTAGTAGTAGAACGATTCGTAATCTAACCATCGTATTTACGATATAGTATCTGTGACCAATTAGTACAAGCGTTGCTATATGACATTGGAAACTCATGTTTTAAATATTCGAGATTCTTGAGATATAGGTAATAGGCATGCATTTATCTTGCGAAATAATGGTAGCGCCCTTTAGAGGTGAGACTGGATGATCTCTCCCGAAAGCAGGCCTGGGCGATGGCATATCGAAGCCATCTTCTGACCCGACCATATGCCCTCACCGTCTCGGCCGTACCAACAGGACTTTAGATATAATGGTAAAAAACAGTGAACAGCATATTTCAGCATAATCCTGTGATACAAAAGATACGTCGGATTCATTAAGTAGATGAGTCAAGAAGAGTCTCAAGGTTATTTCTGACAATTTCTTCTCAAATAAAACTCTTCTTTAATAACTTCAAAGGACTGAGCAACCCTGTATTTTCCTATTCCGAAGGGTTAATGCTGCTGGTTATAAGTAGGGCTTTACTAGAGCTGTGAGACCTTGGATAGAGGGCGGGAGCAAAGGAAGACCGTACACCTATCAACAAGTCTTTGCGTCATCTCATAAGACCAATACGACACAAGAATAGATGAGTTACAATCCCTACGATCACATCACCCCAAACATATGGAATCTTAACTCACAAAACCTCAATCCGTTTGATAACTACGTATGAGGCCTAGCCGAGAAAGAAGTCAAGCATCACCCTCATAACACTATAAAATATTTCAAATCTGCCATTGTCCAAAATATGTAAAGATTATTTGATTCGGGCAACTTAACGTTTCAGGCCTCGTATTGAAGGAGTTATCGATGCTGACGTCGGATTCATTAAGTAGATTAAGTTTCGAGATTACCCATGCTATTCTCTCAAATAAAAACTCTTCTTTCATGACTTATGCGCTTTTACTAAATTCCTGAAAAAGGGTTCAGTTCGACATTCCAACCACCTGAAGAAGGTCGGAGCGTACAACGGCCGAAACGTTGTAATAAATTTGCCGACAAAGATGAGAACAATAGTCCGAATAATGTAAATACGGTAAAAATTCCTCTAATTTTATCTAACCATTTGCTGCTTCATCCTAGTTCTACGTTTTATTTTTAATTTACAATATTTTAGATTATGAAGTCTGTATTCAAACGTATTATTGCATTGAATTTATACGATTTGTGTCTATATTCCATCGACATATAGAAAAAAATAAAACTCTTCTTTAATCACTTAGGCATCTTTTACTAAATTCTGGCAAGTAAGCAATGGCCTCTTCACTTTTACACCACTGTTTTACAGAGAGACAGCCACAGTATAGAAGATGTTTTCCTCTTCTATGTCATCCTTGTCAACAGAGTCATCTTGTTCATTATTCTCAAAATATATATCATCTTTATTGCAACCTATCTTTTATCGACCACACTGATGAAACTGTCGTCCAATGGGTTAATGAAAGCGCATTTTTTAATGATTTTCTCACATATTCATCATAATGTCCGCTTTTGTTTCACACTGCTACAGAAAACTAGCGACTAGAAAATATTAGTTTATAATTTTGTCTCTCCTAATCGGTGCTTATTTTCGCCGCAAGCTTCTTGAATTATTGTGTGAACATGGCCGTATGTTGGCGCTAAACACGCCTCCATTTTGTGTCTAAAAATATTATTGTAAACTATAGAAATTCTTATTTTTAGTCGATATTAGCCAAATGGAAAATGTTAAATCTAAGTTAAATTTAGTTGCTACTAATTCTGAATGTCATTGTGATATTTTAAACGTGATGTTTTTCCATGTTATTCCAAAGACCACAGTTAGGAGTGCGCATTATACACTAATAATTACAGCATTCAATACATCACATTTATTAATTCAGTATGTTTATTTATCGTTAAATAGCAAGAATTAAGAACAAAATAGTAGCTTCGGAAGAGGTGCGGACTCTCAAATGGCAACTTAGGCGCTTGCTATGTCATGTAGCAACATTTATACTTTATGGCTATTCGATTTAATACAAATCGAATGAGACATCCTTTTCATTTTAACGAATATCTGTTTATTGTGGTGCATGACATATCAATCAATTTCTCAATAGATTTAATCGAACTATCTTTGCCACTTTGATCTATTGATCAGTTTAGCTTTGTTTCGGAAGTATTTAACGCTGGTATTTGTTATCGGAGTTCGAGCCCATATAAAATCTACAATTTCTAATGACGATTTTCAACACAAAGAAAATTGCGGCGAAAATATTATCCTCCCACCAAAACAACCTATTTATTCATCTACGTGTAAAATGTGCATAGATAAATATGAGCTGACTGAGATAGATAGATAGACAGATAGATAGATAGATAGATAGATAGATATGAGCTGACTGAGATAGATAGATAGATAGATAGATAGATAGATAGATAGATATGAGCTGACTGAGATAGATAGATAGATAGATAGATATGAGTAGACTGAGATAGATAGATAGATAGATAGATAGATAGATAGATAGATAGATAGATATGAGTAGACTGAGATAGATAGATAGATAGATAGATAGATAGATAGATAGATAGATAGATATGAGTAGACTGACATAGATAGATAGATAGATAGATATGAGTAGACTGACATAGATAGATAGATAGATAGATAGATATGAGTAGACTGACATAGATAGATAGATAGATAGATAGATATGAGTAGACTGACATAGATAGATAGATAGATATGAGTAGACTGACATAGATAGATAGATAGATATGAGTAGACTGACATAGATAGATAGATAGATATGAGCTGACTGAGATAGATAGATAGATAGATAGATAGATAGATAGATATGAGTAGACTGAGATAGATAGATAGATAGATAGATAGATAGATATGAGTAGACTGAGATAGATAGATAGATAGATAGATATGAGTAGACTGAGATAGATAGATAGATAGATAGATATGAGTAGACTGAGATAGATAGATAGATAGATAGATATGAGTAGACTGAGATAGGTAGATAGATAGATAGATAGATATGAGTAGACTGAGATAGATAGATAGATAGATAGATAGATAGATAGATAGATAGATATGAGCTGACTGAGATAGATAGATAGATAGATAGATAGATAGATAGATAGATAGATATGAGCTGACTGAGATAGATAGATAGATAGATAGATAGATAGATAGATAGATATGAGCTGACATAGATAGATAGATAGATAGATAGATAGATAGATAGATAGATAGATATGAGCTGACTGAGATAGATAGATAGATAGATAGATAGATAGATAGATAGATATATATGAGCTGACTGAGATAGATAGATAGATATGAGCTGACTGAGATAGATAGATAGATAGATAGATAGATAGATAGATAAGGAAAGAAGGAAGCAAAGACACAACTGATTGTGAAATGGTTGGGTGTTGATTCCACAGACATACGTATCCAAATATACTTGCTTATAGAATTAACTTGACAGCTTGAGCCATAAAGAGGCGTTCGGACAGGAGATTTTAATAGGCATCTAACATTTTACAAGATATAAGAAGAAACATTTTGCAACTCTACCTACGAATGAGATTATTCACCCACGCCTGTTGCTGTCTCCGCGCGTACGTGTCTATGTATTCGACTGATGTTCAACTCCGTCAAACTTCACTGGTGAATGTGTGGGTAACACCGGAGACCGGAAACAGAATTCTGACGTTCACTAAAAGAAGTCAAAAGTTTTATTAGAGTTTTCTGATTTCCGAAATAATGTAATGGTTGCAGCTTGCCACGTTTTCCTGCCGTTCAGTGCAGGAACTTCTGTGTCTTCGAAACATTTTCTTCATGCCAACGTTTTAACACAAAACGAACCACCATATCACAACGAGTGTCAATTCCTTTTCCTTTGTTATGAAGTCTTCATCAAGAGATTAGTAAAATGTCAAACGTATTCTCTACCGCTAACAAACTCTCTCAATAATTTTCTTTCTTTCTTTCTTTATTTCTTTCTTGCTTTCGTTCTTTCTTTCTTTCTTTCTTGCTTTCGTTCTTTCTTTCTTTCTTGCTTGCTTGCTTTCTTTCTTTCTTTCTTGTTTTCGTTCTTTCTTTCTTTCTTGCTTGCTAGCTTTCTTTCATTCTTTCTTGCTTTCGTTCTTTCTTTCTTTCTTTCTTGCTTTCGTTCTTTCTTTCTTTCTTTCTTGCTTGCTTGCTTGCTTTCTTTCTTTCTTGCTTTCGTTCTTTCTTTCTTTCTTTGACTATCTGTGCCTGTCTTTTCCATTTTCTCCTTTTCTTTTTTTCCTTTCACTTTATTGTCCATCTTCTAATGTTTCTGATTCCCTTCCATTTTTGTTCTCTCTTTCCAACATCCATGTGTGTGTGTGTGTGTGTGTTTATACTTAGAGAGAGAGAGATAAATGGAGACGAAAAGGAGTTAAAACGAAGAAGAGAAAATGAATGAGGAGAGAAGGGAGAAAAAGAGTATATAGAGAGGACAGCGACACAGAGAGAGTGAGAAAGAAAGAGAGAAAGAAAGAAATAATAGAAAGAGAGAAAGTAAGAATATATATATAGAGTGAGAGATAAAAAGAGAGAGTAAATATATACATATATATATATTGAGAGAGAGATAGAAACAATATATTTATAGAGTGAGAGAATATATATATATATATATATATATATATATATATATATATATATAGAAAGAGCGAGAAAAATATATAGAGAGAGAAAAAGAATTAATATATATATATATATATATATAGGGAGATAGAGAGAGCGACAGAAAGAACATATATTATTATTTTCTCTCTCTCCCTCTCTCCCTCTCTCACTTCATATATATATATATTCTTTCTTTCTCCCCCTCTCTCTCCATATATATTCTTTCTCTCTTCCTCTCTCTCACTATCTATCTATCTATCTATCTATCTATCTATCTCTCTCTCTCTCTCTATATATATATATATATATATATCAATATATGTATATAACCTTTCTCTCTCCCTCTCTCACTCTCTCTCTATATATATATATATATATTTCTCACTATATATATTCTCTCTTTCTCTCTATATATGTAACTTAATCACTACATATATATTCTTTCTCTCTCTCTCTTTCTTTATATATATATATGTCTTTCCCACTATATATATATATATTCTTTCTCTTTCTATATATATATATGTCTTTCTCCCTATATATATATATATATATATATATATATATATATATTCTTTCTCTCTCTCTCTCTCTCCCTATATATATATATCTTTCTCTCTTTCTCCCTATATATATATATATATATATATTCTTTCTCTCTCTCTCTCCCTATATATATATATCTTTCTCTCTTTCTCACTATATATATATATATATATATATATTCTTCCTCTCGCTTCTTTCTCTCTATCCTTCTCAACACTCACTTTCTCTTCTTCATTTTTTAATCGACATTTAACTCATTTTCTTTTCTGCCCCATTTCTCTTTCTCTCTCTCTATCACCTGTACTCTCTTTCTTTTCCCTTCTTCCATTCTCTCTTTCTCTCTCTTTCCACTCTCTCTCTCTCTCTCTCTCTCGTTCTCTCTTTCTTCGTTTTCTTTCTTTGTTTGTTTTCTTTCTTTCTTTCTTTTTCTCGTTTGCCCGATGTATAAGTGTATCTACATAAAACAAGATATAATTGACGCGCTGAACGTTGTCCAAAAGTTTTTTCCAGCTCTGCCATTCAGATTTATGACGGGTACCCACAATGCATTGCTGGGCATTTGCTATTTTCGCAACGGTCCAGCGCGTTTGAGTCGCTTGATTGACATCTAATCAATTGCTCCCACTGACGGAACTTTTAAATCGAGTGTTTCTTTATACGGGCCGGCTGAAAATGGACATCGCATTATTTCAACTTACATTTCCAGCAAAAATGTATTTTTCTCCACAGAGCCTATCGAAAACAGCTTTATCGTCCGATAACAAATTGAAATTTGAAACGACTTATAAGACCACTTTAACAAATATCAGGGAGATATAAATATTTCGTAAATATATAAGATCTCATAAAATATTTTAAGTTATAACCTTGGAACTTCCGACATAATGTCAGATCCAACATGCGACTCATAAAGATGCTCTGTTTCTATTCATAAAGGTTTATGAAACAAGAACTAAAATATTTGCCAAGGTATGTTTGGCACAAGACCATTATATTTAAGCACTGAATGAAAGTCTTTAACAATAGTCGCTATTTATTCGTCTCCCCACGTTGGTGTAATGTAATACAAGGTCGTTTTAATGTGGCGTTTCTATACGCGTATATATGGCCCAAGACCATAAGTTGCCCAATCCTACAACTAGGCCTGGCACGTACTATCACCGAACATCCCGACGGAGGGGAAGGCTGATTGGGGACCCGGGCAATGCTTTGTGACCCTTGCTAGCTTATCAGAATTTACTTCTTTCTGTCTCCATTTATATACGTTACAAATTAAACTAAACCCAACTGACGTCATTCTGGGGCTTTTATGCGTTCAAAGGACTGCTTATATTACAGACGTTTCTTTGGATTTTGTCGTGAATCTCAAGATATATAGATATATACGTTTCGGCCTTTGTACGCTCCGGCCTTCTTCAGGTGGTTGGAATGGCGAACTGAACCCTTTATTTCGCTCACTGGGGTAGACTGTTTTAGTTCCACGTGCCATGTTTAATGGATGTCAGTTATTAGTTATCTCCTGTTAGTTCCCCTCTCCAAGTTCTCCACTGCCTTAACTGAGTATTGAACTCACACTCTTTGGGTCCTGTCACTGGATCTAACCACTGTGCAATGTGTCCTTGAGGACACATGGCACAGAGGATAAAGGCGTTGGTTAGATCCGTGGAACTAGAAGAGTCTACCCCAGTGAGCAAAATAAAGGGTTCAGTTCGACATTCCAACCACCTGAAGAAGGCCGGAGCGTGCAACGGCCGAAACGTTGTAATAAATATAGCGACAAACATGAGGACAATAGTCCGAATCATGTAAATAGTGTACACTTTTCTTTGTTGTCTAAGGACAATTTTTATGTCGTAATAGTTGTCTTAGATTCTGGAAGACGCATTTCATATAGATTTTTGTAGTTTTGTGTCACATTTTCCGCCATCTGTTACTACACTATTCTTATAGTCAAATTTCTCTGTTTGTTTGGTTTTGACGTTCCCAATACGTAACCGACACTTTGGGCTGTGTCTCTTTTGCTGACAACCATGTATTCTCTATTTGGTATATTAATATCCAACCTTTTTCTGTCTTTACGTTTTGATGCTTTTCTTTGTTTTTCCTCTTAACAAAAGAGATTTTTTCCTTTTCTTTTCTCACGAAATATAATCTGATGAGGGCTAAATAATAATAAATTAACCGAAACGTTCAGCTAACAAATAAGTGAATGCTACTAACAAGACTTATCTACATCACAAACACTTCCAGGCGCCCTTCCTAACTGATTTTTCTACCGCAGACCACAGAGACAAGGAGGGTGAACCACACTGTAAAAATGATATCCCCACCGGTCACTCTTGCACCCGCTGAAGAAAAACCTGTCTATCAGTAGTCTTGTTGGTTGCTAACGGTTCTAGATTTCTTGCTTGTAAGACCAGCCTATTGTATGCTATAATGTAAACGACAGGGCCAGTTATTTACACTACATTCAGATTATTGTCCTCATCTTTGTTGTTATTGTCTTACAGCCGTATAGGATTGAAACTCCGGTTCCCGTGCGATCATCAAAATTAAACAAAGTCGAGCTTTGTCAGTACCTAGATGGATGACCGCTTGCGAATACCAGGTGCTGTAAGCTTGGATGTGCGGGTGGTGTAATGGATAATGGCTCGTAATTGTTATTCGGAGAGCCGAGTTCCAATTTTAGTTGGGTTCGTTATATTCACTTACGCGCAAATGCATTTGGAAACTTCTTCTCCCCTTATCTATGGGTTAGTAAGATAAAAAAACAGTATCACGAAAAAATTCTTACAATCTAAAAATATTTTCTTATTTTAAATAAATTGTAACGGGTTGATAAACCGTCAAAAACGAATCAACCAATCAAAAAAAATTGTCCTTTTTTTTTCTCACGAAATAAAATGTAATAGTGGTGAATAATAAATTAGCCAAAATTAGCTCAGCTAATGGGCATCAAACAGATGAATCGATACAAGAACTTCTAGGCGCCCTTCCTCACCTGATTCGACTGCAGGCTCAGTGGATGGGCAGCACCATGAAAATAATATTCCCCATCGGTCACTCTTGCACCCACAGCAGAAAAACTTGTCTCCCACTAGTCTTGCTAGTTACTAACGGTGCTAGATACCAGTTCCTAAGACTGTTTGACCCATATTTGTTGTTGTTATAAGAAAAATGGAGACAATAGTCCGAATGTGAATAGTGTAAATAATGATAACACATCAGAAATATTTTCGATAGTAGGTCAGGGGTCGAACGGCAAAGGATTGAAAAGTAAAATGACGAATAGACAAAACGATGAATGAACAAAATGACGAATGGACTAAGTATGGAATGAACAAAGTGTCTAATGGAGAAAATGCCGATCGGAAAAAAAAACAGTCGAACTGACAAAATGACAGAAATATGGAAAGCACAAAGTTTCAAAAGGACAAGTAAAAATGAACATATCGTCAGGATTTTAAAATAATCTCGATGTAAATAATCAATTAAGCTATTATCAACTTTTTATTACTTAGCTTTGGTAGCATTTAATAAATAATCACCTTAATAGTAAGCCTCCACAAACATCGGTTAGCGGCCCAATTTGGTGGAGGGGTCGTTTATTACGCTCTTTTATTAGCCGAATTGAATTGAGAGTCTTATATATATATATATATATATATATATATATATATATATATACATTGGGGACTGTAATTAGGCGCCTAGCTCACAATTCAGTTTATTTAATAAATTCAATTTTTTCTTCAAGTTTTAAACGTCGTAATTCGGACTTATATTTTAGCATACCCTTCATAATGCTCGTTCAATAATTAGTCCGTTCATCATTTTTGTCAATTCGATATTTTTTCCATTCGTCATTTTGACCTTTGACACTGTCTTCACTAGATATGTTCTGTTACTCTAGCAATATTTAGGATGTTAACGATTTTCCCCAAATTTCTAGACAAATGTGATTTGGTATTTAATTTGATCTTCTCGGCCTATTTTTTCTTCCTGTTCATAATCAATTTAATATCAGTTACAGAAACAAGAGACGAAAAATTCTCAAGATGAACGCAATTGATGCGAGAAACAGAAGGAAAGAAGAATTTATTGTTGATACAATGAAAATCACACACAAAAAGATGCTAAATAACTTTTGTTATTTGTGAATGTTCTTTAAAATAAAGAAAAGCTATTTTCTTCTCAAAATATCTTAACAGTGAAAAAATTAGTTCCAGTCGTACATAACCCTTCGTAATGATGATCCTCAACTCCACTACACCCAAAATCCGTTGCTGACAACAACATCCTGGATAATTGCTCTCCAGTGGGATTATCCATAGATGTTGAAATCTATCATGTTTTTGTTTTACAGACGTAGTATCTGTAGCCCATGTTTAAGTATAGCTTCAGGTGGCTCATTTGGAAATTCCGAATTTTCCTTCTCTTTAACTGGTTGACAACCATGACTCGAAAACCCATCGCTAGGGGACAAAATAGGTGCTCGTACTTTTTCGAAGAGTATTTATACGAAAGAATGTAACAAATTCAGTCGGAATTCGAACCCGGCTCTCTAATTTCATTCAATTCGCATTGAAAGAATGGGTTAAAAAAACGGGACTTATATCGACAAGAAAGAAAGTTTGTTTTTTTTTTATCTTAGATATAAGTTAAAGACAAGTAAGAAATGGCCTATCGTCTATGCCGGGAATAGAATCGCACTTGTGCAAACCAAAGCGTAATTTCATCGTCTTTTACCGCCCACGATATGACTCAAACACTAAACAATTTTCAAGCCGATGAAAAGAGAAGGTTTTCGTAAATTTGTTTTTTCATGAGTTCTTATATCAGAAACCCGAACCGTAACGCACGGAAGAACTAAATAATCAAACCTGCTTTTGTTCAACTGTTTTTAAACTTAAAACCAATATAAATTAATTTTGATACAATTTTATTTCAACAACTTGCCAGTTGTAACCAAGTCATTAGTTAGTTATTTAATATATAAAACAGGCAGACAGAATCACGTGATATTACTTTAACTCAATATTTTTTCGTCACTTCTAAAAACAGTAGAATGGAGATTACGTTTCCTTGCTTCGAATCGTACATTTTTTTAATTTCCAAAACACAGTCAAAAGGTTTTATATTTTTAACGTTCAGTAGTAAAAAGTCATAAAAAGACAATTGTATTAATTTGTGTGATATTGATTATAACAAATTTGCTTAATACCCATAAAAAATGAAGCGATTATTTGTATAGGCAACTGTACCATGCTAAACCAACTGCAAAAAGGATTTTAAATTTTTGAGGCTCTTCACATCAAAAGAGAGCAAACCACCATCCATAAATTGTGTTTTAATCTAGGCGCATACGTGTCGGAATACATTTGAACAGTAATCTCATTTTAATCACATGACGCTAAAACTTATACCATCATCATAGCATATAAACCCATGTTCATTTCAAGCACCCCTACCCCGGACAGAAAACGTTATAAAATAAGTACTACCGTAGAAAATTTGATGTTAAACTTTAAAATGATTTTTTTTTAATGAAAAATCTTTCTTGAAGCTTTTATTTTAAGTTTAATTTAAAGCTAATAGATTAAATTTAATATTTTCAATAAGTAAAATACTTTGGTATATTTCAAAAACTTATTTAAATTGACTTGAAAGATTTTTTTTTATTTTGCTAAAATAGCTGATTGGCGCCTTTTTTAGTAGTCTTTCATCGCAACGTAATTCTCTTTACAATAATGATGGTACAGCAATAGAGGGTGAACCTTTTCGACAAGAACTCATAATTTTATATCTTGTTACAAACAGAAGCTGAGTGGTTGTCTGGCAGAGTGTTATCTGACACGAAAGTGACTACGACGAAGAGGTGTGTAAGCGAAATTATAGACATCCATCAGCATTTACTGGACTTTTACGAAAACGAAACAGTTGACGTGAGCACAGGTGCGTGATGGGTAATGCCTTTCAGCAGTGGTGACAGCGATTGACAATTCACAATCTTGGTAACCCTGCATAGCTGTCAACCCACGCAAGGTCTTGTTGATCGTTAGCGAAAATGCGTAGCCAGAGAATGACTGCGGAAAATATCTTTTGTAGCGGAAAACTTGGGTCTTTTTCTTTTTCTTTTTGCTGACAAAAAGCCCAATATCTGTGAATTGCTTTACAGGCGGAAAATGTGAAACTGAAACCCGCAGATGTATTAAACAGCCAAAGTTGTTTCCCAAAAACTAAACAAAATATTAAAAAAAAAAAACAGGAAAAAATGTTCTTAGAAACAAAGTGCTGAACTGCTATTTAATATCAGTTCTCTTATATGACTATAAATGCTGGACAATTTCCTCACAAAGGAATAGAAGATTTCAAGCAACATAAATGTTGTTCTACAGAAGGATGATGAGAATGTCGTGTAAGCAACGGGATGTTTTAAGGAAAATGGAAACAAAACACTGGTACTGACACTCAGAATACATCGAAGATAAAATGGGCGGGGGAAAATCGAGTAACCTTGCTGACGAACTAGTCATAGTCAATCGAAGGTAGAAGAGAGAATAGTGAGGATAGTAAAAAAGATAAACACTGCTAAGAGCTACAAAGGATGAGAAGTTGTGGAAAGCCGTGATCGTCCAGGTCTTGAAGGAACACACAACATAAAAGAAGAAAAGCTGAAAACTTGCTCTATCCAAAGGTGTCATTCAGCTCTCTGTATCTGTTGTAGTCTCTGTAGAAATAATTAGGAAGCATTACTTTCAGATCGTTCCCTCCTATACATATTAACTTTGTTTTTTGCGTGTGATCATTACATTTTCCTTTTAATTAACGCCCATCAATTGGCGAAAAGTAACAAACTAAATATTCCTGTGTGATAAGGAATTAATGGGAACCACTAATGAGGCTGAATGTTAAATATTCGTTACTGGCAGGAGTTTTGATTTCTTCAAAGTCTAGTTGACTTCAAACGGGTGAAAAAGATCTTCGTTGTACGTCATGGGACTTCTTGGCTTTTTGATCTCTTTTTTTTTTTTTGTCTGAAATAATTTCATCACTGGACGAGTAATTGAAGACGGTTTTAATTAATTGCAAAGATCTTATGTCGTTATGCATTCTGCTTTTCTTGCTTGCTATAATTTCTCTACACCGTGACATATACGCAGAAGCACAAGCATGCCGACTAAAGGGTTTTGAAAAGAAAAAGCCCTTACGAAAGTTGTGGACACACTTTACTGGGGTTAATTTTTACTTCAAAAGGAAGATAGTTCGTATCCATATGCTGAAAAATATACTCATTTTTGCCAATACTTGGCAGAGCAGCGCGTCTAAAATGCCATCATTTCTTATGTGGATTCGTTTCTCACTAGGTGTCACATTATTGTGACCTTGTACAAGATTAAACTGAGCATAGATAGATAGATAGATAGATAGATAGATATGAACAGAATGAGATGGATGAAGTGATAGATAGATAGATAGATAGATAGATAGATAGATAGATAGATAGATAGATATGAACAGAATTAGATGGGTGAAGAAATAGATCGATAGATGGATAGATATGAACAGAATTAGATGGGTGAAGAAATAGATAGATAGATGGATAGATATGAACAGAATTAGATGGGTGAAGAAATAGATAGATAGATAGATAGATAAACAAACTCTCACTTGAAACTAATAAACAGATCAGGTTACTGAAAAGTTTATTAAGGGATATACAATTAAATTAATTTAAATATTTTCTATGACATTCGATAATCTTACGTCACCCTTGTTATAAATTGTGTATTCCATTATAAAAGATCGATTTCGCTTTGATTCAATTGAATTTGTCAACATCACGAACTTATTGGAACAGCTGACAAGACAAAGAAAGATACAGTGAACTAAAATAGTCAGAATATATCACATGGGAAGATATTTTGCCACCCAAATTTCATGATCGTTTCTTGCCTCTCATTTGGATCACGAAAACGAAACGGAAATTGCCTGCAACAGAAATCAGTTTGTTTTCTAATGCAATGTGCTATTCAAACGAGCCAATTACTCACTATAGCATTGCGCAGTAACAAGTTGTCTAGTTTCCAGCAATTCATAATTAAGAAACACTAAAAGAAGACATTTTTTCTCTATCGATTTCGATTAAACAGATATGTCGGAAGTTGTTCTAGTTCAAACCACGACTGTATTCATTTGCAATTCTCATAATAAATCCAGTTTGCGAATTTTGATGTGGTATAATGGTTAGTAAGCATGTCTCGCTAGATTTCGCTCCTAACTTTCAGACTTGTGCTTCGCTTAGTAAATTACTGTTCGAGCCTCACTGGGTGTCCCATACTTTCGGCCTTGGACTACATCTATAAAGCCAGCATTATAAATCTAGTTTCCATCGTCTTAACGAAAATGTTTTTTTCTTGTGTTGAGTAGGAAGACTAAGTCATATTTTAATGTTGCCCGATAGAATCCACGTTCCTTGCCTCTGAATATTTCATGTCTAAATCAGTTAAGTATAAAATATTTAATGATTGCTCCTTTTTTGGCAAAAGAATTATAGATTGAGTGGCCGTGAATAAATGACTCAATAATAGCTACGTGACTCAAAAGGTTTTCCTGGCAGACGAAAAACCTATATGTGGTCCTTGAGATTATAGTTTATTTAGTCCTTATGTGATCTTCAGAGCCTACTGCTGCTGATACACATACTCTGATACACACTCTCTCTCTCTCTTTCTCTCGATATATATATATATATATATATACACATATATATATATATATATAGAGAGAGAGAGAGAGAGAGCGAGAGAGAGGGAGTAAGGTGTGCTATATTTATGGTATAAAGAGGTAGAGCGTATGTAAATATAAAAGTGAACATTGAAGTCAACACTCAGAGGCGTCAGGCTGTTTCATGCTAGACGGTGGCCTGATGATTGCGTCTAGCAGGAAACAGTCTGTCGCCTTTGACTGTTGGCTTCAATGTTCACTTTTACATATATATATATATATATATATATATATATATATATATATATATATATAGCTTACACACACACACACACACACACACACACACACACATATATATATATATATATATATATTATATTTATTTATTTATTTACAGGAAAAAAAACAAAAATTACCTCAACATAGGTTTTTTTTCTATTTCAAACCGTTCTTCATGCAATTATCATTAGCCTGTCAGTGCTTGTCTCGGAGCATAGTCCTAAATTTATTTTCAAAAGTCAGTCTTCCTCTATTCGGCGCCTTTTTTGCTGTAAAAATACATATGCTCTGTTAAAATAAAAACATCGAGCTCTCTGTGGATCAGTTTTAATAAATAATATTACTAGGATCCACCCGGATTATATACTAACGGATCGATTATCTGTAATATATATATATATATATATATATATATATATATATATATATATATATATATATATATATATATAAATTTGTTTAAATATATATAAATGTTTATATATATATATATATATATATATATATATATATATATAAATTTGTTTAAATGTATTTATTTGGATTGATTATCTTTATTTGTTTTTTCTAACGTCTAGTTTATCGGTATCGGTTGTTAGTTTATTTATATATTTGGATGTATTTAGATCAATTTATTTTACTTGTTATTATTTATTTGTTACACTGTATATTTTCTCTTAAAAACTGTTCCCGCCAAAATAATAGTTAGAACAAACTACAATAATCATCCTCAAATAGCTTTAATTATCTTCCCAAACAAAAACAAAACTATTAAATAAGCTATATAAACAAATTTTTACTACGTTAATAAAAACAGCGATCAAAATAAAAATAAAAAAATAAATAAATATATAAGATAAAAAATACAAATAAAAAATAAAAACAAGCAAAATAATTTGACACAAATAAATAAATAAACAAATAAACGACTTCCGGTAAAATAACCGCCAAATAGTCTATCCACAATACACCACTGACTCGTATATATAAATAACCGAGAAAAATAACAGCACTCGTGGCTTGACGATTGCATCTAGCATGAAACAGACTGTCGCCTCTAAGTGTTGACTTCTATGTTCACTTTTATATTTACACACGCTCTATCTCTGATATTGAGCACTTTATCCCATGAATATAGCACATTTTAAGACTATATTTCTTCATATATATATATATATATATATATATATATATATATATATATATATTACAGGTAATCGAACAGGTAATATATATATATATGAAAATAAAGTAGAGTAGATAAGTGGGTCAATAAAACAAGGTCATTCGAAAGGGTACTGATGAAATCAATACGAAAACATTTATTAATATTAACCAGGTGACAAAATTAAAGCACAAAGATTGAAGTTTCAAGTTCTGAATTTTCGAACCCGCCTTCATCAGCGGATGCGAGAGATAAACGGAGGGACAGTGAAGACTATCCAACATTAGTTCTTGAGGTGGGTAGTGCCCGCTTGTAGGTGGAATTGTTAGAAAAAAATCCGTTCCCTGTTTGATTTCTCGCTATGCGAAACTTTAGGACTTCATTCGACTAAAATGAGGCTTACATTGATACGACTGGACATTCGTACGCAGAAGGGAGACGCTGAAATTTTGAATTGAAATTTAAATGTGTTTTTTTTTATGTGTTTTGGGGTATATAATCTAGATATTTTAGTATCTGTCTATATTTATGAGAGGAGGTATTATGTACATTATGGACATTATTCGGACTATTGTCCTCATCTTTGTCGCCATATTTATTACGTTTCGGCCGTTGCACGCTCCAGCCTTCTTCAGGTGGTTGGAATGTCGAACTGAACTCTTTATTTCGCTCACTGGGTTAGACTGTTCTAGTTCCACGTGCCTTGTTTTAATGGATGCCAGTTGTCATTTATCTCCTGTTAATTCCCCTCTCCAAGTTCTCCACTGCCTTAACTGAGTATTGAACTCACACTCTTTGGGTCCTGGCACAGTGGATAAAGCCGTTAGTTAGATCCAGTGACAGGACCCAAAAAGTGTGAGATAACTCATAACTGACATCCATTAGACATGGCACGTGGAACTAGAAGAGTCTACCCCAGTGAGCGAAATAAAGGGTTCAGTTCGACATTCCAACCACCTGAAGAAGGCCGGAGCGTGTAGATTTTTTAATTTTAATTTCTTAAATTTCAATTAGTATTCGTGTTTTTCTCAGTAACCACGGAACCCACCTTTGGTTTATATTACAACAATGCTGAGATGGCCATACTTGCAATATGAGACCGAGTATTATCAGGCATAATCACCAGTTTGAGCACGGCCAATACTTTCAAACGCTCGGTCACGGTGACTTGAAACTTCGTGCCAGCACAATCATCGAATGCTTCCGAACAGTTTCACGTACCCAATTGCACAAACAAGGCATGGAATCAACTCCCCCAACGTTGCTGCACTTTAGAATCGTTTCACAAGACGCATATTATCAGCAATTTACTCGTTCCTCGCCCGGACCAATCGGCCAGGGTGTAATACGAACCCGGATCTCATGATCGAAACACTAACGTTCGAACCGCGGACTGATTAATATAGTTAATTCGGTATACGTAAAGGTTTAAAACGAATTTTTTAAAATGAATAAACTTTCTTGAAGCTTTCATTTTAGCTTTAAATGAAAGCTAAAGGATTTATAATTTACTATTTCCAGTAAGCAAAATACTATGTGGGGTATTTCAACAGAAATTATATTGATTAGAATCGATTTTTTCAGTAAAATCGATAAAAAACGGCCATTTTGCCACATTTGTAAACAAACGTTAATTCTCAGTTTAGCTTTTTTACGTGTTAATCGATTTAATGACAGCCTAATGACTGCTGAATGTCTTCATAGTTAAGTATGGTGGAATAGACGATAAAGTTTATATGAGGGATTTTTTCCGTAAGTGGGGAGGGCAACCCTTAAAATACATCGCCTTTTAACAATAATGTTAGGTTTGTATATACATATTCAGCACGTATATGCACCAAAAATTTTTTACGATTCAGAACAGATTTTCGATAAGACGGGATCCAATTTTGCAAAAATATTCGGTGATTTAAATTCCTCAATTAATACTGTTTTTAAGTAATATAATCACTAAAAATTATCTCGTTAAATTTCGCAAGTTTTTTCATAAAATTAAATAAGAATTTCCAAATTAATGTCCGTCACCGCAAAAAAAGAAGCTAAAATTTGGTATGCAAAAACTGACGCAAGAAAAAACAAATATTTTAATAAAATATTTAAGTAAAAAATTTAATAAAATAATCAAAAAATACTTTCATCTTAATAATAACATAAACATTTAGACTATAAAACAATGTTTTCATTAGGTTTGGAGCAGATTTTCATCACTGTATGCTGATTTTTTAGGGATTTCGTGGAGCTACCTAGATTTATATATTATTAACAACACACATATATATATACACACACACACACACACACACACATATATATATATATATATATAGTATAAAATGACAATTGGAAAAATCTTAGATTTTGCCGACGCGTTTCGTCTTCCGACTTTTTCAATTGATCTGGGAATTTAACTATATATACATATATATATATATATATATATATATATATATATATATATATATATATATATATATATATATATATGTTTTTTACAATTAGTTTCACCCAGTACAAGGCTTGGAGACCACTCGAGGTCGAGGGTTACGTTATGGGGTCGTTTATACTGATAGGAGGGAAAGACTTGAACAGATTAAGATTGTAGTGATCGGAAAAACATCCTCTTGGGAGTCTGTTCCCCCGGGCAGTGGTTCGAGGGAAGAAGCTGTTTAAATGGAACTTACTTCTCGCCGATGAAACACGGAGGGAATTTGGGTTCTTTGCTACTATACAAGTGGACTGGCGGGTCCTAGCCGTGAAGGTTAGACCTGGCGGAACCTAGGAATGTAGTTCGTTCGAGAACTTTCTATGGTAGTAGCGATAGAGCAGTGAGAGACTCGCCACATCCCGCCTGAGAGAGAGAGGTTGGAGGGTGGAAAATAATTCTTCTCCAACAAGGACGCGGAGACGCTTTTGAACTCAATCAAGACTGGAAAGTGAGGACTGGTGTGTATGTCTCTGCTGTGTATATAGTACACAAATATATATATATATATATCGTTCATTTTTCCCAAGAGAATTAGTGCGAGAGTGAATGCATCATACCAGCCTGGAATTTCCACACTGATATCAGTTACACCGCCTGCACATCCTCCATAAAAGTCTTATTTTGTGTCCTATGACCCATGTAGATTTTAACGTGTCAGAATTCTAATCTTGTATTCGCGAGTTGCGTGATAACTACACAATATATGGTTTCAGTGTATTGTTGTGGGTATTTGAAAATCTGGTTTGGATAAGCAAGTAAAGAAAACATTTTGCCCAAATATAATAAAGTGTTGCAGGCCGAAGATTAGTGTTTTTCATCCATAACAATATCGGCAAAAAGTCCTTTCGGAGTTGCAATCTTTTGTAACCTGATCGCTGGAAGCGTGAACATTGAATACCAATATGACAGCCATCCACTGATTCGCATGCCGATAACATTGAAGGGTATATGTATGCGAGAATGTTTATGCGCATGCGTGCAAGTTTCTATACGTCTGTATGCGCATGCGTGTATGTATGTGAAAAAGTTCTTCTTAGATGCAGAATCAGAACAACAGTCAAACATCTGTCTCTTTGGTTGTAACTCGGTGGTTGCCCGGCGGCTAGACTTTCTAAGCCCCTGAAAATCCGGTCTGGGTAAAGAACAGCTGAAACCTAAGACAATTGCTCTCACACACTAGAGTGCCATTTGAAGAGGTGCAGCGGTCTTCATTCAAAATGGCATGGAGCATGGACGAAAAGGAAAGATAAAGAGATGTATCTACAGATAAGCGACACAGGAATGTTCTGTCAACGCAGACAACGGACATCTATAGGGCACAATCATTCGTACACTACTTGTCTTCAAAATGAGAATGGATTGTTGGTGTGAATCTTCTTTTTGTTTTCTCTTTTCTTTTTTTTTATTTGTATTCGCCGCCTTCATCTCCCCAACCAATGCACTACATGCCCGCTTTTCAAGATGGTTGCTCATGCTCTCGCTCTGTGAATAGAGAAAGTGGCTAGTCAAAAAGAAAGATACAAAAAAAAAAGAAGATGAAGAGCGCGTACGCAGTTCATCGCCATCATGCGATTACTTTTGCAAGTAAGGTTCTCTTAGCCATGAGATTTTTTTTCTCCAATTCTAGTACAATCTTTGCCTCAACCCACACCTTCCTTACGTCGAAATTCTTTATTGAAATCGTTTCTAAAATTATCGCATTTTTTGTCCCCGAGAGTTATGTGATCTGGCGAGAGAAGTGAAGATTATTTAGCAAAAGCAACACAGATAATAAATAAATAAATACTGAATAAAATGGCAAATTAAAAATAATGCCCAATAGTATCTTTTTTAATGGCTATAGTTTGTTTTTTTCTTCCTTTTTCTGCTTAAAAATATAGATATTAAGAGTGGTGTTTGCTTAATTCAAATTTCCTGTCAGGCGACAAAAATACATTTGTCTTACCAATGCGGATGGTGTTCGAACTTAGGTAAAAGCTTAAATTCCTAATGCAAAATATGCTAACGGCCGTATCACGTTGAAACAACAGTTCTCGTAAAATCACCGAAGTCAAGCAATATCCAGCCTGTTCAAAACCTAGATGCTTGCGAACACCAGGTGCCGTAAACTTGGATGTGCGGGTGGTATAATAGATAATGGCACAGAATTGTCAATCGGAGAGCCGAGTTCCAATTTCAGTCGGGTTCGTTATATTCACTTAGACGCATATACCCTTGGGAAATATATGAATCTACCTCTTCTCCCCCGACTATGGGTTAATTAGTAAGATTTGTATCACTAAATCATTATTTTCTTCAAAGAATTTACAATCTAAAAAATATTTTCTGGCTTTAAATAACCTGCAAAGGGTTGATAAGCCGTAGAGAAAATAATCAATCAATTCTGATAAAATAACGCAAAATATCCAATTAAGGGAAACCCTCCCCTCTTTAAAGATTGGCGTAGAACAATCTTCCTAACTCTATTTCCAATATTTCGCCTTTTACTCTACAATATTTATTAAATATTAATTCAATAAATATTTTATATATACACACTGAACATTTTATTGCCGATTGTCCCACTTGGGAAACATATTTTAAGATTTTTTTTAATATCAGATGAGAGAAAACGTCTCTATAATATGTACAGGCGCGCACGCGCGTGTGTGCGTGTGCGTGTGTGTGTGTGTGCGCGCGCGCATGTACATATGCACATATATGTAGAAGTATAGATAAAAAACGTTCTAATATATGTATATGCTTGGGTAAGTGTGTATGTATGTATACGTATATACAAGTATATACATAAAAAACACTCTTGATGGACTGATTTAAAATCCAACAAACACCGAACGTCTCTAATATATATATATATATATATATATATATATATATATATATATATATATATATATATATATTCAGTTACATAGGTAGTAGTTTGTAACCCCGTGTTTCACACTTTTGAAATCATCAAACAAACTGGTTTATTTCGGTATCTTGACAGGGAAATCGAATGATAATTGCGTATATATGTATGCCCGAACGCATCGATCTGTATCTGTGCCTAACCTCAAATTAATTTTATGGGTGTCACAGAGAGTGAGACCAAGAGTAAAAAGCGGTGTTTCAGAAAAGGATATAGAATATTTGAAGATTATAGTTATCAGGGAAGCAAGTAAGAGGAAGGGAGTTCCACTGTCGGGAAGTGTGAGAGAAGAAGCTGTTGGAGTAAAAGATGCCAACCTAGTAGCACGCTTAAATTCATACAGTTGGGGTACCAGTGAAAATATCTCGTCAGAACAGTTGCCATAAAAATATTTGTAGAAAAGACAGAGGGAAGCCATATCACGTCTGTGAGAAATTGGCTGTAGTCGAGATTCCAGGTCAGGACCTATCACATTGCATATCCGTCTTTGGATTTTGTCGAGATCCTCAAGACGAACAGCGGGGACACCAGACCATATATGGCAACAGTATCCTATGCATGGTCGAATGGTAGATTTGTAGATTTCGTTTTGGAGGCATTAAAATTTACAAGCCATTTCCTGCCCCAGTTAACCCACACGTTGGAAGTCTTTTTCGAGACCAACGCCCAGGTTAGTTTTGACAGCGATGTCGGATTTGCAATTGAGGTAGGAGTAAATAGTAGTGTCGTCTGCGTAGATGCCTACTTGGGAACTGATGACATCAAGAACATCGTTGATGAAGATCAGAAACAGTGTAGGGCCCAGGATAGAGCCTTGGGGAACACCAGCCTTCGTATGAAAGGAACTGGGGGAGAACCCGTTTAGGGCGACCTTCCTTTCACGATTTGACAGGAATGATTGTATTAAATCAAATAATCGTCTTGTAATACCGTATCCAGGAAGCTTGCAAAGAAGACCGGCATGCCAAACCCTGTCAAACGCCTTAGAGATATCTTGAGCCAAACTTCGCCGTTATTATCAAGAATTTGGTATACAAATACAGTTATGGCCGTGAGCACGTCAGCGAGGGTGACACCCAAACAAACATAGAATAAAATTCCCCCTCCACCACACACAAATAATCAAACACAAATATAGCATAAATAGATTCACTTTCGAAAAAATAAAACAGTTTGTCTGAAGATCGCAAAAGCGTGAAACCCGGTGTTACAAACTACTATCCATGCAACTGAATATATATATATATATATATATATATATATATATATATATATATATATATATATATATATATATATAACACAAACAGGAGGACAGAACAGACACTCTCTGGAGTCTGGACATTGGATGTGATAAGGTAATCTACTTTAATTTGATTTATGGTCCCCACTTATCCTCAGACAACCTCAACGCATTTTTCCTCATACAGTTTTGCCTTTCTTTCATTCTAACCTGAGGAAGCCAGAAATAGCAAACGCTCTCGACGAAACGCGTCGTTTATAAATGTTACACTTTGTCTCATCACCTTCATTAATTGCATAGATGCGATGTGTAAGAAATGTTTATTATATTTTAGGTTGTTTTTTTTCGTGCATATTATCGATAAAATAATCGCAACTAATGCTCGTCTGATATTAAATAAATGTGTTAAAATATATTCTACCAGTGGAATATATTTTAATCTCTAAAACGGTTAAAAAGATCCAGTTATTTTTTGGAACCAGATGACCATTGATTACATTTTAACCCGGTTAGTAAGCACATATTGCATTTTAGTCTTTTCCGTGTACATTATCGATGAAATGATAAAAATTAATGGTCGTCTGGTATTTTTTTAAAAATGTCTTAAAATATGGACAGACCAATATGCTAATTAACAAAGATTGAGATATCAAAGTCAGACAGGTGCAATAATTTCGATATTTGTGAAGCGTATTAACAGAAGGCGGAAAGTGCGACATGTAAAATCCGATGGCGCATTGGGATAATGAAAGATGCCTTCGAAAAGCTGAGCAAAGTATTAAGAAACATACAAATTTCGTAAGCAACAAAGAAAAGAGTAACAGCAAAGGTTATATTATAAAACAAATCATTTCTAATTGTTTACATAACTGGCGATATCATCGGTGGGACTAATGTATCAAAACAAATTTCGTAAGCAACAAAGAAAAGAGTAACAGCAAAGGTTATATTATAAAACAAATCATTTCTAATTGTTTACATAACTGGCGATATCATCGGTGGGACTAATGTATCAAAACTCTCATTCCTTAAAAGGATTACATATTGGCACTTCGATGTGGTGTAATAGTTAGCAAGCTGAGTAGTGAGTTTGATCCTCACTGGGTGCGCCGTACATTCCGCCTTGTGCCATATATACACCACACTTAACGTATTGCTGGACACTCCGATGTAGTCTAGCGGTTAGCAAACTTGCTTCGCTAAAACAATTACGACTGGGTAGTGAGTTCGTTCCTTACTGGAGCTCCCCACTTTTGGCCTTGTGTCATATGTAAGCTCGCTTTCGTAAATCGCTATATATGATTACATATTTAATGACACTTAGATTTTAGCTGTAAAAGAAACATGAACTAAGATGGCAGTGGTGTTTTTAGCGCGCTGACAGCATTTAAATTCTGTCTTTCTTCTCTCACTGATTCTATCGCTACTCCGCCATTATTCCGTTCATTCATACTCTGTGCTAAGAAACACATTTTTGGTGAAAGCCAAACAATTGATGATTAAAAAACGAATTTTTTCCGATTTTTACCGATAATTTAACAAGTTTACGCATTTATTTCGTATGCTGCGAATATCATCAAGAAGCCAAATGTATTTTCGGTAGTCATGAATTAATACGGACGTTGATAATAGGAGAAGGTCATTGAGTGTGTTATATTATGACTGCTGTTCGTATAATTATTAGCACATAAGGACCAGAGATTATGCACTACTAGTTATGGTAGTAGTTCTATTAGTTGTTATACTAGTTTTAAACCTGCAATATGTGAGTAGTAGAGCAGAAAATGGAATTGGCGTACCGAGTTCAAATTCCAGCCTAGCTTATTGTATTCACTTTCACACAAATTCCTTAAGAAAAGCCGACATCTATTTCTTACTCCAACTACGGGTTAAATAGTAACGAAGACTGGGCTCTCAGTCTAAGAGAAGGACAACATTCAAAACCGCATTAAATCCAATGGAAATTTACTCCATTATTTTTCCCAAGAAGTCATATTCAGGCATATTAAAGGAAAAAAAAGTTGCAGAGAGTCATGTTCCCTATTTTCTAAAGAGACATGGCATTTGTTTAAATTATTATCATTGTGTTTTATCTTTGCCTTGTGTAGTAGGAATTGTCCTCAGAGATTTCTAGAGACACCAAATTTCTTGCATAAAAAGATGCAAGCAGACATGTTACATTGCAAAATGAAAAAATATATGGAATTGGGATTAATGCATGGAGAGAAATCTACGTGAGATGTGAGAAGGACTGGTGAGTGTGATTCTTTGCAATTCGTGTATTTTAGGACTTCCAGGAATTTGATCTACGTATTTGTTTGCTCCTTTTGATATCATTCCAAGGCCGCACTAACAATAAGTTATTATCAGACTTCCAGCGGAACTCGTAATAATACGACCCATCGCTAAGGATGCTGGGAAAATAGTCGGTTCCCAATAGCGCTCCAGCAAGTACTGCACTCCTCCTGTTATCCTCTTTGCTTACAAGAGCCAGATCAGGTCGAAAATGGCGTACTGCTGCTATATATGGGCAGGAGCTGACAAGTCTCCGCTTTCCACTCTCTACAGTGTCCAAAAGTGTCCACGCGTCCGTGTGGGTGCCGAATTACCCACCCTACAAACAATTTCTCACAGACGAGATGTCGGCAGCCTTTTGCTGCTCTATCGCCTTTTCCGTGAAAAGTGTTCAGATGAATTCACTCTTTAGTTTCACTAATCTTAACCTTCACGGTTAAGACCGACCATGACAGGCACATTGTATCGAACCACCCTCATTCCCTTGGTATTCCCCTGGTGAGATGTAAGTTCCACTCGAGTAGCCTCTTCCCATGAACCACTGTCTTGTGGAACCGACTCTCAAGTTACTTCCCTGATCACTACAATTTTAATCTATTCAAGTCTAGGCTTAACCACACACATATCCGCATAAGCTGTACCTCTCACTCTGTAACCCTCTATCTTGATAGGCTCTCGGGCTTTGTCTAGGGTGAACAGTACTGTAAAAAACATTATTATAAGGATGAATTCCTAAAACTGATAATGGTTTCGACAATTAACAAAAGAGTACTAATAATAAACTCAGTGTTTGTTCTACAAGTTCTTATTAGTCATTCAATAATTCGTAAACGTTTACTTACAAAAAAGACTTATGCGAAACAAGTTTGTATAAACACGAAGAAAAGTGGCTTATCAAACGTAGTCTGTTGAGACTATTTTAACAAGAAAGAGTATGAATAATATTAAGAATTAAGCATGTGGACGGGAAGGGAGTGGCGGTATGTGTACTGAAGAGGGGTGAAAGCTAAAAATAAAAGGCCAACGAAAAACAAAAGAATTGAAGGTCTTGCGTGAAACATCTTTACTTCTATATAAATGTCGTACACAAAAACAAAAAGTGATTAACGATCAAACAAAAAACCCCAGAAAAAAGGCAAGAAAAAAAGTCGAAAATTACATTTCAAATGAAAAAGATCCAATGTTGATATTCCAACCCACCGTTCGAAAGCGGACGATAGTGGCCGTAATAATAAAATGAAATTATTCAACAACTGACTACAATGTTTCGTTTGTTTGGCTACAAGTGAAGTCAAACTGAAAACGAACAAAGAGCATGTTCAATAACGAAGATGTGTGCCCAGCGAAGCGCGCACGAATTCAGAATGATACTGCCGCTAATATAAGAACAAATAGTTCAGAAAACCAGATATGAGTAAATCAAAGAAAATACAAAATAAAACTGCGTAAGAACCTAATGCATAGAGAGTATAAAGTGCTAATATCAATTGAACGTGTCGAAAGAAGACGAAGGTAATTAGATCTAGTAATAATTAAATAAATCCCAAGTTTAAAAGGAAGGAGAGAAAAGCGAAAAAATGGCGGAGAATGAAGTGTATAATACAAAGATGGCTGCCAAAATGTCGGCTACCGACATGATTGGCCCGCAGCTACGTTGTGGTCGTTTCGCTTACATGTTTTAAGAACAACCACTTATTTGAAAATGCTTCTCTGCTTGTCCGGGCAACATCCTATAAAACAAGTTAGTGAGTCGCTTTAATAATTTTATTCCAATTAAAAATTACTGGAAAGCAATTTTTTTTCTCATGCAAATCCCTGTTGTATCGAAGTTTTGCTTTTTATTAAACAAGAAAATAAACATTTTTTTAATGACTAACGAAAACCCAACAGATGTACAAGTGATATTGTTGTACAGTTTTTTTTTTTAATTATTATTCTTGATTGACTTAATGAGAATTTTCCCCCTAATTTGGAAGATATACTTTCAGTCACAACCCATTTACTAACATTTTATTGTACGGTTAAATAATTTTCACTGTAGCAATTGATAATGATGACCCTAAATGCTCTTCCTAAAGCACATCAGTTGTTTCCTTGTCGTCTTTCTTTAGATAAAATATTAATTGTTTCTCCTTTCGATACATTATTGGTAGAACGTCCGTAGGTATATAAGATCTCGCAAGCTATCTCAAGTAACTCAGATCGTTACAGAAAACTTCAGAAATGGGACCTTGTTCCAAACTTAGTTTAGTCTAAATATAACTAGATATTATTAATTTTGTCTTAAGGTGTTAATTAAATTGTCGATGAATTATTGAAACGTGTTTCCCCATCTCTGTTACTTGTATTACAGAGTTTCGGATGGTAAGTTCTCCGACCTTCCACGATTTTATGTACCCTATCGAGAAATATTTATTTATCCTCAAAGATTTATCTGATAGATCTTTATACACCGTGTTCCCTCAGGATGTAGGCGATCATGGCTCTCCACAACGTCCTGTTCTTTGTAGCTCTTAATAAAATTGGTCTTTTTGTTATTTCTCCTATACCCTGTTCAGCCATCCATTTACTCAAGATCACTGTGTTATGCGTCGATTTCCTCTCATCTTCTTTCCTTCAATCTGTCCTGTGAGTATCAGATTTTCCAAGCCATCTTTCTTTATTATATGCCCTAGAAATTTCAATTGTCTCTTCCCGGCATTAAGTATGTTTCCTTTTTGTTTCCATTTTCTCTAAAACTTCGTCGTTTCTTATATAATCGATCCATGGGATCCTCAACATCCTCCTGTAGAACCACATTTCTGTTGCTTCAAATCTGTTCTTCAACTCTGAGGTGATTGTCCATCACTCACTGCCATACAGGAGGTCAGATATCAGATCACAGTTTAGTACTCTTTTCCTTGTTTCCAGTAATGTTTTTATCTTAATACTTTGCTTAGCTTTTGAAATGCATCTTTAGCTATCCCAATGCGAGTACTTAAAAATATCTGATACTATAGCTTTTTATATTAAATTTCAACCAATGCAAGGCTTGAGAGTCACTAAAGGTAGACGTTTACTCTTAAAATTTCATATGGTATTATATGAGTGAAAGAGAACATAGTAGGAAGTTAATATTATGAGTATGCGGAGGATAGATAAAGATTGACCCTTGACTTGAGGAGTTTACGATTCTAGTGTTCAGAGAAGCACCCAAGTGGGAGTCTGTTTCACAAAATAGCGATTCTTGGGAAGAATATGGCTGGGCGGAACGTTCTCCTTACATTTGCAATACGGGGGCGTGATTCGACTCAGTGGAAGTGGCTTGTCCTAGGAATAAAGATCTGAATTGGTGGAGCTAAAGAATGGATCTCATCTGAATATTTGCTGTGGAAATAGCGATAGAGTAGCGATAGGCTTGCAACATTCCGCCTGTGAGGAAAGAGATTGTAGAGTGGAAAATAAGTCTTCTTCGCGTAAACAGTTTTGAATTCTATCAAGGCTGGAAAGTGGGGACTTAACAGTCCCAGTTCAGATATGGCAGCAACACTCCATTTTTGGTTTCATCTAGATTCTTGTACAGATAAAGCACGAGTGATAGAAGCGACCATATGAGTTACACTTGGACTGTGGACTGAACCTGAGACATGGCAGACGGAGTGGAGATACTCAGTCGTAATTGATCTGACGAGATAAGCTCGCTAACCCTTACACCACGTCGAAGTACCCAAATGAATTTATAATCGTAAGGCGATAAAGTCACTTTACTGAGAGTGAAAGAAACTAAAAAAATGTTAAGGTACCTCCACGAAAACGCTAAAAAATCAGCATACCATGATGAAAACATTCCCCAAACGTAATGAAAACAGTTTTATCATCAAAATCGTTATGTTATTATTACTAAGAGGAAGGGTTAGTTATTTTAAAATTGTTTTTATTTTTTAATTTCTTACTCTTTTTTAGAACATCCGAAATTTTGATTAAAAAAATTGTTTTTCTTGCGTCAGCGGTTGTACTAACTTTTAGCATAACAAATATTCGCCTCTTTTTTTTTTGCGGTGACAGCCACATTAATTTGGAAATTCTTGTAAAAGTCAAATAATTATCGGATTTTAATGAAATTTTCAGGATTTATGCACAAATGAATGAAATTAATTTCGAAAGTTTTTTATTAGAAAAACTTCAGAAAAATATTTTTTTACGTGTGTTTCTTCCCCTTATTTGATTTTATGAAAGCTTCAGAAATACATCGAGATAAATTGTAATGACTATAATTAGTTAAAAGCAGAATTTTTTGAACAATTTAAATCACCGATTATTTCTTTTTTTTTTTTCTAAAGAAAAAACATTTCGATGAAAAATGTATTTTTACAAGATTTGTTTTCATGATTTACAATTTTTTACAATTTAAAATTGAATAATTTATAAAGTTTTTGAATGCTTTAAATTTCAATTTCGATGAGTTAATTTTGGTGAATATTGTTAAGTAAAACTATATTTTCTAATCATGTATTTTAAAGATTATTACAGTCTGAAGACCCCGACTATATTTAAAAGAATTTCCATTTGTTTTTATATATGTATATCGATGCAGAATCTTTTAAATATGGACGGACAAGCCAATAAATCTATTAATAAAAGGCCACTTGTTCACTTACGAGAAAAAAATTAATGAAAATTGTCGTCTGATAATTACGATTACATTCGACTGTCAATCTGCCATCAACAAATCGATTAACACCTCAAACAAACAAGACCCGTCGTTAGGAAATTATTATATACATTTTATGCTATAAGTAATATTTGTTTCAAATCAGATTAACTTAACTTTAAATTTACTAATTTTCCTCAAATAACCTTTCAGAAATATATATTTTATTTTTGCAAGATTTTTAAAACAGAAAATTAAGTATTGTTTAAAATATCTTAAAAATGCCTGACGTGAAAAAAATGCAACTCTATTCCAATAAATATAATTTAAATCTGAAATACACTAAAGTATTTTGCTTACCAGTTATAGTAAATTTAATCCTTTAGCTTTCATTTAAAGCTAACCTGAAAACTTCAGGAAAGCTTTTTCATTTTTAAAAATTCGTTTTAAACCATACGTGCACCGAATTTGTGGAGGTACCTACGTTGAGGAGAGAGAAGACAACAAAAGACCAAAATTCGAAAAGAATGATGATTGATTGATATTGCATTTAAATTGTTGATCGTAGTTGACAGTAATGCAAGAAACCGGAAGAGAGTTTCACAGGTGAGAGGTGCGAGAGAAGAAACTCAAAATAGAACTTAAGGTTACACCTTGCAATTTCAACAGTCAAATGATAAAACCTATTTGTCGATCTAATACTGCTAGTTCGCTTAATTTCATGAAGTAAAGGTACCAAAGAGGAAAGCTCATCAGAACAATTAGTTATTTATTGAAACGGTACAGGGAAGTTACATTACGGTGGTGGGAAAGAGACTGAAGCCGAGATGCCAGATCAAGACCGATAACATTCAAAGTTCTTTGAGAAGGAATGGTAATTTTTAATTCAAGTTCCAGGAATAATCAACGACTTTTTCTGCCGAGAAATTTTGCTTTGTCAACTCTCATAAGAATTTCTTGCTGACAATATTTTCAAAAATAAAATTCTGACGTAAACGCCATATTTCATTGATTGGTTGTTTAAGTATCTCTCTCTATTTCTGAGATGAAGAATTTTAACTATTTACGCTATTTACATATTTAGGACTGTTGTCCTCATCTTTATTGTCACATTTACGACGTTTCGGCCGTTGTACGCCCCGGTCTTCTTCAACATCTGTCTATATTTCTGAGATTAGGTATTTTAACTATTTACGCTATTTACATATTTAGGACTGTTGTCCTCATCTTTATTGTCGCATTTACGACGTTTCGGCCGTTGTACGCTCCGGTCTTCTTCAACATCTGTCTATATTTCTGAGATTAGTTATTTTAACTATTTACGCTATTTACATATTTAGGACTGTTGTCCTCATCTTTATTGTCGCATTTACGACGTTTCGGCCGTTGTACGCTCCGGTCTTCTTCAACATCTGTCTATATTTCTGAGATTAGGTATTTTAACTATTTACGCTATTTACATATTTAGGACTGTTGTCCTCATCTTTATTGTCGCATTTACGACGTTTCGGCCGTTGTACGCTCCGGTCTTCTTCAACATCTGTCTATATTTCTGAGATTAGTTATTTTAACTATTTACGCTATTTACATATTTAGGACTGTTGTCCTCATCTTTATTGTCGCATTTACGACGTTTCGGCCGTTGTACGCTCCGGTCTTCTTCAACATCTGTCTATATTTCTGAGACTAGGTATTTTAACTATTTACACTATTTACATTGTTCGGACTGTTGTCCTCATCTTCATCGTCATATTCACGACGTTGTACGCTCCGGCCTTCTTCAGGTGATATACTTTGGAATTTCAAATCGAACCCTTTATTTAATCCACTGGGGTAGATTGTTCTCGTTCCACGTGCCTTTTATCCACTCCATGTGTCTATGGAGTGAAATGATTAAAAATCCTTTAAAAAAGAAAAGGCATGGCGCGTGGAACGAGAACAGTCTACCCTGTGTCATTAGAAACAAAGAAATAATGCTCCATTGCTATATATCTATTCTATATGGCAGTGAATGTCGGACAATATCTTCACAGATGACATCCGGCAGCAAAACCTCTGATCGGGAGGTTTTGAGGGGCATTGGACCACCTCTTAAATGCTGTTGTTCCCAGGTCCGCCCTGACCCAGGGTGGTAACACCTATCATGATCCAAAAAAATCTACGAAAGTATAAAAATACATTTTATAATAAAAATACCAGCAATACATTTTTCTATAAAAAAACAATTACCAACAATACATATTTTCAGTAAAATTACCTACAATACACTCATTTTATATCAAAATAACCAACAATATATTTTATCTGTAGTTGAAGGCATACAATTGCGTTCAAAATATATTTAGTTGAAGCCATAAAATTGTTTTCAAATTACTTAGATTTCGGCATTAAATAATTCATAATGTTAATATGCCGATAAGCGAAATCAACAGACCAACTTATTCACAGATGAAGAAGAGACTTGAAGCAACAAAGATGTAGTTCTAGCGACGAAAGCTGAGAATACCATGGTCTGAACATGTGATCAATGAGGAAACAGTTTTTTGTGGAACGGACTCCCTGAGAGCAACAATCTTAATCATTTCAAGTCCAGTGTCAACTGACATCTATCCTACACGTCCTTATAATATGCATTTAATAAGTCCTCCTTCCCCCTCACTTAAAACAATCTCATTAAGTAATCTTCTACCTTAAGTGGCGCTTGGGCCTTGTACTGGGTGAAGTATCAAAAAATAAAAAATTATTAAAAAAAACCTTTTGAAAGAAATACACAAAAAAGGAAACTTTAAAAACAGAAAGATCTGAACTTACAAAGAGAAATAATGAGGAAAGGGAGTCTAGAGAATTTAATACATACAGGGCATAATGAAGGCAAGAGAAACGGGGAGAAACGGCAAGGAATCTACTTAATAAGTTGGTAAATCCCGGAAAAAAGAAGTAGGGTAAATGAGAAAAACCTACTTAGTGCAATATAAGACTGGAAATTGTGGAGAACAATAATTACTCACATCCTGAAGGAACATTGGCGGATAAAAGAACTTCCATTAAAGAACACATAATTCACTCACTCATCTGTTCATATTTCCTTTACAATATATATATATATATATATATATATATATATATATATATATATATATATATATATATATATATATATATATAACGATATATATATATATATATATATATAACGATATATATATATATATATATATATATATATATATATAAGTTAACATTGAAGTAAAAAACCAGAGGCGATAATCTGCTTCATGCTTAAACGAAATCGTCGTTATATTAAATGCACACACATTATATATATATATATATATATATATATATATATATATATATATATATATATATATATATATATATATTGTTATATATATATATATATCGTTATATATATATATCGTTATATATATATATATATCGTTATATATATATATATATATATATATATATATATCGTTATATATATATATATATATATATCGTTATATATATATATATATATATATCGTTATATATATATATATATATATATATATATATATATATATATATATATATATATATATATATATATATATATATACCCAAGTATAGGATTGGTGTATACGGAATAAATTTCAATAACCAACAAATACTATTCTTAAAAGAGTGCTCAATACAGAGTAGAGCAAATATAATCATTTATTCGAAATTTATAACATAAATATGTTATAATATCACTACAAAAATAGCCATTTTGTTTCAACACTTTTGGTGTTCAACACCATCACTTGATAAGACACCAGAAGTGTTGAAACAAAATGGCTATTTTTGTAGTGATATTATAACATATTTATGTTATAATTTTTGAATAAATGATTATATATATATATATATATATATATATATATATATAAAATAGTTAATGGTCAGAATTGAATTAGAACAAGAAACAGTAGTATTAAAAAGTGCTGAATACACGTATAAAAAGATGAATATTTAACATGAAGAGCTTTTAAGTATAGAAAATTAGCAAATCAGCCGATTCTGCTACCTTGGTTTCAACACTTTCGGCATCTTCTGGCAATTTCAGTCAATTGATTTCCTAACGCTTTCTTTTTGTAAAAAATTAAATTTATGAACGCTATATTTTTAAAAGATAAATAAATGAATAAGCGCTCGGTCTTACAACAATCATAACAACGTCTTCAACCTTTGTCAAGGAGAGAAAATGGCCATGATGAATTTTTTAGACCAAATAAACTTTTAAACCAGAGAACGGAAATAATGTCTTGTTGTATACATACTAAAACGTTCCTTTTCAGTTCATTTGAAGTTGCATAAAAAGAACATATGTACATTTCATTTAATCCCCCACACATACATTTCCAATACACTTGATTTCACCCCCCTCCGCTCCTCCTCCACCTTCTACCACACCTCACGTCGTGCGCTTATTCATTTTTTTTTTTTAATGTAGGGTTCATAAATTTTTATCTATAAAAATAAAGCCTTACGAAATGAATTGACCGAATCTCCTGAAGATACAGAAAGTAGCGGAATCGGCTGATTTCCTATATATATATATATATATATATATATATATATATATATACATATATATATATAAAAGTGAACATATATATATATATATATATATATATATATATATATATAAAAGTGAACATATATATATATATATATATATATATATATATAAAAGTGAACATAGAAGTCAACACTTAGAGGCGACAGTCTGTTTCATGCTAGATGCAATCGTCAGCCCACGAATATATAGGATTAATACAAATATCACTAAATTGACTGATGTTACATTCACCACCCCGACTCCAAAGTTCCGTAGTCCTGGTGAGCGACAACCTAACACCATGGAGTGTCAGGTTGCAAATCTGGCTCGCCTGTCGTGATTAGGACAGGAATGCTAAACAGCACTCTGCAAATGTAGAACATTCTTCTGTTCGTTCTACTTCTATCACTGCAACAGGAACGCAATGTGATCTTCCAGCAGGATAATGCCCAAGCTACTTAAAATAAAAAATATATCATATATTCGTCAATATCCTTCAAATCTGTGCCCCATTGAACCTTTATAGGTTATGATGGAACGGTGCGTAACCCGTTCAGTTAGAGCACCTATAATGATTTGCTGTATTGCATCAAGAAATAAAAGAGACATGGATAATATTATATCGCTGGATGCAATCGCCATTGGTAGAATCATATACGTACATGAATATAAACATGTGTTAACACCAAAAGATTATCAGTCTATTAATATGGTGTGGTATTACTGTTGTTACACTCCTTATTTTCAAACCTATGCACGTATTGACTTGTGTATATTTACTCTATTCCAATTATATTGCCTGTATGTCGAAACTTGAGGAAATTTAAACACATCATCACCTTCTTAAAATTTGATTTTCTGGCAATACATTTATATATGTGCGTGTGCGTGTGTGTGCGGTGGTTGTATGGGTGTGGGTGTGGGTGTGTATGTATGTTTTTTTTTTCTTGCTATTAAGTTTTTAGGTTTCGCTTAATTTTTTTTTCTACTTTCAAACCAATTTAATCGAACCAACCAACCATCAATAAATTCCAGAAACTCTCAGCTCGTCTTCAAAACTCAAATTAAATATATCCATATATTTATTTATCGATTTTTATTTAAGCTAAAACCTATTTAACTATGTTTGGTGGCCGAAACAGTAACCATTTCACGACCTATCCTGTTTCCGAATTTCAAAATTTGATTTTTACTTTAGTCGCTAGTACAAAACCGGATGTCATTCCATTTGCAATCAGTCCGTCTATATCCGGTATTTGCCAGGAAAGCATCAAGCCATTTAATATTCTGATGAGTTACATCGAAATGCATAAACGATCCTGGATATATTCAAAATAAGTGGATACATTCCACAAGTCTCGGTTGCTATATCTATCTTGTATGAGAACTTGCGGTAGTTCAATCAATGATAATTCTGCCTATGTTATAAAGTAAAAGGTAGGTCCCGATTTTCTAGAAAGGCACGATCCTAACCCACAATCTGTTCCTTTTTGCAGGCATAAAATTTGTAACTCCAGTAATAAATATATCTTTTATATATATATATATATATATATATATATATATATATATATATATATATATATATATTATAAATTAATTGATTTAAAATATGGTTTTTTTCCACAGTGATACCATGTTTCAGAAATGGAAGCTAAAGCCCCTGAATTTAATTTTGTTATTAAACCAAAGACATTAGTTCCATTTCCTAAAAAAAAAAAAAAAAATAACGTACTAAAAAAAAAATAAGGTACTCCAGAATTCGCGTGACGAGGAAATGGAACTAATGTCTTTGGTTTAAGAACAAAATTAAATTCAGGGGCTTTAGCTTCCATTTCTGAAACATGGTATCACTGTGTAGCGAAAAAACCATATTTTAAATCAATTAATTTATAATATTAATGCTCTGTAAATTTACATTGAGCACTATTGTGTAAAAATAAAAATATCTATAAGAACACCGGATTTTATATCTTACTGTTCTTTCTTTTATATATATATATATATATATATATATATATATATATATATATATATATATATATATATATATATATATATATATATATATTGTGTATTTAGGCAGCAATCACTCTTTTATGCATATTTCATTAAAGACGACTTTTTATTCAATTTTTCTTGCGGTCGTATTCTTTTCTGGACACAAAGTTTGTAAAAATTGTACAAATGTTCTGCATATCCGAGCGCTTTCGGTTATTCGTTTAGCCATTATCAAGGGCGAGTTTTATTATTTTTTTCTCATCTGGATCGACGATTTTTTATCCATGTGTCTAGAGTTTTATTTTCCAACATTCAATAACCTCAACTATGAACACAGCCAGAACGTGCTAGCCGTGTTTGGAAAATAAAACATTCCTATAACTCTAGGCACAGACATATTTTCTCTTTAATGAAATTTCTCGAATATTCAGACCGGTAAACAAAAATAAATAAATATACTGTTTAATAAATAAACGGAGGGTCTACTTAAATGTGTGTATCGAACTAAAAAATAACCTTATATGTGTATATATATATATATATATATATATATATATATATATATATATATATATATATATATAATAAAAAAGCTCAAACACTAATATTCCATGGTTATAATTTATTAAATTTGAATCTTTATTACACATCGGTTCCCTTCGTTTTTATTTTCACCCCCCCCCCCCATCATTTTTTTCCTCTCTCTCTCATCTTCTGGGTTTTAAGATTAGATCATATCGTTTTTTATTGTGCGTAGAGTCACCACAAATGTATCCACACTTTTCCGGTGTCTTTTGTTTTATTTTAATGAAGGTCATCGATTCGGTAGCGAATTATGCATCGAAAAATAATTCATGTTTATCTGTATCTCACTCATTCAAACCGTTATTTAACTCCTCTCTTTAAAACTTCTCTCTGTTAAATTTTAATCCCCACCTTCACCATTAGGCTTCCTGTTCTTCTTTCTTCTGTTACACCTCTCTCTAAAGCTTTCATACCTTTCCCTCTCACACTTGTTTCCCACTCCCACATATACACTCTCACTAAAATTTTATTTTTATACCCGGAGTTATATTTTCCGATTTCTTTTTTAATTTGTAGGTCTGATGAATTGAATCATGATTACGATTCCAATGTAATAAATTATAACCATGGAATATTAGTGTTTGAACCTTTTATATTATATTCTTACTCTGTACTGGACATTGAGTTCTACCTGGATTCTATCCTCTTAGAAATTTATTTATATATATATATATTGACCACTAATATTACACATATATATATATATATACATATATATATATATATTACATATATATTACATATATATTACATATATATATACATATATATATTACATATATATTACATATATATATATATATATATATATATATATATATATATATATATATATATATATATATATATATATTTCCTCAGCTGATAAAGCTGAATGCTTTGCTCGTAAATTCTCCTCAAACTCTACTCTTGACTCATCTGAAGTATCCCTGCCATCTTCCCAGAACTGAATCTCTGAGTGATATGCATATAATGCTTTTCATGGTGTCTGCTATCATCTCTAACCTAGATTCCCACAAAGTATGGGAACCCAGTGGTATATCTGTAATAGTTATTAAGGAGTGTGCTCCCGAACTGGTTCCTGTATAATAAATGCTACGCTGCCCCCACTGCTTTACTGTTTGATGGAAGTCATCGTCTGTTGTTCCAGTTCTTAAGAACTCTGGTCAGGCGTCCGAACCTTACAATTACCGGCCTATTAGCCATCTACCTCTTTTTAGGAAACTCCTAGAGGCCCTAAGCAATGCTGAATTGGTTCATCATCTCTCATCGCAGGGCTTTTTCTCAGACAATCAATATGGCTTTCGTTTCTTCACTTCAACTGCTGGTGTACTGATGATAAGAGTCTATCATGCTCTAAATAAAAACGATGACGCCCATGCTGGTGCATCGAAAGCCTTTGACAGGAGATGGCATACAGGTCTTCTTCACAAGCAGAGAAGTTACGGTGTCGCCGTGCACGTTTTTTAACTGATCCATTCTCTCTCATCAAATCGTGATGAAAGTTATCCAGAATGGCCACTCGTCTAGATCCTTTCGTACTAATGCGGGTCACCCCAGGGATTCATTCTTGGTCCTACTCTGTTTTTAATTTTCATTAATGACCTTCTTGATGACATCAGCTCTCAAAATGGCATCTATGCTGATGACACAACCATTTACTCCTGCTTCGATTGTATGCCTCATCAGTCTGACAAGATCAAAATGGCAGCCAATGTCCAAAACGATCTCAAGTCCGTAGTTAACTGGAACAAAAGATGGCTTCTTAATTTTAATGCTTCTAAAACTAAACCTCTTTCCATTAATCATCTGAAGGACCCCTATCTGCCTTCCATCATAATGGCTAATGCTAACCATCAGGAAAGTGATTTGTGGGCTTTCTCGGGCTAGCATTCTCAGCTGACATCCATTGCTAGATTAGCTGCTAAGAAAGTCGATTCACTGTGTCGTGCGAGACAGTTTTTCTCTCCAGAATCGATCTTACATATCCATAAGTCTACCATTCTTTTAAGATTTAAATGCAATGTCAATCGCTATCTACTGTCCTCCTAATTACTCTTCTTTTCCGCTCATTATTAATATTTCTTTTCTGTTTATAATTCTTCCACATTCTGTAACCCTTTGTGATTTTCTGTGTTTTAGTGCCATTACTTGCATGTGGTGATACCGATTATATATATATATATATATATATATATATATATATATAAAGACATTTTTTTATGTTTATACGTTCTTTTAATAGATACAAATATTTAAGTAAATGCTCTGTTTATAATAAACAGTATTAACGACATTTATCGGCCTGAATGTCCGAGAAATTTTCATCGAAAATATTCGTCCTCCGACAGAATGTTTATTATAAACAGAGCATTTACTTAAATATTTGTATCTATAAAAAGAACGTATTAACATAAAAAAAATGTCTTAAAATAATTGTCGGACTTTGTCCATTTCATTATATTTTTATATATATATATATATATATATATATATATATATATATATATATATATATTCCTTAGCAATAAATACATATATTATTCTGAAAGCCTATAAATGTTTCAAATATTCCTGCGTCTGTTCACATCAATTTGTCCATCACAATTATTTCCAAATGGATTTCACTCTCACCCTCTTCTCTCTCTTTTCATTCCTCTTTATTTCACTTCTCTCTCTCCTCCTCCTCTCTCATTCTCACTCTTTTTCTTCTTCTTTGTTTCTCTTCTTTCCTAACCCTCTCTTTTCTTCCTCTTTATTTCTCTCCTCTCTCTCCCCTTCACATCTCTCTTCCTTACTCTTTATTTCTCTCCTCCTCCCTCTTCTTCTTTACTTTTAAACTTTATTTTGATTGCTACAAAAGAAAGTTGAAAAAAGAAGTAAAATGTTCACTGTTGAACAGGTTTTCTAGATTTTCCTAGAATTTTCTCGATGTCTTCCTTTATACTAAAGCTTTTTTTCGTCTTTCCAGGCTCAGTAGAAAGTTGTGTCATACAAGAAATGAAAAGAAAATGTGTAAACAAGTGATAAAAAAACATAGACGAAATCCATTTCCATACAACGTCGAATCTTTTATTGATTATCATTTATTTCTTTATTTAATCCTTCAAGTCGCCGTTGACAACTCGATCAAGTTTACCTGATTGCCAATAATAAAAGTCGTAAGTAATACTAATAAAACTAGTAAGCTATACTAACAGCTACAGTTGTCACAGCAAAATAAATATTTAGCATCTCAGAGCACACATCGTCGTACAATGTTACACAGGCTGTACTCGCAAGCCATGAAAATAAATCTACGTTTATCAAATCTTCCAATAATGTAAAAAAGATCTTCATTATACTTTTTTTAGTTGGAGATCTTAACTGACAGCAAATCCATTTTAAATACTGAACATTCTTTTCGGTATTCTCTTCGACTTCAACAGATTATTATTGTTATTGCTGCTGTCTATATTTTTAATTCTTCTTCTCAAATCCTATATTTAGCCCGTCCTGAGTATGACGATAAACTACATCCGGCAGCAAGGCCTCTGAGCGGGAGGGATCCTGAGTATGGCGATAAACTACATCCGGCAAGCAGCAAGGCCTCTGAGCAGGTGGGATCCTGGGTATGACGATAAACTACATCCGGCAGGCAGCAAGACCTCTGAGCGGGAGGGATCCTGGGTATGACGATAAACTACATCCGGCAGGCAGCAAGGCCTCTGAGCAGGTGGGATCCTGGGTATGACGATAAACTACATCCGGCAGTCAGCAAGACCTCTAAGCGGGAGGGATCCTGGGTATGACGATAAACTACATCCGGCAGGCAGCAAGGCCTCTGAGCAGGTGGGATCCTGGGTATGACGATAAACTACATCCGGCAGCAAGGCTTCTGAGCGGGAGGGATACTGTGTATGATGATAAACTACATCCGGCAGCAAGACCTATGGTCGGAAGGTTTTGAGGAGCGGGAAACCACCTCTTAATTGCTGTTGTTCCCATGTTCATCCTGATCCGTTCCGATAGCACCTGTTAGGGTCCCAGCTATGGGCAAATATTTGACCCCCAAACTCGAGTCAAAACACTATGAAAGTATAAAAATAGATATTTATAGTAAAAATAACAACAATATTTTTTGGAAAAACAGTTATTACCAGCAATACATTTTTGAAAAATAAAAACATAATAATACCAGCTATACCTTTTGAAAAAATAAAAATTACCAGACATACATTTTTTGTAAAATAATATTACCAGCAATACATTTGACTCTCGAGAAAAGAAAACACTTTTGAAAAATACGTCAATGAAACCTGAACTACAAACTGCTTTCTTACAAAGAATATATATCCTATTCATATGAATCTATCCTAAAAATCTTGCCGACATTAAATAACCCATTGAAGTTGATATAGCGTAAAACAAAATAACTCAAAGTAAACCAAACTTATATTTAGCTGAGGATTCGATGACAGTATTCGCTTCAATAAACGCCTACGCGTTTCGGTTCGAGCTCTGGACTTTAATTTGAAATATTCCTTGATATAATCTAGAGTTACGCTAATACAATCGAGCTTTATTATACAGTTGATGCTCGTAAGTTAAATAACCGACTCCGAAACTACTGAATACAACAGGCACCTGAAGATGACCGAAGGTTTCGATTGAAACATTATGCCGTTAACAACGAAGATGTGGACACCATTTCATTAATTGCTGATTGAATTTCTGGGATTTGGAGTTATCATTATTTACATTCAGACTATTGTCCTCATCTCTGTTGTTATTATCACAATTTTTCGGTCGTTCTGTCCTCCGGCCTTCATCAGGTGCTTATCGATCCGAATAACTCTTCAGGGAATTTCCAACTTGTTTAATCCTATTTTCATTGCGCTCTCTCGTCTTGTTCTTATTTTAATAGTGCTCAGTTAGTGATTGCCTTGATCCCACTGAATCTACTCGCCGCAGGTATTGAATTGAGAAGAAGAAGAAGAAGAAGAAGAAGAAGAAGAAGAAGAAGAAGAAGAAGAAGAAGAAGGTTTTGTCGCACAGTGCAAGTTTTTGAATACACCGTGTACATTAAGTTATCTGTCAAGTCACAACAAGGAATTCAGACAGATAACACTTTCCTCAAAATATGCACAGTGCCCAAAAGAACCGATTTTGGGATTACACCAAATTGGTATGGTATCCCCAGCTGATCAAAGAAGTCACGCAGTTTTAATAGGATTGATCCCAATGTGCCAGTCACCACTGGAATCACCTTGACATCCCCTTCCTGCTTTCCTAAACAACCTTCTCATATCAACTTTCAAATCAAAGAAGTTTGTAATTTTCTCAATCACCTTGTTTGCTATATTTGTATTATTTAGTATGGCAATATTAATAATATGACAGTTCTTGGTGCCTTTAGGGAGCACAATGTTATCCAAACAGCGATGGTGTATCACTGACTGAAAATCACAGTCTTAGAATATTGGGAACTTTCCAATTTCTTCAATTGTTCTGCAAGGTGCATGCTTGTACCAATTTGGTATCCATATTTTCAACACAATAAGCAATGTACATAAAGGCATACCTTATATAGCGTCTCGTGTATTCTTTATTTTTTAGCTAGCATTTTGCAACCACTGATTAGTTAGGTCACATTCTCCGAGTGTTCATCACAAAGCCTACACTTGGAGTGATTGACGTTTTCTGTATATGGTATTTTATAGCATTGGTAGCAGGGACTTGGTCTTGCACTGCAATTATCAAAAGCTTTCAGTTGCGCGTTTTAGATGACCATGTCTCAGCCCTATCCACGATATGCTGCTTTGTCCTCCACATCTTGTGTATCTCTTTCAAATTGCTCACGCAATCTCATTCCTAGAAAAATTTCACTTCTCATTTCCTCCGATTTTCTCTTGAATTCCTCCTTGCCAGTGACATACTCTGCAAAGATACTCATAGCATGCACCACATAACTTAACAGATCATCACAATTATTATTATCATTATTATTATTATTATTATTATTATTGTCAATATCATCATTATTATCGTTAACATTATTATTATTATTATCTTTCATATTATTATCATCATCATTATTATTAATTTTCATTATTATTATCTTCATTATTATTATCATCATTATTGTTGTTATCATTATTATTATCATTATTATTATTAACATCATTATTATTATTATCATAATTATCATTATTATTATTATTACCATCATTATCATTATTATCATTATTATTATTGTTATTTTTATTATTATTATTATTATTATTATTATTATTCTCATTATTATTATTATCATTATCATCATTAAAATAATGATGATAATGATAATAATAATAATGAGAATAATAATAATAATTGTTATCATTATTTTCTTTCTTATTATTATTATCATTATTATTATTATCATTATTATTATTAGTATTATCATTAATATTAATATTATTATTCTTATTATCATTATTATTATTATCTTTATTATTATTATAATTGTTATTATTATTATCATTATTATTATCATCATTATTATCAATATTATTATTGTTACATCATTATTATCTTTATTATCATTATTATTATTATCTTTATTTTATAATCATTATTATTGTCATTATTATTATTATTTGTATTAGTAGTATCATCATTATCATTATTATTATCATTATTATTAGTATTAACATCATTATTATTATTATCATCATTATTATCATTATTATTATTGTCTTTATTATTATTATCATTAATATTATTATTATTATCATTTTTATTATTATCATTATCATTATTATCATTATTATTATTATCATCATCATTATGATAATTATCATTATTATTATTATCATAATTATAATTATTGTCAGTATTATTATTATTATTATTATTATTGTCATTATTATTGTTATTATCATTATTATTATTATCATTATTATTATTATTATCATCATTATTTTTATCATTATCATCGCTGTTATTATCATCATCATTATTATAGTTATCATCATTATAATTATTATTATCATTATTATTATCATTATTATTATTATGATCATTATTATTATTATTATTATTATCATCATCATTATTACTATTGTTATCATCATTATTATTATCAATAGTGTTATTATCATCATCATTATTATTATTATCATCATTTTTATTATTACCATCATTATTATTATTATTACTGTCATTATTATTATTATCATTATCATATTATCATTATGAACATTATCATTATTATCATTATTTTCATTATTATTATCATCATTATTATTACTATCATATTTATCATTATTATTATTATTATCATCATTAACATTAATATTATCATTATTATTACTATCATCATTATCATTATTATTATTATCATTATTATTATTATCTTTATTATTATTATCATTATTATTAATATCATTATTATTATTATCATCATTATCATTATTATCTTTATTATTATTATCACCATTATTGTTATTATCATTATTATTATTATCATTCTTATTATCATTATTATTATCATCTTTATCATTATTATCATTGTTATTATTATCATTATTATTATCATTATTATTATTATTATCTTCTTTATCATTATTATTATTATTATCATCATTATTAATATTCTCATTATTATTATTATCATTAGTATTATTATTTCCCTTGATTTCTGTTGCATACACATATCCTTATGTGTCCCAACCAGAGATATAAATTGCTCAAAAATGGATTCCACTTGAAGATCCTTATATTTTGATAGTTATTTGACTATATTCAGGGATACATTACAATCTGCAGTGTCTGCCATGTCAATAATAAAGCACATTCTGTTTTGTGGGCTTTGATCACGATCTCTGGCGATTAGCTTTGATTTTTCTGTCTGTGTGTATTGTTTCCAGTTATCTTTGAAGACTGTTGCGATTTTGTAAGACAGTTCTAGTTGAACTAATCCTCTACCTCTTTCGGATCTGGACACATAAAGAAGATCAACATTAACCTTTGGCACGTGCAGTGGCAAGTGAGAAGCATTATCATTTTGACATCCATTTACTTAATGTCCGCTATGATCCATTTAAGGTTGTTGAAACTGTATTACACCAGAGGGACGGCAAAAGTGTTTATGTCTGATATTCTATTTTGTGAATTCAATTCTGTATTTAATACCAGACGCAAACTCCTGCAGTATTATTTTCTTATGTTCCCCTTCTTTGGATATGTTGTATTCAATCTCTTTTACTGACTCCTAGGTATTTATAGGCTTTTTCTTGTTCCAGTTCCCTCATATTTGAGACAAAATCTAAATCGATTGAATGTGTTTCTGTCATTCTCACTTTTTTAACATTAATTTTGCATATTTATCGAATTCTAAATCCATACCGATGTCATCACTGAAGCATTTCCACTATAGAGGATTGTTGTTGTTGTTGTTGTTGTTGTTGTTGTTGTTATTATTATGATTATTATTATCATTATTATTATTATTAACGATATCAGAAAAAAACTATTCTTACTACGATTTCCATTGGTTTGAGTCATTTCTATTATTTAGTTATTCAAAATATTATGAGTAGAATTCACGGAAATTTTCTTAATTTCCCCTTTTCGCACAAAGTCGAACTGACTAAATAACTTGGTCGGAATCTACCAAATATAATTGGATATTTTTAACAGCACTATTTTTAGTGTTGTTTCAGGACTTGTTCTTTCATTTCGTTTTTCCATTTATGGTCGATAGATTTTCGTCTTTCATTTTACTTCTGCTTTTCAAGATTTAGTGGATTAATTCATTTAATGTCAAACGTTTTGAATCCTTTTAAATTGAAGCAACAGACGAAAAAAACGCCCTTTTCTTCCTTCTTGGCGCTTTAGAAATCACAAGCAAAGGATTTTCTTCATTTTCTTTTTTCTTTTTCTTATCGACTGAATTTTTTAACTTAATCCCAAGTTTTATAAAAAAAAACTCCTGTCAATTACTAGAATAAACACGACCGTTTGGGAATTTGCTTTTGCACATTCGTTCACTAGCAAGGTCACCTAGCGCAGCTGGGGTTGTAAGTGATACTGTGTATTCTCTAATTTCTATAATATATTAATAGACAAATTGAAAATTAGATATGAATGGTCAGCAAATATATTAAGAACGTTATCAATCAAAATCTGAATCGTGATTGGAACCTTTGTCAGGGGCGAGAAAAACCAGGCATGATAAAATTCTTGTTGTCTCGACCAATTTTCAGTTTTTAATTTTTAATTTTTCCTTGTTAGGGAACATAGATAGATAGATAGATAGATAGATAGATAGATAGATAGATAGATAGATAGATAGATATAAATGAACATAGATAGATAGATAGATAGATATAAATGAACACAGATAGATAGATAGATAGATAGATAGATAGATAGATAGATAGATAGATAATGAGGAAAGAAGGACTGGAAGATTTGACGCACACTGAATATAATGAATACAACAGTAGTACGGGAAAATGAGAAACCTACTGAACGAATTTGTGTGAATAGATAAGAAAGCAGAAAAATTGGATGGTAAATGATTAAAGCCTATTTAAAGCAACAAAAAAGAGGAAGTTGTAATTATATCGACGAAATTATATTAGACAACGCTTTCTTTCTAGCAAAGAAATACTAGAAAATCACGACATATCAACTCAAAATTATAAAACACAGTCTAAATCACTTATATTCGACAACGGAACGGCATGTTTAAGAAGAGTACGTAGGCAATATTTGACGTGACCATGGGAAGTTAGATAGATAGATAGATAGATAGATAGATAGATAGATAGATAGATAGATAGATAGATATTAGTGGTCAATATATATATATATATATATATATATATATATATATATATATATGTAGTCGCCTGACGATTGCACTAGCAGGAAACAGACTGTCGCCTCTAAGTGCTGACTTCCATGTTCACTTTTATATTTACACACGCTCTATCTCTGATATTGAGCACTTTATCCCATAAACATAGCACACTTTAAGACTATATTTCTTCATATATATATATATATATATATATATATATATATATATATATATATGTATGTATGTATGTATGTTAAATTTCCAAGATGATCAAATCCAGGTAGAGCTTAATGTACAGGACAGACCAAGAATATAATATATAAGGCTCAAACACTAATATTCCATGGTTAAAATTTATTACATTGGAATCGTAATCACGATCCAATTCATTAAACCTACAAATTCAAAAAGGCTTGTTTTTTATTGTATTCTTATTTTCATGCGAACAAGAAATTTGTTATGGGGACTTCATGCGTGTAGAAACCAAGGCATTTTAGCTTTACTTCATGTATAAAACGTATTCACAGACGAATCAGAACTCTACGAGTAAAAACTCTTCCATCTCAATTATAATAGATAACCACTAATATTCACCTAGATACAAATTTAAAAAATAAATCTTCTTTTGAACAGAAGTAAAGGTTTATCCCTTGTTTCCTGTTTAGCATTGTGTTTCCGAGTATTTCTAAAGTCTTTTCATTTTCTTTCGCTCCCAGTAGCCTCTTGCGCCTTAGTGGATTTATCGCCTTACTTGGGGTGAAATGATTTGTAAAAACTACCTCTACTATCTATAATTACAAAAGACACTTCCTAATGAGATTGAACGTTATATTATCTTTCTCAAACTACATTATAGACAGTTAAATCATTTTTCTTTCAAATTTAAGTAATATCTAAACAGTTCACAGAGATAATAGCAATATTAATATTTCTTATCGAAAACAAATGCACAGAAGGGACAAACAGGAAGAATTCTCTCTAAAGAATATTATCAAAAATGCACCATTCCAACTGAACAGGCTAATAGTATCAAGCAAATTATCTGTTTGTGTTTTTATTCAAAGCAGCCAAAATTATCAGTAGTATCAACAACTCCTCAGCGAAATCAAAACTGTATTAGATCAACATTATTCATAGAAGTTCCCCATTGGGATCTACGCTCCTGACGAAAAAATGATGAATAATTATGCCGAATATACCAATACTCGCTTATCAATACAGCTAGTCCTGCATCTCTTGGCTCCGTATGGGCATATTTAAACCACCATAGAATTGTACAAACCTCGATACGCAACATACTCGTCGAAAACACAAATGTGATTAGCGACTGCAAAAAAGCGTCTAAAAATATTTCAAGCCCCAAAACAAAAAACACAATAAAATAACTCTATAAAAATTAACTGCATCAACTACGAACGCGGCCACTATGTACTGACCGTATTCAGGAATGGAAAATATACATGCCTCTCAACAACTTACATGCCATTTACAATAGCAAAACCCAAATCCTTGAAAATAGCTAATAGATTAGGCGAATAATCTCGGAATGAATAATCATTTGGACAATTTCTACACAACAAGTTCTAAAATGAAATTTTTGTTCACATTCAAAAGAAATACAATAAAAGAAGTACGTTGTCAGTCATTTTTAATGAAACATGTATTATAGAGGAACTACTGTATAGATAGATAGATAGATAGATAGATAGATAGATAGATAGATAGATAGATATGAACAGGTTAAGATAGATAGATAGATAGATAGATAGATAGATAGATAGATAGATAGATAGATAGATAGATATGAACAGGTTAAGATAGATAGATAGATAGATAGATAGATAGATAGATAGATAGATAGATATGAACAGGTTAAGATAGATAGATAGATAGATAGATAGATAGATAGATAGATAGATAGATAGATAGATAGATAGATATGAACAGGTTGATAGATAGATAGATAGATAGATAGATAGATAGATAGATATGAACAGGTTAAGATAGATAGATAGATAGATAGATAGATATGAACAGGTTAAGATAGATAGATAGATAGATAGATAGATAGATAGATAGATATGAACAGGTTAAGATAGATAGATAGATAGATAGATAGATAGATAGATAGATAGATAGATATGAACGGGTTAAGATAGATAGATAGATAGATAGATAGATAGATAGATAGATAGATAGATAGATAGATAGATAGATATGAACAGGTTAAGATAGATAGATAGATAGATAGATAGATAGATAGATAGATAGATAGATAGATAGATAGATATGAACAGGTTGATAGATAGATAGATAGATAGATAGATAGATAGATAGATAGATAGATAGATATGAACAGGTTAAGATAGATAGATAGATAGATATGAACAGGTTAAGATAGATAGATAGATAGATAGATAGATAGATAGATAGATAGATAGATAGATAGATAGATAGATAGATATGAACAGGGTAAGATAGATAGATAGATAGATAGATAGATAGATAGATAGATAGATAGATAGATAGATAGATATGAACAGGTTGATAGATAGATAGATAGATAGATAGATAGATAGATAGATAGATAGATAGATAGATATGAACAGGTTAAGATAGATAGATAGATAGATAGATAGATAGATAGATAGATAGATAGATAGATAGATAGATATGAACAGGTTAAGATAGATAGATAGATAGATAGATAGATAGATAGATAGATAGATAGACATGAACAGGTTAAGATAGATAGATAGATAGATAGATAGATAGATAGATAGATAGATATGAACAGGTTAAGATAGATAGATAGATAGATAGATAGATAGATAGATAGATAGATAGATAGATAGATATGAACAGGTTAAGATAGATAGATAGATAGATAGATATGAACAGGTTAAGATAGATAGATAGATAGATAGATAGATAGATAGATAGATAGATAGATAGATAGATATGAACAGGTTAAGATAGATAGATAGATAGATAGATAGATAGATAGATAGATAGATAGATATGAACAGGTTAAGATAGGTAGATAGATAGATAGATATGAACAGGTTAAGATAGATAGATAGATAGATATGAACTGGTTAAGATAGATAGATAGATAGATAGATAGATATGAACAGGTTAAGATAGATAGATAGATAGATAGATAGATAGATAGATAGATAGATAGATAGATAGATAGATAGATTATACGAACTAGCTAGCATCTTAAAAAAGACAGAATTATATAAAACCTAAGAAATGGCAACAGATAGAAACCTGATTAAACAGAATATAAATTATAAAACTTTTCAAAGAAATAAATTTTAAAACTGACATTAAAACGAAATCCAAAAAAGATCAGTTTAATAAATGTAGCTTTCAATCTAAAAAGAAGAGAACCTCACAAACCAACTCGCATACAGACTTCCTCCAAATATCCACCCCCACCATAGCAAATAAATCCCACGTTCAATCAGCTTCAGATTAACTGACAACTTGTCAAACGAAAAGGATTTCAACAAAGACAAAAACAATACTGAAATGGCATTTATTAAAAAAACAGTTGTTTTTTCCGCAAAGCTCACATTTCCACCAAATAGAAAAAGTTCAGCCCCCACTATAATAAAATTATGAAAAGAAGTATAGGAAAACATTCATCATACTCATGGACAAGCACAAATTATCTAATAAAAATACTCTAAAAGATAGATATAGCTTCACCTAAAACATGCTACAAATCATTAAAAAAACACATCTACCTGTCACGGAAGAACAAAGTCCAAACGCCCACGAAGCGCTAACTGTCTACAAATCAACGTAATATAACAAGCTACTGTAAAATCCAAAAGAAACACAGAAAAATAGATATAAGAATAACATGATCCCTAGAAACACAGAAGCTACTACTCACACAGAACAACATTTAACAATGATACTATGCAAATAACACAACATGCGCAGAACATATGTTGGGACCTGAAAAGCTCAAACCCAAACTAACATGAATAATAAGGTTAAACAGCAGCAACAGCTTATAACACCTCAAAATATATAATGTGAACCGAGTTCGAATTCCAGTAGAGTTTTTTTACATTCACTTTCGCACAAATACTCTTTGGAAAGGCATGAAACCATTGTGTCCCTTTCGTGTCTGTATACTTTCTAACTGTGATTGGCAACCAATCTAGGAGATAGCTAACTCGGAATGCAAAACTCAGTCACTTGAATCTATACAAACATGATAGAAAATGAGATGAAAATAATCTATAGATTTCAACAGTTATTTGTAATCTCTTGATTATTCAGAATGCTGTTGACATCCACGGGATCCATGAAAGAAGTCAGTTACTTCTTGGTGTCTACGACCTACGTATTTGGTGTAACAAAAGTATTTCGTTTTTAATCATCTTATATGTTTAGCTTATCCAGTGCCCTACATATGATATCTTCCCATGATCTTCTGAAAGTTTTCCAAGGCTAATGGCCGTATTTCTTTTTCAACTATTGAGTGAGTGTCCATGGTTAAATGTAAATAAATGGCAGAACTGTCCAACAAACAGAATTTGACAAAGTTTTCTATATGTAATAACAATAAAAAGAAAAGAATAGGACAAGACAAAAATGAATACAGAAAAACAAACAATATATGCAAGGCAAATGAACATTAATAAGACAAATCAACAGTAATATGGCAAAAAGTTCACAAACTAAGAATTGGGTTTGAGACACAAAAGCAATTTCGGATAAGCTAACGTAGCGTTCTGACTTCAAAACAAGACAGATCGGGACTGAGTCAGATGAAGCCGAGAATCGGCCTATTTTATTGGCTAAGAAGGAATCCCAACATGCATTTGTGTTCTTCTGCCTATAAATTGGGGAGGGGAAATTATTTTGCAATCATTCCCAGTATAGATTGAAACCAACATCAACCTTTTCTTTTTAGACATTATAAACGACAACTGATAGACGTCGACTTCAAGAGATAAGTAAGCATCCTTAAAAAATGTACCCCACCCTTTGGTCAATAGGGACAGATATTGTTTAATTTCCTTCCCACTTCCATTTCTTCTTCCTCTTTCATCAGCTTTTGAAGCCCAGCTAAAAATAAAATCTAAAAAATATCCTGCTATTATGACATCTGAAACAAGATGTACAGCTGAATAATATTCATATAATAATATGATAAATGTAATATTAATAATATGATATGCACATTTAACACTGCTGTGAGTTTTCTTCTGTATTCTATATCAAATCAGGATTTTCATTAAAGACATATTCGACGACTTAAAGAACAGATTAAAATTGATTCATGTATATTTTGTACTGAACGAATTATGGCAAGTGAAGTAATGAAAATCTATGAAATATTAGTTTTTAATATTAAAAATCTCCAAGTCAAAATGATATCCAGGAAAAAAGACAATTTAAAACAAAAAACGGTGTCATTCACAAAGATGGCGCAAGTGATGGCACAAAAAATGTCCAATGAAACTTCTGCTCCAAGAAATCCATTATTCAACAATTTTTCAGTATCTTTTGGGGGAGAAATCTTCAATAATCTCAACAGAGATGTCTACTGATATATATATATATATATATATATATATATATATATATATATATATATATATATATATATATGTGTGTGTGTGTGTGTGTGTGTGTGTGTGTGTGTGTGTGTGTGTGTGTGTGTGTGTGTGTGTGTGTGTGTCAGAAATGATAGCCGGCAGATGTTTCTTCGTTTGAGAGATTTGCTTATACTGTAAAATAGTTGTTAAAAATTGTCGTAAAGTTGTCTATATTTTCGTAGTCGTTTATTTTATATTCAAAATGTTATAAGTTAAAACATTTGATATTTGATTTTCAAAATGTACTGTTACAGAAGGTCAGCAAATCAAGTTAAAATGAAATTGGACTTTGGGCGGGGCATAATATTTATTTTTATTTTTTCATGTATTATATTACTAAGATCTAGTAGTTATTTTTTTACGTTTTTAAAATAAATTCACGCATACTAGGTTTAAATCGGAATGTATGCATACTCAATGAATACAGTTTCGACAAAATGCCTTCTTCAAACTCTAATCACAGCAAACAAAGAGTTCAAAACGAACAGAACTCATCAGTAATATAAAACATGCAGAAAGTAAAAATAAAAATAAAATTATCCCCTCCAAAATTCCCAATTCATTTTTTATTTCTCTTTGAAAAAGGAAACAGTCGTGACCGAAAAATCTCGATTTTTAATCTCCTTCTAATCATGCTTTCATTTACGCAAAAGCCCGTTTAATATACAATAAATTTTATTAGTCTTATTATCAATATTATCATCATTATTATTGGAGTTTTTTATCTCTTGAATTTTTTTGATCGACCTAATATATATATATATATATATATATATATATATATATATATATATATATATATATATATATATATATATATATATATATATATATACATATACAGGATTTATATTTTAGATTTAAAATAAACGGGGATTAATATTTTATTTTATATTTAAAATAAACAAGGATTAATGATATTATTAAAATTAAAATAAAACTATAAAAACCTAAAACTATTTAAAAATTATTTAAAATAGACTGGATTTATATTTTATGTTAAACATAAACGGAAATTATTGTTTTTTTTAATTTTGTATAATAAAATAAATGAACCTAAAACGAAAAAAAAAACAATTTGTACAATTTGTTTTAAATCACTCCATGTCAGATTATCTACTAACACCATCAATAACTAACTATTTGATGATAATAATAAAATTAGATATAAAAGCATTAGGACTAAGCAACCTTGAAGTAAATTTAGAATATTAAAAAAAAGGGTAAAAATAAACAGAGACACCGTAATGTTATGTTTTAAACCCTCTTGTAATTGTAATGTTCAAACGAACATTATAAGAATTTTCCTAAACTTAATTCATAAACATTTTAATTACTCTGCGATACTAAAGAAGATGTTTAACAAAAATAATGTAAAGATCAACTATAGCTGCGCTGAAAACATCAAAAAATTGATATCCCTGCATAACAATATTATACTAAATAAATATATGTCCAACAAAGACAACAACGTTAACCATCTTGAAAATATATGTAACTGCCGAAAAAATATGATCTGTCCCTTAAACAGCCAATGTGTGATTGATAATATTGTATACCGTGCTAACATATATTCCGGTAACGAACTCAAATTGTAAAATTCTAGGAAATTTTATTTCTATCATCATCGAATGACTTTAGACAATGTAAGATACATGAGTAGCACTGCTCTCTCCAAATATTCCTGGCAATTAAAGAATGATGGTAATACACCAATTATTACGTGAGATTCTGTAGCAAAAACCAATTCTTACAATGGTAAAGGCGATAGATGTAATCATGCCTTGTATAAAAATTAGTTATCTTAAAACACTTAAATAACCCTACTATATTATTAAACAAGACAAATTAATTGATGGTCACATGTAGGTATAAAAATAAATGTCTTAAAATACGTCGATCCAGATAAATTTTTACTGTAAATTATAAACTTTTCTTTTTTTTTCCTTCTGTTCACTTAAGTTATATATAATTTTTTAGGTCCATTTATTTTAATGCAAAATTTTATAAAAATCCTCGTTTATTTTAAATATAATATAAAACAAAACTTTTAATCCTCGTTTATATAAAATATAAAACATGAATCCCACTTACATACATTTTTTTAATTTATAATAGATTTTTAATAGTAAATAATTATATTTTTATGGTTTTAGGTCCGTTTAATTTTATATATATAATAATAAAAAACAGTGATCACCGTTTATGTTTAATATAAAATATAAATCCCAACCTTCAATAATGTTTTTATGTAGTTTTTAGGTTCGCCTATTTTAATATATTTTTTAATAACTACGATTAATCCCTGTTTATTTCAAATATAAAATAAAATATTAATCCCCCGTTTATTTTAAATATAAAATATAAATCCTGTCTATTTTGAATGAAAGCTATATATATAAGTGTGTGTGTGTGTGTGTGTGTGTGTGTGTGTGTGTGTGTGTGTGTGTGTTGAAATAAAACGCCGTAATCCTTGTATAATATATGGACTGCGCGAGCATTGCGCTAACCAAATATTTTTATTAATATTTAAATTACGTAACGGTCTCTATCCAGCATCTGAAGATTGCGTTGTGCATGGAACTCCGAGTCGTGCGGTGAGGTGAGGAATAATATGCATATTTATTAATATATATGTTATAATGCTACTCAACTTCGGTTTACCCATTAAACAAATACGTAAACCGAAATTGAGAAAAAAAATGAATTTAGGATGGGGATCACAGTGACTTCACTCCCCATATCCACTTGCATGGGAAAAGTCATACCATTTAATTTAATTTTTTCCAAAGAATTCTTTTCCTTGGGTCTTTGTATTGAAGAAACGTCATCAATTCTCTTTTCCCACTTTTTCAATGCTACTTATTTTCTTTTTAACTTTGCATACAGTCTGTAAAGGGTTTTTTCATTCGATAGTTATAGCAAATTTTTCAAAAAACGAGGCATTTTTGTGTCAATTTCTTGCTCATAGTTACAGTATTTGCATTTCTTGCGTTCCTTTTTTATACTGTACGTTTAAACATTGTCCTCAGTCGAATTATATTTTTAATCAGTTCCAGTTGTTGTATAATTTCCATACAGGCAGTTAGACAAACTATTTAATTGTAATCGTTCCAATGTTTTATACTTATGAAATGCATCAGCCATGAATTCAATCAACTGTAATTGAATCAATTCATCCTTAATAGTCAAATCTTGAGTTCCAAGTTTCTCAAATTCACAGAATCTGTTAGATTCTCTTAATCTGGGAAGATATTGCATAATGGATTCATCTTGTTTCTGTTTAATGGGCACAGAATGTGTTCTTTTCGCTATAAGTTTCTTTTTACGTCGTAAAATTCTTTTTATAATTTCTGAAATTTCGACGAAAGTCAAATTCTCCAATTGTTTAGGGTATGCCATAATATAAATTTTCATTATAGCTTCACAACCTGTCAAAGCTAGAAAGGGGTCAGTTATTTCAATTCCTTCCCCATATGCTTTCCTGTCTTCCCATTTTTTCTAGCCATAGCCTGGGCTACAAAACACCGGATCCAAGTCTCGACAAATTCTGTTTCATCCCAGCAACTTAAACATCCTATCAGCGACGCCATATTGTTATAATGTGTTAGTTCTACGACACGTGGCCAGTAGTCAACTTCCGTCTGTCTTTCTCCTTAATATACTCTTTATGTCCCTTCTATTTAACATATACAGATAGGTTCAATCTTATTTACCAATTCACTACACATTATCGCCATCAAATATTTCCTTATTGCTAGAGTTTCTAATCTCTATCTATAAAAGGCAGGATGTGTGTGTGTGTGTAACGAATGCACGGCCGCAATTTTCGACGGATTTGCACCAAAATTTACATGAACATGCTCCACATAAGCGGGAAGGCCAAGACCGACTTTGCATTTCCCAACTTCCATCGATAGCGGAAATAATCGATTTCTTCATGCTTCTACGACAGTTTTCATGTAGTTTGCGGCCATTTTCTACTGGCCAGAGTGAGAGCCTATAGCTTGGCTGCCACGAATAGGCAGGAAGATTATATTGGCCAGCGTGAGAGCCAACAGCTGACTGACACGAATGTTAAATAGCATGCTAGCATGCAAAAAAAATCGATAGCTGCATTCGTCACAAGTGGGAAAAATTTAAATCTGCATGGCACTTTATTCCAATTGGCTCATTCGCTTGCTTAAACTCAACGTTGATTCTGATTCCGCAGAATTGGGTTGGGTGTGAAAAAGTATTTGTTGTTAACATTCTTTTTTCATTCGGTTTTTCCAGTTACGAGTCTTTTTTAAAGCTGATCGTTTTGTGTTCATTTTGTTTAGTTCTTTTTTCGTAACAGATTTAATGTTTAGTATAGAGCTTAGAAAAAATTCGCAGTGTGAGATAGACAAGAAGTAAGGCATGTAGCAACATCAGCACGGCAAAGGGAACTCCTTTAAAGGTAAGGAAGGCAAAAATATTTTAAGTCAAGTGATAGCGATTGCTGTATGAGTCATACGATTTTTTAATCAAGCCCGGGCAACGCCGGGCCATGCTGCTAGTCTATATTATATTGATTTGTGTAAATGTCTTATTATAATGGAGAAATGATTAGATTCGCTATTTACGTACTCATGATTGTGTCAATCTTTCCTAAGTGGTTTGTATTTACTAATATTCAAGTCCATTGATGTTATATTTCTTAGATGTACCTACAATTCATATAGTCTTTGGATATATGGTAAGCTATAAGCACAAGCATATTTATCTATATATTTTTATTTATATTTATATGTGTGCGTCTGCGTACATAGAGGGTGCGATGGATAAATTGTCGCCTAAATTAGTAATAAATGAAAATGACACTAACATCTCATTTTAACAGATATATTTACCAAAGTAACACCAAAAAAAAATCTAATACTAAAGAGCGAATTTATTCAACCGCAGCCTCCAGATGACTTCAGAATCTCCTGCAACTCTTCTGGACGGTCTCCTTGGTGAATGCTGCTATAATCCTTGTTTTCATTTCATCTTTGGTGATACAACGTGTTTTTGTGGGCTCTCGCTGAACTGCGCCCCACGCATAATAATCAAGGAGGTTACAGTCTGGGCAGTTAGGTGGACAGATGTACCGAGTGATGTGCTCGCAGAAATTGTCTGACAGCCATGACTGTGTCCTTTTGCATGTGTGGCATGGTGCAGAGTCATGTTGCCAGACATAGGGTCTTCTAGAAACCACCCACTTAATCCAGCACTAACATCTCAAGTCACTTGATGTAGGCTTCCATGTTGAATCTGAGGCCTGTGGGAAGATGGATGAAGGCATAACGACGCGATCACTAGTGATCACTCCAAGTACCTTCGTAATCACCATTAGACTCATACAACTCTTTCCGAATACTCTGCACTGTCTTCAGATTGACACTCAAACAATCTGAAATGTTCGTATTGAAGTTTCGGCGTGAATAGCAAGCAGTAGAGCGTGCAGTTTTTGTCGAAGTGAATTGCATCATAGTGCACTTTTTCTGACAGAAGGTGCCCAACTGACCATACCATACTGTGCAGTCCATAAAATAAAAAAAACAACGTGCATGTGCAAAATTAAAAATATAAAATGGCAACAATTTACTCATTGCACCATATATATATATATATATATATATATATATATATATATATATATATATATATATATATATATATATATATATATATATATATATTAAAAACAACTCAAACTCATATATTCCATGTTTATAATTTATTACATTGGAATCGTAATCACGATCCAATTCATCAGACCTACAAATTCAAAAAGAAATCGGAAAATTTAACTCCGCGTATAAAATTTTTTTTGAGTGACAGTGTATGTGTGGGAGTGGGAAACAAGTGTGAGATGGAAATGTATGAAAGCTCTAGAGAGGGGGTGTCACAGAGGAAAGAAGAACAGGAAGGCCTAAAGGTGAAGGTGGGGATTAAAATTTAACAGAGAGAAGTTTTAAAGAGAGGAGTTAAATAACGGTTTAAATTAGAGAGAGACAGATAAATATGGATTATTCTATATATATTAAAGATAAATCCCTACTCCACTCCTCCTACACCCCAAGTATCACTACTATTTTCCTCGATCTCTTCCTATATTTCCCTCCTTTTCCATCTTCTTCGACTCAATATAATTCTTCTCTCCTGACTATTTGAATTCAGCCCCTTATTATAAATCTTTTTCCTCTTATTAGTTTTGTTTTTGCCTCATCCCCTATTTTTCATTTCTCCGCCTCCTCTTTCTCTTCTTCCTCCACCCCTTCAATTTCTTCTTCTTCTTCTTCTTCTTCTTCTTCTTCTTCTTCTTCTTCTTCTTCTTCTTCTTCTCAATATATTTCTTCTCTCCTCACTATTTCATTTCACCCCCTTATTATAAATCTTTTTCCTCTTCCTATTCTCGAGCTCTTCCACTGTTTTTTCAAATCTTTTTTACTCCTCCTCCTCCACCCCACCTCCTCCACCACACCTCCTCCTCCTCCTCTTCCTCCTTCTATTTCCTGCTTCTGTTTATTTTTTCATTTTTTCTCCTCTACCCTTCACTCATCATGGAATGGTCATTTTCTCTCGCCTTCATCCGCCTTTCCTCTTCTGCATAACCTAAATAGGCTGTTAGTAATAAAACGCATTTGTAAATATTCCTAATATATGAGCTAATTATTTATGCAGTGAAATGTTGCTTTTGAAAACCAGTTTCTTGTATAGGTGGTCTCCAGTCCCCACCCAAAATGCAGCTGTATGTTTTCGGCGGCCATCTTGTACTGTTTACTTCGCTACAAAACTTACTTTTACACAAATTGAATCTGGATTGTTATTTTCCGATAATAACTGCTTATAGGTCTGATCAATACTTACCAGGCGGTGCAGAAAAGCTCAAGCCATTTCCCCAAATCAGTATTTAAATGACCAAACATCAGAATAGCGCTTTTGGAAAATAGATCGAACCGAGAAATCTTCAGCACTCACTCGGAATGTTTGACCACCAAGGAGTACCAGGTACGGTGAGCGACATGGGGGTCCTAAATTCTTTCTTTTATGTGCCTTGTCCCTTCAAGACGTAGGCGATCAGAGATCTCCGCTTACCCCTTTTCCTTGTAGTTCTCATATGTTTTGTCCTTTTTCTACTTCTCCCAAACCCTGTTTCATTCATCCACTTGCTTAAGCCCGCTAGGTACATGGTCCTGAACTAGACGAAGTAGATCTAAATAAATCCTTATAACAAACCCCGGGTTCTATTGGCGTAATGTCGAATATCAGTGTCCTTATTGCTAATTACATAGCCAATATTTGTAAAACTTATAACTCTCTCTCTCTCTTTC